>CAWUFW010002401.1:1200000-1800000 GCA_963921515.1 Calotriton arnoldi | reverse complement strand
ATAGGGAATTTCACTCTAGCACTTTAAAGCACCTACGAAAGTGTGTATCGCTGACTTATATGATTGCTGAAAACTGCACATATTCATTTTAATCCTTTTAGGCCGTACTTTTAACATTGTATCATAGTGTCACAATGTGATGTATTTTGCTTTTAAATTACAAATGTATCTGTACGTATTAATATTTATTTTATTGCATGATATGTTTTATGGGCGTGTGCCCGAAATAAACATTTAACAATACTACCCAAATATCACATGTTGCAGTGTTTAATAATTTATATGAAAAATTGACAGGTCACATTAGATGTTAGTTTTTATGGTATCTGAGCACATTAATTGTTTAAAGGATGTAACCACAAAAAAGAGTATGTTGTAAGGAAGAGCTAGACTACACATTTTCTATTTGCACAGTTTTTACGTATCCATAAATTCTGATATTCAAGAGCATGGATACCATAACCACCTCCACTTTGTGGAGGAGCAGCTGAGTATCTACCTCCTGCTGGAACATGTCTTGCTTGGTGGTATACTGGTAGAGCTCGGCACTGGTCCTCTGAAGGGAACATCAGAATTGTCTTGTGAGGAAAGAAGGAAAGAACTTGAATTGCAGTACCCATTGCAAGCACATTTGTATATTCATTTCGGAACACTACATTGCTCGTTCTCTAGGAACACTGGAAGTTCTTTATATGATTCTGTGTCCCAGTGACTTACAGGTTATTCACATAATTAATATTTGCAGTACCTTGCAATACATAATCAACCACAAGTAGCTGCATGATTAAAATAAGATTGTGCTCAAGTAAAAGAAAAATAGTAAAATTTAAATAAATGACTTCATAGTGACGCTTTCTTCCACCAGATAGTTAATATGTATTTAAAAAAATGACTAGACTGCAAAGTTATATAGATTGCCATTAATGCTTTACATTTATGCTGTACAATTTATTTTGCTACATTATGCAACATTAATAGAGCTAACCTGGTGGCGCAGCTTGATTTTTGGACAACTATTGAAACATAACAAGAATTCCAGGTGCTCTACTCTTTCCCTATTCCCAAGTGCCACCCCCAAGTGTTACAACAAATATTATTCCTGGGTTAGAGAGCATGTGAGTGTTAGGTAATTCCGAAGTTTAAGGTCAGATTTTGAGTGAGATTTAGGTTGGGAGGTAAATGGAAGGTAGAAGACAGACGGGTGTAAGAGACGGCATGTGAGGAAGAAACGTAGTAAGAGGTTGATGAAGAATTTGTGGCAAGTATAGGGAATGGGATTGGAAAGAATGGGAAGTGGTAGGCATGGATGGGCAGTGGCAACTTAACAAGAGCAACATGAAAATACCTCTTCTTCTTCCTTTCATTTAAGTGGCAGAGACGGAAACTTAGAAAGGTGGATAACTTAAAATTGATTGGAGACCACATTTAGAAACAGAAAATGGATACCCTAGGAAAACACAACAAATGCAGCAGATGTTATTGAGAAGGAAACAGGGCTTGACTTAGCACATATCCCTGTACTAACTTGCTCTTCCTCCTCCTGTTCATCCTGGTTCTCCTCCTCAGTTTCTGCCACAGCAGGCTCTAGAAAACAAGGCTCCTATTCAGGGAATTACTATCAATATACACAGTATTTACAGAAGTTAAAAATACCAAATAATCCTGATTTTATTGGTAGACTAAGAATCACTTTAAAAGGTGCACATTTACATTTTAAAAATCAAATAGTCAAAAATTGAACACCATAAACATTTTAATGAGGGAAAGGCTAGAAAATGATCAGGACACAATAGATAAAAGAAGAAGAGAACAGAGAGCAGAAATAAAAGAAGGAGGATAAGGGAGAGGTTGACAATGCCACGGTGAGGAAAAAAAGAGGGAAGTATCGAAAAACAAAGAAGACAGGAGGAAAAACGTTGTGAAAAGAGAAGGGAATATGAAAGGCAACACAAGTAGGTATGCAGGGTGTACAGTCACTAACTGAAGAAGAGAAAGGAAAAGTTAGGAAAACGTTAGGAAAAATGTTAGGAAAGGAAAATGCAGTTTTAACAGAAGGCCATTCTGCATATTAGTAATGGTGAGATTGTTAAGTAAGTTCTACAAAGAGAAAATACATACCTATACCTGACATATCTGCACAAGATCAAACGCCTTACCACCCATGACTATAGAGAATTTTGGACGGTGGATGGCATAGGAAATGAATGGCAACACTTTATTGATTCTCGTACGGTTGTCCCAGAAAGGATATGATTTATGGTAGGGTGGGATTCAGGCGATTGATCTTAATTTTTTTTATTGCTTTTCCTAATGTAACAAACCGTTACCCAAAATGTATTATAGTCATATTGCACTTTATTCCTCTTTAAGGAGGGTCGGAGATAATTATATTTTAGCTATAACTGATTCCTGCTTTGTGTCTGTTTTACTATGAAGTTTATTTTGTTGTATCAAAAATATTATTATTATTCGTCTTTTATTATTCATGATGTAATTAATTACTCTATTCTTCTGCTCAATAAAAATTATTTTAAAAAAAGAAGAGGAAATGCCTTCTGGTGTGGTTGCCCATTCCTTCTTCCTGAGCCTCCTATTCTTTAAAGCTCGAGTAAGGAAGAAAGAAAAAGTAGACACTGATTATTAATAGTGCTATCTACAATTATAATAAAGTGCATGTAATAATTTGTAGGCAAATAAAAACACGGCTAGAATAAGCCAACCCCCAATTCCCCACTTTAAGGGTGATCCTGAAAATAATAACCTGTCATATAAATTAAGTATAACTGCATATGATATTGCTGCTCGACTGTTTTGGATACTATCAGACTAAAACAATATTGTGCAATAACTCACAGAGAAGGAAACTGTGTAGCGACAGGAAAGTTATGAAGGAGCCTCACAGCCTTTGAGGTCTTCCATGTGTCCTCCCCACCAACCTATAGCAAATCATACCTGGCTGTGGCACTACCTTCTGACATCCTGGGTGACTTCCGCTCAACGTGTATTCATGGAACCAATTCTTATTTTTTTTAATTCAACATGAAGCGCCCTATTCGCAAAGGTAAACTTAGATGTTCGGCATAAACTTTGACCAAATGCCTAGGTTTATGACTTTGGGAATTCAGAAAGGGCATTTATGAGTACTACCTTTATGTCAGCACTCGGGCCGGATCTCCGCCCTGAGTGCGGACATAAAAATAGTACTCGTAAATGCCCTTTGTGAATTGCCAAAGTCGTAAACGTAGACATTTGGTCTAAGTTTAGACCAAACGTCTAAGTTTACCTGTGTGAGTCAGGCCCACAATGTGTATTTTTTCTACAGTGCTAATCTTATTGAACGTCTAATCAATGTTATATATGTTAATGCAAGCATATGTAAGTGTGTGTGTTATTGTGACTGTAGGAAATTGGGTTACTGGTTGAGGGGGTGAAACCACAATTCTTCTTCTGTGAGGAGGTGCGTTGCACTGCGTCAGTTCGGCCAAAAAAAACACAGCTGAGCTAGCAGACCACCTTCAGGCCCACTACCAAGGGTCCAGTACTGGGGTGGCACCTCTTGCTGGATAAGACTCACAGCAGGAAAAGTCTAGGTGCTGGATTCAAAGTGGTTGGAGCCATTTCTATCTTGGAGTCATTCTGGTCGTCCTGGGTTCAAGATGCAAGTCAAGTCCTTCTCACTCAGGGCAGCAGGCCAGCACAGTAGAGTCCTTCTTGCAGAAGATGGCTGCCGCTTGAGACCGTTGTAGCATTCTGCCATTCACACCGTGAAATGGAACTTTATGGGTAGGGGGAAAAAGATAAAAGACTCTCCTTACCGGTTTGAACGGAATGCCCTTGGATGCCGAAGTGTGTTGTACCTCTAGTGACTCCCGATCGGGGCTCGGAATCTGCCCGGGGGCTGTGCTGTTCCAGGAGTGCTGATTGGTGCTCTGTCAACTGGTAAAGTTGGCCGTTGTCTATACGGACTGTGGGCACTGTCGGAGGAGAGCGGCCGGAGTAATTGGCCCAAAATCTGCGGGTGCCGCAAAGGGAAAGCCGGCCGTATCCCCGACGGGGAATTAAGATCCAGCAGGCGGTGGGGGCAAAGTCGGACAAGGACCAAAACAGACGTCGCTACCAGTGAAGCCGGCTCCAGAGAGTGAAGTGGCATCTGATAAAGGAAGAGGCGGGGTTTCCTCGGGTCAACGTCTCCCTGGAGTTACAGTGCTGGAGCTGCTCCTCGCTCCAGGAGGGAAGCAGGCTGATGCTGAGGCGGCAGGACCCGCGAAAGGACCGGTGCAAGCAAGTGGGTCACTGGCTGCAGATGGCATGGTGCTGCGAGCGGGCAAGGTTGAAGAGCCACACTCGGGCTGAGATCGTAAGTACCTCCAAAGAGGGAGATCTTATTAATACAAGCACGGTTAAGACATTGGGAGCACGTCAGCTGGAGGGATCAGGACACTCGATAACCTCTTCAAATCTGGACAATATGAGTGGGGGAGTTCAGAAGTCAGGGGGAAGAGACTTAAGGGGACAATCAATTGTAAAAGACCCCCCATATTCGCTAAACTGGCTCAGCAAGTGGGTGATATAGATCAGTCCCATACCCATGATCAAAGCACTATACAACCTAACCTAGAGGCTGAGCTAGACCGTAGTGATTGTTTTTTTCCCTCTCAGATGGTCCAGAGTGGTCGGCCGACGGCTCAGGATCCTCTATAGCCTCAAGTGAGAACGACAGTGACCCAGATGCAGCTGGGGATTCCCTCTTCACAACAACACGGAGGCCTGGGGGGAAAAGAATGGGGCATAATATGCAGAGGGCCGCAAGCTTGAAATGAGACTATTTCCTAATGGACTCTCTAAACACCATTCAAATCACTACGCTGCAGGGTGTCCTTGGCTCATATCCCCCGACACTAGAAACAGTGCTTCAAACGATTATGCAACACCGGGAAGAGACCCGGGCGGATGCCCGCAAAGCCCAGAATGCAGCAAGGAAGGTTCAGGGCGCAGTAAGAAAATTGACTAAAGCCTGCAATACTATAGGGGAGCGCCTGACAGAGCTCGAAACCCAAATCAGCAATGTTGAGTTGGAGGTGGCTGACAAACGCACGCAATCTAAAGAACAAGAGAAGCAGATCATGGATATCCAATGGAATCTGGAGCTCTATGAAAATCGCCAGCGGCATAATAACCTGAGGGTCCTGGGAATCCCAGAAGGGAAGGAGGGAACAGACATCAGAAGCTATATGCTAGATTTCTTCAGGCAAGCTTTCCCAGAGCTTTCGGACTGGAACTGGCAGCAAGAGATCCAACGAGTACACAAGATACCTTTTCCCCTGAGACATCCGGTCAGGGAGGTGGCCATGCCTAGGGCCGTCCTAGTTTTCTTTGGGAATTTTCTTTTAAGGCAGGCGGTATTAAAAAAAAGCCAGACCTGAAGCCCGGAGAAATGTTAGGGATGTCTCATTTTTTGTTAGACCGGACTTTTGTCATGCCACCGCCGAGAGAAGGTGGCGACTCCGTCAGTTAATTAAATCCTTCCAGGATAAGGGTGCCAATGCCTTCCTGAACAATCCGGCGTCCCTAAAAGTGGTCTGGCACGGCGTAACGAGGTTTTTTACGATGGAGATAAAAGCCAACAGGTTTTCGATAGGGCTGAAGCCAGAGCACCCTAATGGCTTAGGTTAAACCAGACTAAGCGAAGTCAGGATAGGTTTAGGATGGGATCTCGGTATCTCTATCTTTAGTCGGCGTGGGGGTTGCTTTTTGGTTTTTTTCTTTCTCTTTTTCTCTCTTTCTATAGTCTCTTCTTTTTTAGGACTAATGAAATACGGCAAGGGGTTGATTCCCCCTTCTAGGCCTATTAAAGCTTAGTATGCATGATAATTCACTGTGTCTGCAATTCGCTCTTCATCTCCCAAACAGACCGATGTGCGGTCTGGATTCTTCTCGAAGAGGGGGGGAGGGTGGGCTGACACAGGGGGGGAAGGAAGGGGACAGGGTGGGCAGGGGAGAGGGGAGGTAAGGGGGTGGGAGCACAAGGGTTTTTTGTGGGTAGCGGCATGGGGGAGAAGTGGGAAAAAGTGGGGTAAAAAACTCAGAGAGGAAACCAAGAAGATATCAAAGCAAGATTGTAAGCTAACAAGGATAATGACAGAAATTGGAATAAATTGTCCCCGCCAGGGCTGAGTGAAAAGGCTCGGAGTTAAAATCAAGAAGGATCACTCATCAAGACCAGATGGGTAAGATTACTATTTGCTCTGTTAACGTAGGAGGTTTAGTAGATAGGAACAAGCGGTATAGGGTCATGGAGATGAAAAAATATATCGCCACAGACATTGTCTGTCTCCAAGAGACACACATGCCATGGGATAAAAGAGGACTAATCATGGCAAAGGGGTATTCTCTATTGGCGTGATCTTCTCAAAGCTCAAACATCAGAGGGGTGGCCATCTTAGCCAAGAATAAAATAGGATCGGCTAAACAGAGATTCGATGCCGGTGGAAGATGGGCCTTGGTAGAACTAGAGCTGGGAACAACGATTGGTAGGTCTACGGCTCAAATCAGGATGAGCCAAAGTTATTAGAGGATTTGGAACTAGAGCTTGCGTCCTGGCCCACCCCCTCTGATCATGTGTGGTGATTTTAATATTCACTTAGGAGTGGAGAGTTCTGTGTCAAGCAGATATCAAGGACGGAAGCCCAGAGTATACAGAGCTTTGTCATCACTTGGGAATAGTCATGGATTAATAGGCGTATGGGACTCTAAGTTTCCTTCGGACCCCGGGTACACTTATTTTTTGTGTCCTCATAAGAAATAATCCGGTTGGATTAATTTTTTATCTCAAACCAGATTTTGGGTGGGGCAGGGATAGAAATATTGCCGAAAATAATGTCGGATCATAATCCCCTGATTCTAGAGATAGAGGCTCAGCAAATGCAATTACAACAGCGCCAATGAACATTTGATCGAAAGCTGTTGGTAGACCCGGACTTTGTTGGGCATTTCAAAAAGTGGATAACAGATTTTTTTAATATGAACAGATATAGCGCTTCATGCAATATGGTATGGGATGCGTTCAAGGCAGGGCTGAGGGGGGAGATGGTTAGCTTTGTCTCGCACAAGAGACAGCAACAGGAGTCGAAGAGTAAGCAGTTGCGAGCCAAGCTCCGGGACTTAGAAGGAGAACGTCTGGCTAAGATATGGCGAAGGGAAGTGGCCACTACGCAGCTAGATATCACAGTGACTAAAGCGGAGATAGGCGCATATTATTCCCAGAAAGCAGCAGCAGAGTATCAGACTCACAGGGCTGAGAGGTATGAGTTTGGGGAAACAGTAGGGAGACTCCTTGCTCTAAAGACGAGAAAAAAAGTGGCGAAGAGTCAGCTATCTTCAATAACAAGCGGGGGGATAACATATACAGATCCGGCGGATGTAGTTACCGTGTTTCATGAATTTTATCAAGATGTCTACATGGAGGAGGAACTGGGCCCTCTGGGAAGTCCGCTGGGGAGGTCTCAATATGAAGAGGGTAGGAGGCTGGGTAGGGACGAGAGTGATAAGCTGGAATCCGAATTGGTATTGGAGGAGGTGCAAATAGCAATACAGCAGCTGGCCTCTGGAAAGGCAGCAGGCCCGGATAAGATTCTGCTGGAATTTTATAAAATGTTTCAAGCGGAGCTGGCTCCCTTATTGCTCGATTTATTTTTGGGGGTGCAATACTCTGGATGTCCGCTGGCCTCTTGGAGGGGCACTAATATTGTTATCTTCCCAAAGAAAGATAAGCCACCCGATATGCCTACCTCATACAGACCCAACTCTTTAATAAATGCGGATGCAAAAATGTATTCAAAAATCTTAGCAATCCGCCTTCGGGGTGTCATAGCCAGTCTTGCTTCTCCTTGGCAGCATGGCTTCATACCTGGCAGAGACACAACAGATCATATAAGGTGAGCCGTTGCTCTGTTTGATATTGCTAAGAAAACCAACGGAAATCTGGCTATGATTCTCCTGGATGTGGAAAAGGCGTTTGATCCGGTGGCATGGGAGTACTTACGGGGAGTTCTGGCTGCCAAGGGATTTGGCCCAAGGGTCATCACAGCAATTAAAGCAATGTATAGGGCACCATATGCAAACCTCCAGCTGATGGGCAAAGAATCTGAACCATAAGAGTGGCTGGCGGAACAAGGCAGGGGTGCCCCTGCTCCCCAATCTTATTTGCTTTATACATTGACCCTTTACTTCAACAGATCATAGAGAATCAAGCCATTATTCCGGCTTTAACCCAGGGGTTTGAAACCAAAGTGTTAGCCTTCGCAGACGACATAGCGGTAATAACACCTAACCCAGATATGGCAATAGAGGAAATAGAAGCCATGGCTATCACATATGGACGGGAGTCGGGGTACCTACTGAACAAAAGTAAGACTCAAATAATATGCACTGATAATATCATCGTTCAGGATAATCGGCGAGTACCCACGGCTACTTACCTTGGGGTCAGGATTAATCCGGATGTAGATTGGATCACACAAATTAATTTTGACCTAATGATCAATAAAATGGCATCGGATCTCAAGCGGATGAATTCATTACATCTGACCATCATAGGGAGGATCAACGTCCTCAAGATGGTAATGCTTCCCAAGATATTATACTTATTTAGGGCACTCCCAGTGGAATTTGAAGGGTCAATAATTAAAGCACTAGATTCTATATTTAGCAACTTTATTTGGCAATATGGTAAGATCAGGAGATCCTTGAAACTTCTCACTTTGCCTCAAACACGGGGTGGATTGGCCGCTCCTGATCTCACTTTTTACCACTGGACAGCGCTACTGCAATGTGCGAATATACTTCTCTTTGAAAACGATGGTAGAGAGAGAGCCGCAAGGGCTGAGGGTCTCCCAACAATTTATGAGTTGGCACTTGGGGAAGGTGCTAGAGCGCTGTTGCTACGCCAGTTTGAACCTAGTTATTTTAAGAAGGTATGATTCAAAATCATTAGGAATGCCTGGAAAACTTGGGGAAAAATTCAAAAATATTGGAGCATTGAAAAATTTACAAGGTATACACCTATTTGGAGATCGTCCTTCTTTCCCCAGGCTTTCTATGATGCAATTGGGAAACAATGGGAACAGCTTGGCTTGAGGATAGTGGGGGATATTCAGGCAATAGATCAACTACATCCTTTTCTCAACTTGCAGAGAGAGTATGGAATCCCTGACAGGCATTATTTTAAATATCTCCAAATTAAGGGATTCTTTGGCAAACGGGGGCAGGTGATTTCAATGGCAAAGATTCCATTGTTTGAGACCCAGGGGGATCTGTTTGTAAAATAAAACCCTTATATGGTATTATGATGGCAAAAGCCCCCGATGACATGGAGAAAACGGAGACGACATGGGCCAGCAGAATAGAGAATGAAGATATAGACATAGATATGTCTCTTGAGCTGGCCAAAAGAACGCTTCTATCAGCTAACCTAAAGGTCCAACATTTCAAGATGATTTTTAATCTATATTATACCCCTGCCAAATTATTCAATTGGGGAAAAAGGGAGGATGATAAATGCCCCAGGTGCGGGATCGGACCAGCAGAGGCGATACATATGTTTTACGGCTGCTCCAAGTTAGACCCATTAAAAAGGGAATTGGAAAAATTTTGGGAGAAGATATTAGGAAGAAGTGTGAGGCCTAACTCCCTCGCTTATGATGGTGGGTCACGATAACAGCATAGGGCTGGAACGAGGCCAGATCGTTATCGTATTTACTTCAGTTACGGTTATTAGGCTAATAATTGCAACTAGATGGAAAGACTCGAAGCCCCCTGCGTTCCAGGAGTGGCTGGCCCGCTTAATCGCCATTTATAAATTGGAACAAGCATTTTATGAATGTAAGGGTCATCAGGCTAAAAGATGGGGGAGGAAACTTTGGCTCCCAATAATAAACTGGCTGCTTGGGGTAGGGTAAATGTACCAGGAATGTGAGAAACTGGATTCACATTGAATTTTGTATTTATGTATGATCTGTCATTACTTGATTCTCTATTTATAATAGGAAATGAATTATGATGTTAATAGAAGTAATTGACATTGTACAGTGAATAATAAATGGGTGTAATTATATGTGCAATACCTCTCTGAAATTAATCAAAATAAAAATTTAAAAAAAATAGAGCAAAGGGAGAGGATCTGTCATTACTTCATAGCGCCGGATTTGCAACTGGGAGCCACCATCCTGTGATTCTAGGCAAATCTCTTAATCTCCCTGTGCAAAAAAATACAAAAAATGTCATTACGTAATAGAGCTAGTGCTCCTATGAAGGACTCGTATGCCTTCAGGTGGAGTTTACGCTACATAAAACTGCCATAATAAAAATAAAACAAATACGGAAAAAAAAAAAAAAAGAGTCCTTCTTGCAGAGCAGCACAGCATTCTTTCTAAGCCTTCTTCAGGTCCAGAGTAGTACTGAAGAGTTGTGTCTGAGGATCCACTAGGAGATGCTTCTAGAGGGTTCCACACCAAAAGGTGTTTGGAATTTCCTTCTGCAATGCCCCAGACCCAACTTGTCTGGTGGCAGAAAAAAACTAGTGTAAAACCTTTTGTGAGTGCGCTGAGGCAGAGTCTTTGACTTCATAGGGGGCAGAGCTGACACTTACCACACTGGCACATCACAGAGATGACCCATCCTGCCAACAGCTATTCCCCATTTGTCTCACTGTCTGGGAGCAATACACAAATACTAACTACACTTAGTCATGTTACCCAGGATGCAGGCTTCAGGCACCAAATGGTCGGGACAAGAAAATGCTAACTTTCTAAAAGTGCCATTTTCAGAATTGTGACTTAAAATCCACCTTTACTATTAAAGGGGGATTTCAATTACAATACTTTAGAGACCAAACTTGATATTCCAACCTGCTCCAGTTGAAAATGTTCACTTATTGACTGTATTAAGGTAACCCAATGTTATCCTATGGGAGAGGTAGGCGTTACAGTAGTGAAAAACAAATGTGTGAATTTTTCAGTACAAGGACATGTAAAACATCCCATACATGTCCACCTTTTTGGTCACAATACACCCTGCCCTATCGGTTATTTAGGGTCCATTTTAAGGGTGGCTAATATGTATTAAAAAGGGAGCTTGAGGCTTGGCAAAGGGGTTATTTTGCCAAGTTGAATTGGCAGTTTAAAACTGCACCTACTTCCTGCAATGGCAGACCTGGGGCATGGCTTAAAGGGCTACTTAAGTGTGTAGCACACTAAGTGATGCAGTCCCACTAGAAGCATTTAATTTACAAGCCCTAGGTATATGGTACACCACTTTGCTAGAGACTTATAAGTAAATTCAATATGCCAATCAGGTGTAAGCAAATTTTACCATGTTTGAGGGACAGAACACAAGCACTTTAGTACTGATTAACAGTGGTAAAGTGCACAGAGTCCTAAGGCCAACAAAAACACAATCAGAAAAATAGGAGGGGAGGAGGCAAAAGGTTTGGGGAAGACCACACTAAGGCTGATAGGTCTAACCATTTGATGCTGGCTGTTATGTCAATTGCCATGTGATGCAGAATATACTATTGGTGTCGGGGTCAAATCTGTATCTCCTTGTGATATACTCAGCAGTCAGGTTCATGGGTTGTAATCATATGCAGTTCAGGCTTAACTGTTAACTACCGAATCAGGACAAAGGTTGATTTGTATATGGCTGTTCCCTGTCTGTAATGCACACTGTGCTTACATGCACTATGCAACATATTAGCTCAAATATTCATCTGATTTACCACTGTAATAAATAGAGTTTGGAACTGACAAATTGGATCTCTCTGTCCTCTGGTTACGTATTGAAAAGCAGAGGTATGCTATGAGCTCCAGCACAATGTTGTTATGCGTAATCCAATGGTCTCTTGCACTATAAGGAATTAAAGAAAGGTAAAATTAAGGTGTTGACTCAGTCAGCAAGAGACAACAAACTAATGTAGGAAGGGTTAAAGTAGAGATGTAAGTGAGACTTCACTGTGAAAAACACACAGTCCTAGAATACGAAAAGAAAGGCCTGGGAAAGACAGAAGGGGCATCCTCGCCTCAAACCCTTGGTTTGTATTCTGTGTAAGACCTAGGCCCCCATCACGTATCCTGCAATATCTGCAAAGAGCACTGGTAATTACAGGTTGAGATATTACTGCACTATTGTAAACACTCCCCTGTTGGCTAATGTGGAGCGTGAATAACAATTGGAGGTCGTACTTTCTCTAACGATTTCCCATAGTTGTCCTGTACTTTTATTATTATTTATTAATTTTTTATAAATAATAATTATTTATTATTAATTTTATAAGGCGCACAGCTACCCGGAGGTTTCACGGCGCCAACAGACACGGGCAGATTGCAGGAAGACTATTGATTGAATAACCAGGTTTTTAGGCTTTTGCGGAAGTTTATGTATGCAGTTGTTCAGCGACAATGTCATCCAGATTTGACCTGAATGACGCATCCCTTGAAATTAAGGTGGCAATGCCCCTTGAATTGTAATACCGATTTGTTTTGGAACACCATCTTCAACAATTCAGCATCAAGAGGACACTCATAATCGGGGAATTAATATCCTTGGCTTACTGAAGGTAAAGGCACTTTTTCCAAGATCCTACCCTAATAAAAGGGACATGGCGGAAGGAGCCACATCACAGTAATAAAGTTACAAAGCATCTCCTGACAGCTGCATGTGATTAGCTTTTCTTGTCCAGCTTTGCATTTGACACATCGCACCCTGGCCAAAATATAGACAAAAACATGCATGAATTCGCAGGAATAAAAAGATAATCAGACATCACCCCCTCGATTAATATGTTCTTCTTTAATTGCTCAAAAAGAACCTCAAACTTTTAACTCTATAAACTTTGGCAACTTTGAAGTGAGAAGTTACCACCATGTATGCAAACTTTTTCTGAATTGAAGAGCCGGCCATTAGAATATTTGTCATATTTAGGGTTGCGTTTCTAAACCTTGGCTTGTTGTCATAGGCTATTTATCTACTCGGGAGCTACTAAAGAACTCGGAGATGATTAAACACTCCGAATATTTTAAGCTGCCTTTGTCAGGTCTGGATAATGATTCGGTAATCTCTCTATGGGGCCTTGAATAGTGCGCGCGCACATCTGAGACACCCGCCGTCCATTACGTTGCAAATTCTGTTCTTCAAAGCATACTTGATCCAGCCCATTAGAGCGTGATTCTCACAAAGCCCTGCTAATGCCTGAATATATACATAAATTAGCGGAAATATAAAAACGGCTTGTTCTTGAAGTCTAAAGAAGCCAGAGCTCATTAGACATAAAATATTGTTCCCGAGTGCATGAAATAATAGACACCTTTCTGCAGGTGTCCCACAGGCCCATCACTTCAGCAATGGTTAAGAACATTATATCATTTCTTTAATAACCTGAATTCAAAAATATGTCTGGAAGTCCAAATGATGAGTTTTTTTGTGCCTGTATTTATGCCTTTTAAGAGCATCACTGTTCATTGATTAGCAAGTATGAATTTAATTTCAAATCTGCTTCTTAAGAGGGCAGTATCTCTACATATCTGGATATGCATTGGATAACTCTGTCACTTGGATTGATTCCACCTTCTTCTTAAATATAAAAACAAATTGCTTTCCTGCAAATCCACTTTCATTAACAAACCTTTAGAAGGAACATGTTTACAGGCGTTCGTTCTAAGTGCAGCATGGCGTATCCATTCTTTGAATATGCAAAGGTGGCAGAGTAAAAGCTTTTGGAAATCACTCAGTTGTCCTTAGACGTGCTAATGAGTTGTTCGAGAAAAGGCAGTGATGCTAAAGTGGCGACTGTCAAATTGCAGATAATTATTATAAAAAGTAAGGGGCCTATTAGCAATAACCGGCGATAATTATCGCTAAGCGCACTTAGCGCTAGGATAATTATCGCCGGCTATCGCAGGTTTCTATCGCGGAGATAGCGTGCTATCAGCAACGCTTATCTCCAATGCGATAGAAACCCTGAGAACAGTGTGAATATCGCTTGAAAACAAGCGATATTCACACTGTGACCAGTGTTAGCTTGGTGATAGGGCGAGGGGATTTAGCCATGTAATCCACCTCCCATTGGATTACATGGCTAAGTCAGGTTTGGACCAGGCGTTAACAAACCAGCGCTAAACGTGTTTAGCGCTGGTTTCGTTAATCACCTCCCTGCCTCGCTACAGGCGATAGCGACCTTAGCGACTGTTTCAGTCGCTTTAGGTTGGGAACGCCTACTTTGCATGCCATTAGCTATAAATATCGCTGGCATGCAAAGCGGCACCCAACCCGGTCGCTATCGCCTAGAAGCTGTCGCTAACAGCAGTTAGTGACAGCTTGCTAATAGGGCGATTGAATTATCGCCGCTTTAGCGGGAAAAAGTCCCGCTAAAGCGGCGATAATCACGTTGTAAGTTTGTTCCACAAATTGCTAGCGGTACCCGATCAGGCACAGTAAGGGAATGGATAACAGTTCACACAGTGAACCGTGATATTCATGTGGCACCACACACAGCGGTAGTAAGCGCTATACAATTGCTACAATGCAACACAATGAATGCCAGGATCTCGTTCCCACCAAAGAAGCCGGTACTGAGTCCCAGCGAAGCGACACAGCAAAGCTGAGCACAAATGTTTTAATTTGACATTCAAAACTGGGGCCAACTAAAGCACACTTCCAAAATCATGCTTAAAGGAAGAAATTCCCCGTGGGAAATTAAAGGCACACATAATCAGAAAGAAATAGAGTATATAATAACTATTGTAGAATGAAATCAAATGGGTCAGTGAGTTAAGCGCTCCCTACTTACATCTGTGTGGGATCTGCATGTATTGCGTTTGAATTCTGGTGGGTCAACTCAGCCTTGCATTCTTCCAAAACCAATACATCAAGTATAATGAAAATGAAAAAAAGAGCACCTTTTATGTAGAGTGCCGAGAGTGGTGCATGAAAAAAGTTAGCAATTACTAATATAGGATACACCGATAAAACACAGAAAAAAAAATCCTGACCTAAAGCACCAGTTCATGCTCTATCCTAGCAAGCAAAGCTAATTGACTCTACTTCTATCTTGATATTGAACAATCGCTGCCACTACTGGGCAAGCGGTTAGTATTGTATTTATGGTACACAATTCGCTGAAAAAGGCTACGCAGATTTTAAAGTAAATTATACCCAAGATTGCCAGAGTGGAATATGTAAGATAAATAATAATTAATACTCAGATTATTCACCAGTGGAACAACTCAACTACCTCCCCTTCGTCACTTCCAGAACAGTGCTGCTCAAATCCCACACCCTCTGTGTCAACGACCACAGCAGTGAAATTAGGGTGTTGAATACCCGGCCTGATTTTTACATGGTAGATTCTGCAGCAGTGTACTACTTACTATACAGCAGTTTTAAGTATCAGGTGAAGGATGCTACACATGGCAACAGCCGCAGCCCTTGCAAGTAAGAGCGGTGGGCCGGTGGGTCCGGGTGGGGGGGGTTTCGACAGACGAGGAGGGGAAATTAAATAAATAATACATTTTCCCTCGTCGTCGTCTGTCAAAATCCCCCCCCACCCAGCCCCACCGCTCTTACCTGCACGGGCCGTGGCTGCGTGTCAATGAAGGGAGAACTTCCAAAATCAGAATTGCAAAATATCATGAGATTTGATTTGATTTGATTTGAGTATTTATAAAGCGCACAACTGCCCAAGGGCGTCTAGACGCTAATGCCCGGAAGTAAAGCAAGGTTGCCAGTGAGACTGGGTGTGAAAGGTTAGTTAATGAAGAGCCAGGTTTTTAGTGCTTTTCTGAAGGCTAGAAGTGTTGGGCTGTTTTTTATCCCGGCTGGGAGCATGTGCCAGGTTTTAACAGTCCCTACCAGGAAACTTCCTCCACCCCAACGAGCTCTCTTGAACCTGGGTGTTTGTATAAGTTTGCAGTGAGCAGACCTTAGATTTCTAGGCGGTATGTACCAGTTCAGTCGGTTCTTCAGATAGTGAGGACCAGACCCGTGGAGTGCCTTAAACGCTAGGCATTGGGATTTGAAAGTAATCCTCTTGGCCACTGGTATCCAGTGCAATGTTCTCAGCTTGTGCGAGACTGGCTGAAATTTCAGGATATCCAGCAGCAGTCTGGCAGCCGCGTCTTGAAGACGCTGCAGCTTTTGAAGGTGCTGCGTTTGGATCCCTACGTACAGCGCATTCCCGTAGTCAAGTCTGGACAATGCTAGTGCTGTCACCAGGATTTTTAAGGTTTCCGGAGGAATGAAGGGGCGGATTTTCCTGATCATCTTTAGGATGAAGAAGATTGAAGAAGTGAGGGAGCTGATCTGGATTTTGAAGGTCAATTTATCGTCAAAGATAAAGTCTAGAATGTTTGCCTTATGCACAGGGACTGGAAGGTCTCCCAGACTGGACGGTCACCATCTGGGTGTCCAAAATGAGGTATCTGTGCCAAACAGGAGAACCTCTGTCTTTCCCCCATTCAATTTCAAGCAGTTCCGACTCATCCACTGATAGACCTGAGTCATACAGAGATTGAAACGATCTGCTGTCTCTTCAATGTTGCTGGAAATTGATACTACTAGCTGGGTATCATCAGCATATGAGACCACTAAGAAGCCAAATTGCCTGATGATTATAGCTAGAGGGGAAACATATAGATTAAACAGCATAGGGCTTAAAGCCGAGCCCTGTGGCACTCCACAAGGGAGCGTAAACTGTTCGGAGGAAAAGGCTCCGGCCTCTACCGATAGAGCCCTATCAGAAGGGAAAAAGGATAGCAATTTGAGGGCCGTGCCTCTGATTCCTAATTCTGAGAGCCTGTTGACTAAGATGACATGGCTCACCGTGTCAAAGGCCACCGAAAGATCTAGTAAAATCAGGGCGGCCTTCCCTCCATCATCCAGAATTGATCTCAGCTTTTCAGTAGCCATAACCAATGCTGTCTCTGTACTATGCCCCTCCTGGAAACCGTATTGTGATTGGTCCAGAAGTTCAGAGGAGGAGATAAATGTTGTGAGTTGCGTATTTAGTATTTTCTCCAGCACTTTTGCTGGGAAGGGTAGTCTCGAGATGGGTCTGTAGCTGCTGGGGTCAGCTGGGTTGAGATCAGGTTTCTTCAGGAGTGGTAGAATTGACGCTATTTTCCAGGCATCGGGAAGATGGCTGAGCTAATGATCTCTTTAAGAATGACCCTCAATTGCTCGCTGACAGTTTCAGGAACCAGGTGCAGTATTTTCGGAGGACAGGGATCTAGTGGAGCCCCAGATTTGGAGATCTTAACCACCTGGATGATCTGCTCTAAGGGTGGTGGGGAAAAGGAGTTCAGCAGGTAAGGTGGGGAGGGTGCTGTGTCTGCTGGGGGCCTCCCCATTATGGTATTGCCATGTTCACTAAGTGCTTTGTACACTGCCTCCACTTTGTCCCCAAAGGATTTGGCCAATAGGTTACAGAAGTCGGCGCTACTTTCCATCCTAGGAGGCTCTGGTAGTTTAGCTAGGTTTTTTCACTGTTGAAAACAGCTCCTTACACATGCTCTTTGCCTGTAAAATGTTTGTTGTAAAGTATTTGTTTTTTTCTTCTAGAATCAGTTTCTTATAGTCGGCCAAAGATTGCATGTATTGTGTTTTATCAGTTGGGTCATAATTCAGTCTCCACTGCCTCTCCTTCCTTCTACAAATTTGTTTCTGGTGTCTTAGTTTGTCGGAGAACCAGGGTTTTGAGAGCTTTTCCCGCCTATTGGAAAAAGTCTTTATGGAGGCCAGGGGGCCATGAGCAGCAATGTGGCAGCCAAGCTTGGGATTTTAGTCACATGCAGTGGCGAGCGGTGACCCTCATAACTGGTGGGGAGTCGGACGGGCTGAGAGACAACCCCAGTGCAGTCAAAAAGATCAAGAAAAAAAATAAACAATGTACTTACCCGTGTTTCACTCTCTGTGTTTTCTTCATTTTTCTGGCATCAGCACGAGCCAGGGCGCCTCATGGAACCTCAGGCAACCCCCTCCTGCAAATCCTGAAGCTGCTCTCATGCTGCTGATGAGCAGCATGAGAACAGCGCCAGGGTAGGCTGGTGCGGACAGCCTCAATGCTCCAGCAGGCACAGGAGGCCTATGTCTGCTCTACACCCAGCTGTCTGAGACAGCTAGGTGGAGAGGTTTGCACTGCGCATATCAGACTGGCCTTTGCAAGATGGCCAGTCAAAGTGACTTTTGCACTGAAAACTGGTGGAGTGAGCAGCAGTCCCCTGCTGCCAGTCAACAGTAATGGCTCCACCCACAAACACTGCTTCGGCTGGGAGCAGTGAAACATAGAATGGTAATTCATTTTATCATTGTTTTATTTTTCACTTTAGTCGCACTGGCAGCAAGGGGTCTACGCTCCCCTGCCCTAATGTGGGGGGGGTGTAAGGAAGTGGGTTTCTGTTGCAGTAACCCCCCACTTTTTGCCAGACCACTGATGCACTTTGACTTGATGTGCCCTGGGTCCCTGCCAATCAGGTTCCCAGGGCCTGTGTTCTTTCCCCCAAACTGTACCCAATTGGCATCTCTGGCCACAGGTCAGCCCCTGGTAAATGGTACCACAGGTACCCAGGGCACTGTGACCAGGGAAGACCTCTAAGGGCTGCAGCACTTATTGTGCCACCCTTAGAGGCCCTGTACCTTACACACACACACTGCCTTTGCAGGCTGCGTGTTTTGGTGCAGAACAAAGTGAAGAGTCGACATGGCACACACCTCTGTGTGCCATGCCTACAACCCACTGCCCTGGCATAGGTCAGCCACCCCTCTAGCTGGGTGCACTATACTCAGTGGTGAGGGTACAGGTGCATGAGCCCTGTACCCCTACAGTGTCTAAGTCCATTCTTAGACATTGTAACTGCAGTGCTGCCATTAAGAGTATATGGTGCTGGGAGTTTGTCATTACGAACTCCACAGCACCATAATGGCTGCACTAAAAACTGGGAAGTTTGGTATCAAACTTCTCAGCACATTAAACCCACACTGATGCCAGTGTGGGATTTAATGAAAATGCACACAGAGGGCATCTTAGAAGATGCCCCCTAAAACCTAACCCACCTCTAGTGTCCAGGCTGAGTGACTGCTTCAGTTGCCACCACCAGACATGTTTCTGGACCCCTGGGTCGAGAGCCTGCTGCTCTCGGGGGCTTGAAACAATGCACATCCTGGGACGAGGTGCCAAGCCTCCTCCCCCAGGATGGGCAGGGTTCACGAAGAAGAAGCTTCAAAGGCATGCCGCCTTTGTGAGCCTCTCCAGACCATTTGCTGCTTTCAGCAACTGGTCCCCACTGGTTCTACCCCCCACTTTGGGCGGGAGAACCGGCGGGAAACACAAGTGAGGAAGGGAGGTGTGCCCACCTCTGCCAACTCCACCCCTCAGGTGGGGGAGGCGAGGTGAAGCACAACCTCGAGTCCCCGCCATCTTGAGGATGGGGGGACCCAGCCAACCAGGGACAGGCTCCTGCCCCCTCCCACTGGAGAGTGGCAGAATAGGGGTTGTACCCACCCCAGGGAAGGGACCCATTGGTCCCTGCCCTGTAACGCCCCTAAATCTAGTATTTAGGGGGCCCCCTGAACCTTACTTCCTCAGATCCAGCTTACCTACAAGAAGAAAAGAAGAAGGACGAAGAGCCGTGCAGAGCTAACAAGAGGACGACGCCCACTGACTTGGCCCCAGCCCTACAGGCCTGTCTCCACTCGAACCTGCTCCTGCGAAATCCCGGCGTGTCCAGCAGCCAGCAACCTCACAAACCCCGGAGGACCTGCCTGCCTTCACTTCCAAGACTGTTTCTCCCGTGAACAGCGGTCGTGTTTAAACTGCAACTTCTGGCTCTGGCCAGACACCGCGAATCCAGCCCACTCTGCACCCGCCAAACCCGGCCCGAGCTCGAGTGGAAAAACACCACAAGGAGGTCACCCCGGCGATCCTGACCCGAGATCCTGCGACTCCTGACCTGCCTCAAGCCTCCAGACGACGCCTGCAGCCTCAATCCAGAGGTTCCCCTCTACCGCGATCAGAGCGGGTAAGAAAATCCGACCCTAAAAGGTACCCCTGCACCCGACGCCCCACGGCCTTGTGTGCCCAAACCAATGGTGCCTAACCAACCCAAGACATCCCAACTTACACCTCGAAGTGGTGGTTGCACCCAGAAGGTCCTCGTCCCCGAGCCTGCAGTGCTTCTTCAAACCGGAGGCTCTCCATAGAAAACAGCAGGGCGTCCGACGTCGAAACAGCACTCTGCGTCCGGCCGCCCAGTTCCGCTGAGGGTGCACCTTTTGTGCCAACTTGTTTCCCCATTTGCCCTGACCTAAACCCTAGGAGCTTTGCTCCCACAACCCAGTGGCCTGCTTGCCAGCAGCCACCAACCGGAGACCCCTATCCTCCATAGGATAACATTGGGCCTCAACACTCTGCACCCGGCCGCCCTAGTGCCGCTGAGGGTGCAACAGTGCATCACTGACCCTGGGGGAACCCTTGTTCTAACCCCAGAACCTTAACTCCCACAGTCGTTTACTTACCTGCAAACCGATAACCTGTTTTTCCTCCATCGGACAACATTGACAATTTTTCTTCGAAAAAACGACTAAGTGTGGAGTCCAAAAAACTCAGCAGAGTTAAGTTGGTGAGAGAGGAAAATCTTACTTAAGACCACCTCCCAGTGAGATTTCTCAACACGGTTGGTCGCGGTTGGTTTCTACTGCTCATTTGAGAAACCTTCCGTTCGCGTTGAGGAAGCTGCCACTCAAGTAGAACATCTACTTGAGTGGCAGAGAGAAGCAGTACCCTCTTGCGCTGCGCATGGTGTCATTCACACTGATTTTACACCGTTGGACAAACACCTGGTGCTAAAAAGCAGCATGAACGGCGCAACATAATGAACTCCACCGATTGTGGAACTTGGCGCAGCACAGCAGAGTTTTTTGATCACGAGGCGGAACTCCGCAAACTCCCCTAGGCCTACTCTTCACCTGATAGGATTAACACTTGAAGCGCAACACCTTTCATCACTGTATTTGCTCAAGTTGTGTAGTGGGAGGTAACTGCACTTCTTCCACAGACCTGCTCTGTGATGACTTTTCACATGGTACATCTTTTTTAGCAGATGTGTCTCCCGGTGCTTCCATATCTAATATTAGTACTGGTTTCACTGACCCATTTCCACCTTACTCTGCACATTTCACTTTATACCAAACATTTGTTGCTACTCAGCATTGTAAAGTGTGCTGCATACATGTATGCTGTCCCTGTTTTCCTTTCAGATGGTCACATATCAGGGAAGACAGCAAGGCAGATTATTTTGAGCACGCAAATTATTTAAATGCAGCGTTCTAATATCTGAAGACCTGCACATGAGATATCTATATCCTTAGTGCCTAATACTTTGGTAATTTAGCTTTAGATTGCCCATGGCCTGAGTGCATATACAATTCAGTTGTTTGAAAAGGGGGTAAAAAAAAAGGTGCATTTCCCATGTTAATTCCCATAGACACGCCTGCAGCCCAAACTGCTGGGCGGAATTACACGAAATTTGGCAGAAAGGTAGATTAGCTCCCTGTAAGTTTTAATAAAAATAATTTTTTAAAAAGGCCAGGCCCCTGGGGATGGGGCTGGGAGGGGTCGAATTCTGCCAAAGAGGGGGGTCATGCACCCCCCATTATTTATTTATTTATTTTAATAAACAAAGAGGCTGGGCCCTGGGGAATGGGTCCCCAGGGTAAATCGGCCAGGGGAGAGGGGCCTCACGGCCCCTACTCCTCAATAAACTTAATAAAAGACAAAAAAAAGACCAGCAAGCACCTGCCCCCTTTTACACCACTCTGCAAACACACCTCCTGGCACGCTGCTGATTGGAGGATGAAGTCCCCTTGGATGCTGAGGGTCCTTGGGGCCATCAAGCCCTCCTGTTACCTCCAGTAAGTCCCAAACAGTGTGATTGCTGAGAGGACTTTGGAGGCCACGTCCCCTTTCTCCACCACTCTGCAAACACACCACCTGGCACACTGCTGGTTGGAGTATGAAGTCCCCTAGGATGCTGAGGGTCCTTGGGGGCCTAAAAGCCCTCCTGTTACCTCCACCAAGTCCCTCAGAACGCGATTGCTGAGAGAACTTCGGAGGCCACGCCCCCTTTCTCCACCACTGGGCAAATGTGCCTCCTGGTGCACTGCTGGTTGCAGGATGAGGTTCCCTTGGACGCTGAGGGTCCTTGAGGGCCAACAAGCCCCCCTGTTACCTCCAGTAAGTTCCACACAGTGGGATTACTGAGAGGTCTTGGGAGGCCATGCCCCCTTTTTCCACCACTCTGCAAACGTGCTTCCTGGCACACTGCTGGTTGGGGAATAAAGTCTCCTTGGCTGCAGAGGGTCCTTGGGGGCCACCAAGCCTTTCTGTTACCTCCAGTAAGTCCCACATAGCAGGATTGTGTAGAGGTCTCTGGAGGCCACTCCCCCTTTCTCCACCACTCTGCAAACGCACCTCCTGGTGCACTGTTGGTTGGGGGATGAAGTCCCCTTAGATGGTGAGGGTCCTTGGGGGTCAAAAAGCCCTCTTGTTACCCCCAGTAAGTCCCACACAGCCTGATTGCTGAGATGACTTCGGGGCCCATGCCCCTTTTTTCCACCACTTGGCAAAGGCACCTCCTGGCACATTGCTGGTTGGAAGATGAAGTCACCTTGGCTCTAGAGTATCCTTGGGGGCCAACAAGCCATCCTGTTGCCTCCAGTAAGTCCCACACAGCGGAATTGCTGAGAGGTCTTCCAAGGTCATGCCCCCATTCTCCACCACTCTGCCTACGTGCATCCTGGTGCACTGCTGGTTTGGTGATGAAGTCCTCTTGGATGTTAAGGGTTCTTGGGGGCCCAGAAGCCCTCTTGTTACCTCCAGTAAGTCTGACAAAGCAGGATTCCTGAGAGCCGGTTGGAGGCCCGCCCCCTTTCTCCACCACTCTGCAAATGTGACTACCAGTTAAAAACTATAGAAATTTACTTAAAAAACCAAAGGATACAAGCTCGTTATAGTTAGGAAATAGAATTTTAAAAAAACCATATAAATTCACTGAAAAGCCAAAGGTTACAGGGACGTTATAGTTAGGCTCAGATTTCACTCGTACAAAACCAGTGAAATTCAGCAGTAACTATATCTCGTGCCCCCGCAATGCACTGCTTATGATCTCACATATTACATCACTCATGACATGGTCAGTGACATCACTGATGACATCTCAAATGACCTTATTGATGACATCACTCATGATATGATCCACAGAATCACTGATGTACCCATGCACAGCCTCATAGAACCTTTCATACACCCACTCCCACTGAACAATTCACAGACCCATACCAGTACTTACACACCCACTCACTGATTCATAAATCTACACACACATTCCTTCACAGGCCCATACAGCCACTCATACACCCACTCACTCACTAATACAGCCACTGACATATCCACTCATACACCCATACAGCCACTCATACATTGAGCCAGTCACCCATAGAGCCACTCATACACCTAGTCACTCACCCATATAATCAATCACATAGCCACTTAGTCACCTATACAGATACACATACACCCACTCCTTTACCCATACAGATACTAACACATACTCACTCACCTATACAGTTACTGACACAAGCACACACTCACCCATACAGCCACTCTCACATTTACTCACTCACCCATACAGTCAATCATGTACCCCATCACTCACCTATACTGCCTTTCACATACCCAGTTACTCACCCATATACCACTGATACATCCACTTACTCAACCACACAGTCATACACATGCTCATTCACCCATACAGCCCCTCACACATGCAATTACTAACCCATACAGACACTCACTCACCCATACAGGCAGTTCACACCCCCTCACCCACCCACAGAGACAACCATACAGGTACTCAGACAACCACTCACTCACCCATACAGCAAGCCATATACCCACTTGCACACCCATACAGCCACTTAGACACCAGCTGACAGACTAGTACAGACATTCACACAACCAGTCTCTCACCCATACATTCTGTGAGACATCTAATCACTCACTTATACAGTCAGTCACGCACCCACTGAAGCATCTATACCTCAAGGTGCCTGCCACACAGTGCAGGGATGTGCCCCCCTTGCCCCCAGGCCCCATGGCATAGGGCCAGGGGGGAAGGTGGCCTTTCTAGGGAAAGTCACTTTCCAACAGCCTTTCAATATCAGAAAGAATGACTTGGAAAGGCTGTCATAAACTAACATTGTAATCCTGACGGCGGAGCTGAGGCTTGCTCTGCCGTCATTCATGGGATTACATTCTGCTCCTCTTCCGAAGGGCTCTGTGAGCCCATCGGAAGAAGAGCATAATCCCACCACCGGTTTCCCTCTGACCGTCGTCATCGTAATACCCTCAATGTCGGGCAGAAAGCCTCTGACAGACTGCCGGAGGCTCTCTTCCCGACATCAAAATCAGGCCCTATGTTGTTACTGAACATTTCATCTAACTATAACATTACTTTAACTTTAACTTTAGTTTTTTAGTGAATTTCTAGTTTTATTTAGTGTAAACTAATATTTAATTACCATACATAAATCCAACCCTTGATGCAGCCAACCCAATGCTTTGCAAGGCCTTTGGCCGTGCACAGTGGGGCGTGGCCACAGGGCCTTTTTTTTAAAGGAGAAAAGTGCCATGGGGCTCACCACCTCCCCAAGTGATTATCGGCCCCATGGATCCCTCCCTGCGGCCAAAATTACATAAAAAGGGGAGGGGCATCCGTGCCACCACCCAGAGTCTCTTTAGGCTCTGGGGACACCATCCCCCAGGGCCTTTTCATTTTTAATTAAAGGGGAGGGTCGCTGTGGGACCCCCCTCCCCGTGCTTTGTTAGGCCCTGGGACCCCATCCCCCAGTGTCGTCTTTTTAATCATAGGGGAGTGGGGCTGCGTGGGCCCCCTCCCCAAGCCTTGTTAGGCCATGGGCACCCCATACCCCAGGGCCACTCCTTAAAATAAAGGGGAGGGGGCCTCCTACTCCCTCCCCGAGCTTTGTAGGCCCTGGGGACCCCATCCCCCAGGGCCACTCTTCTAAATAAAGGGGAGAAGGACCCCATCCCCTGTGGCCCGAGTCAGTAAAGGTGGGTGCCCTAGTAAAGGTGGGTGCCCTGGTGCCCTCCCAGGGCACGCACCATGCATTTGTTGGGGGGCACCCCAAGGCCCCCATGGCCCTCATGGCCCAACTGGCTCCCAGCATACAGCAGTAGCCAGCACTGCTCCCGTCAGCTAATAATGCTGTTCTCATCGGGTGGGAGCAATATTTTGATCTTTTTCCCAGCCCGCTTCAACGTGAGCAGAGAAACAGATCAAAAGTCTGCTGCCAGCCAATGGGAGCATTTGCAAAGCTCCTGCCAGCTGGGAGTAGACTTTGTGTTTGCTCCTGCATAGCTGGAGTTTTGAAAATGATCCAGCCAAGCGGGAGCAAAGACAGGTTTCCCTGCCCAGGCCAGTGCAGACAGGGAAACTGCTTTGTCCTAGGGGTGGGCTTCCTGGGACACAGCATGCGAGCTGGCCCAGAAGGATGGTGTTCCCGGGCCATTAATAACTCAGGGAGAGTGGGCCGCATGGTCCCCTTCCTTTAACTTCCTTTAACTTACTTTAGAGTCTTGGGAGGGGTGCTGCACAGCCCCCTACCCTAAAAAACACATCCGGCTTGGGGGATGAGGTTCCTGGGGCTGAAACTAGCCAGGGGAGGGGGCTGTATGACCCCTC
Organism: Calotriton arnoldi; assembly: GCA_963921515.1. NCBI lineage: Eukaryota > Metazoa > Chordata > Amphibia > Caudata > Salamandridae > Calotriton > Calotriton arnoldi. The sequence continues at coordinate 1,774,195 of CAWUFW010002401.1, read as the reverse complement.
CCACTAAAAACAAACTTTGGGCCCTGGGGGATATGGTCCCAGGGCTGAAAGCGGCCTAGGGAATGGGCTGCACGCCCCTCTCCCCCTTACAAATATGTTGGGCCCCGAGGGATGGTGTCCTAGGGCCAAAAATTGCAAGGGAATGGGACCACATGCCCCTCCCCCTAAAAATATGTCAGGCCCAGGGAAATGGGGTCCCTGGGGCCACAAATGGCCCAGGGAGGGGGGACACATGCCCCTCCTACCTCTAAATAAGACATTGGGCCCCAGTTGATGGGGTCCCCGGGGCAAAAATCTACCCAGGAAGGGGGGCTCTCCTCCCCCCAAAAAATAAAAGACTCACCCAGGGCCCTGGCCCACCCCAGGGGGAGTTTATAAACACGTGCAGGAGCTTGCACTTGTTTTTTAAAAAATGTTGCCGCAGATTTACAAAATCTCTGTGAATTTACAGCAAAATAAAAAAACATGTTTTTGGCCCCCAGGCAAGGTCCCTCTAGGACCCCACCACCAGTCCAAGGGGGTTGGGGTATCCCTACCCTGCCCCCTTATGTCTTTTTAAAAAACTTTTTAGGGCGTCGGGACTGAGTCCTGAGTTTTAAGATGGCTGCTACTACTTGGTTGAGATGGTGGCAGCCAATCAGATCTCAGTTTGAGATCTGTCAGATCCCTGGAGGCTCCACTTCCCTTGATATACAAACTGTTTTAGCATTAATTGCTCAAAAACTTCTGAATGGAATTACACCAATTACATTTGTTGCTTCATCTCTCCGATGAGCATACCCTGTGTCCAATCTATAAATACAACAGCCATGTCACTGAGGAAAACCTTCATCTTGATTGAGTCAAGTTACCAAAGGTGAGCCAAGTCATGTATTTATCACACATGGAAGTATATCTTTCATGAGTCTGATTGTGTTGGCTTTATGAAAGCTCAGTCACAGCTCACACCAAGTGTGTAGTCTCTCACTGACATAGCTTAGCAATCAGATTTCCTAACACTCTATTGTGTGAATTACACCAGGGAAGCTTAAATAAATGAGTATTCTGCATCTTTCCAGTCCTCCACCCTCGTCAGACTGCTGTGTCAAAAGCTATAATTTTGTCCAAGACTGTTGAGTGAAAACAGTTTTCCACCTAGGGTGAATTGGCTACTTACTAATTGCTACCTTGCTGTTGGCTACATTTTGCTCTTTCTTGACATTATCTTAACACACCCGATTTATGATTAAACGAATCAAAGGACAAAAATGCAAATTAAAATTCCAATATATTTAAACATGGTAAATTCAGGTAACAATTCTAATTAATGTAGAAGAAGATTACTGATAAATATTTTAAAAGCATCATTTAAATCTTGGCCAGTCATTTTGAATGTCATGGACACAGCAGGGAAACTTCCTAAAGGATGTATGCTAGAAGCTACTTCATTCTAAAACTTCTGTTTAACTACTCTTCTTGTGAGTCTATTGTAAATAGAGAAGGGGTTTACTAAATGTTAAATTCACTAATTTTACAAGTATACTATGAATCTAGTCCAGTGGCGCCCAAGCAAAAGTCAATCATTTTTTGTACTTAATTCAGAATAACTTGGCTGCAAGTTATGGCTGCTATTAGAAATTGGGTTTCTTGTTGGTAGAAGTATGCACCATATCAAAGCAGGAACCACAGTCCTAGTCAGAGTAAGTCTGATACACACCCTAAATTAACCTGTGCTCACCCTCTGATAGCTTGGCACAGAGCAGTCAAGCTTATCTTAAGAGGCAATGTGTAAAGTATTTGTGCAACACTTCAAACAGTAAAACTGTGAAAACATTTCACAAAGAGATACTACACCTGGTTAGAAAAATAGAGGTTAATTACATGAACAAAACAAGACTATAACGACAAAACTTTAATAAGTATAACGGGAGTTATGAGTTTTTAAAGAATAAACTGAAATATAGTGTTTAAAAGCATAAAGCGCCAACTGGGGCTATCTGGTCACGCTAGACTGGGTCAAATCCAAAAGTTTAAGCTGACCACGATTGAGCGCGGGTCAGATACAGGGACCAACCTTGTCCCATTGAAAAGTATCTTGGTGCATCATTGAAGAAGATCCGATGCATGGGGCAGAGGAGGTGATACTTCATTGTTGATCCCTTCGGTTTTAGGTGATGCATCGGTTCCGAGCCGCGCAAGTTGTGGATGCGTTATCACTGAGCCACAAGGCGTAGGCAATGTGTCATCATTGAGCAGAGCAAAGTCAAGGAACTGGAGACAATGCGCAGTGCAGCCGGCGATTTGATGTCTTTGGTCCTTGCAGTAGCAGCGATGCATCTGAGTCGAGGGCGATGCGCTGGTTCTGAGCCGTACAATTTTGATAGTTGCAGCACTTTATACCCACTTACAAGGGCCAAGAACTGGATTGGCACCAATTGGCAGGGCAAGACTCTCAGGTGGCAGAGTTCAGGTGCTGTAGATGAGAGGATGGAAGTCTTTGACTTCCCTGAGATGTCTAACACGAGGTAAGACAGCAAGACAGTATCTATTATACTCAGTTGTGCCTCTGAAATGGGGGAGACTTCAAAAAGAGACCTTTGAAGTCCAGAGAGACTCTGCCCTTCCTGTCCTGGGTTCAGACTGGGGTATGTAGCCCTTTGTGTGGGGATAGGACTTAACCTATTCAGGTGCAAGTGTCAGCTTCTCCCTCCCATCCTGCCCTGGATGGCCCATCAGGATGTGGATGATCCATCAGTCACACCTGAGTGCCCTTTGTGAGTGGGTGTCTGGAGGGAACGCACAAATCCCAGCAGTCAACCACCCCATAGGTGTATTTATAGACAGGTATTAGGAGCCAAATGGCTAAGGTAAGAAAATGCCATCTTTCTAAAAGTGGCATTTTTAGAATTACAATTTAAAATCTAACTTCACCATAAGTTATGATTTCAAATTGTGATTCCAGATACACCAAACCTGGGTGGTCCCATCTCTTTCCAATTGGAAACTACATTTATAAGATGTAAAAAGGTAATCCCAATGTTAATCTTGGTATAGATAGGCTTTGCAGTAGTGAAGAATGAATTTAAGAGTTTTTCACTACTCGGTCAAGTAAAACTGAAAAGTACATGTCCTACTTTTTAGATACTCTGCACCCTGCCCATAGGCTGTCCAGGGCTAGCTTAGAGGTGGCTTATATGTATTAAAAAGTAGGGGTGGGAGGAACTCATGGAGTTGTACTCTGCAGAATTCCGTGGAGCAACATAAAAACTTTGTGGAATTCCGCGCAGTTCCGCTGACCCCTAATTTCAATGTTAGCATTATGAACATGGCCTGAGGAATCCCAGAATACAACGTGAAAGAGTGGATAAAGTGCCACACAAAAAAAGTGAGCAGCCTACAGAATATTCCATATGCATTCAAACGAATTAAAGGTATCTTCAACACCAACCTGAGTGCCGATAAGCCATCCTTCATGATTTCGGAACCCGACGCAGCCAACTCAGCCATTAAACTTTCCTAGATCAATACAATTCACTCCATTTAATTAGATAATAAAGAGATCTATGGCTTGAAGACAGTGTCATGGGAGGTTCAGGCTAAATGAGTATTAGCTTGTACAATGGACTAAATTAGGATTGCAGTAGACCTAGTAACAATTAAAGGGACAATCGATTTTGACCTACACCCATGTGATCTGACTCACGTTTGATAGCTTGACGCTGCTGTGGCACACTCATCCAGCCCATGCTAAATTAATTACAGATTTACACCAACTAGAAACAATAGCTGCTCGTTTCACAACGGAAAATAATTATGAGTCAACATATTCTGTTTCCCTGAAAAGTCTAAGTTCTCAGGAAAGAAGGTAGTGTCTGTCCCTCGGCTTGTGTGTTACCCACTTTCTGTAATTTGGGTTCTGTACATGGTTTTTCTTTGAAATGTGACTACGGGAACAGCTGCACTACATGCTAATAAAAATCACGGCTAGCAGTGAATGCCTACCCGGCGGAGGCCTGTTAATTCCCTTCATCACGGCTATCAAACCTTCCTCCCTCAGAACCCCTCCGGATAAGTATCTCTTGCATCACACAGATACAGGCATGTAGCAATTCCCTTCTACAAACATGCAAAAGTGCAAAAAGGCACACTCCTCCAACTATTTTTTTTAAAAATGCGTCACAACACAGAGCGTCATGATCCTCGGATCAATGGGAGGTTTGTGCTCAATTCATAAATAGTCACGAAAAAGCACTGGGCCTCTGCCTTCCCTACGTACTCCGCAGCAGGGTCAACCACAACAATCTGAGTAGGATAAAAAAAATTTTATAACTGTGTCTATCAGTCAAGCTGGCCATGAACATAACAAGCTTTTACACAGGGCACAAGTCCTAAAAAAAGAAGTGGTGGGACTCTCCAAGTTAGGTGGTGTCACAGGAAGTGACATCACGGAAGGAAGTGACATCACGGAAGGAAGTGACATCACAACAGGAAGTGACATAACAGCAAGAAGTGACATCACAGCAGGAAGTGACATCACATGTGTCGCAGATCTATCATTTGCACATATTGCAAGATTTAACAATTGAAGCTGCTCAGTACTTAAGCCTGTGACTTAAGGTCCCTGTATGGAGGAATTAACAGCCCAAATGTGGATGAAGTTTGGCGTACAACTACATTAGTCAAGCCATTAAGTGCTGTAAGCGAGGCATACTAAAACATGGCACCATGAACAAAAGCAGAGTTTGTGCGTTGAAAAAAACCAAAGAAAACCACATGCTAGAAACTACAATAGTGATTATCAAAACTATAAAATTTATTACGCTACCTAGAACACAACATTTAAAGCTATCATGGTCCAGATAAACTATTTCCATTGGCATTGGCGGTGTAGTCTTCCATTATCAATACCCCTTCACTCTGGAACACTGTTACGCTACATCTCCACTATAAATCTGACAGAAGAGTGGTTAGGACACATCTTTTCTGTCTTACACTTGGTTTGCAGATCACTGAACTTGTTTTCATCCATTTCTCGGGTTTCCTTTCTACTAACACTTTTAAGTAGCCAATTACCAAACTTAGCACCACATCAAAAAACAAGTAAAATAAAACAAATATGTTATCATTTAATAACATATGGATGGTACTATACTATTCGGCACTGCCTTTGTTACTTTCAAGATACCTGGAACACACACAAAACGTTATGGCATTGTGCTGATGAATTTTAAACTTCCAGCACCTGGTGCTTCACCTTCATATCACTGCCCTGGCATCAAGTTATTATAATTTGAGGCTTTTTTGGCCTGTGGAATTGCACAAGAAAAAGCCTTAGCTTCTTAAGCGACATACTGCCCCGACATGTCCCAGTCACATCCAACATTTGTTTACTGCTACCCTTTTGACCTATCTACCCACCTTAGCTTACTGTGAAGTTTGCTCTTGGGGTAGACAACCTTGAAGGCACTTTTTCTAGAAAGGTGAAATATCACTGACTGACAGTCTTTCAGAAATCTGCTCAAAGTGTGGATCTTGGAATTTTGATCTCTATTGATTAAGAAAAGTGTTACTGGCCAGGAGGACTAACACCAATAGTTTACATGGTCTAAGAGTGTTTGTCAAATAACTGTATGCATACATATGTGTAATATAATATTGAGAAACCAATAGTAAAGCTGAAGACCGGGTATAATGTGTGCTTGGAAGAGTGGGAAAGGAAGGGGTGTAGTAAGCAGCCAAAGATAGCAGATGTGTCACTCTAGAGCTCGTGAGGTCCCAAAAGATGAACCTAAAAAGGGTGATGGTGTTGTCAAAGAGACATCGTAAGGACATCGTAAACCATTTGCACCCACTGAGGTAGGGCTACAATTGATGCAGAAGAGGAAACTTCCCGCCAGGGCAGGGGGAGCTGAGGCCGATCCAGAAGGAACGGGACAAAATGGTGTTAGAGTGCCTTCCAACAAAAGGGAAAGCCGAATATATTTTCAGGGTAACACTGTACTAAAAGACCTTGCACCCTCTACTCTGGCCAAGAGAAAACAATATAAATCCATTATTGAAGACCTTGCAAAGAAGGAAAATTCTTTTTAGATAGACTTTGCCCTGTTATATGTACTTCCACTTGAAGGGAAAAGACCACCACATCACTTAGGTAGGGCATGGGCTGTACCTCTTTAAGAACACAGTCTGAACAGGACCAAGTGCTGACTTACTGTTTGCTGATGATGCTGGGCTTACTTGTCATGCCCCGTGAACTCAGCACCCATGCTGCTTAATCTTCTGCCACTTTTAGGAACCATCTTGATACAGGTTAATCCAGACAATACTGAAATGTTGTTAATACAGCATGATAGGGAGGTAAGAGACAGATTTCAAATGGTGACATCTTATAAAACGTATAACTTTTTGAAATATTTAGGGGTGCATACAATGCAGCATATATCTGACCGATCCTATTTATGTCAAATGCCCTCAACTGAAAATATCAAATGGTAGCTGCTTAGATGGAACAACCTATATACACCCTGCATAGGAAGAACTGCAGCTATAAAAACAGTGTTAGTTCACAGGCTATTCCACTGCTTTCAGGCACTCTTGATAAGAATATCTAAATCAATCTTCCAAGCATTACAGGGTCGCTTCCTGGGGCATCCTAGGAAACCACAGAGAAAATCAAAAGCCCCTACAGGTCAGGGAGACATGGGATTCCTAGACATAAAAGACTATTTCAGAGATCCAGATAATAGAGCCTTGGGTGATAGGTCTTTCAGAGCTGCAGCTCGTCATTGGATGCCCAAGGATAAGGCAGTAGCAGGAAGGTCATTATGGGAAATAAAATGGCTGCTTAAACTACTTGAAGCACCATGGCACCAGTGATTATATTACAGTCATATCACAAGAACGGCACTCGACATCTGGGACTTTGATTCGCCTCATAAGCCTCATGTTCACGCCCTTGCTGACACACATTTACTGTAATAAAGATTTTACATCAGCAAATAAAGGTACAAGTTTCAAGAATTAGCAGGATGGAGATTGCAAGATACTAACTAGCAGTTCTTCATGAGGGGGGCTATATCAGACTGTTTTAAAACTTTTGAGTAACAGAGAAAGAGAGGTTTAGGTACCAAAAACGGTGCCAGCGGGCACTGAATCCAGTCAAGGGAGCAGCTGCAACTTCAGCACTGACAGGTTTTTAAAAAAACTAGTGTAACCATTAGGAGGCCTTCAGGGGAGATGGCTTTGGGCAAATCACTTAATCTCTCCCCGTGGCCCGTGCCTAAAAATGAATGTGTCAGTCTCCATGGTGCTCATATAAAGCGCTCCGATCTTCAACAACACGCCACTATTCAGCATTGAGTATTGAACACTTCTTACCTTGAAAGTGAAACTGTCGCCAACGTCGCCAAGCCAAAAATGTTTTCCTAGGTGACGGTGTAGATCGTAGATGCCACGGAAAAGCAAGGCAGGTCAGGCAGCAGGCGAGGCCAGGCAGGAAGGGAAGTCTCGAGCAGGTCAGGCAGGAAGGGAAGTCTCCAACAGGTCAGGCAGGTCAGGCAGGTCAGGCAGGTCAGGCAGCAGGCGAGGCCAGGCAGGAAGGGAAGTCTCCAGCGGGAGGCAGGTCAGGCAGCAGGCAAGGCCAGGAAGGGAGGGCGAGCCGCGAGACACGTCGATATCCTGATCCGGTCACATCCAAAAAGGAAAGGAGCCAGAGCAGACAAGCCCGAAAAATAAAGGGCATGGAGCACGAGGGCCGGACTGCCGAGTTGCATATACACCCATCCAGTGATGTCTGCTATGACCACTGATTGGTCGCAGATCGTCTGTGTTCTTCTGGTAGGTCCCCGGCAAGGTTATGAAGGGGTGGGAGCAGGTTCACAGAGCAAGAGCTGCGATAGGCCATAGCGCTACAAATAGGCGGGCAAGTCAACCTAACAAACTAGGTGCAGGGGCGTGGTGACCGGCAGTCCGAGGCAATCACCCGGAAATGCGTGGTTTGGTTGGTGCGCTCTTTATCACGCTTTTGATGAGCAGGGCAGGGTGGACGGCGTTTTGATAAGCAGGGTGGACGGCGTCCACCCTGGAAAATAAGTGGGGGGACGCCGTCCACCCGCGTGGTACCCCGACTTGTGCCCTGCTTTTACACTATCACAGTCTTTCGGAATTCTGACTGAGCCGTAACGTGGATGTAGGGCTCTCTCTAAGAGCTGATTAAAGCAACGAATGTCCGTGCCTTCTGCATGTATCCCCCACCGCTCCCGCAATTCTCCTCGCTCTTTGGACATTTGCATTTGTAAAGTGTTGGGCTTCTTTAATCGGCCTCCTCACCTCCTCCTGCTACCTCTTTGAGCGTGTGATAGTGATACCAGTTGTGTTGAAATTAGTTGTGCCCTTGATCTCACATTCCATTTTGTTCAGACACAATAGGCGGGAGGCGTCACCCTGAGGCTGCATTACTGGGGCTTACCTTGTCATCCATCAGGACCTGAACTCTGCACCGCTACGACAGTTGCCAGTCAAACCCTCTCCACTCTCAGTCTCTGCGTGCACCTGCACAGAGTCAGAACTTGTCTGATCTTCTAGAAGCCTGCCAGCGGCCTGGCCCCTGCCTCCAGCAAGGTGAAGTCCTTCTTTTTTTTTTACTCTTGTGTTTGTTTAAAAATTCAATCAACTGAGAAAATATGTCTGACCAGGAAGCAGGATGGCACAGATAAACAATAATTCTGGGAAGGTAGTATTTTGTCTACTCACTAGAGTAGGAAGCAGATGAGGGGGCATGGTTTTGAACTACAACTCGCAACAGGCTTGTCAGGGAAGAGCAGAAACAAGCAGTGGCTGGGAATGTTAGTTCACAAATGTGCTGTGTCAGAGTAGGTGCAGGTAAACTCAGCCATGCAGCGGCAGTGGAGGTTTTGTCGAACTCTGCACTCCAAGTGGAGCGCAGAATGGCAAAACTTCACAAACTCTTCCTGCGGAGTGGAGTTCCCCCACCCACCGCTATCAAAATGGAAGGTTTTGGCCTGGAAAGAGGGTAAACTTGCCAGGTCGACATGGCAATTTAAAACTGCAAAGCAAACACAAAAAGATGATGGACGGAGGGCTGAAACTTTCGAGACACTCACCCCCAGTCACAGATCTGGGTTGAATCCATCATTGTTCTTTAGCTCACTTCGCCACCTCAGTTCAGACCCAGCTATATGCAAATCAGTCTTGACCCTGTGCCTCATGGAACAGTCCAGCCCGAACTGCCAAACTAGGTCTCCCTTGATGCGGAAACAAGCATCCTGGGACCGGTTTCGGGGTAACACCCCTCATCAGCCAGGCTAGCTTGAATCCAGTGGCAAAGTGAGCAAGGGACCCACGTCTGGGCATAACCTTCCAACTTAGGGCGAACAAAGCAAACACAATGAGATGATGGACGGAGTGCTGAAACCTTTCAGACACTCACCCACAGTCACAGATCTGGGTTGACTCCATCATCGTTCTTTAGCTCACTTCGCCACCTCAGTTCAGACCCAGCTATATGCAAACAGTCTTGACCCTGTGCCTCATGGGAATAGTCCAGCCCGAACTGCCAAGCCAGGTCTTCCCTGAACCGGAAACAAGCATTGTGGGACCGGTTTTGGGGTAACACCCCTCATCAGCCAGGCTAGCTTGAATCCAGTGGCAAAGTGAGCAAGGGACCCACGTCTGGGCACACCCTGCCAACTTAGGGCGAACAAAGCAAACACAAAGAGATGATGGATGGAGTGCTGAAGCTTTTCAGACACTCACCCTCAGTCACAGATCTGGGTTGAATCCATCATCGTTTTTTAGCTCGCTTCGCCATCTCAGTTCAGACCCAGCTATATGCAAATCAGTCTTGACCCTGTGCCTCATGGGAACAGTCCAGCCTGAACTGCAAAGCCAGGTCTTCCCTGAACCGGAAACAAGCATCCTGGAACCGGTTTTGGGCTAACACCTCTCATCAGCCAGGCTAGCTTGAATCCAGTGGCAAAGTGAGCAAGGGACCCACGTTTGGGCATAAACTGCCAACTTAGGGTGAAAGAAGCAAACACAAAGAGATGATTGACGGAGTGCTGAAGCTTTTCAGACACTCACCCCCAGTCACAGATCTGGGTTGAATCCATCATCGTTCTTTAGCTCACTTCGCCACCTCAGTTCAGATCCAGCTATATGCAAATCAGTCTTGACCCTGTGCCTCATGTGAACTGTCCAGCCCGAACTGCCAAGCCAGGTCTTCCCTGAACCGGAAACAAGGATCCTGGGACCAGTTTCGGGGTAACACCTCTCATCAGCCAGGCTAGCTTGAATCCAGTGGCAAAGTGAGCAAGGGACCCACGTCTGGGGATACCCTGCCAACTTAGGGCGAACAAAGCAAAGAGATGATGTACAGAGTGCTGAAACTTTTCAGACACTCACCCCCAGTCACAGATCTGGGTTGAATCCATCATCGTTCTTTAGCTCACTTCGCCACCTCAGTTCAGACCCAGCTATATGCAAATCAGTCTTGACCCTGTGCCTCATGAGAACAGACCAGCCCGAAATGCCAAGCCAGGTCTTCCCTGAACCGGAAACAAGTATCCTGGGACCGGTTTCGGGATAACACTCCTTATCAGCCAGGCTAGCTTGAATCCAGTGGCAAAGTGAGCAAGTGACCCACGTCTGGGCATACCCTGCCAATTTAGGGCGAACAAATTCAAAACTGCACACACAGGCTCTGCAGTGGCAGACCTGAGACAGGTTTAAACATCTACTGAAGTGGGTGGCACAATAAGTACTGCAGGCCCACTAGTAGCAGTTAATTTACAGGCTCTGGGTACATGTAGTGCACTTTGCTAGGGACTTATAAGTACATTACATATTCCAATTGTGGCTAAGCCAATGTTACCATGTTTTAATCAGAGAGCACATGCACATTAGCACTGGTTAGCAGTGGTAAAGTGCACAGAGTCATAAAGCCATCAAAAACGAAGTCAGCAAAAACAGGAGGTCTGAAGGCAAAAAGTCAGGGGAAACAACACCAAGGATGTCAAGTCTAACAGCTGTCACATATATCTGTTTTCCCTGTGGCAGACCCTGGTGTCATGGATTTATTGTCTGTGCTTCCTGTGTGAGAAGTGGTACCATTAATGCTGTAGATGGATATGCTCGTTCATGTGTTAGAGGGGTAGAATTGTCATCTGTGAGAGTGGGAGAAGGGGTTGGTTGAAATGACTGTTCCCATCGTGTTGGAGCTTTGAATGTGGCCCCAACAGCATGCCTGGTGCAGCAACTCATTGGTTCTCCTTATGCATCCTCCAGAATGGCAGATGTGAGCATCTAACACAGCCTCCAGCACACAAAGTGATTTCCACAAAGGAAATGGTGAATAAACCCTCCAGTATCAATGTCACTGAAGGCACTACCAAGCGCTGCCATACATATCAAACTGAGCCACTCAACATGTCACCACTTCACACCTTGGGGATTTGTAGGCCTAACAGAGATGATAGCCAGACACCATCATTATTTTTACAGAGACGTCATCCAGGTAGAGCAGACACATACAGCACCCATGGTGTAAGTAGTACTGTGGCAGAGATTCGGTTTACTATCTAGATAAATATTGAAGCTGGTGTACGTTTTGTTTGGTTGGCATAGTCAAAAGTCCTTTAGTGTATTTGAAGGTGGGTTTTTGTGCAGTGATTGTGGTTCAAAATCCAGTGGTATGAAGCACTATATGGTTATGCAATGCAGATGTTAGTCTGCGTTGTGCCATTGTTTGTTCTCTTGATTGCAGAGATTGCTTTTGAATGTATTGGCATGTCCTTGAAAATGTGCTGGTCACATGACTTTCTCTCCTAGTAGTTGTGTTGAAACTGATTTAGCTGTCCATTTGTGTTTTTTTTTTTACCAGATGAGTAGATAATTTTCTGTGGCTGAAAAGAAGCATTCATGCCTACTTCCATAGTGCCAATTCTATGCCAAATTCACAAAAAGTAATACATTAGCACCAGCAGGTCTGTGAGCTTGCAGTGATGCAGATGTCCCAGTTTCAGGAAATCACACACATTTCACATTTCTAGAATTCTACTTGAAAAACTGAAACAGATATACGTTTTTAGGCATGTTCCTACAGAACTTGGTGAATCCAATTTTCCTCTTTGCAGAAATAGACATTTTTACTTGATCATCTAAAAGTCTCTCAGGGCAAGCACAAACGAGCTTGCTAATTTTTGCTTTGTGGAAACCTCTTTCTATACTCCCCCACTATTGTTCTCAGTGTTTTGATCCCCCTTCTGACCCTGACAGAGGATTGCTCCTGCAATTGTCAATAGTACATTTTCTACATTTTCTACTGTAAAAACGCTAATAAATGTGTGAATACTCACAAATACGTGTGCTTCTGCTTTTGCACAAACTCACGTGACACTGCAGTCCTGCCCCATCGATACCCCACGAATCGTCAAAATGTTTAGTTAGCAATCTAGCCGTTTCTAAATTGGGCGCATAGATCTCTAATGTGAGGAGTCGAAAAGTATCGCGTCTATCATTTGTTTATGACTTAAAAAATGGTTCAATCGACTCAAGAATTGGTATCTGGGGAAAATGATGCCGCGACCTGACGTTATTGAAAGTGACAAGAAGTGCTTTTCTTGACAAAAGTTGCATGCCTAACTCATTTTAAGGTTTGATTCAGAGATAGATAAATCAACTATGCAACACACATTTTTATCTGTAGCGTTGCCTAAATGAATTAACTCAATTTCCATGGGCTCTAAAGTGAGTTACCATAATAGGAACTTTACTGGCATAAAAGGAATGTCGTTTTTTGCAATCCCGAGTCATATTACTCAATACAAAAGTATGCTACTGTTAAGAAAAGAAGAAAGCAAATGACATTATTTGTGGAACACAAAAACAGACTTCAATATCCGCATATAAATTGTAATGATCTGTTTTCCATTCAATTTGCAAATATGATAGTAGTAGGTGGCTGTCATTAAATATTTAAGCAAATATTGAATCTAGCTTAGACATATGTTTGAAAAACGAAGCACAGTGTGACTAATGGATTGTCATCAATTTTGCTCATTATCCTTGTTTTTCCCCTGGATGAATATAAAATAGTATTCCACAAAAACTCTGGTTGGTTGATTCGAGTTCGTTAGCTATAAAGTGAAAGTAATTGATATTTGGCATTTGCAGTGAGTAATTTTGCACACTGTTCCTAGTTATGAAGCCAAATAGGCCTGTAGTGCATAAAGTGCCTTGGTGGTGCTAATTTCAACAAGGTGCTGTTTAGGACCATGTTATATATTGCAAGTTTATGCTGTTTGTCGCAGTACATTCTGCGGTTGCTCATTTCGTTTGTGGCAGCAATAGCCATTAGAGGTAGGTATACGGGGGCGGCGGAGTAGGAGGTGGGGGGAGGGGGTATGCAGTACCCCAAAATACCCATGCTGGAGTTCAGAAGGCGAGGAGTAGTAATAAAAATGCCTTTCACTTTTATGTTATCAGAGATGTTAAAGGTCAGGCTCTGTCTTCTGACAAACTGCTGCTTATTCTTTTAATATGGATGTTGGTGTACTTTCAGTGAGAGGATTTCTGATGTGAACTTTGTGACAATCCTGCTGAAAGTGAAATAAAAAAAAGGCTGTTACTTTTTTCTTACAGAATGCAACACCTGAATAGTACATACATTTCAAAATATATCAGCAGTTAGCAATCACAAATGAAGGAGTTTCTTTTGTAATTCTGAAGAGTGATGGAAACATATTTTAACAGGATTAAAACAAATGAAGACAATTTACTTGGTGGTGTGCAAATGATACATGTTCACTTAAAGCCGATTTTCACACATTATCATAATTTCAATGGAAAATGTGCTGTCTCTAAATAACAGAGTGCTACCACGCTTTAGTAACATATTTGAGACAGTGTGCTCCAAAATACACCACTGGTTACGTACTACACCCTTAGCACTCGCCTGCTGAAAGAGAGTGGCTCATTCACTACACTTGTTCTTTGTGTGATGCTAGGATTTTCTACAATGCCTATGACTTCCGTGAAGTAACACTGATTGGCAGGACCTCCGCTTGGAAAATTGTTCCAGCGTCACTGGTGGCAGCAGAAAACATCTAATATTTTGTATATGTGGACAAAGTCACTGACCATTTAAAACAGCAAAAGATTAAATATACCCCTTTAAATTTTTGTAACAGTGTACTTATGAGCACTTGGTAGAAGTAAGCACAGCCTGGGAAGTTATCTAGCTCCCAATGAAGTGCAGCTTGATTTGTACTCATCTGTTCATGCAGTTAGCTGTGAATAACTTTATTTCAAGTGTTCCCAATACCTAGGTTACAATTAGTTCTGTGGTGATTATTTCAACTACATATTGCTACAACATTGAACAGATCATCTCCGATAACCCACCCACTGAATAATGTGTCAAAAATCACCCATGAAATCCTCTCAGAATACCACCTTTTTAGGTTGAGCATACGAGACCTATTGTAATTTCTTATGTTGGGTTAAAGCCATTCCCCAGCTTTTGATTTGTTTGTTTCAGTGTCCTTCAAAAATCCTTGCTTGCCAGTGGTCAGTCCTGCCTCTTTGACCCTCCTTTCTCTCTTCCGTTCCTCCCATGCAGCAGGGACTAAGTACTGTCTCATCACACCACAGTTCTTTGTCTGTTCTCTGGGGGACTACTTTTTTTCTTGGTTTCCTGCTCTGTTTCTGTTTGCCTGTGTGTAGTTTCGGCACCATAGCTGATTATATTTAAATATAGTTTTCCTCCCTCCCACCTCCTCCTAATTACACAGTTGTAGTGGGGGTACGTCTTTCGCCATGCCTCCTTCTTCGTTTGTTATATTTTTTAGGCTTTTAGCAATTTTGGATGTCGACCGTCATTTGGGCTTTTTTAGTAGGATGTTAGTTGGTTTTAGGCTTTGTTTAAAGGAGGATTGGGCTTGTTTCACAAGGTAACTCCCATGGAGTATGGCCTCGGGAACGAGCAGCCACGCGCATGCTGCTTGTTATCTTTTGTTTAATTTAAATTAGCTTGTCTCCGGCATGTGCCGTCTTTTTTTGTTTGTTTAATTTAAATTAGTAGATTTCAGCTGGACAGGGGGAGAGTAAATGATTTGCTCAGATTCACAGAATGTTGACCCAAGGCCGAGACTCGAACACGGATCCCCCGCTCCCGAGCCGGCCATTCTAATTGCTGTGCCACCCACTGGTTTGCTATATAGCACAAGCACTTTTTCAAATGCTCGTGTTTTTTTGTTTCTGTCAGTCCAGCGCCCATTTCATTTCAATTAGTGTGTGAAATGCTTTTTTTTTAACCTGCCCTTTCAGTTTCGTGTTTTGTTGTTTCTGTTTCTTTTTCTTCTTAGCACACATGCGCAATAGGCGTGGCCTTTTCCTACTGCTGCGGGGGCTGTGTTGGTGCCGTGACTCCCCTGTTCTCTGCAACACAGGATAGGAAAGTGCAGGTTAGTAACCCGCCGCCATCCTCCCATTGGTCAATAACTTTTATTTACACGGGCTGAAAACAAATCATATGCCCTGATGCCTCTGTAGTTGATCTGGAACATTTCAGATATCGGGTTCATGGAAAGTGCTAAGCAGAGCGGTGGCTTCCTCAATAAAAGAAAAGCCAAGCAATAATACTCAAAATAACTTTTATTTTACACAGTCCAGGACTGCGCACAATCTTTCACTAACTTTTTTCTACTTAGTACGCATGCGCATGAGGCACGGACTTTTCCTACTGCTGCGGGGGCTGTGTTGGTGCCGTGACTCCCCTCTGCACGTACTTTTAGTTTAAAAGAGGCTGTGGTGTTACCCGTAGAACCGGCGTGCACTTGACAGTAATGTAGGTATACTATCTCGGTTAGTGCCACTGACAGCTTTTGGTTGCTGCCTGCCACATAATGTGCAGAGGATCACAATGGGCAGACTTTCTATCTCGAATTGGCGCCCTCAGCTAGAGTGGGGCCGATAGCGGCTGTCAGGTGATTCACTGTTCACCCTGAACAGACTCTGTCTGACTACGCAGCAGGGTCCGGACTCGGCGCAGGCTGCAGCAGCATGATGCATTTTTTTTATTTCCTACCAATGGACCTGGGCCCCCAGGAATAGCCGCCACCAGTCGGGGTTTGACTGTCCTCCCTGACCTTGACAGATGTACTCTTCAGGGCAGCGCTCGCTGCAGCACAGAGTTGTAAGGCCTGGCTATCTGTGAAGGTTGCTGCAGGCTTAACTCGAAGTGCAGGGGCCTCCGTTTCCCATAGTTTTTATGTTGTTTCGACTTCTAAGGTAGGAACCATTTTTTAAATTTAAATAATAGAGTACTGTTTGTTACAGCTGTTGTGGTGCAGGGGCCCGTGCGTTGCATTATAGGCCAGGTTTCCCTCTCCTGAAGGTGTTTTCAGTTGGCTTTTACTTTACGCCATGCAGCGCAGAGGCCTGTGTGTTCTGTGTATTTATAAACAGTTGCAGCCCTTGCTGGGACCGCTTACTTTTGATTTGCTGGTTCCGCCTGCGAGTGAGTATGACATGGGAATCTGCCCTTTTAACTACAACGATGTGGGGCCGCCTCTCTCCTCAGGTGCTGTATTTTCACAAATAAAAACCACCTTATGCCGATTCTTGTGTGTCCAGGAGTTTTCTGGCAACAATTAAAATCATGCCAACATAACTCTGTGAATAATGTTCCTGCTGGACCAAGATCGGCGTTTTGTATAGTGGCAGTTTTCACCCATCCTGAAGCAGCAGAGAGGGTAATATGCCTGCTGCAAAGAACGTGTACATGCAGATCACTAAAGTGCATTTTATTTGGGTAGCTCAGTGGGTTACTGATTTTGTCACAGAGATCCTTTTCTTAATCACACTTCATAAGTTACAATCCTAAATTACAATCCTAATATAGCACAATTACTTATGAACTACACCGAAGGGTCTGTATTCAAACTGCGTGTTATAGGTTAGAGCCGGGCGCTATTTTGTTACCTCAGACTTTCACTATCCTAATGTTGCTAAACGGTTTAGTTTGGGTAGAAATATATTGTTTTAAGTAAAACCAACCACCGTGGTACCTTTTAAATCATGAGTTTGTGCTTCTCCAGACTAAACACTCTTAAAATATACTGCTTACTAGTATGGATGAAATGTGATTCTACAACTTGTAATCCTCACTGTTTTATGTAAAATATCATTTAGACTGATTTACATACATATGATTAATTGTCTCTCTATAATGTAATGTGTGCATGATGTAAAGTGCTCTGACACCCTACACTGGTACGAGGAGCGCTATAAAATAAATAAAAAACATGAAAGAGAGCAATTAGTGCCCTTCCATTTCAGGTGCTTTGTAGCAGTTTTAAGATCCTCTTACAGTTTCTTGCTGCTCATATGGGTGTAACTTCTGATATTTATCTATCTCCATGGACTTCACTGCTTGATTTTACTCGCGAGAAAGTGTCATTCTTAAGTGTCACACATTGGTCATTGAATGTCACTCATAAGTACACTGAAACTATGAAAATGTCACACATAAGCAATCTCAAACCTTGGCAGCTATGTATCACGTCTCTTTAAGCTTTGCCTCAGGTTCCGTCTTCTTCACAGGTTCGCTTCTGGGATGCTTTCATTAAACCTTTGTTGCTTCATCAGCGCAGCACAGCGCTTTATTTTTATTATTATTTTAATAAATGTAGACAAACAATTGGTACCAATCCTCTTCTAAAGTGGCTGCCCGTCTCCCCCCTTATTCCTTCGCTACTGGTCATGATTCACCCTCCCCCGTGTGGTATGCACAGGCGGAGGTGAAAACGAGGCAGTCATTTTGTGAAAGAGCACTCCTCTCCTGTAAGCAGTGAAACCCGGACCACCTGCCTATGCCTACCCCTCGTTTCTCTATTCTCCTTCCTTTTGCCTGTCCTCTCCCATCCCTGCCTGGCTCTCTCCCTCTTCAATTTGTAATCATAAATAATGTGCTTTATTCACAGCTCCCAGCCTGGATGACTGCTAATTAAAGGAAGTGTGCCTTGTAAATTACACAATTGTAGCAGTGCAATGATTTTTACAAATTAAGCACTTCCTTCATTACTATATGAAACAAAAGATTGTGTATGAATTACGCTCGTCAGTGCCGCTATCCACTTTACCAGGCCATGTCTTTGGTGGTTTTAACCTGCAGACTATGAAAAAAGTGGATGTTGACTTTTGCATCAATTATCAGATATTGGTCGGATCATTAGAAAGGTAGCTGCATATTTAATTCTAGTATTAGGCAAATAATGGCCTAAAAGAATTATATATGAATTATTTTATGTATTTTGATTTTTTTTTCCAGTGTGATATGGTTATTGATGTACAGTAAAATCAATCAGTGGGTTTATAAGTGATTTGTCAACGGACGTTGTACGCACGTTTTCCTTCATTCATGAGTTGCCTTGGTTGCCATATTCCGTTGTCCCCTCTTTCATGTTTTCATATGGTGCGGGCTTTATAAGACTTAAAAGGAATTAGAACATTGGAATGTGGAGCACTCTATTGAAGACAATGGAGTGCTCCATGCTTCTACGGGTCGGTAAAGCAACATTCCAATGCCGAAACGCCGCGTCGACTTTTTTGTGTAGTTTTCTTGCCTAATTTTAACCTTGTTTTTATCTATTTTTATTTATGATCAAAGCTGCTGTGAAATGTATGTAGAATGGTTTTAATAATATGATTAATAAAATTTGATTTTATACAATCTCTATGACATTGTTTGTTGGCATTATTATATTGGGTCCTGTAAGACTAGCATAAAAAATAGTGTGTTGCCCTGCACAAATTGATATACGTTATGTTAATTGCTGTTGTGTCTAACTAAATGTGCTTTACAACCCCACTAAGAGTGTACATGTTGACAGAACAACACTGTATCCACATTTTAGCTAGGGACTCTCTTCTTTCTCTAGTCTAATAGCCTTATAGCCCTTCGTAGCTGGGCTATACCGGCTATTAAAGTCCCGCTCCCTTGTTAAAGTTCCTCGCTTTCGGCTCGGGCCTTTAACTTTAACGCTGGAGCAGGCCTTTAATAGCCATTATAGCCCGCTACGGCGGGCTACAAGGCTATATACTTTACTGCGACTTTGGTAATTTATTTCATATATTTGGATCTTCAATTGCATATATGCTTCATTCCCTAGCTAAGTCAATGAGAGTGATTCACAAATATGTTCCTCGCTCTGCAATATTGCATGTTTGGCTAAACATTTTGTCTATGCACTAATTAACAATATGAATCTTAAATTGTGCAAACCGCGCTGCATATGCATATTTATAGTTTTGAAAATATCACAGTAGTTTGCATGCACGTGATCTACATCTAATGCATTCCCTGTTCCCCTACAGCAAACCTGACCTGGCGGGTTATATTGAGTGAGTGATTTAATAAGGATTTACATTCACATGGTTTTTTTGTTGCAGTTTTATATAGCGCGCACTCGACCCAAAGGTATTGGAGCGCTTTATATGAGCACCATTTACGTTACACAAGAATACATTCATTTTTTTGGTAGACACGGGACATTAAGTGATTTGCCCAGAATCACAGGATGTTGAGCCGATGCCGAGACTCGAGGTTCCCTAGTTCCAAAGTCGTCAGTTTTGACCCTTATGCCACATCTGCTACCCTTAATAAAGTTGTGGAAATGCTAATCTGAGCATTATCGTTTATAGAGTGGATACCCCTTTATGGACTGTACCTGTCAATGGTGTTCCAATGGGTGAGATGGCTACTGACATTCACAGGCTCCTGTTACCATGACCACATGGCTCCTGGGAGGTGCTTTTTTATGACTGGTGGCACTGAATTGCAGTATATGGCTGCTTGTTGTCAGAGGCTATTGGAGTACAGTGCTGAGAGTTTGCCTTGTTTTTTATTTTTTTTTATTAGGCAGGTCTGTCTTTCCTTAAGTAGTTATATGATTTTGGGACTCATTCTGTCTGGTGATGGAGTGGTTGTGGGTCATTTCTAAAGGGGGAAAAAGGTTGTTGAGGTATTTTTCTTATGATTGAGAAATGATAATCTTCGAGGTTATGCCATGTTTTTTAAAGTGCACTTACTTTCCCAAAGGTCTGGCCCTGTTGCACTGGGGAAGATCTCTAAAATATAGCAGATAAAAGGAGAATGCTACTGTTCCAGAAAAACAAAATCTATAAAATAATGGCAGGTGGTTATCTTGGTGCAAAATTGTAATTGTTCCTTTTCATTTCTTTATGTTATGCGGTGTGAAAGGCGGTTTCTTCTGGTGGTTAATGGGTTGTGAAATTTTTCTTCGAGGTTATATAACATGTGGTAATGAGGTTTTAATTTGAAGTATGGTATAAGGTAGTAATTCCTCATTCTAAGTTCTCTAGGCAGTGCTGCTAGCTGCTTCTCTAGTCTCATCAGTAATTCCCCATTCTTAGTCCTCTAGCCAGTGCTGCAGCTGCTTCTCTGGTCCTGTTGGTAATTCCTCATTGTAAGTCCTCTAGGCAGTGCTGCAGCTGTGCCTCTATTCATACATCCACTACACTCCAAACCAAAACACTTAGGTAAAAGACATTGTCATTTACAACCCCAGTAGCTCTAACTCAAAAGAAATGCAAGACCTAATGCATTGTAAATGCTTGTTTTAACTCTGGGAGCACCTCACCACTCCTCTCTACTCATACTCTTTGACGGTTCATGACATTTACTCCCAAATAGACTTCTTCCTGGTCCCTTAGGTATTACTTGACATGCTGTCTCATGATGAATATATATTGAAATATCACTGGTCACACTCATTTGTCATTCAAACTTTGAGACACACACTTTGGTCCCAGATACATCAACGAGGAATTCGAAGCATCGGGGAACCTGGAGCACAGAGAACTTATCCCAGCTCTTTAAAGTGTTATGTATCACAGCTTATACTAACACATATCAGTCATGGTACCCACATTACCGCGCTGACATCTTTACAGCATGGAATCTATGCTCCTTGATATACACTCCTGCATTTGCTTGAGATGCATGACTTGTATAAATGGTTTCACTGAGCCCTTGGGTGGGACTATGCCAGTCCGCATTTAGCTGCTGCCACCAGCATGATCTTCCCAGAGTTAAGGAGAGGTAATGATTGTCATGGTAACTCTTTATGCTGGAGTGCATCACTGGCTTGTGATGTGACTGATGTTCACCAACCATTGAGGATGTTATGTCCTCCTCCGACCTCCATTAGTCAATACCTGACTCTTATTGGATATACCATAGTACTCATTGGACCACCTATTCCAGGACACTTTAATTTATCTGGAAGCCTGTGCAGCACCTTACAAACAAAGCAACCTGCAGCTGCCTCTGGTCGCATCTCTTTATTACTGCCATGCTGCATGCTTTGGACCCAATCCAACTGCACAGATTGTCAGGTTGTGATTTATTTTGTTCATAGTTTGAGAAAGTGGTTTATTAGTTGCAGCAGATTGGTGTCCTCCATAAGTAATAAAGGAACTATCCTGCTAGGTCCAATCAAAGGCTTCATTAATTTAAACCTGAGTTCAACCCTGCTAGCTATAGCACAGAGCAGACAGGTTTAACATAATGAAAATGTGTAAAGCATTTAGAAGTATACTAAAACAGTTAAAAAGCTGAAAAAACAACACAATAAAAATCCTACTTCAATTTCTAGAAAGGGAAAAAAATCTACATGCCAAATGAGACCTAAATGACATATCCAATAAGTGAAATGGGCTTATGAATTTTTAAAGATTTAAGTGACATTGGTGCAAAAAAGCACACTGAGCCAATGGTAATCAATGTTCATGGTAGACTGGGACTTAAACGTGATTTGACGCCCACAATAGTGTTACATGGGTTTCAAGTAGGGAAGTTCAAAAAGTCCCAATCTGAATTGAGACTTTGATGCTTTTCTGAGGTAAAAAAACTCTTCTCATAACTAGACAACTCTGCAGTTTATGCCGATGCCACAGAACTACTGATTAGATACATTTTGTGGTCGGTGCCCAAAAAAGTTTGCGGATCAGGAGCAAATGTTTTGAAAAGTTCTCAAACTTCTTTTGGCGCCCAAACAACCACAAGAGTTCACCTCCATTCCGAGTTTTGTTCTATCCTCATCGACATCTAAGGCTTCTTGATGACCAGCAATTCAATGATGATCTACAGTAGAATTAAAAAAAAGAAATCAAGAAGCTGAAAATCATTCTACAGCAATATGGTAAGGGATAGCTCTCTTCCGTAATTTAATCTTGAAAACTGGAGAGGATTTCCAATAGTCGTCGAAGGTGAATTTGAAAGAGAAGAAAAAGATGTTGTTAAGATAGTGAATCTCTGAGAACTGATTGACTTTTGAGGCAAGAACCGACACACACAATACTACAAGTCTAACATGTACTACGTCTTTTCTTTGAACAATCTTGGTAAGAGAAATTGCATCAAATACAAGAACCCTTAAGGGATCATTTTCAAAGTCCTGAGTAGGGAATGTTGATAAAGGTTATTGGAAACCGTTAAGGAAGATAACAGGTATTTCAAGGGGTGAGAAGAAGTGAGAATACTTATAAACTATAGCTACAAAGAGAAGGAACTTCTCCAGAGCCAGAAGGGCTGAGAGGGGTTCCTGGTGGGGATACGTCCTCCTGAAATAAACTCAGTGTCACTGTAAGTACCCTGCTAGACAACGGAGAAACAGCAGCCCTCATCCTCCTGGACCTATCAGCCGCCTTCGACACGGTCTGCCACCACACACTACGAACACGCCTTCACGACGCCGGGATCCAAGAGAAGGCCCTGGACTGGACCACATCCT
This sequence comes from Calotriton arnoldi, assembly GCA_963921515.1. Classification (NCBI taxonomy): domain Eukaryota; kingdom Metazoa; phylum Chordata; class Amphibia; order Caudata; family Salamandridae; genus Calotriton; species Calotriton arnoldi. The sequence continues at coordinate 1,751,381 of CAWUFW010002401.1, read as the reverse complement.
TCCTTTCCGGCAGAACACAAAGCGTCCGCCTCGCCCCCTTCCGATCCAAGGCCACCAAGATCATCTGCGGCGTACCCCAAGGCTCCTCCCTCAGCCCAACGCTGTTCAACATCTACATGGCACCCCTCGCCCACGTCGCCCGACAGCACAACCTCAACATCATCTCCTACGCCGACGACACCCAGCTGATCCTCTCCCTCACCAAAGACCCTCACACCGCCAAAGCCCACCTCCACGAAGGAATGAAGGCCGTCGCCGAATGGATGAGGACCAGCCGCCTGAAGCTGAACTCGGACAAGATGGAGGTCCTCATCCTTGGTTCCAACCCTTCAGCCTGGGATGACTCCTGGTGGCCAACATCACTGGGAACAGCCCCGCCACCCACTGTCCACGTACGCAACCTAGGGGTCATCCTCGACCCCACCCTCTCCATGACTAAGCAGGTCAACGCCGTTTCCTCATCCTGCTTCAACATCCTCCGAATGCTCCGCAGGATCTTCAAGTGGATCCCCACCGAAACAAGAAAAACAGTCACCCAGGCCCTCGTCACCAGCAGGCTGGACTACGGAAACGCCCTCTACGCAGGAACGACGGCTAAGCTCCTGAGACGGCTGCAACGCATCCAGAACGCCTCTGCACGTCTTATCCTCGACATCCCCCGACGCAGCCACATCACACCCCACCTGAGAGACCTGCACTGGCTCCCTGTCAACAAGAGGATAACCTTCAAGCTCCTCACCCACGCACACAAAGCACTCCACAACTCCGGACCAGCCTACCTCAACAGACGACTCAGCTTCTACACCCCCACCCGCCAGCTCCGCTCGACCAGCCTCGCCCTCGCCACAGTCCCCCGCATCCGGAAAACGACCGCCGGCGGCAGATCCTTCTCCCACCTCGCCGCCAAGACCTGGAACACCCTCCCCACCAACCTCCGACAGACCCAAGACCTACTGGCCTTCAGAAGACTCCTCAAGACCTGGCTCTTCGATCAGTAGCAGCACCACCCCCCTCTTCCCCCAGCGCCTTGAGACCCTCGCGGGTATGTAGTGCGCTTTATAAGTGACATGATTGATTGATTGATAAGTACCCCACATAAATTAAACAGAACGGGTGGGAAAAAAGAGAAGAAGCCCGCCGGGTATCAACCACTTAGTCGTGGGGAAGGAAGCAAATCCTTTTTGTTATATAACCCTCACACACTCTAGTAGTGTCATGCTTCATCATCGGGTTCACCCTTACTCCTAAAGGTCAGGGTGGGCTCGACCGTATTTCAGGGCGTGCTTAAAAAATATGGCCAGGGGGTTTAAAGATTAAAACTCCTCCTGCGGATCCAGGTATCCCTTTATTAGTAGAACCGTAGGGGATATTAAAATGTAAAAAAGTAAATGTGGGTTGTAAGGGGGTAATGGTCCTATGACCCTAGTGCCAACATGTTTCAGTCCTTAAAAATAGTGGCCAAATCGGGTCCTGGACTTTTTTCAGGGCAAAAAATATTGTCCTGCCTGGTTAGAACTTAACAGGAATCATCCTATATTTATGTTTGCAAGGTCCAGATAGCTGCTCCTATGCAAAAAAACGAGGAACAGATACCTTATCTTTTCTCCTGTTGCATAAGTGTTTTACTCCATCCCAATTTGGAGGAATTCGATCATCACAATAGATCACAGCACTGCAGGGGGTAGCCCTGTAGTCAGACTTACATCAAGGGTCCTGCCCCGCTGCCATGCCTATTTGGTCTGCGTCTCCAGGCTTTCGCTGATGATGAAGCATGACACTACTAGAGTGTGTGAGGGTTATATAACAAAAAGGATTTGCTTCCTTCCCCACGACTAAGTCGTTGATACCCGGTGGGCTTCTTCTCTTTTTTCCCACCCGTTCTGTTTAATTTATGTGGGGTACCTACAGTGACACTGAACAAGTGAGAATAGCCATAAAAGGTGATTTAATTCTAATGACTCTGTGTAGCTACCTATAGGGGGGGCAAGAGCAGCACAATCAGATGGTCCAGGGCACCAATGATTATCCATGGGAAACAGACAATGTCAAGATAAGGAAGGCAGGTAACATAATTAAAGGAGTATAGGAGAAGAAGTACACAATATATCACTAATTGTTTTCCCCTTTATACTCGCCGCTGGGCTATCAACAGTGATCTGGCTAGGCACAGACAACACAGCATTCATTGACTGAAGGCTCTCTCAAGTTACGATATGGACAGGCAGTTCGTCAGAAGCCCACAACTAAAGCCGTCTTCCTTATTGTCCCATTTCCCTTTCCACTGTGGGATTTGCTTTGTCTCAAGTAAACATTTGGTTAGCATATCGCCTCTGTTACTCTGACTCAGTCCCACAGGATCGCTCACAACCAGGTTGATGTGCTAAGTCGTGACAATAACTTCACCCATCAACCCAGACTTGATACCTTACCTTTTCTTATGACACCTTTTATCCTAAGAGAAGGATGTTCACTTCATCAGCTCTCATCCAATCTCTATCGAAGAGACCACAGTAGCTATTTGTTCATGCCATTGTAGGTTCCCAGGTGATTTTTGCCCCTCATCTCATACCTAAACTATGCCTGGATTGCATTAACCCTTTCCTGTGCCAGGTTCTGAACACAACTCTAACTTCTGCTACAATGGAGTTATTATGGAAAGAAGTGCAGGTAGTGCACCAGTTAAAAAAGTCTTCTGCTGATCCTACAATAATGAGCAGCTTTCATCTCATGTCACTGATCTAACTAGCATCTAAGATTCTAGAACAAATAATAAATAGCCAACTTTCCAACTTCGTTGAATAAAATCTTCTATTCAGTGGCCCTCAATCTGGTGTTAGGCTGCACTATAATACCAAATCCGCTCAGTAAGGAACTATACAAATTCATTTAATTCTGAACAAGGACGTCTTGGTTACTCTAATTTTACCCAATCTTTCAGCAGCTTTTGATAATGTTTTGCACTCCACCCTTCTCAAACTCTGTTGGAAGGGGTTTATTAGTAGGTGCAGGTAGGTACTTATACCTAATAACAGCACCACAACCACAAATAAGGTCTAGTCAAGTCTCAATTAATTGATCCTTGCTCACCCCTTGGTAGCTTGACTCATAAGCAGTCAGGCTTAACTTAGGAAACAGGTGTGTAAAGCATTTAAAAACATCAATAACTGTAAATAAGAAAGATACAAAACAAAATGGAAATCCAACACCAATTTATAAAAATAGGAAATATTTTTCTAATTTAAATGACAATAAAATGACACATTTCCAATGCAGGGAACCAGAGATATGAGTTTTTTAAAGATGATATGCTTTCTAGTGTCTGAAACCAAAAAGCACCAACTTGGGAAATCTGGTCACACTTGACCGGGATAAAGTCAAAGTTTCAGGTCGACCGCGATGGAGCGGGGGTTGGATACAATGAGAGGTAAGGCCCGGTCAAGTTTTTACCTTCTGACTTAGGCACTTTTATCTCTCAATGACAAGCGAGGCTCCTATGCAGGCTCGGTTGCGAGTCGATGATAGTGGCTCACTTCAGCGTGAAGCGTCAATTAAATCCTGATGGTCTTCTCGACAGTGAAAAGCTCTGGAACTCCAGAAGGGCAAACCTGGATCTCAGGCCTAGTTGTGGTTCAATGTCGCCATAATGACTCAAACATCTGGATCTTCTTCTGGATGGTCCTTTAGTGGTCTTGAAGTGTCCATGACACCAATTCAATGTTCCAGAAACTTTGAGTTGCTCCTTAGGAAGTTGTGACTACAAGACCAACAATGCACCTGGTCAAATCATTCAAAGTCCAAGTGAAGCTGGTCATCTGGGTTCTTCTTGGTAGCGATGATGCAGGTGGAGCTCTTTTAACCTGCTGGTTTCAGGGAGTCCACTCCTCAAACTTTTAGAGCAATGCAAAGTCTAACTTTTGGTGAAGCCGAGAGTGTGCAGCAGGTGCAGTCCTTAAGAGCGCAGTCCTCTTGGTGCATATCAGGGGTTCAGCAGGGCAGTCCTTCTTCTTGTTTCTTCCAAGCAGGGATACGAGTTGCTGGGCAGCTCTCCCATATTTATCCAGGCTCCTGGGCTGGGAAGAAGGGGGTACCAATAGGGTGCAAGGTGCCACCCTCTGTTATGAGCACGTCTCCCAAAGTGTGGCATTTTCTTGTCCCAGAAAGCACTGTTCCACAAAAATCAAAATGGAGAAAATCTCTCCTGGAGCTTCAGGTCTGGCTAACCCAACAGGTATGGCTAACGTTTCCTAACACTTTCCTTCCAGCCCCTCTGCTAATTCAATTACAGGGTCTTCCATCTGGCTGGGGTGCAGGACGTGGGGTGGGCCTGGTTCCTGTCCTTACTGTCTTTCTCCCTTTGAAGACCAGTTTTGCTATCCAACCCACTTCCTGTCCTGGCATCTGCAGCATCAGATCTACTGTCATGTCTCTTTGTTTCCTATGAGGCCATTTCACACCTCATCAGAGCTTTATGGCTCAGCCTCTCAAAGGCTGGCTAATCAGGAGCAGCTACTCTAGAGCTGGATTCAGTCACATCAGAAAAGCAAGTTCTATAACTTCTTTTCTGTCATAATTATAATAAATCTAACCATGGCAAGGTGTTGGAGTTATTCTAACTATTAGATTGCCAATATGAATTACCATTTTAGCTCAATCCTGTCAATAGTTAGCCATTATTAATGTTAAATAAAGCATTGCCATGTTAGCCTATGGAGCAAATGCACTACAATGGGGGAAAACAAATTTGCAGTTTTTCCCTCACCAGAGCATATAAAACATATTTTATAATGTCCCTGCTTATTTTAACATGGCACTGTAGGAAAATGGGTAATTAATTGTGTGGACTGCACAAGTAATGGGTCCGCACTTGTCCACCACTGGGAACCAAACACCCCATTGTAGTGCTTGACTCTCATAGTAGGTAGAATTGCAGAACAGTCCAAGGCTTGTTCAAGGGGAGGTGGTGTGGGCTAATAACCTCCATTCACGGATGCACAATAATAACACTCAATAAATGATTGTCCAGTAGTACATTTATTACACACACACACACACACCCACACACACACACACTACTCAATACCATGCAACAATTTATAAATTGACACAAGCTGATGGAAATGCTTTTGGATGACATTGCATACTCATTCTTACCCCTCCTAAAGGGAGGTCTAAATCAACAAATAACATGGCAGAACATTTACTTGTAATAGAAATGGAATAATGGAATATCACTTTGAATGAGCGCACACTTAATATGGGCAATAAAGCATGTATTATTTTATTAAACCATTCACAAGAGAATATGGCTAGGCATGTGTAGGTGATTTGTGTCATCAGTTAAACTTAGCCTGTAATACTCACTTCCAACATAGCCTCTGAAGGCAACACAATTACAATCACAGCATTTATGTAATAATAGTTCTGACGCCTAGAGGGTCCCCAAAGGACATCACTTTGTTAAATGTACATGTATAATTACCACATTTCACCCCTAGAGAGTGTCTCTTAATATGGACAACTCATATTAACCTTTCTCAGGCCACAACTGGTTGCAACCATAACCTTGGCCCTGAAATTGCACACCTTTCCCCAGCAATGAAACAAAAGTTCCAACCTAGAGAAGCTTGAAAACACTTGAAGCCCTTGAGGGGATATCCTTGGGATGTCCGAGTTCCCTTGTGGTTGGGTATTTGTAACTGCTCCTGGAGGGAGGCTGCGGTGCTCCTGCAGCTCCCCCACAGCTTCCTTACTCCTTTGGTGGTGACCCCACTCTCCTGGGGGCACCATAAAGCCAAAACCAATGATTGGTGTAAGAAAATGCAGCCAGGCGCGCATGGCAGTATGGGGCGCTCCTCGCGCTGGCCATGCATCTTTGAACAGCGGCTTTCCCGCTGCATTTGGGAGAGCTGCACCAGTTTCCTGTGGGCATTTGTTTTTCCTTTGCGTGGCCTTGTGCCACGGCTTCTGTGTCTTGGGGTGCTGGGTCCCACCCAGGATGGGTGGTAAACTCCGCTCGGCCGGCGGAGTTCACAGGGTTTTGTCACTCCGCTCTCCGCTTGAAGGGCGTACTTTGGCAAAAACTCCACCTATGCCGCGTAGCGGAGTTTACAGGCACCCAACACCACTAAATTGTGCACTCCTGTACGTGCTCTCTGTGCGCAGGAAGATTGTGCAGCTGCTGGCTATTCCATACAAATCCTGTCTTCCACGGCCGATGCTTGATCTGTTGTGTGCATGTGCATCATGAAACGTTCCATTAATTTCCCACACCTAACATGGCCAATAACTGGATGAGTACCCGGCGCTCATGCATCATACTGTTTAGGATTAGTTTAGTCCATAGCCTCAGTTCTGTTTGTTGTTCCAGTCTTCTGCATCCATCCCCGCATGACATTGTTCTGTTGTTTCCATGTCAGTTGCCGAAATCTCCAGCCTCCTATCATTCAGTGGGACAATCATAACGTTAGTAGAAGCGGTTCTTGTTCTTCGCCGTACCACTATAGCATCGAAGCATTTCCCAGGGCATGCCTTGAGGCAGGGCAGGAGGATTACCGTGGTGCCTGCGGATGGAAGGGGGAGTGGCACTGCATGCATTTCTCCTTGCAGCGAATTCCGGTGAATTCCATATTTGGCCTTTATTAATGCTGGGCCCACAGAAGGGCAGCATGCCACACACCTTTCAAAAGTCATCTCTTAACTTTGTTATTTCAACAACAGTTTACACTGTTTTAGACTTTCCCGCTGTCAAATTCATACCAAACGATACTGTTGTTTGCCATAAATAAAGTATGAACTGTTTAGTTTAGAATTATATTGTATCTCTTTTGGCGGGAATACATTTGTTGCCTTGGCGATCACCCGAGCTAGCTTTCAGATAAGGGCTCGAGTCCTGTCTAAATAAAGAAGGGGCCTTGGAAAAGTGACATTTTGAGAAGAGACAGCACATCTGCAGTGACCGTAAGGCTGTGGGCGAGTGGAGCAACTCTGCCCGCTCACAGAACTCCATGGAATTCCACTGATTTTTATGCAACTCTGTGGAATTCCGCGTAGTGCAACTCCAAAAGCTCCGCCCACCCCTACTTTTTTGTATGATGGAGAGCAGCTCGGGGACCCCACCTCCGGCTGCTTTCGCCGGCTCCTCAGACGGTCAGCACACTTGGATGCTGCACGGGAGCCAGCGTCTCTCTTTGGCCTGCCTTCTTCTGCGGGCAGACGTGTGCTGTGTGGCCAGGCCGGTGGCCGCATGGGGGAGCTTGGTGGCACGCCCCCTCTTCTTCTCTCCCCAGGGCCAGGGATGGGGTCCTGGGCCCGAAAAATCTCCACAGGGAGCGCAATGGCACTCTTCACCTTTTCTTCTCTTCTTGGGGGGCCAGGGAGGGGGTCCTGGGGTCCTTTCTGGCCACAAGAGGGGGCGCAACAGCACTCCCTTGTGCAGTTTGTTCTTGGGGGCAGCCTCTGGGCCCTGGCCCACCCCAGAGGCATAAAACAAGGATGGCAGTGGAGCCCCAAGTGCTTCGTTGCCAGAAAAAATTAAAAGGTCATCCAAAACCTCTCCAGGGAATATCTTGGGCCCCGTTGGGCCAATTCGATGATCATAGCCACCTTTCGCTCCTGGTGGCAAGGCCTTGCCACCAGGAGCACTTTCTTCAGGCATCATGTCCTGCAAGGTTGACAAACTTTGCAGGGAGCTGGTTTAACTGGCTCGCTATGCCAGCCTTTTGCTTTGGTTTCTCTGGGCCTCTCTAGCTCTCTTGCCTTGCGCAGAGCCCAGATTTTCCCCCAACTGGTCCTCAGGCCAACTAGGAAAACCTACCAAACCCAGACATTTCTGAAAACTAAACACCTTGGGGAGTCCTGGCAGGAGTAGCAGCTGGTGTGGGGTCGGAATGACGGGGGGACGGGGAGGTATGGAGGAGGGGGTTTAAACAGACAACATACATAACTCGGGCAGAAAGGCAAGGACTTCCGCTCAAGGACAACGCAAAACCAGCCAATCCCGGAGCTGCACTGGCCGGAGCAGGCTAACCCAGTCCTCATTTTGAGGCTGGGGGCTTGGGGCTGCAATCCCTCTGCTGTTTCTCAGCCTTGGGATTGCAGGCACTGCAGTGCGCAGGGTCATATTGGCCGGCTGTAGGCAGCCGGCCAATCTGACCTGCGCACTGGCAGGGGCTGCATTACTAGTACAATCACACTGATCAGCCCCACCCCCTGCCATCGCGCTGTATCAGCGCAAGCCTTACACACATTGATGAAATGGTACTTATTACCATTTTATCAATGTGTGTGCCTGCTATGCTGGCAGCAGGGTGGGAGATGCTCCTCCACCATAATGGAGGAGCAGTTGCTGCCAGGCAGGTGTGTCTTGCTTGGATTCCCAACGTTTTCTCACCCAGAATCATCTGCAAACCTCAAATTTAGCTACTAAATCACATTTTCCACACATTTTTGCATGGTATCAGCGTGCTGGCACAAATTTCCTACCACCCAGCATTTCCCTCAGTTTCCCCATAAAAACGATACCGCACTTGTGTGGGTGCACCAAGTGCCTGTGACAAGGAAGGGCCAAAAACGTGTAGAGACAGTTTTTTTAATACGGTTTTAAGCAGACTATGCTTTGAACACTGACACAATTGAGGTATCATTTTTATCAGGAGATCAAGGGGAACGCTGGGTGGTAGGAAATGTATACCAGTGCAGTGATCTTTGAACATTCCCACACAGACATGTGAGGAAAATGTGAGGTTTTAGCTAAATTGAAGGTTTGCAGAGAAAACACAGGGGCATCCATGCAAGCCACACCGTCAGTGAAGCAAGTCCACGCACATGCCCAGCCAAGCACCATCCAGCGTACACTGCCAGCCAAGCGCCACCCACGCATACCACCAGCCAAGCACCAGATCACACACATTGCCCACCAAGCACCAGTCCATGCACACCGACAAGCAAGCGCCAGTCTATACACACTGTCACCAAGCTCTAGTCCACACACACCACCAGCCAAGTGCAAGTCCACACACACCTCCAGCAAAATGCCAGTAAAAACACAATCAGCCAAACGCCAGAACATGCAGACCATCAGGTGAACTCCAGTTCATGTACACATGCAGAAACGTTCCCTGGTATCAAGCAATTTTCTGTCCCTCTTGGGGCTAGATGAGCTTAAAAATATCGCTGATCTGGACCCAAGGGGGCAGAAACGGCTAAAATGTGTGCTTAAAAAGAAGGGAAGTGGCACTTGACTGTGGGGCCATGCCCTGACATGCCCATAAACATATCCCTGGTGCCTAATGGGCTTTTTTTCCCCACCCGAGGGGGGGCAGATTGGGTGTAATAACCATCATTTGCCCCCCAGGTGGGGCAGAAAGACTGTGGCCATTTTTGTTTGGGGGGGCATCTGCATGCCCATTCTGGGCAGCCAACACCCCTACACAAAGCATAAATAGTCCCTGGTTTTAGTGGGCTTTCTGCCTCCTCAGGGGGGAAGATCAGGGGCTGTTGCCCATATCTGCCCCCGGGGGGTAGAAAGACTGTGATCAATTTTTTGTGGGGGGGTGAGGGCATTGGCATTCCCCTTCAGGCCAGACCCCCTTGCACAATGAAAAAGTAGTCCCTGGTGCCTAGGGGCTTTCTTCCCCCTGGGGTGGGCAAAAAACTGTGTAAATTTGTTTGGCACCCCCACCCATACAGTAAGAAAAATATAGTCCCTGTGCCTAGTGGGCTTTCTGCTCCCCAGGGGCAGATCAGGGACTATTGCCCCTGGGGGGAGCAGAAAGACGGTGCCTATTTTTTGGGAGGTATGGGGGCATTGGCATGCCCATTTGGGGCAGCCCCCATCCCTACACTAAGAAAAACAAATATCTGTGGTGCCTAGCAGGCTTTCTGCCTTCTGGGGGGGGGCACCTGCCCCCTTGGGGAGGCAGAAAGAGTTTGGTCCCTATTTATGTGGGTTGGGGACATGGCCATGTCCATTGTGGTCAGCCTCCACCCTTCTTTTATAAAAATAATTCCCTGGTGTATAGTGGGCTTTTTGCCCCTGAGGGGCAGCTTGGGGGTATTAACCCCATCTGCTCCCCAGGGAGGGCAGACAGACTGTCACATTTGGGTTTGGGGTGGGGGCATTGGCATGCCTATTTTGGGCAGTCCCACCCTTACATATTCAAAAAAACTATCCCTGGTGTCTAGTCCCCCGAGGGGGCATATCGAGGGCTAGTGATACCTTCTGCCCCTCAGGAGGGCAGAAAGACTGAACATGCCCATAAAATGTTTTGGGGAGAGCACAGGCCTTTGCCCAAGGGGCAGCTCCCCCCCCCCTGGTGTCTAGTGGTGGATCCCTGCTTGGGAATCACCCTCCTCTGGTGATTCCCAAGCAGGGATCCAGTAAGGAAGGGTAGCATTGGAAAGGGGAGATTCTCCCCTTTTCAATGACATCTCGCCTGTGTGTTTTGGTGTTTGGCGTGCTTAGATAGCCCCACAAGCACCGAAGCAGTGAAAGGGAAATGAGCCTTTCGTCTCATTTTACTGTCATTTTCAATGTAATGACGTCAGTGAGCCATGCACGCCGATCGTCATTACATTGAATTAAAAAAATGACTTGGGTAGCTGGGGAACCTCTTCCCCAGCTCCTGAGGCTGAAAAATAAAAAAGAAAACCCCTCTGCTGTAAACAACAGAGGGATTTCCTGGTTGTGCAGAGGACGGAATGGTTCCGTCCTTAGCAAACAACCACCGTGGCTGAGGACGGAACCTTTCCATCCTATTAATTTTACATATCTCATGATTATTAATGAGGTAGGTTGCATATTGTGGCTCACTCTGATTGGTGGCCATCGCAGGGATGGCGGCTACTAAAATGAGCAGATCAACATATCTATGATCGCCTTTCAATAAAGTAAACTTTTTTTTAAATGTAGCCCCTGCTTCCATAAAGAAAATGTGTTTGACTTTAAAAAAAGAAAGTACATTTTTTTTAAGTTTGTTTGAGAGTTTGCAGTGGGTCCTTGGACCATTGCCTACTTGTCAAAAAAGTTTTTTCTATTCACAACAGGTAATGGGTCTTGAAGGATATCTTCCTTTTAGTAAATGGTAGCTCAGGAGTCAGTAATTTTTTTGTTTTGCAACTAGATTGCAGTAAAAAAAAACACATTAATACACCACATACTGATTTGATATTTGGAAGCGACATGCCCCATCCAAATACTGAATCAGTGCCCATTCATAATCCTGTTTTAGAAGCTGGTAAATCTTTACTGACTCCTAAAATGGAATTTGTACAATTGAAAATGTATTTTTGTAAACTCAGGTTCTGAGTGTTTGAGACTGCAGAAATGGATAGTACATTCAAGCCATTGTGCTCATCAAAATCAGCCAAGAATGGTAAAATCCGCTGACAGTCATCGCATGATGGTAACTAGTGCCCAAGTACATAGACCTCCCCACAAGCAAGAGCAGATGTCAGTGTGCTCTGTCACAGGTGTCTAAGATCCAAGCTAATCTCAGTAATAAGCAGTAAGAGGCCAGAAAAAACAAAGGGTTTGGGACAGCACTAGCCAATCACTGACTCTCCGACTCTGCAGCTGCCTCTCCTAGTGTCTGTCCTTTAGCTTTGAGTCTTAAGGAAGTCCTTTCAGCTGGGAGCCCACTGCATTCTGTCACCAAAGGGCACTGCGACTGTAGCCTGTGAGACTGGCCTGATTGCCAAGCAGACACAGCCTGCAGTGAAGACCTCTTCTAGTACTTGATAAGTTGCATTTGAGAGCAATCAAACCCTTGAGAAGTGGCTTCCTTTGAAAGCGGCTGAGTTGCAGTGTCTCTGTGTCATTTGAGAATGGACCCACTGGTGCTGTAGCCCATGAGAGTGGTCTTGTTAGAGCAGCTGAGGCTCTTAGACTTTGTGTCCTGTGAGAAAGCCAAGCTTTACAGAAACGTTGTCCTGCGATACTGCCATGGGTAGTTGAAATTTTGTTTGAAAACTATTCATGTCCTCTATAATGCTTTCTTCAAAGTATCACATATTGATTGTCTTTTAAATTCTCAGTTGCATGAGTAGTTTTTCAAGATATACATTGTGCTAACGCTTTTATTTGTATATAATGCCACATCTATAATCTCCAAGACCAAAAACTGCATCAACTGCCACACCCCATGTCACAGCGCGAAAGCAAAACCAGCCGCGGTCCGTGCAGGTAACAGCGGTGGGGCCGGTTAAGGGGTGGTTTCGAGGGACGATGCAGAGGGAAAATTAAATAAAGAATTAATTTTCCCTCTGCATCATCCTTCGAAATCCCCCCTTACATGGCCCCACCGCCCCACCGCTGTTACCTGCACGGACCGCGGCTGAGCAAAACATGCAACAGATTATGTCATTGCAAAGCTACCACATACGGGTTGAAAACATACTCTCAGGGGCCGATTCCGATTCAGGCCGGAAATCACTCCGACTGAGCTGGACCCGGAGAGATTTCCGACCGAATCGGACTCTGGCAGTCCGACCGAACGAGTACGATGCGCACGCATGCAATCGGACTCGAGTCGGTCGGACTCCCATTGAAGTCAATGGGAGCCGGACGTACAACGTCCGGCTCCGACTGCTCTTTCGAGCCGGACGGCGCGAGTCGGTCAGACTGCTCGCAGCGCGCATCGTACTTGCCCGGCCGGGGAACGTCTCCTTTGCGCGGTGCGAGTCATGTCCGTGCGAGTCGGTCGGAGCGGTTTGGACCCGCGTACGAGTCGGTCGGCGATTTCGCGTGCGCTCGCATCGTACTCGCTCGACCGGACGCACGTACGAATCGGTCGGGAAAGAGGGCTCCGAATCGGATCCGGTTAAGCCGAATCCGATTCGGTGCCCTACCGGCCGAGATCGGAATCGGCCCCTAAGTGTTTCCAGCTCACTTTAGTGTTCAGAGTGTGAAGTCTTCACCAGGTGGCCATTTTTGGCATACCTGTAACGTGTGATGCAGGTGTGGCTGGTATGGCCATCCTCTGTGGGGAGATATCTTCTCAGCTTTGTAGTCCTTACTGATTCAAGGTTAGTCCCCATACCACTGGCAAGTCCCCTTCTTTCCTCAGAACATTTTTACAATGATCAAGTGGGCAGATTTGTTAATATATCCGTATTAAATGTATTACATTGGCTTAGTTGATTTTATTCTTTCTTGTGATAGTGTCACTCAAGGTGACACACACTAATTACTGAAATGTCACACATAACCAGACTGTAAATAAGAACTGTCATGGATAATTTAACAGAAAACTTTACAGCTATGTTAACCTCAGGTCTATCTTAGAACAACTTTGATATAAACTATTCTAGGAGAATGTAGCCCTAGGCCTTCAAGAGGTGCATAGTTGTAGCTTACTTCTCAGTTGATCTTGGGACTGATAATGCTCTGACATTTGGAGTGACATGTCAGCCTTTCATCCTTCTGAGGTTGATAAAGTGAGTACCATTGAGATGGGTAACAATAAGCATCTGTTATTCAGTGCCAAGATACCCGTGGGTGAACTTGCGCTTTACAAATACACGTTATGTTAAATCCTAAGCATAATATAAATGATTTAGGGCACTTATTCTTTCATGTAACCTGATTTTTGATTTGAAGGTTTTGGAGGAGTCAAGATAGGATTGATTAGTGCATGGTGGGATGAAGCTCGGTTGTGCGGATAGGTCAGAGTGCAGTTACACTCTAGAAGGATGTTATAATAATATTAAATAAATGTATTTTATGCCTCTTTTTAAAACAAAAACGAATGCTACTTATGTGATGTACTATGTTAGTCCTCTGTTATGCTCCTACGTTGCTAAAAATATGATAACTTGCTTGTGTTCCTCAAAAAGTAGCAAAATAGAGGTTAACTCTTTTGGCACATAGAAAGAAAGTAATCGTTAGAAGTCACTCTTTAATTGTATTTAAACTTCCCTGTGAGAAAGTGAATTTACCTAATGCCTTAATGCATACATGTTTGCTTTGAAAATGCTAATGCTCCTGTCTGCTTCACGTGCACTATTGCATGTATTTAATCATTTGTTATGTTTTGATATCAGCTTGAAGAACACCAAAATCTAACTATTCTTGAAACATGTTGACCCGCACGATGCAGGAGCAATAATCCTCTTAGGAATTCTCACTTTTATTGTTAATCAACCCCTTGTTCCTCAATCATTAAAGGAATACTTGCGACACCGTTGGACATTTTTTGTCTCACACTCAGTATCCCACATTATCAACAAAAAAAAAAAAACATGAATGTACTTTCTACAACATAGGGAGCCCATTCGTCATAATCATTTTGGATGAATAAGGAAGTTCTATAATGGATAACAAATGGATCATTTTCTTTGGCACACCAATCATTAAATTGGGATTGCCCTTTGTTTAACGTACATTATGGTTGGGAGGAGGCAGTCCTCGATGCCACTGTCCCTCTTGTTTCTCTCCTCCATCACTGGCCGAAGGACCATTGGATATTTGCATTAAACTCATGTCAGACTTTATGGTCTATCCAGGAGTATGTGTTTTTTCTTTTACACCAGTATTGGAAAGTCATGACCAATTTGCTTTTGCAATTAGAAGTTAACACATTGATATATGTGCAGGTCATCTTGGATCTAAAAATAATCTTAAGCAAAGCAAACAGAGGAATAACAGACAAGGTACATTTATGTGCTCTTCTTCATATTTTAGACCTCCAAAGTGAAGTGGATGTCCTTTCCCAAGGAAAGTTCCTTCACAATAAGCTTGCAGAAAAAAATGAGAAAAATGATGCATTTCACAATACAATCTTTAAAGAAACTGGTTAAAAATCAATAGGCTCCGAAAATGTTCAATGATGTAATGATGTGGCAAGCAAGTCAGACTCACTCTGTGGATCTTGGAGATTTTTCCTCTCACAGAAACCCTAAAAGATATGGTTAAAAAAGTGTATTTTCACATGACCTTTCCTCTGACAAATGTAATCAGCAGATCTTTCAATATGCTACAAACTGTTCAATTGTCATTATGATGCTAACTTGCTGCTCCTTCCACGTAGATTTTCAGTGATAATGTTGGTCAAAGTTTTCCTTTGCCTGCATAGTCTGGTGAAGACGGCAAAATTTGCCCTCTGCAAATAAAAGCATCATTTCTCAATATCCTAATGATTTAATGGGAACTGTCAGCTGGTCTACATATCCGGATGCGGATTTATTGTTTCAGGAAATGCCTCGGATTGGACATCTTTTAATAAAGTGACTTTGTAGACGGGGTCTTGATCAGGACTATGTTTTTCTCGGAAAGGGGAAGGAGATCACAAGAGGAGATGTGGGTGGCTTTCAAAAGCCACACTCGTCCTCATCGCCAATCAGAGCTCCTTCAAATAGCATAAGTGTTTTCTGGTTCCATTCAATATATAAACTGCACGTAGATATACAATTTATGTTGCTTCCAGAAGCTTGAAGGCATATGCTGATCTAAACATATAATCAAGGTTGCAGGCCTAGTAGTTGAATAGATTGTTAAAGTTTTATAAGTAGAGATGATGAAATGTAACTGCATGAATCATGTAATAACAGATATAATGTGGACCGGCATCATTACTAAGACCTCCCCTATGCTCAGTATGAATTATGACTCAAATACTGACAATAAATATGGTTTAGAAATATCATGCTTTTATCCAAAAACAAAAAGGTATCAGATTCTGAATGTGCACAGATGTTGCTACTGAACACCAACCTTTAATTTTGGGTAAATACATTCAAATCCCTCAAATATCATCTTGTCCTTTTCATTTACTTTTCATGATAACACTAGTTTTGTCCTGAAATGCTAGCTTTTTGTTTTTACCAAATTGACATTTGATCCCCAAATACATGCTCTGCTTTTTATTTATAAGTTGTTGGACCTGGCCCTCTCTGCAGGGTCACCCCCAAATCCTTTGCATTTTTCCATCCATTTTTTGTTGGCCTTAGGACTCGGTGCACTTTACCACTGCTAAGCAGTGCTAAAGTGCTTGTGCTCTCACACCTAAACATGATTAAATTGGCCTATACCCAATCGGCATATTTAATTTAATTGTAAGTCCCTTGTAGAGTGGTATACTAGTATATACCCAGGACTTGTAAATTAAATGCTACTAGTGGGCCTGCAGCACTTATTTTGCCACCCACTTGAGTAGCACTTCTAAACACATCTCAGGCCTGATATTGCAACCTGTATGTGCAGTTTAAAGTGCCATGTCGACTTGGAAACATAAACCTTTAGCCAGGCCCAAACCTTCCATTTTAACACAAATAAATCACCCCTAGGATAGGCACTGGATAACCCAGAGGGTAGGGTGAAATGTGTTTAAAATGTAGGACATGTAATTTATGTTTTACATGTTCCTGGTAGTGAAAAACAATTAAATTTGTTTTTTCACTACTGCAAGGCCTATCTCTCCCTTAGGATAACATTGGAGTTGCCTTATTACATTTTATAAGTGTAATTTCCAAATGGGAAGAGATAATTGTTTCATGTTTGGTGTCTCTGGAATCCAAATTTAAAATCCTATCTTATGGTGAAGTTGGATTTTAAATTACAATTCTAAAAATGTCAGGAATAGTAGTTCCTCAGGAGCAGTACCCTCAGTATGCCCACCATCCGGCAGCACCGACTCTGTTAGTGTAAAGTAGCAGAGGTTTGGAGTGGCCAGATGAGGATTTGGGTTTTGGGTAGGGTACTGCGGGGAGGGAAATCTGGAACAAGATGAGGATCCTAGTTAGGGGATTATATTCTGCTGGCACATTTATCTTAAGCATTATGTACAGTTGCAAACATAACTTTCAATAAGATGTCTCTTTATACCATGTATATGCCTTACCTGTGGAAGGAAATCTGAATGGGATACTACAGCAAGTCTGCTGTGTCAAAGCGTGAATCATACAATGTTCGAGAACACAAGGCTTTCCTGTTTCCTTGTTAAAAGATTTGCGATCATTGTCTCTGATTTGACACAACCTCTTTGAACTTCATGACATAGTCAAGTAATAGTTTCTGTGAACTCCAATAACACACTAATGGCAATGTTGCATTAGCATTGTTCTGGTGTTCCTCAATAATGCACTCGTGACAATGTTAGTCTATTCTGTCAATTGTCTGAGTGCTTGCAAATGACACACTCATGGCACCACTAACCTCGCTAATAATCCTGTGATTTGATCTACACAACAATCTCCTCGAAGATGCACGAATATCACCTTACTGTGATTCTGCACCATTCAAACATTCAGGACTGGAATGTGCTGTCTTTTCTTGCTGTACGAGAGGTTTCAGAGTTCGGTTGGCAACAACCTGGATGCTCCGACATCTTCAATTGCAAGTGTTTGGCAACAGGCGGGACTGCTATTTATGGAACAGCCACACCCAAGATGGCGGCCGGGATCTTGGCATTGTCTCGTGGGATTTTGCCCCATGTTGTCTTTCTGCCGGGCATGCACAGCAACGTCTCTGTGAAGGAATAGCTGACAATAATACACAAATACTAACAGAGAGGATGGGAACTGGGAGCGGATGTGGCACAGCGGCCAGAGATGCTGACCTGGGAGTTGGCGATCTGGGTTCGAGTCTCAGCATTGGCACAACATCCTGTGATTCTGGGCAAACCACTTAATCTCCCTGTGCCCATGGACAGCGCTCACGGGTGATAAGCTGTGCCATATAAATTTAAAAACTAACTAACTTTTAAATACTAACAGTATTGCCCTTTCAGTTTGCAAGATGGGCTTTACATTTAACTGTGCCGATATTGCGGCACACCATGGCATAACACCTATCACATCTTGTACAAGGCATTTGCTTTAAGCGGCAGCATTATGCTCTTCAGCATCCATAACATTGCACTTTCGAGCATGAGTATAATGTCCCTGTTTCTTTCGAAGTGATAGTGTCTCTGTCACTTTGGAAGCAATCATGAACAGTAATTAGTGTCACCTTCACAGTGTTCAAATCATGATGATAACATCTCCGGCACTTTGGAATCAGTGTCCTTCAGTATTAGAAGAATAATATTCCTGGCTGGCATTATCAGATCAGTGTCTCTCTCATTATCAGTCATTATCCTGTACCAGTCACAGGTTAGTACTCAGTTACAGGGTTAGTACTCACTTGATCAGGCACAGGTTAGTAAAGGTCATGAACTGGTTGCGGACCATGAAAAAAAAAGCCGCCTTCAGAAAGTTTGCCATTTTCTTGCCTCAGCCCTTTGGTGCCTGGAGCCTGTCTCAGGTCACATGACTGGATATAGTTAGCAGTTGGGCTTTGTGTACTCCTCCTAGACAGTCAGACACAATGGGAGCTTAGGTGTGACTGGGTCGTCATCACTGACAGGATAGGTGGGAGGAGCTGGGCCCAGCCTCACTTACACCTAAATAGGTTGTGTCCTGTCCCCACACAAAAGGCTTAACGACCCTCATTGTCAATTCAGCCAGCTTGGAGTCAGGAAAGGCAAGGAATTCCATCCATTCAAAGAGACTGTCTGGAAGCTTCTTCCATCGTCCAGAACCAGGGTACCAGTGTATAAAAGAAGGACCTCAGACACCACCACTTCAGTATACTTCTGCACCTAAAGTCCAGGAAGGACTGCTGTGCTGTTGAAAGGACTGCCATTCTGCTGGACTGTTACACTGAAGGAGCTCCTGCCTTGCTGTGCTTACCTGCTGCCTGCTGCATGGCTCGAAAAATCCACTCGACCGCTTGCATATGCGAGCTAAATTTAACGAGGGCGAGCTGTTTCTAGGTCCTACTCGCCCTTTCTGGCGAGTAGGAAGACAAACTAACTTTTGTCCTCTGTCTCTGAAAACGGAGGAAATGTGACAAGATAACAAGATTTAAAGGCATTTTTATTGCTCACAAAGTTAATGAGCAATAAAGATGCCTTTAAATCTTGTTATCTTGTCACATTTGCTCCGCTTTCAGAGACGGAGGTCAAGTAGGTTGCAGTTAGGTCGAGGAGATTTTTCAATGTACTAGACCTGCAGGGCTAGTACCATTTTTGGGATTTTTCAAGCCCTGTGCTGCCCTCTTGCCTGAGGAAGAAGAACTGAACCTGAAACCCATCTTGAACCCAGGACCCCAGAGTGACTCAAAGGTCTAGTCTGCTGGCCTCCTGATCTGAGTCTCAGAGACTTAATAGGCTCCCCACAACTTCTGGAACAGTCTTCAACAAGCTCCTGACCCAGAGAGGTGCCTCTCAGGTTTTGGGTCCTTGGTGTGGCTCTCGAGCCCTTTTAATCAAGCTTATTGGTTCTTAACAAACAAGAACAGGCCCGTTCGCACCGGAACTGAGCCGTTCACACAAACAATCAGCATGAGCCACCGCAAGTTTGTCTCTTTGCACAGCAAGCATCGTCCACCGACATGGATCGCCACTGCGAGGCTCCAGCCGCTCAACCACGACACCCAGCCTGCTCTTTGCACACCGCTGACCATGGCCAGTGATGCTCTCCTTGCTCCCAGCGAACTTCTTCCCCATGAACGGGACTCTTGGCACAAAACTTGAGAAGGTAAACCTTCAGCTGGACTAATCTTGAACTGTATCACACCCGTTCTCCATCGTAGTCGACTCGAATGTTTGGATGTGACCAGATGTACCTGGTTAACAATTTATGCTTTTAGGCACTATATTGCAGTTTAGTCTTTAAAACTACATAACCCCGATTCTACTGATTGTATTTTGGTTTTGATTTGTTCATTAAATTAAGCTCTATTTGTCTAACCTTGTGTGCGATCTTTTTGTGTGGTGTTTTCACTGTTTTACTGTTTGAAGTGTTGCACAAATACTTACACACTGACTTCAAGTTAAGCCTGACTGCTCTGTGCCAAGCTACCAGAGGGTGATCACAGGTTTATTTGGGGTTTGCCTGTGCCTTACCCTGAATAGGATTGAGGCTACTGGTTGACCAGGGCCCACACCCCAGTCAACCAGAAATCCAATTTCTAATCAAGTATAAATGCCACACACGGAAACAATGCTTGTCCATGTATCTCCGTCACATCTCAGAGATGCCTATCATTTTCAGAGAATTCATTCTACAGTTACTGATGATCCTAATTAAATCAAGGATCACCAAAAAATATCTAGGATGAGCACCATTGAGCCAAGGATTGTCTCCATAATGTCAAGAATGTTCACAATATTCCTTAAATTCACAATCAGTATGCCAGAGATTGTTTCCATAATTTCAGGATGGTGCGAATCAGGGCAAAGATGAACAGCATGCTAGGCATATGCACACCACGCAACGAATAGCAACATTATTCCTTTAGTGAGTACCATCATGCAAATGATAACCACAATATAATAATTGCCACCATTATGCCAGGGTGATGATTAATCAGGAATTGACTCTCAAATACCAAAGAAGGATATAATATGCCAACTCGATTTGACATCATTAGTTCAGGACTTCTATTTCTCCAAAGGTGGAATCCATATGGTTAGAGATGACCACTTATTTAGCAGCCACCAGACTCTTTAGTTCCCACCAGGGGGGATGAATGTCGAGCTGCAGGGGTACTAGGCACACTTCCATACACTCTTCAACATGAATATATGAGAGCATTGAGAAATACACACATTCATGCTTATTCACAAATGCACATACACCACATACATCTTATATTATACTACTGCTCTTGTATACTCTCAATGCTACATCAATCCAGCTCTGCTGCTTGCTGGGTCAAGGCTCTCCTGAACTGCTGTGGCAGTGATAACCTGCATTGATGGTTGTGCTGTCTGCTCTAACATACAGTGGTACCACATCCAATCACCATGCAGCTCTACCCCCTTATGAATGGTTGTGGTTCAGGCTATGCATTGTCAGTCAAAGTATATACAGGGCCGTTTCATTGACTTCCTGGTTCATAAGGGCAAGACCTTATTTTGATCAATCATACCAGCTGAGGTGTGTGAGAAAATGAGATAGTAATTGAGGTGGATGGTAGTCCACCACAAGTAATAATAGCACTTTTCTTGCTCGTTCCAGTAAAGGTTTCAATAAATCAGACATGATCTTAACCCCTAGTAGCTATAGAACAGAGTAGACAGGTTTAACTTAAGAAAATGTGTAAAGCATTTAGAAGTATCAATACAGTTAAAAAGTCAAATAAACAACACAATAAATATCCCTCTCCAGTGAATAAAAATAGAGAATATTTTAATGAACATGACACCAAAAAACCGAAAATCCAATAAGGGAAACCAGGGATATGAATTTAAACATTTTAAAATAAAAATAGCGCCTGAAAGTGCAAAGCACCAACCACAGGCAACTGGTTGCACTAGAACAGGACAAGGATAAGTTTTCAGACTGATGGCGAGGGAATGCAGGCCAGATACAAGGACTAGGTTCATTCAGCCCTGTGGAAAGTTATCTTCTGTCTTCAACAGCCTTCGGAAAAGCTGACAGTGGGAAAAGGTTTGACATCGACAGACTCCGGCATTGTGATGGAGCCTCATCAAAGCCATTGGTTTAGGCAGAAAAAGCTCTGGTGGGAGAAGTTAAATTTTTTGGAACCTGGAGGTCTTTGGCATAGATTGGGTCCTTGTCGACGGTGAAGTGAAGGGAGCTGTGGGATGGAGTCAAGGCAGCACTGGCTTTGACGGATTCTGACTTCAAGCGAGAATGTAATGGGACCTATGGCATAGTCTCCACACTGTTGATGCACCCACAGTGGATTGGCTGACAGGTTGGTCTAAGTCCCTCAACGGTTCTCCAGCCAAACGTTTGGAGAAGGTTTCTAAGTTCCATCTATTAGGCTCAGGCAGGAAGAGTACACCCTGAAACCAGCAAAAAGTGCCAGTATTCACTCCCAATGATAGCCACTAGCAGGATCCAGGGCAAGTCGGTTGTAACTGGTCAGCTGGCTCTTTTAGTACAGTGGGCTTCCCACAGCTTTTATGTACCAGTAGCTTAACTGGCAGTTAGTCAACTGACTTGAAGTCCATTTAAATATCCTGGGTACAAGTGGGAGCAGGTCCAGCCTTCAAGGATTTCCTCAATGGCCTCCACAGCAGGTGCAGTCCCTCTTCTGTCTTCTACAGGTCCAGTAGAGTTCTGATGAAGTATCCTGGGATGTCACATTTATGCTTGGCACTAGCCTGTGACTGGGGGGGGGGGACACCTGGCTCTCCCCTAGCCAATAGGGAAAATGTTCCCAGGGGTAACCCTACCCTCTTTTGCAGAAGTTCCTGTGTGCCCTACTGCAGACAATCCCAGAGCGCCTCTCTCTCCCTACATTCAACATGGCAGAACTTTCTTCCTCTGTTCAGAGCTCCTGTATCCACCCTTGAGGTGTGGCTAGGGAGCTGGTCAATACCTCCCCTGTGGTCTCTCAAAATCTGTTCTGGGGGCAGCTCCTCTTCAATTGAGATTGGAGACAGGCTAGTTAGAAAGACAAAAGGAAGGCAGGCCCAGGTGGGAGCTACATCTGCCAGTGAAGATATGCAAGGGGCTGGGCACAGTCCCCAGGCCATCCTGTCAAGGGAAAGTCAACCTCTCTATCATGCCAAAGGCCTTTGTCTCAGCTCTGGGAGCCAATCCACACCTCATCATGGAGCTAATTGGCTCCTGGCTGACTATTGAAAGCTCAGGCAAATGGGCTTCTAGAGGCTTTAGGTAGGTTAAAGGTGACTTTTGAAACATACCTCTTGTAACATATTTAATACAATTACAATTTTGCCAATCAATTGGATTTGTAATAAATAATTGATAATCCAAGAATTAACTTTTTATCTGTTTGCTAGGTGAAGATGACATTATTTAAGTTTAATAATGTATCCCAATGCTTTCCTATGGAACAGTTCACCCTGCTACAGTGAAAATAGCTTTTAGGGCATTGTCACTGTAAAGACATGCTTAACATTAAGCTTTTACATGTAACTTGTAACTATAATGCAACCTGCCTTATGGGCTTTAGTGCGTACTTAGGGGTGACCTATTAATATTTAACAAGGTTTTAGGCTTGTGAAAAGAAGTTATTTTGACAGGTCACATTTGCAGTTAAAACCTGTAACCCCAGGTTACTGGTGGCAAGCATGCAGTTATTTTTTACATTATCGCTTTAAGGGTGTGCCAAAATATGTGCTGCAGTTCACTAGTGACATTTAACTTACAGGCCCTGACTTTGTACCATCTACTAGGGAGTTATAGGCAAATTGAATGTGCTAATTAGGAGTATAGCCAATTTACAACCATTTAGCAGAGTGCCAGTGCAGAGTAAAAATAAACAGCAGCATCAGCCCAAACAAATTGTGGGAGTTCAGGTAAAAGTAGCATTTATCTGTAGGGGCATTACTAACTTGCCACTGCCAGGCCTTCTCCTATGTCCTAGTTCTTTCCAGCAGTTGCTTCATAGGCAAGTGTCTATGTCACGAATGAGTTGAGAAGACTTTCTATAAACAAAAACATTCGGCCTTGCTCTGATGCATCTATTATAATTTTAATATTTTACTTTCTTGGATCTGCTCCATTTGATTTCCAATCATGCTGTTTTAGAGTTGCAGAGGCATAGTATTGCTCCTCTGGAGCTATAATGTGTGCTTCCCACTGTACCAATGAATTATTTTGAAAAGATAAAAAACTAATATGAACAGCATGAAAACGACGATTTGATGACACCTCACATCCCTTCACCTGGTGTCACATTGGAGCGTTGCAAAAAATAACGTTGTTTTGATTTTCAACTTAATCATTAATTGCTGGGAATGGTCGTGTTTATTCTGAATTAGTTGTGTGTGATGGAGCTAGGAGAACAGATTGTCGATCGTGCAAATATCCACCCAGCTCCAATGAACAGGTGTCTACATTTTGCAAAGATAATTAGTTTATCCTTATTAACTGCATTTGCCAATTTTTCTGCAGAATTCCAGTTTGTTTCCTTCATTTCTGATTTCAAATAATCACTTCCAAATCAAAATTCAGATAAAAAGTCCACAGTCAATATGACACAAGCCAAACTTAATAATGTTTGACATCCCAAAGAAGACCAGAAAATAGTGAATCATATAAGAACAAAGGGGCATATTATCAAGAAACGGCGTTAAAATTATCGCCGCTTTAACGGCAGAAAACTGCCGCTAAAGCGGCGATAATGAGCTGATAATATGCCCTTGAGAATTCCAATAGAAGCCCATGTTCTGGTGTCAACATGGGCTTCTATTGGAATTCTCCAGGGCATATTATCAAGCCCATTATCGCCGCTTTAGCGGCAGTTTTCTGCCGCTAAAGCGGCGATAAATTTAACGCCGTTCTTGATAATATGCCCCAAACTCTTCTAAGATGGTGAGCTTTCTTCATGGCTAGAGTCCAAAGCTTCATCAAAGGCAAAAATATATGGGGCATATTAGCAAGACTCGCGTTAAAATTATCGCCGTTTTAGCGGCAGGAAACTGCCGCTAAAGCGGCGATAATAGACTTGCTAATATGCGTTATAGAATTCAATAGAAGCCCAGGTTAGATGTTCTGCACATCTAACCTGGGCTTCTATTGAATTCTATAACGCATATTAGCAAGCCCATTATCGCCGTTTTAGCGGCAGTTTCCTGCCGCTAAAACAGCGATAATTTATCGCCGGTCTTGCTAATATACCCCTTTATTTTCACATAAATACGCTGTGCAGTTCTTTATGGTGTGCTATACATCGTGGCAGTGTTAGACTTAAGTCAAAATGCTCCTCTTGCTTTTCAGAAAATCTTAATTCGATTTGGATACCTTACACATGTAAACATCACTGAGCTAATACCCGTTTTTTCTCTCTTAATATGCTTAACCGTGCAAGAGAAGGGTTTTAAAGCTTACGTTGTTGGGAAAAGGCAGACCGTGCAAACGCGAATTGAAAAAGATACAAGTTCTAGCTTTTGTATAGTGCATGTGCATACACACACAAACACACACGTGAAAGAGGACGCACGAAACAGACAGATAGGAAAGAATGAACGGATTGATAGACCAATTGTCCTCTTTTGAAGCCATTCGTGTACCGTCTTGATCAGTCATTATAGGTAAACTACCTATAGACAGTATAGGTAATATCACCCACCAACCGGTTTAGCTAATATTAATCTTCAAGCAACACTTCATATATGGCCATGTGGGCAATATAGGTAAACATTGACATACACCAGGCAATATTGAAACGGCTCATCAACTGCTACAGGCCTCTCGGGCCAAGCCGCACATCTTGTACGACGGACTGTATGTAACTTGATTTTTAGCACAGTCACAATGAGAACTGCATTGTGCATTTAATGGAAATACAGTGATGGAGGATGTGGTGGGGCAGGACGTGAGTGATAGAAGATATGGATTGCAAAAAATGATGGGAATGTGAGTCACTCAATAGCAGCAGAAAACATGAGATGTTTTATGATTCAATGAAAAATGTTACGTGGTTTTTATCAGTAAGTATGTATAATGTAATTAGCATTCACAAATATGTTGTAGTGTTTTGTATGCTGCAGCAAAGTGAAGCAAACATTTTCGTGGGCAACATGTCTAGGGGTTGTCCTGCTAAGTCGAGCAAAATGTCAAATTACTGGTGACTCAGGCAATCAATCTGGGCAGGTGGTTGGTTGTACAAGTAAGGGATTTGGAATAAAGAGTTAATACGGCTGCTACTTAAGAGGCTATAATTGAGTTGACTCTACTGATGATCCGGACTATGCTCTTTGCAATGTCTATGCATCCATAAATTATGGGAGGAGCTTTTAATAAAGTAATAAATGGGTGGGACACATTTTCGACAGAACGAAAAGAACCGGTGTTTAGTCACTGGTGGGCGGCATTGAATCAGAGTTGTTCACATGCAGGAGGTTTAAAGAGACCGATCTCTTAGCAATTGCAATATGCTTATTAGAGTAAACAACATCAGAGTAGTTCATGCAAAGAGTTTTATCTTGATGGGAATGAAAGATAGAGAATTTACAATGGATTCTGGTGCATTGTATGATCACTCACCTTCAGTGGAAACCTTTGGAAATGCCTCGAAAAAGGGAATGACACTCAGAGAATTCTGTTTTGAATGGAAGTGTTAGGCATAGCCCTAGAAAACCTATTAAGGATATTTTCCCCTAAAAATAGATACAGCACATTTGATAGTTGTTTGGTATTGTCATTTAATTATTGTTGAGTGTTGAGAATTAGTCAGAAAAGACTGCTTCGGGCAAGTGTTAGGGGCTTTAAAATCTGATTGGTGAATGTTTGAAAAGCTCAGTTTTCTGACCCACTAACAGTTTAATTAGACCCTCAGTTCTGGTTTTGTCTAATTGCACAGTCTTCAGTCCTAAACTCCAAATGATATACATTTGTGGTTAAAAAATCTAAGGTAAGTTGTTCAAGTGAGTGGGCGTTGATTGCAGGCATGTGGCTGGTGAATAGTGGAGGCCAGTGATTACAGGTGATTTAGAACTTTCCCACACTTGAATATGATCGTTGCATCCACCATCAACAAGTTGTGTGATTTAAAGATGGTTTAGTAAGATTGCATTTGCGAAAGTTCATTTACTGAATTTTGGGAACCTGTGTAAATGATGTGTCATTGTGAGCTATACTCAGTGATGAGCTTTGAGAAGTGTGAGGACTTTTCATAGAATGAAGAGCTGCCTGTCGGCTCCCGTAACCACAATGTTGCCAGGGGGCACAACTGCATGTTCGGCATCTGGAGAGGATGCTCATTTTCCATACTTTCAAATTAACTGATCAAGTATTCCAAGACCGTGGCCATATATACATAAATGTATTGGACTCTGGCCCCCTCAGCTGTACAATCGTGGTTTTAGTTTCCTTTCGAATGGTTTCGGAGGAAGTGGCTCTGGGCAGTGAATTCTTAAACCTGGCTTGTTCATTCCCTTACATTGATTTTGCTAAACTAAGGAAAATTAGTTAAGTAGGTTGTTTGCTGAGGGTTTTGTTT
This sequence comes from Calotriton arnoldi, assembly GCA_963921515.1. Classification (NCBI taxonomy): domain Eukaryota; kingdom Metazoa; phylum Chordata; class Amphibia; order Caudata; family Salamandridae; genus Calotriton; species Calotriton arnoldi. The sequence continues at coordinate 1,724,455 of CAWUFW010002401.1, read as the reverse complement.
AGGAGAGAGGCAACAAAGGCATATTTTAAAGGTCAAGGAATATATCCTTTTAGTGCAGAGGTATTAATCAGGCTTTTGCTATCATTAACAAATAAAGGGATGAATTATTTTAATGCATCTGGCTGGACACTGTTTTAAAAGTGATGTAATTGCCTCATGCGTCAAAACCTCGATCTCCAAATATTTAAACAAAGTTAAAGTGTGATTGGAAAAGCAAGTGAATGTGTCAGTGAGTAGGGAGAGAGTACATAGGTGTTGGATAGAGATTCTCGAACCTTGGGTGAGATTTATCACCAGTTTGTACTAGAACAAAGGGACATAATTACGGAGAATGGTGGCACAGGGCTGCGCAGCAAGTTAACTTGCTGCGCTGCCCTGTGCCACAGGGAAAGGGCAGGAATGCATCGTATTTATCCAATATGTGCATTCCTGTCCTTTCCTCCTGTGCTGGCATTGTTTTGGCAGCCTAGCACCAATGCAGGTACTCTTACAACATGGTGCAAAGGTGCCTGCATTACAGGCAGGATTGTTTTTGAGCAGCAATGGGCCCCTTTCTGCCAAAAAACAAACCATAGAGGCGTTTTCTTCTTTCTATGTGTACTGCAGAATACAGTACACATAAAAAGAGGAGTGGGGGCGCTGTTGAGCCCACGGCAAGATGGCCGTGTTCTAGCGTAGCTCTGCCGGCTGGGAACTCAATCCGGCAAGAATCCGGGCCAATTGCAGGCAGCACAGGGCCCAAAACGCAGCGAAATGCTTACGATCCACCCCTGCATGCATTGAGCCAAAAAAGAACAAGGGGGAACCGTCTGAGCCGCGGCAGAGGCGAAACAAAAATTAGAGGCAGCCTGTAGAAAATGGTGGACAGGCACGCATAATTGAAGAGGAGAACTGGGAAAGCCGCACTGCGATGGAGCCGAGACGCCGCCTGGGACCTCCGCGAGCTGACCGGACCTGGCGGGGAGCAGGTGGGGCCTGGAGCGGTAACATTAGGGGGCTGCTGATCTGAACATGGAACCCCGCGGCCTGATTATCGTGTAGGATCGGTGCTGGAGCCGGATATCGTGGCCCTGGAGGTGAGGCCGCGTTGCTGTCTTGGGTCCCGGCGGCGCCTAGTCAAGCGACAGGGGTGGGCCGGGCAGAGGACCCCCGCAGGCTGGACAACACGGGCGATCGGTGCTGGATCCGGCCACTGTGACCCCAGAGGTGAGGCTGCGTTGCTGTCCTGGGCCTCCCCGGTGCCCGGCTGGGTGGCGGGGATCGGCCGGGTGACTACCGGAGGGCGGCAAGTGTCTCCGGCGAGGGGCTGCCCCCACCCCTTTCTTCTGAAGTCTCGCCTGACGCTCCTGGGTCTGACACGGGCCAATCTGTGGGCCCCTGCGGGTCCCGGCTGGGGTGGAAGGCACCAGGCCGCGAGCGGCGGATTGCGCTCAGCCCTACGGAGGCCCCAATAAATAACGAAGAACACCTGGGATATATACAGCAGGACTGCAGCAAAAGACTCTTGCTGGCACTTTGCATAATATAAAAACACCCCTAGAGCAGAAATTGATCGACAGGATCTTGCCAGGGGCAGGCTCTATGTAATATACTAGCATGGTGGCGCTCCTGTGGCCCAGCTGCCGCCATCAGCATTAGGGGGCGCCTCGTGGCACGGAGTACCAGCGCTCAACAGCACAGTCCTAGGGGTGAGGCCATGCCTTAGAAAAACCGGACAAAGCAGCGCATACAGCGCAGAGTACAACAGCGTGCTAGTGGCCTACTCCTGGCGATAACTGCGGTGGCAACCAGAAGCGCACACAATCACTAGCTACAGCAAACATTGGACGGCCCCTCTGGGTGGCGCTGCGCCGGCGACGTGTGGCTTTAGCGGTGTTGCTCCATGGGGTGGCGCCGTTGGGGCAGCCCTGGTCGATCTGACGGCGGGCGGCGGCTGGGGGCAGGAAGCGAACACCGCAAATAAATGAGGTATTGCGAAGTCATAAACTAAGTATCTTACTCAGCTTAAAAATGGGGAAAACTGACAGGCAGCAGTCGCGCCTCACCTTCGAGTCCAAAAAAGTGCACAAGCCTGCGCAACATGCCTATTCGGACTCAGAACAGGACCCACCATCGCAGACAGGCGGTTCGCCACCCTACAAGCCATGCAACAGAGCCTCTTGTCCATTGATGGGAAAATAGATGCACTCAATATACGCATTGACAAGATGGCGTCAAAACTGGAAAAACAGGATGGCAGGCTCGCCGAGGCGGAGCAGCGCATCTCAACTACAGAGGACGATGTTCAAACGCTGACCCACAAACAACTTAACATGGACAAAGTACTTGCCGTCATTCAAACCAATAATTTGCACATTCTGGGCGTCCCGGACTCCACCAGCACAGGCCGAATGGAGCACTATGTGGAGGAGATGATCAGGAAAATCTTCTGCAGTGAGGAACTATCAGAAGTGTTCCTGGTGGAATGGGCACACCGATCCCTGCAGGCGGGCCCCCCCCTGGAGCCCCGCCGCGCCCAATAATAGCAAAACTCTTGAATTACAGAGACAGGGACACAGTGTTATGTCTATCGCACAAAAAAGGAGCCATTCAGTTTGACAGCAATAATTTATCCTTTTACTCAAACTTCACAATGACAGTAAAAACGGCGCAACGTGAGTTCGGACCTGTGAAAAAGAAATTACAGTCACTATGCCTAAAAAATGCCATGCTGTATCTGGCGCGTCTGAGGGTGGAGCAAGATGGCCGCCCTCTTATATCAATAATCCCTAGGCAGTCATGGACTATCTCAAGAAAGCAAAGAAATCGAGACTACCCTCCACGAATGAAGATGCAGATGAAGACGACTACCCGACCCAGGGCGAATAAACAGCTCTACTGAACTGTATAGTCAGATAAGTGACAGCAGCAGAAATGTACACTATATGTCTAATTTTGACACAATGAACTACAGAACACTCCTAATGGTGCAAATGTAGCATGGGGTGGATGCAGAAACTAGAGGTGCATAAGGCACCCATCCCTAACCACAAACCTGGACCAGATGTCCTGGGCCATACAGGAATATTCCCAGCCCCCTTCGGTCTATGAAAGGGTAAAGTGCTCTGGTGCCCCCCAAACAGGGTAGACCGCAACCTTAATTGAATGTTTTGGTTACACTGCGCTCCTAAGCGAGTGTGGGAGGGTTCGATGTTAAATGGGAAATGTTTTATTCACGATGGGTATGGCTTTGGCACCGTTACTTTGCCAGAGTGGGAGGTGGGAGGGGCTTTATCTTTTATGGTTCTTAACTTACAGTCACCGAGTGTTCACACACCTTCATACAGAAAATCACAACTACTTGACCGGATTAAAGTCGCATCACCAGCTCGCCTGATACAACAGTAGGGCCTTCTTAACGCATACGAAAGTACATGGAATGTACGTGGGCTAAAGAACCCCAAAAAAGTCAGGCAGGTCTTCGCCTATCTTGATTGACATAGCGCTCATCCAAGAGACGCACCTTACAACACACGCAGAAACAAGCATTGGTTCACGCTGGGCACACGACAAAAAGGCATCCTCATACTCATCTTATTCTAGAGGAGTGCTCATTCTGGATCGCAAGGGGGTTCCCTTTGTGACTACTCACTCAGAATCTGATGACCAGGGGAGGTTTGTTATATGGCAGGGCAACTGTAGAGGTACAAATCTAACGCTGGAAAATGTATATGGGCCCAATGTGGACGACCCTGAACTTTACACCAATATTTTTACTAGGCTATATAAGCTGCAACCGTCCACGATCATATGTGGCAGAGACTTTAATTTCCCACTAGACCTAAATATGGACAGGTCCGGATCCCAGGGATCCCTGATCAAACAAGCGTGCAAAACACTTAAAAAGCGGATGACGGAATGGGAACTAACTGATATCTGATGACTTAGGCACCCTGGGGCAAAAGAGGGTACATTCATGTCCACTGCACATAATATGTGGTCTACGCTGGATTACTGGCTGGTGACCCGAGCAATGAGTAACTGGATAGTTGAGATCAAGCATCTGCCCAAGACATTGTCTGACCACTCCCCTGTTTTAATGTCACTAACATTACCCACTGATGTCCCGCGTCCATTTCAATGGAGATTGCAGGCCTCTGCCCTCACAGACGCGGTTTTTAGGGATGGGATAAGAACAGCTGTTATAAAGTATTTTGAGGAGAATACAGGATCTGTAGACTCTGAGGAAGTGCTTTGGGAAGCCTTTAAGGCCACCATCAGGGGCACATGTATTGGACTCAGAGCTGGCGTTTTAACATCATTGCGTTCTCGAATGTCCTAGCTAGAAAAGAAACTCAGGGATTTCGAGACATCATATGAAATCGACCCCAACCCTCACACTCTAGCAGACATAAAAAGGCATCTTCAAGAATACACGGAAACGGCGGACCAGGAGATCAGATACCTACCCAAAAGATGGGTGGCAAGAGCATACGATGAGGGAGGAAGACCAAGGCGCAGTCTAGCCGCCAAGATTAAGGGTACAAGAGACATCCCCTACATTCAAGCCCTTAGTGGGCAAATAGGTACAAGGATACACGATTCCCAAGATATATTAAAAACTTTTGCGGACTACTATTCAGATTTATATGGGGAGAGGTGATCTGCCACGACATATGAGACAAACTCTTACCTAAATGACATAGCCCTGGAAGGTTGTCGCCGGGTCAGAGGGAATTGTTGGTTCAACCACTAACTGAGGAGGAAGTGGGGGATGCTATCTGGGCACTACCTAACGGGAAATCACGGAGGGGGGCCATTATAGGCCTCAGGAGGGGGGCCATGCAACCTCTCTCCAAAATATTTTTTTTTAAAAGCTGGCCAGCCCTGGGGGATGGGGTCCCCAGGGCGAATACCGAATAATGGAAGTGGGGTGTTTTTTTTTCTTTCGAGTTTGGAGTTGTGACTCCAGCGCAGCTCTCAGCGCGGCCCCCGTGTAACGTCACGTTGGATTCGTGAATTCACCTTAAATAAATAATTAAGTAGTATATAATTTAGAAGGTAGTGTTGTATTTGTGAAGTTGTTTTAAAGAGGTAGTGTGATTGAAGTTAATGACAAGATTACAATTGATAGACTTGTTAAAAATATATAAAATTAAAAAATATTAGTTAAACTTGAAAAGTGTATTGTGTTGTAGTACATTGAATTCATGCTTTTGCAGATTCGCGTTGGGTGCGCGAATCCACAAAAAAATATTTAAAAAAAAAATGATATTCACTACTATGTTATAGGGTGGCTCTAAAAAGAGCCCTTGTGTTTATTATGAGTTTGTTGTAGCCACATGTGAGTGCGGATGCAGAGCTTTAGGTTGTTGAGAAAGACTCTGGGGCATATTCACAAGGAGCTATCGCCGAATTAACGGCACTTTATCGCAGCCAAAGTCATGATAAATTTACCACCCCATTCACAAGCCGGTGTTAACAGCCCACAGCACCAGTTTACCCGCGATAGCAGCCTCAAAAAACATCGCCACAGAGGACAACCGCAAATATCGCTAATGAGATGCAGAGTAGGCGTTCCCGTGCCAAAAGCCGAGACAACATCACACCTCAACATTCACAACGACCAGCCACATTGGCGATAAAAACACAAAACAGGCGATAAGGCGCGATAGCACCAGGAAATCTACACCTGCTCTAACCTGGTGTAAAGTCGGACGACAGCCTGCAAACCAAAAGGGAGCACAGCCCAGGGCCACATCGGAAGGGCAACAGATGCCAATGAGCCACCCATCATGCGGCCCGGACACCCAAGAGGGCCACAACACCCACCGCCACCACCCCCAAGACCACCCCTCCCTGGCACCCCCGACCAAAGACATGCCACATCAGCCACAACTAAACATGTACAAAATATTCCTCTTGATGTCGCGCAATCACAACTGGTGACATGCATGTGTCGTCACAGAAATGAGCAGCACACATCCACTTTCGAAGCTACAAATGAAACTTTATTAAAATGAACACCAAAATGAAATGAAGACACATGGCCGCTCTCCTCGGGACAAATACGTAGGTCACAGCCTGTAAGACAAAAAACATGATAAGAAGGTGTGTCCTGCGCACATCAGAGGACAGAGAGAGAGCGAAGGAGAGAGAGTGAGAGAGAGGAAGAGAGGGAGAGAGAGAGAGAGGAAGAGAGGGAGAGAGAGAGAGAGGAAGAGAGGGAGAGAGAGAGAGAGAGAGAGAAGAAGAGAGAGAGAGGAAGAGAGGGAGAGAGAGAGAGAGAGAAGAGGAGAGAGAGAGAGATAGAGAGAAGAGAGAGAGAGAGAGAGAGAGAGATAAGAGGAGAGAGAGAGGAAGAGAGGGCGAGAGAGAGAGAAAGTGCCGCCCCTGCGCACCCAGGCCACACTGCTCACCTGCTGCCACCGGTGTGTCTCCAACCACGTGCCGGTATGTATAGCAGGACACCAGGTCACACATCTGAGTCAGAGCCGTCAGCTGAAACAGAGTCCAGAAACATGACTGGCACAGTACACACACTTGCACAAGTCAACATCGCCTGCCCGCCCATGCACACCCAGGCAGAGGCACCCCAACCCCTCCCTCCGCCCATCTGAGCATGCCCACCCATGCCTCAATGCTCACCTTCCGCCACCAGCGCGTAGACAGGAGGTCCCACCATGTGCCGCTGCAAGCCACAAGCCCGGGGCCCGCAGACATGGCACCCTCCACATCATGCAGGCCTGCTCCGCAGGCCACCAGGTCTCACGTTTGGTGCTGGGTCTTGATTACTCCATGGCATAGGACATACCAGTGCACCCGGCACCATCGCACGCTGCACACCCGCTCAGCCGAATGGGTGCCACCAACTCTGGGATCGGAAGCGACACCACGTGGCGGTAGGCCCGCGCTGTCCTCTGGCTTTGGCCTACACTGTGGTCCAGCAGGGCACACAAAACCTGAGCTGTCCGGACCGCCGGGACGGGGCATCATCGCAGACTGCACACCCGCTCAGCAGCTCAAGGTGCCACCCAAAGTCACCGTCCCGTGGCGGGGTGCCTGTGCCGTCCGCAAGGCCTCGGATACCACTAACCCTGTGCAACCCCAGTCTGCGCCACGTGGTGGTAGGCCTGTGCCGTACTCAAGGCCTCGGATGCCACTAACCCTGTGCAACCCCAGTCTGCGCCACGTGGTGGTAGGCCCGTGCCGTACTCAAGGCCTCGGATGCCACTAACCCTGTGCGCAACAACTCATGGGCCCTATATGAGTGACAACCGTGGAGCATCCGTCATCCAGTCACCACCGGAAGAGGGGAATGTGACGTCGTCGGCCCCTTATGTTGGCGGAGTCACAAGGCCTGTGACGCCTGTGCCGGATGGGTGTGGTGTGTGTGAAAACATGCCCTCAGGGAGTGGCTGTGACATGATGACAACTAGACCAGTGACCTGCACACCACCAGTGAGTACGGCTGCGACGGGTAGCAATGAGGGCCCCCACTACGGGCGTTAGCGGAGTGGTCTGGCCTGCCGTACGCCGGACCGGCGCAGGGCTTGCAACAATGACTCGTGGGCTCTGGGCGTGGTCCAGTCCATGTCCGGACAAGGAAGTGACTGATGCGTGTGTCCCTGTTGTAGTGTTCACGGGACCCAGTACACAAAATGCAATGTCGCACCCTCTGACTGGCATCCCACAGGATGCACATCATTGACGCAAGGGAAGGCACTGTCCCCACATTCATCCACACATCCATACATGAATGACATAAGACATTACACAGCAGTGCATCACTGGATGTTTATTTGCACATCCAGTGCAGTCATGCAGCTGGAGCGGTACAGGGCAATGCCGAGCACACTACACAATATGGGCCCGTGGAGGGCCAGCCAGTGTCCATCCGGGGATGACCTGTACTGCGGAAGAGGAAGGGTACAGTCCGCTGTCTGTCCGCTGTGTCATTGGTCGTCAAACAGGATGTGGCAGTCCATGTGGCTGTCCAAGGTGAGTGCATCGGAGTGTATCGTGGGTCAGTGGTAGGTCGTGCGACCATGTGCAGCACCAAGCAGAAACAGGCAAGCTGGCGGAAATGGATGCTAGTGCCTGGCCCTCCTAACCACAGTCCCATCCAAGTCCTCACCCCCGGGTGTGTGCCCTGCCCCACCTGTGGGTGTTGCAGTACTGGCTGCGGCACTGTGTGCCACTGACACATCAGGGGCCGGAGGAGGATTGTCGGCCGCACTGTGTGGCAGTGACACATCAGGTGCCTGAGTGGATACGCCTGCTGCACTGGGAGGCACTGACACACCAGGGGGCGGAGATGTGGATGGTGTGGGGGCAGCATCATTCATCATCACCACGCCTTGTGGCAGCAATGCCATGATGAGGACATGCAGGGCACGGTAGATCCCAGCTACATTTCGCTGATGTGCAGGGGTGGCTGCAATCCTTTCCACCTCCATCCGCACCATGTCCTCCATGAGCCTCCGCATGTGTGCCAGCTCATGGCTGGCATCGCTGGGGCCACTCTGAGCGGACAGGTATTCTTCCCTCCGCGTCATGACTTCAGCGATGTCAGTCAGGGCTCGTTGGAGACCATGGGGCGGACATAGACACCCAAGGATGGCGTCCAGTTTGGTAGCCATGAGCTCGAACCCCACCCACACCTGCTCAGCCGTCTCCCTCTGGCCCTCCAGCACATGGCGTTGGAAGGCCATTTGTTGTTCCTGGGGGACTTGGGAGGGTGCTGGGGCTGTGGGCGCCTCCTGCTGGGTGGTTTGGGTGGTGGGTGGGGTCTCATCGATGTAGCTGGGCTGCCCTGATCCTGGAGGTGAGTGGCGGATGAGGTCAATGAGGTCTTGGATGGTTTGGGTGTTGATGCTGGTGTTGTCCTCCTCCTCGTCATCAGTGAAGAGTGGCTGTGACTGCTCTGCAGGAGGTGTTGACGATGCCCCTGCGATGTGAAGGGGAGATGGTGTATTACAATGTGTCCACATGTATGAAGCCGCATGGTACAGGTTGACATTCAGACAGCATGGCATTGTACATTGTAACAGTCTGTGGGTCTGGGCGAGGACCCAGAGTGATTGTGGGTGTGCACTGTGCCCTGCTTGCTTGTGCATGTGTGCCATTGTGGCCATCTCCACCCGTCCCCCCAGTACCTGGTGGTCACTCACCCTGTTGCGGCTGTGTTGCGTCCTGTCGAGCAGTGTCCGGTCCCCCGATTCCAGCCACAGTCTCCACACTGATGACTGTCGACACCAGCTCCTCCATGTCATCCAGCTCCAGCTGTGGCGCTGGGCCCCCACCTCCGGTCTGCGTTGCTGCCTTCAGGTTGACGGAGAGTTTCTCCTTGGTCTTCCGCTTGATGTCATTCCATCGCCTCTTGACCTCGTCCATTGTCCGCTTGTGCTCTCCGACGGCATTCACCTTGTCGACGATGTCCCGCCATATTCCAGTTTTGGTGCCCAATGACACGTTGGAGGTGACGAAGAGTTGTTGATGGTGTTCCATCACCTCTGTGACTATGATCCTGTTCGCCTGCGGACTGAACTTGGTCTTCCTAGTCTTCTTGTCCTTGCCCTTCCCTGTCCCCGAGGTCCCAGGCTGGTCGTCCGGGGTGCTTGTGGGGTTGCGCTCGTCCTCTGCGCCTGCTCCTGCTGCCTCCATGGTGCTTGTGTGTTGGTCAGTTTGTGTGTGGGTGTTTTTTCTACTTTTATGGTGAATTTTGATGCCTGCCAGGTGTGTGTTGCAGGCCTGGCGCTGCTTGTCGCTGATTTCCTCATCGCGCTTTGGCCCATCGCGTGTTTTTTGGTGTTGTGGTTTGTGTTTTTATCTCCGTCGTGGTGGTTGTATCGCGGACATTGTCCACGGTTTCGGCAGACTATCGCATGCTACCGCCTTGTTGTGAATTCCACGTTGACACAAGGTTATTTTCCCGCGATAGGCTGCAATATTGAAAGTTGCGTTACGCTACTCTTGCGGTAGTTATCCCACGTTCTTGTGAATATACCCCTCTGTTTCCTTGATATGTGAAGTGTACTCCATCACTTCTGTAGATGTCATCCATATCATAACGTATATTTTTATTGTAGTTGGACCCCATTCTATGATCACTTAGGTATGCAGAAACAGCTTTATTGACATTTTTCCTAGCTTTTTCAATCTGTGGACAGAATTGATTTGACCACTTCCATTTCTGTCTTTGGCATATATTAGAGTAAACAAAGACAGTTTGAGGTAAAAGCAACATCAATTGTGCAAAGGTGTCCTTCATGAGCATTTCCAGACCTACCCTAGTCAATGTGCCTAGGTCATTGCCACCACAGTGCACCATCATGAGGTCAGGTGGTTGGACATGCAAAAAGGTTTTAACCAAAGGCATCAATTGGTGCCACTTTAATCCTCTCTGTGCAATCCATTTAATATCCACATTTTGCAAAGCTAGATCTTTGTCAATACCTCTGTGTTCAGCATACCTTTTGCACCAGAAAACATAGCTGTGTCCAACCATCCACACTGTAAGCATCTTGAAGGGATGTCTGGAAGTAATGAAAAGATGTCTGTAGTTGAGGTAGTCAGTTGGTAGAATGAGGGGTATGTAAAATGGTGGACAAGATGATGTTTTTTTTAAAAGTAGAGAATTGATTGGCTGTTTAAGAACATTGAACATTCAAAAATAGGGTGCATGTTACTTTATTTAAAAAGCATGTTTCTTATTGGTTAGTAAAAAATGTTTAAAAGGTACAGTAGATAGGATAAGGTGATATTTTGGAAATGTCAACCACACCTGCTATTTGCATTTGCAACATTGTGTGGTGAACTTGAATTTATGGTGAACGTGTGACCTGTCAGTTTAGTTGAATGTTCCATGAACTGTTACTATGGAAACTGGCATTAAGCAGAATGGGGGAAGGGTTGAAACTTAACTGTGGACTTAAAATGTGAAATTGTAATTTATATATAAATGATATCTTATTAAAGTAAGATTTCCATACTCAGTACTATCTTTAGAAGTGGTGTGATCTTAAAAAATAGTGCTATTTTTATTTGTAATATATTTTTGAACTCCCATATGGATTCGCGGCTCCATCGCGTTGGTGCACGGTGGAGTCGCGACTCCCAAAAATTCCAGAACCAGTTTGGGCGCTTTTAGAAGTCAGTTGGTAAGGGTTAATATGTCTAACCAATAGAAATGTGTTATATAATTTGAAATAATGTAGGAAGCTATGTGATTTGTTACTTACAGGTATTTGTGTGGAGAAAGAAAGGGAAGCTTTGCCATTACTGGTTTTACCTTGCTGAGAGTGGTGCATTACATTGATTGTGTGCATAAGAAAATCATTTATGAGTTTGAGATATTTTAAATTCTACAAATCTACTTGGAAGGTGAGTTATAAATTTGTGAGGTGTATTATGTATTAGGTTTATTTTAAACTCTAAAAAAATATTCAAAAACTGTGATGTTTGAAATATATTATTAAATGTAGAGATGTGTATTGTAGTTTGTTTTATTGTAGTTAAATGTTGTTTGAAATAGATTCTGTATAGTAATATGTGTATATTGGAAGATGGATTAGTGATTATGGTAGTTTGTTTTAGTGTGTGGATATGTACATTTGTAGAATACCGCATCATTTTAGCTGTTGCTTTAAATTTGGAGGTGGAGTCTGTCAAGTCTTAAAACTTGCATGGACTTCTATCTCAAGTATGTTTCTACTTGTATATGTATTTTCATATGTCTTATACATTTGAAGGTGCATGATGTATAACAAAGAGCTGTTGCTGCTTTTTATGTGGTAGGCTCAAGACTGTGAGTACTAGAAGAATGGTGACGATGCAGCACAAAAGTGTGGTTTAAAAGATGCTGACATAAGGTGTTATTGATTAGGATTCTTTTTTTAAGTTTCTAGAGAGGTACAGTTGAAATATGCCGCATAATTTTTAATGTTTGCTTGAAATTGGAAGTTTGGTCTGTGAATTTTTAAGGTTTGGATAGTGTTATGGTACAGACATATTCATGGATGCTTTTAGTAATATGGTGAGACTTTTACTAAAGATATGCGAAGGGTTCCTTATTTGTATTTGGGTAGGTGTAATATTATAAGTAGTTGTAGAATGGTTAAGCAGCAGCCTGAAAGTGTGGTTTGAGATGTTTCTAGAGCTGTTATTTATTAGAGTAATTTGTATGATGTGAGGAAAGTTATATTTCATATATACCGCATAATTTTCAGTGTCTGTTTGAAAATTGAAGTGTACTCTGTGAAGTTTTGAGCTGTGCATGGTGTTGTGATTGAGATATGTGTCTACTTGTTCATATATTATGGTCTGTGTTATGTGTCTGAAGATGATAGATGTATAAAACACACGTATACATTTATCTGTTTTTTACTTTTATATATGATGCTGGTAGGAAAAGGTACAGACATATGCATACATGGTTTTAGAAATATGGGGAGACTTTTATGAAAGATAAGTGAAGTGTTGCTTTGCTGTTAGCTATGCTCTATACCTGATTTTAACCAAATAGGCGGTTCTAACAAGAGCCATTTTTTTGCTTCTTTTTTGTTTTATAATTTTTTAGTTTTTTGTAAAACACTTTTTTATATTTTTTTGGTGTTTTTTTTTTCAAAAACGAGCAAACAGCACAAAAAACTGAAAAACTTTTCTGTAACTTTTTGCAATTAAAAAATCATTGCAAAAACAAATTAACAATGGTGGCTTCTTGCAGCGAAAACAATTGCGTTGATAGACTGTTCACCATAACAAAGAACTTTTTTTACACTTTATGCATCTTTGCTCAAGACCAGCAAACTCTGGCCTAATATCAGGACCTCTGCTAGAACTTGTGGTACCAGCTGATGTGCTAGGTCCTGCTTTTTGATCAACTTGCTGGGCTTGTTGTTCCAGCTCTCGTCGTCGTTGCTCCCGTGCTAGCTGACGAGGATGAATGGTTTGCAGGTGCTTCAACATAGAAGAAGTACTGCACGAGTATTTTTTCTAGGAGCCCCGAGATAATATGTGCTTGCAAATGCTGCAGGTCACCTGTCTTGCGTTGACCTTCTTTTCTCCATCTGGAAAAGTGAAGAAGGCCCACACAATGCTTTCCTTTCTTCTTTTTGTTGGTTCCTCCACCTCATCTTCGTCACCAAGGATGTCATCTGGTGGATTTGAAGATGCCATTTTTCTTGGTTTTTAAAAAACAAAACACCAAAAAAATACAACCAGAGCACTAAATACAAAAGGTGTGTCTCCTGCCAATGTTGTTGAAGGAATGAGAAACTTGGGTGGGGTGCTGTAACTTCTAGATTAAAAAGCTTCTTAACCAATGAAATTCTTTCTTTTGAAGTCACATGGATTCGCGCACCCAGCGCGCAACCATCGTGCACCCGTCGCGATTCCGGAAAAATATATTTAACAATAATTTATCTTTATTCCAGTTACAAATATATGATTTTTATAAATAGATTAAATAATCTCTTGCTATAATATACATATTAAACTTATATACATATACTTTTAAAACTTAAAGATTTGCGATGGACTCGCGCACCCGGCGCGACCTCCAGAACTACGTACGTGACGTTACGCGAGGCTGAAATTTGCACACCCGTCGCTTACCGAGCACGCATCCTACACGACTTAACCAATATGGCGGCTTGCATTCTCGCTCCCACCGAGACAGGTACACGATCGGTACGCGAATCCACTTTTTTATGAAAAAAATAAATAAAAATGTATATTTATATTTTAGAAAATAGAAAATATTACGTTATTAAAAAACTAAGAAAAATATTTTTGGGACATTATACTTACAAATTAGCATTTAAAAAACCTTTGAAATTCACTGAAAAACTATAGGTTTCAGGGACGTTATAGTTAGAAATTTTCATTTAAAAAACCTTAGAAATTCACTGAAAGAACCACAGGTTTCAGGGACGTTATAGTTAGTTGGACATTTCACTCGTACAAAACCAGAGAAATTCGGCCGTTATAGTTAGTTGAGCTAACTATAACTGGCGCCCCCGCAATGCACTGCTGATGACGTCACATATTACATCACTCATGACATGGTCAGTGACATCACTGATGACATCACTGATGACATCATCCAGTGACTGTGTGTTTCTGTAAAGTTTAAATATGTTTTATATATATATGCCAAGGTTTATTGAAGAATGAGTGGGTGTATGAGTGTCTGTATGGATGATTTAGTAGGTGCTTGACTGACTGTATAAGTGAGTGATTAAACGTGTCTTACTGAATGCATGGGTTAGTGACTAAACTGAGTGAATGTCTGTATCAGTCTGTCAGTTGGTGTGTAAGTGGCTGCATGGGTTAGTGAGTATCTACTTGACTGTCTATATGGGTTAAATATTAGTTGTCTGTGTATCTCTATGGGTGCCTGAGTGTCTGTGTGGGTGGGGGGGGTGACTCCGTGCATAGATGTGTGAATGGGTGATTCACTGGGTGTATGGGTTCAACAGTGCATCTGTGAAGGGCTGTATGGGTGAGTGAGTGTGTGTATAGGTGTGTTGGTGAGTGAATGGATGTCTCAGTGGTACATGTGTGAGTATCTACATATGTGAAAGGCAGTATATGTGAGTGTTGGACTATATAAATGACTAAATGTGAGAGTGAGGGATTGTGCGAGTGGCTGTATGGATGAGTATGTGCTTGTGTCAGTGATTGTATAAGAGAGTAAGTATGTGTTAGTATCTGTATGAATAAGTGAGGTGGTGTGCGTATAACTGTGTAGGTGAGTAAATGGCAGTGTGATTGATTATTTTCATGACTGACTATGTGTGTGAGTAACTCTATGGGTGAGTGGCGATGTGTGAGTATCTGTATAGGTGTATGAGTACATATGATAGGGCTGTATTGATGATAGACTGCATGTATGCATGGCTGTATGGCTGAATGAGTTGATGTGTGTGTAGTCCTAGGAATTAGTGAGTGGGTATGTAGTAACTGGTATTGGTGTGTCTATGGTTTCGAGAATGGCAGTCTGTATTTTACAGTGGGCGTATCAAAAGTTATATTAGGGTGTGAGGAGGTGCATCAGATTATCACGTGGATGATGTCATCAGTGATGTCATCAGTGATGTCATTTGAGATGTCATCAGTGATGTCACTGACCATGTCATGAGTGATGTAATATGTGACGTCATCAGCAGTGCATTGCGGGGGCGCCAGTTATAGTTAGCTCAACTAACTATAACGGCCGAGTTTCTCTGGTTTTGTACGAGTGAAATGTCCAACTAACTATAACGTCCCCGAAACGTGTGGTTTTTTCAGTGAATATATATATATATATCTATATCCAAGTCCACAAATTAAGCGCTCACTCTGGAGATGATTTATCTCAGCCTAAAATTTAATACTAGTTACGCGTTTCGACTGTCTTGCTCCCACACTGGTTTCTGAAGCACCCACGATTACATACAGAGTAAGTGAAATCAAAGATGGACAATACAGGTAACAGACCATAGTGTTCTCATAAAAGTGGCATCCATTTTGAAATGTTCATGTTATTACATATACATAACTGAATACAATTGATTCCAGGAGAGATTCCTTGTAATGCAAACTCAAATGGGATAATTATGCAACTTTTAAAGTAAGTAAGCTAAGTAGCATCTATATTGACCCAGCTCAAATTGCCTGTGTTAGGTAAGTAGTAGTATTAATTCACCTGTACCCATGGCGGCCATATTGCAAAGGTTTAAAAGGGACATATGTGTGGTATGACTTACGCTAAATGCTATATTTAAGTCACCACACAGATGGATAAAGTGTTTTCACGTAAAGTATCTATTGTCTGCGCCTAGTGGCAAACTATCTGGGGGGCAGCATTCTACCTAGCTGCAATGTCAAGGACAGGTTGTGGTCAGAGAGTGTACGCCACAGACATTTGGCATTTGTGATGGCAATAACGAGTCCATAGGAGCACAGTGGACTATCCAGTCGGGCATGCAGGTCATATACTTGTGAATAGAAAAAGTATTTCTTACAAGTACCATGCCTGGCATGCCATACATCCATCAAACCACAATTGTCAGTTCAGGCTGTGAACTCTTGTTCCAGATTAACCACAGGGTATTTTGCCAATGGCGGTGTGGCCGATCCAGACTGACATCTACAATGCAGTTTTAGTCCCCTCACAGGATCCAGGGCATGTGTGTTCCCCGAGGAAGTACTAGGGATGAAAAATATTGTGCCTGCCCTGTGTTGAGATAAAACAAGTTGCCCAACATCACCTGAATCCCATTGAGTTTCCTAATCAAGAGAACACACCTGCCCTCCCTGTCAGGCCAATTATGATTTCTGTTGGAGTTGCCCCTGATCGACATCATTGCGGAATTAGGACCGACCAACCTCCGGTGCATGGTCCCGACGACCTAATTGCGATGCGACTGCACATGGTGCGGTCGCATAGTTACATTTCCCTATGGGAGCTTGTTCTATGGCCATAAACCGGCTGTAGCGCAAACTCCCATAGGGAAATGGGAGGTTGTGTTCATCCCTGCACAGCATGGCAGGCACCTGAGGGTGCCTAACACACGGTGCAGGGATCAACTATGGTTCCCCCTTGGCCCCCAACTGGAGGTCGCAAGGAGAAGGGGACAGTGCTAGGGGCCCCCAAATTCGCTTTCTGACAGGCTTCCATGTTGGAATGCCCAGCATAGAAAGCCTGTCGGAAACCGAGCATCGTAATCCCAATGGTGGAAATGCCGTCCATTGGGATTGCATTCCATGTCATGAGTGATGTAATATGTGAGGTCATAAGCAGTGCATTGCGGGGGCGCGGGTTATAGTTAGCTCAGCTAACTATAACTGCTACACTGCAGTTTTGTGCAAGTGAAAGCTGAGCCTAACTATAACGTCTCTGTAACCTTTGGTTTTTTCAGAGAATTTATAAGGTTTTTTGTGTTCCATTTCATAACTATAATGTCCCTGTAACCTTTGTTTTTTTCAGTGAATTTCTAAGATTTTTTTAGATGCTAATTCCTAACTATAACATCCCTGCCTTTGTTTTTTTCAGTAAATGTCTGTGGTTTATAAAGTAGTAGTCATGTTTGCAGAGTGGTGGAGAAAGGGGGTGGGGCCTCCGACCAGCTCTGAGGAATTCCGCTGTGTAGGACTTATAGGATGTACCATGAGGGCTTCTTGGCCCCCAAGGTCCCTCTGGAGCCAAGGGACTCCATCCCCCAACTAGTAGTGCACCGGGAGGCACATTGGAGAAAGGGGACATGGCCTCTGACAACTTCTCAGCAATCCTGCTGTGTGGGACTTACTGGCGGTAACAGGAGGGGTAGTTGGCCCCCAAGGACGTACCTCCAGTAAGACCCATACAGCAGGATTGCTGAGATTTGATAGCAGGCCACGCCCCCTTTCTCCACCACTCTGCAAGTGCGTATCCTGGTGAACTGCTAGTATGGGATTGAAGTCCCCTTGGGGGACAACTACCCTGCCAGTTACCTCCAGCAAGTCCCACACAGTGGGTTTGCTGAGAGGTTTTCATTTATATCGGCCAGACCACTCAGAAAATCAAGCCTGTCACAACACAAAAGTCACATCAGGTGTCGAAATGAACAAGCTCCTCCGGTGCCTCACTTTCTTGAATTCAATGATTCACCGGTTGAAATAAAATGGCAGGTCATAGAACTTATAGAAAATCTCCACGCGGTGGCGACATCCAATTGTTGCTGAATAAAGCTGAATGCCCCTGGATCTTACGATGCGATAGCATCAACAAGGGGCTAAATACACTGGAGGAATTAAATTCTATAATTGTACATTGATGCCTTACTTATTTACCTATTGATTAAGGGTCACCTCACTTTATGCATATTGCATGAATGTTATTGATGATTATCTATAAAGTATTCAATGCTACCTTTCGATTTATGTACATTACCTGACAATTTTCTTGGTCAATTGTCTATTATGGGAAGATATATTGATTTTGTGTTCATATTGATAATGGATGTTTATGCTAATGATGGTTACTGACAAACCTAGCATAATGCCAAATATTTTGGGAATATTCAATAAATTGTTTTTATATGTGCACTAAATGGGTATCCTTCTTTCAAATTATTTTTTCTCTAGCTGTATTCTTCATTTTTTCAAATACTTTATTTCTTCTTTGTTATTCTTAATTTATTTATCAAATTCTAACCATTGACGACCTTCGGCCAGCATATTTCATCATTTTTTTAAGACATGCATAGTCTCGGTGAGCAGTTCCTTTAGATGTTGCTCCCAATCCACCATCTTTGCTTGTAAGGCACAGATAACTGTTGCAAGCCCACAGTCTCTGGTTACTGATTATAATTTATTCTTTGTTTTTATTTATTTTTCTGATGTACCCACCAATTGGAAATATGTACGATCATCGGTCAGTTAATCTGTCAATTTCTAAAACACATTTTGTCTCTCTTAGATTTCTATATTATCTGTGAGCAGCGCCTTCAGAGACGCTGCTCCTAACATGCCAGCATTTTTTTTTGTATGGCTTCTCTTATCGATCTAGACCCGCAAATCCCAGTAGTGAAGTAGACCCGAATTTTACCTTTATTATTCATTATTTTTATCTATATTCCTTGTGCACCCATTTATTTTAATTACTGACGATCATCCGTCAGCAGGTTTGACGATTCCCGAGACATGCATAGTCTTTCTGCGGTCCCTATACCATCAGTGAGCAGTGCCTTTTTAGACGCTGCTCGCAACATGCCAGCATTGTTCATATGGCATCCAAAATTGATGTAGGTCCGTAGTTTCAAGTAGGTGAGTACCTCCACTTATGACTCATACTCTAAATATTTTGAAGATCTATATAATTTCTCTAAGAAAGAATTTGTGATTTTTTCCTTTTTCATTAGATACTTAAATATTCTCCTTTGGGCCGGCCATTGAGTCTTACCGGCATTCGTGTGAGGGACGAGATTTGTTCTGATGCCCCCCTCCTGCTTCCTTCCAGTACCTTTACGACTGGTTAGTTTAGATTTATTTATCTTTTGTTTGTTGAGTTTACCAGTTTTGCTCCAGTTTTCATTATTTCTTTCTTTTTGATGACTAGGACTCCTGACTCATTCACCTTTTTGATGAAATGTATTCTTCTACTGGCTACAAATCCATTAGTCTATACTCTTGAATGAAACTTTAAACAAGTAGGTTCTTATTCAATGTGATCACTTAAGGGCTTTTTGCTATAAAAGACCTATGCAGGCACCATTGGTGCAAAAACCTTGGTGTTTTTTCTTATCTTTTACTGATTTCATTTCTAAATGCATAACCTGGTGAACACACTTATTTGCCATCTGGTTTGGATACAAGACTGAGCACCCTGACTTGCTTTCCTCATCTGGTATGCTTCTAATATTAGGCTTTAATCTATTTCTCATTACTCAACGTTTTTCTAACAGAATACTATCATAATTTAATGTATGACACAGACTTTTTGGCCTTTTGCTATGCTGCTAATAATTGATTTTCTGCCTTTTGATACCCCTGTATATATTTATTTCAGAATTCTCTGTTGGATGCTCTGTCAATTGTTTTGTTTGTCCTGATGATGAGCATACCAATCTAATTTGGTCAAAACGCCATCAACGCTTATCTTTGGCACTTATTCAAGAGGAGGCATTATTTGCCTCTCCTGGTTTTGTGTTTTGTCCAATCAGTGTGTTTTGTGAATTTATCTGCCTCTGCCATTGTTTTTCTGTTTACACTGTTAATTGTGTTTCCTGATCTTGTTTTTTGTGTAATTGTGTTAGCACCATTACTTTAAGATTGTATTGTCTTTTTATATTATGGTCTTAGTAAAAATTGTGTATATTTTGCATGGTTATCACTATTCCCTTTCTAATTTTTTATGATTTGTTTTTTGTGATGCAATTTTCTTAATTGTATTACTTTCTACATTTGGTATATTCATGCTTTATATAATTATGTACTTGAACCTTTGTTAGTATTATAGTGAGGTTTTCAGTTGCCACGCCCTCTTTCTCCTCCATTCTGCAAATGTGCTTCATGGTGCACTACTATTTGTGGGATGAAGTCCCCTTGGCTCTTGAGGGTCCTTGGGGGGCAACTAGCCCTCCTGTTACCTCCAATAAGGCCCATACAGCTGGATTGCTGAGAGGTGGTCAGAGGCAATAACCCCCGGGGGTTATTGTATAGCAAGTGCAGAAGCCCGCGCTTGCTTTTTTTTAAAAAATGTGGACGCAAATTCGCAAATAAAATGGTTTTATGCCGTGGCGCGGTCCTAGGGGGACCCTATGATCATGGCTTGGGGTTTAGGGTATTCCTACCCTGCCACCTTTTTTTAATTTTCACTTTTTTTTGGGACTCAGTTTGAACCTGAGTCCCAGGATGGCTGCCAACACTTTCTGGTTGAAGTGTTGGCAGCCAATCAGAGCAGTGCATTTCTCTGCCCAAGCTCTTCGCGATCAGAGATATCACTATAATTTTAAACTTATATTTCTCAAAAACTACTGAACAGATTTATTACCAAATAAAAAGAAGACACTTCCTTGAACCAACATCTACCTCCCTGCCAAATTTGGCGTAAGTCCGTTCAGCGGTGTGGCTAAACCAGTGCTTAATTTGAGCCGGTGCTTTCCGGTGCTCAGCACCGGCACCTAATCCTCGGCACCGGTGCTTATAGCACCAGTTAAGGACACACTTATTTAGAAGGCACATGATTTTTCCCAGACTCACAGGATGTTGAGCCACGCCAAGACTCGAACCGGGTTCTCTAGCCCCAAAATTGGCAGCTCTACCCATTAGGCGAAGTCCTCTCCAGGTGAATAAGTGCTGGGGCTCTAGTCAGGAGGCAGTTTGCACCAGCACATTTCTCCTGTTAGCGCTGCCTCCTGAGGAGAGCCCCGGCACTTTTTATTTTACAAATTAACCACTGGGCTAAACGTTCCTATGGACATTACATTACAAACGCACCCTTATTTCGTGCCCCAAATTCTCGTTCCCCACTGCTGGATCACCCCCAAACTTTCCATGACAACCAGAAACTATCTTGACACTTTTTTGGAAAATTTCATGAAGATTGGTCAAAGGAGCCAAAGTTATAGCCAAGTCAAAAAATGTTTTTCCTATGGAAACTAGGTCCTATCTATAACTACCTACTTGCGATATATATTTGAAAAGTAAAAAATAAAAAATAAACAAATAATGATAATAAATATATTTAAACAATCTTAGGAAAAGTCTTACAATAACAGCTATGCTATTCCCAATCCTGTGGAACATTAGGGAAAGTGTTGGACTTTGTACGGGTAAGATTTACTAGTGTAGTGGAGAGGTGTGGCACAACGGCAAGGGCGGCTCACTCCGGAGCACAAGGCTCACAGTTCGATCCTCGGCGTCGGCAGCAGCTCAGCACCATGTGACTCTGGGCAATAGCTCACTTAATCTCCCCGACGGCCCCCAGCGCCTTGAGACCCTTAGGGGTGAGTAGTTTGCGCTTACAAATAATGGATTTAGATTTAGTCCTACTCAGTCTGTGCAACAGTAGCGAAAATGCTCGACTTTGGGGGGAGAGTAAAAGTTACTATTCCCACTCCAGTCGATACAACGAAAGGGAAAACATTGGATTTCGTAGGAGTAAAATTTACTATTCTCACTCCAGTCTATGCAACAGTAGAGAAAGCACGGGACTTCGAAGAGGTTACATTTACTATTCCCACCCCAGTCTGTGCAACAGTAGGGAAAGCACTGGACTTCGGAGGGATTACATTTACTATTCCCACTCCAGTCTATGCAACAGTAGGGAAAGCGTTTGATTTTGGAGGGGTAAAATTTAGGGGCATATTTACAAGGAATTAACGTCACCAGAACATCACTTTTTTTGACGTTCTGGTGGCGTTAAGTCCTTCACCTCATTTACAAGGTGGCATTAGGCTACTTATTGTGGCTTAACGCCGCCTTGTAAATAATGCCCCTAT
This sequence comes from Calotriton arnoldi, assembly GCA_963921515.1. NCBI lineage: Eukaryota > Metazoa > Chordata > Amphibia > Caudata > Salamandridae > Calotriton > Calotriton arnoldi. The sequence goes on along the minus strand of CAWUFW010002401.1, from coordinate 1,702,508 downwards.
TCACGCACCACTTAGTTTGAAATGGGCATGCAATCGGTGTTGCAGTGGGCGTTCTGCCACAACACCGATTGCTTTTTGATGGTGGCCCATATTTATAAGGTATGAGGCAGCATCAAAAATATCGCCAGGGAATACCTGGTCTTAAGCAGGGGATATAAGGAGAAATGTTTCATTTATCCTCGTATTTTGCTCTTTCCATGAGTGTTGCATGTTGCAGCACACATAAAAAAAGCAAATCGCCTGTGAATATAGTTTTTTGTGCAGGAAGGTGTCCTTTCCTGCACATAAATAATCACCCCTGCAGCGCATACACCCTTACAGCATGGCAAAATGGTGCCTGCACAGGTGCTAGGCAGCTTCTTTAGCACCACCGCTAGTGGAAACGCAGGAGGGTGCCGCATTCTTGTAAATACGGCACATCCCTGCATTTTGAAACTGACAGAACATGCCGTTACAAATTCGGGCGTAACACCACACTCCTCCAGTTTCTAGTAAATATGCCCCTTACTATTCCAACTCCAGTCTGTACAACACTAGGGAAAATATTGGACTACAGAGGGTTAAAATGTACTATTCACACTCCAGTCTGTGCAATAGTAGGGAAAGTGCTGGACGTCTGAGGGGTAAAATGTACTATTTCCTCTCCAGTCTCTGCAACAGTTGGAAAAGCGTTGGTCTTCAGAGAGGTAAAATTTACTATTACCACTTCAGTCTGTGCAATAATAGGGAAAGCATTGGACTTCAGTGGGGCAAAATTTAGTATTCCCACTCCAGTCTGTGCAACAGTAGGGAAAGTGTTGGACTTTGAGGGGTTACATTTTGTATTCCCAATTTAGGGGCTGATTCCGATCTCGGCCGGTAGGGCTCCGTATCGGATTCGGCTTAACCGGATCCGATTCGGAGCCCTATTTCCCGACCGATTCGTACGCGCGTCCGGGCGAGCGAGTACGATGCGAATTCGCCGACCGACTCGTCCGGGCGTCCCGACCGCTCCGACCGACTCGTTCCCGGGTTGAACCGCACCGACCGACTCGCTCGGACTCGACTCGCACCGCGCAATGGAGACGTTCCCCGGCCGGGTGAGTACGATGCGCGCCGCGAGCAGTCCGACCGAGCCGCGCACTCCTGCTCCAAAGAGCAGTCGGAGACGTACTTTGGGGGTCCGTGTCGGACCCCCTGTACGCATAGCCGTGCGAGTCGCACACAGGGGGACCCATGGGTCCCCCCTACCTGTGCGTGTACGGCGCGAGTCGCTTTGCCGCGTACCCGCTGTAGGGGCGCCCTTGTCCGCCTCGCACCCATTGAGTCAATGGGAGCCCGCATACGCGTTGTACGACCGGCTCCCATTGACTTCAATGGGAGTCCGACCAACTCAAGTCCGATGGCATACGTGCGCATCGTACTCGTTCGGTCGGGCTGCCAGAGTCCGATTCGGTCGGAAATCTCTCCGAGTCCGGCTCGGTCGGAGAGATTTCTGGCCCGAATCGGAATCGGCCCCTAAGTCTATGCAACAGTAAGTAAAGTACTTGACTTTAAACACAAAACATATCTAAATGACCCTATTAATTTGCAACAAATACAAAACTTTTAATAGGAAAATGATTAATTACACCAAAAACAAATTAAACAATTAGACATTTTACATGATTATTAAACAATTTAATAATTAATTATCAATAGGGCCCCCAGTTTCATGGTATTTTTTTTTTTACATTTCCGTCTGTATTTATCCATATTTATTTTTTGCTAATTTTATCTGTATATATCCATATTTATTTTGGGTTTTGTGAAAAAATGAATCTGAAACAAGTATATTTCTACATTTATTTAACGAATAAATATGCACTCATGCCTGAATGCCTGACAGGTTCAAGGGATATAAACACACTCAGATGATAAAATATGCACTTATAAGAAAACATGCAAATTTTAATATCAAGGTTGTGCATATCTACTGCTGGTTAAGGCTCTTAACTAAAATTCCTATATTTTTTAACCCCTTACCTTCAAATCGACAGAACTATTGGCCTGGTAATCATGATTGACAGCATTTAGAATCACTCAAAAATACAACCCAATTTCCATTTTTATCCACATTTAAAAATAAATACAGACAGGAAACTAAATGGTTTCTGTCTGTATTTATCTGTAAAAATCAGTAAAAACGGAAAACAGGGAGCCCAAATTATTAATAAGAAAATATTTATTGCTTAATTACCTTCTTACACTATACCCCTAAAAACCTAGCAGCCCACACATAAAATATAACTGAAATAAATAAGTATAACACAATTAACATAATTAATAATCAATATTTTTTTTTATAAATACATTAATTATTAGTTATTACTTTAATAACTTCCCACGCAATGCCCATAGAAACGCAGCAACCGACACCTAATATATGACTAAAATATAATAATTACACAATATACATAAATAATAATCAATTAAATAATTAAAAACAATAATAATTAATTGTTAATTAATTATTACTTAATTAACGTCCCACCCTATACCCCATACACCCCCTACAAACCCAGCAGCCAACATCTAATATATAACTTACAAAATATAATTAATACACAATTTACATAATTAATAATCAATTAAATAATTACAAATAAATGAATAATTAATTGTTATTAATTACTTCATTAACTTCACACCCTCTACCCCTGCAAACCTAACAACCCTCATCTAAGATATAACAAAAAAATATAATTATTACACAATTTACATAATTAATAATACATTAAAGAAGTAAAATAAATTAATAATTCATTTTGAATTATTTATTACTTAATTAACTTCCTGTCCTACACCCCTACAAACTCAGCAGCCCACATCCAATACATAGCTTTACAAAATATAATTAATGGACAATTTTCCTAATTATTAATCAATTAAATAATCAAAAATAAATTTGTAATAAACTGTGAATTAATGATACATAAGTAACTTCCCACCCAATACCCCTGCAAACCTACCAACCTGCCACAACACTATAAATTACTGTTAGCAATTAATTTACATACTGTAAATCACTTAAATTACAAGCAATATTTAAAAATATTATCAAATATACCGACAATATCAACCCATAAATTTAATCTATAAACTAAAACACATAATGATAATTAAAAAACAATATTTTTTGACGACTATATTATTGAAAACGATAATAACAACAAATATATTGTTGACATTATTACTGACCTAAAAAATAGATATTCTTGACAACGATATTTCTGCATCACAATATTTTTATACCACAATTTTTTTTCTGATATGTCTGCAACTCGATATTTCAAACTTAATATTCTATCTAATTACCTATCTGACCCCTATATGCCCCCCGTAAACCTGCCACTTAAATGTTATTCCGTCTGTTTCATCCTTCTGCAACCTCAGCCCTGCAGTTCATAATTTTCACTCTCTTTGTGAGGGCTGTCGTCTGTTTCTGGAGAGAATCAATGGAGAGGTCCATTTCCCCTAGTTTGTCCTTCAGACCCTTGACTTTGTCAGCCAGACACTTGTGGTCCTCTATAGGATGCACAGATATAGTCAATCTTGGGCTCCAGGACCTCTCTGGAGGCATTAACTGCTGCAAGTATTTGGTCCAACTTATTTCTTGAGCACAAACCCAGAAGAACATGACCATCTCTGAGTATCTGCTGGTCCTCCTCATGAGGGGACGTATCACCCAATCTCGGTCTGTGACCCCCAGGGGCACCTTTCACATTTCTACTCCTGTCCATTTTGTCTGCTCCCCCAATGGGACCTGGAGGGCCAGAAAGGGGCACTGCCACCAGCAGAGTGTCTTTTTCAACTCAACGGCAGCATGGTCAGCAAATTCCTCTGCACCCAGGTCCCAAGGGTGTGTGGGCAGCAGCCAACAGCAGGAGACAGTCAGAGAAGATGAGCAAGCAGTCCCATACACCCACTCCTCTGCAGCTCTCCCAGTGAATGCACCCTGTACAGTAGGGAGGCCAGTCCCTTCATAGGGCTTTATTCCAAGTTTGGCGGTCTTTGGCTGGGACTTCTACCCCCGCAGTCCCAGAAAGACCGCCAAACCCATGGTGCCCCCACCCATTGGATTACCAGTATAATCCAGGATGGGTGGGCTGTGCGGTGGTGGTGTCATGGCGGCGGGTATGTTAGGCTCATAGGAGAGCCTATACAGTATACCGCCTCCGTGACAGTGCCAAATGCTCGTCCGTGCATGGTGTGGCATGCATGATATTGTGCATGCCACTCAGTGCATGCATGACCAGGCACTTGTGGGGGGCACATCATGTGCTCCCTGGCCCCTTGCACCCACCCCCATGGGCAGATTTGCCTGAGGGCCCTGTTGGGGGCATCACCATAAAAAGGCTTGCAGAAGGGCAAGTCGTAATATAGACGGCAGTGCCGGGATCTGCACTGCCTTCATTCCTCTTTATTTCACACACCTCCGGAACCATAGGATCCCGGATCCTGGCAGTGCTGGTGGGGTTGCAGCGGGCTGCTGGCCACACTCGTAATAAGGCAGGCGGAACGCAGTGGTCGGACTGCCATCTCGAGTATGGCGGTCCCAGGACCACCGTACTCGTAATAATGCCCGTAGTCTGCGGTTGACTGCTGTGTCAGGTGCTCTGGGACCCTCCACTCCCCTTACCTCTAGTCATGCAGTCTTTCCAGGCCTCACTGAGGGAAGGAGATATCCCGCCAGATACGCCTGCAGCCCCTGGCTGTCCCCAGGGTGCAGAGGTCCCCCAGCCCCAGTGTTGTTACAAGGATGGGCACAAACACCGTCCATGTTGCACCCCCCACTTGAGCAACTGTTGTCACACAGGTTGTCACTGTGGCTGCCTTCTCAGGTGCAGCTGTCCGGCCATCAACTCTGCAACAGGGAGGGAGAGCTCAGTTTCATAGTGGTGCTGGGGCCCTTCCGTAGCAGCGGTTGCCCCCCACCGTAATCCGCTCTCCACAGGAGGGGCCACTCCCCCGTCCGCTGTCCTGGCTCTCCTCCGAATCCGTCGATGCGATCAATGCTCAGCTGCCATGTCAGAAAGTCAAAAGTCCTAATGCTCAGTCAGGCGTGATCTAGCCAACACAGGATGGGGGGTGCAGAAGGTTGCAGATTTGAGCCCCCCAAGTCAGCAGACTCCAGAGCAGACTAGGACTGGAGGTAAAACCAGAAGCTCTCTTGAACGTGTCCATTCTGCTTGGCTGAGGCTACATCCTGGTGTACAAGTATGGTAACATCGAGCTGAGTGTGATAATGGGCTACAAACCACAAACGGTAATGTGTAGCTGCCAACACCAATTTGATGGATAAATAAGTGCCCTTTTGCACACAATCCTCATTTCAGTCCATAAATTAATAGTCCAAAGACGGATGGAGTTCCAATACTTCTTTATTAGAGTTGATTCAATCTAGCCTTTCAAATATTCCTATATGACTTGGAGAGTTTTTTGGTGTGGCACAATGTGGGCACATTTACACTGGGTGCAGATAAGGTTATAGTTGTTATGTCACACCTGAGTGATGGCATGTACACAAATTTAAGCATGAGCACTATGATGATTATGGGATTTTAGTAAAGCTGAGCTATATTTCTAGTATATGAGGACACTGATTATCTGGTTTTTATGTGAATATGAGATTTGGGTATCATTTTAAGGTGAAGGAGTTTGTTCTGCCAAAAAGAAAGATAGTAATAGTGCAGTATAATTTATTTCTAGCCCTGATGAAATCTATTGACGAAACACATGTTAGCTCAACTGGAACATCCGAAAATCTAGAGTGAATTTAGAGGATGCAAGTTAGGACCACTTGAGCATGAAGGTTCTGGGGTAAAAATAGAAGAAGTTTCCTTAGCAGTTTCAAAGGAAAAAAACATTTGGATGGGACTGCATCAGTCTGAGCCTGAAATGATAAGAGAAAGTCAAGGTTCACTCACAGTGATTTGACCTGAGTTGCAGGAGAAGGGGAAACCCCCATAGAGTTAGGTCATGTAAGTTGAATCCATTCTTGGCATTATTGACAATTAAAAGAATTTCCAATTTGTTGGCATTCAACTTAAGAAAGCTAAGTGCCATCAAATGCTGCACCTTTACAAAGGAAGTAGTGTTTTGTTTCACAGAAAGGAGCATTGACTGACCATGTTGTACAGTCAGCTGAGTGTAATCAGCATAGTATGTAGCAAGACAGTGAAAAGTTCTAATCAATTGAGCCAGAGGACAAACATAACTGTTAAATAACATTGGTGAAAGAGGGGTTTTATGTGGGACTCCACAACTTAACAGAATGGAGGCAAAGTGAAAAGAAGGAAGTGAAACTGTTTGAGTTTGATCTTTAGGAAAAGAGGGAAACCAATGCAGGATGAACTTCCATTCCCAATTTCTGCAAGATGGCTCAATAGTTTATTATAATGTACAGTATCCCTACAGATTCCATGTAAACATTTACAACCACACACCTCAACCTCTCAATGTTATGTCAAGAAATTATGTTCATTATCATAACCGCCAGTTCAGCACAATCCAATCACTCAAACTCTCCATCACCACAAGAGAAATCATTCATCCATAATAGTTAAGGACCTTTGCCATATGCAGACCCAAGACACCACATACCAATACAAGTCAACAAAAACAACTAGTGCTTCTTCACAGATCATTAGCCATCCAACAGAACCATGACCTGCTTTTTAAATAAATTTAGAGCAAATCCACAGGAATTTTGGCTTTTCCATAACAATTCTCTCCTTTTGCATTTTTATATTTTTGGTATGTAAAGTGCATTGCACTTCATAAGCATAAAAACAGTATATATACAAAAGGTCCTTTACAACCAATGCTATGGAGTATCCACAATACAATTCTTTGTATCATCTGATCACAATATTTATTTATACCATTACCCATGCTTCCTTAGACTTGCCTCATATTCAGTCTCATTACCATTTATATCAACAAAATAGTAAACTTTGATTTATATTAAGGCCATGTATTTAACCCCTTTGGTTCTTTAGCTTGCTTAAATTATTTGAACTATTTCAGTTATCATCCAACCCAAATGGATTATCAACTATTTTCTAATTACTAGGGGTCACCCACAATTTATGTCTTAAACTCATGTCAAGGTTAAGGTAGATTTACAATTAACTTCACCCTGATGATACTTCGGAGTCAATATTATAAACAATGGTCTGATGATTTTGCTTGAAGATCTATAGTGTTTTTTTTCTTTGCAGTACATCATTCATTCTTTCTGGATTTGAGGAATGCATGGAGAAAAGACTACTCATTCAAAAATGGAGCAAAGGGGGGCGTGGGCTGGAGGGGAATGGAGTAGGACGTGTCTCGCCTGCTTTCCAGTGCCCCGGGGCCCATCGGATACCATCAAACGCACCAGGGCAGCTTGGCGACAATGAGGTGTTAATGAGGTGGTGCCCACCAAGCTGACCTTGCTAAGTGGGGGCCACTTGCGGGCTGAGAGTCGCCGTTTCGCCGTTCGGCTGGAGCTGGACGTCTTGCCTTGAAGGCTGGCCTGCCATCTTGTAATACGGCCTGCACTCTGATGGGAGGTAGGGGAGCAATGTCTGCCTCCTGCTGCTAAGAAAACTCACACCATGCTTTGAAAGAAAGAGCTGCTTTCCCTCGGTGGCAGCTAGAACCACACTATCGAGGCAGAGAGGAGAACCCGGAGTAGTGCTGAGGCCTGGCACTGAGGCCTTGTGGTGGTGTCCTCTCACTGCAGAGCAACTGCCAGCAACCTGGAGGCCTCTGAGGCCTACTGCATGGCACCGACATCCTGTGTGGGACCCGTAGGGGTATGTGAGGTTACAACGCATGCCATTACATTGCATGCCATTGCAACGCCAGACTTTCTGTCGGGGGAGCGCTGGAAGTTGGAATAGATACATTTTCTATTCCAACTCCGGTGTGTGCAACAGTAGGGAAGGTGTTGGAGTTAAATCCAACACCTTCTACCCACTGCTGCACACCTTTTTCGTTGCAACGGCATGCGATGAAACTGCATGCGTTGTAACGGTTGCGTTGTAAAGGCCTCTTCCCGCCCGTAGGCCCAGCAACCTCAACTGCAGCTAAGGAGGGAAGCCCATCTGCCTCTCCCGCAGACCGGCCAGGAGCCCGGTGTGTGAGCTCGGCAGGGCCTACCCGGTGTGTGAGTTCGGCGGGGATGCTCGGCCCGTGCCCCGGTCCCAGAGGTGACACGGCAGTACGTACTATGTCTGCTGGTGGCTGGGGATTGGAGGCCGGGCCCTTACAGCCCAAAGGATCACCAGCCCCGCTCCCCTCTGGACTTACAGGCTGAGTGGAACGCACTGGTGCAACAAAGCCTGCACGCCTGGATTGTCTGGGAACCCCTCTGCTCATGGAGTTGTGGCAAGCAGGTGAGAGGTCCCCTCAGACCCCGCGACTAGAACAGAGGGAGACACCCTCACCTGTTAGCTTGCCCCATATCCACTTGTAGCCTAGGGGACTGAATCTCTGGGGGCACCCATCCTGTGTGGCTGTGACCTGGAGGGGGGCCCTACCCTCGGCTGAGACTCTGAACTGCGTGGAGGTCCCTGGGCATTGACTGGGACCTTAGAGACTGATCAGTAAACCCTGCACCCGTCCTGCTGTGATAAAGCTTTGGGGCTTCTCGGCCACACCACGAGGGATCACTGAGTTGTGCCTTTGAATGAGACACCGGGGAAGGTGGGTACTGCTCCCCTGGGAATTACTCTAGCAAAGAGGGAACAGCCATGTTAGAAGACAACGTCTATTTTGTAACATTCCACTGAGCACTGGCCTATTGAGGGGCACTGCATAAGTCCATGTTGGAGCACTCTGGGCCATATCGGGTCCCCCCAGCGTGGGCTTCCGCCTCGTTGTTGGCTCAGCACCTCCTGCCCACGCGGGGCCGGTGGTCCTGTCTGTGGGGGCTCCTGTCCTATCTCGAAATGGCAGAACTGAGCAGAGTGGTGGAGAAGGCCATGCAACCACAAAGGCCCTGTGGTGCTGTTGCTTCTCTTCTCCAAGAGACTGGAAACTAAGAAGCCCGGAACAATATAACTACAGCTACAGCTAATAGCCCGCTTCTCCCTCCCTATCTCTGCTATATTCTGCCAGCTGATAAACATCAGGAAGCCCCATGCAGCTCTCCATGGAAACGCACACACTATGCCATGCTCTAAAACTGCAAATGATAATCCAGTGATGTCCCTCTGGTCTAAAGTGGCGCCCGCAGAACTGGAGGTGCCGACTCCCCCCCCGGCCTTGACAATGGGGCCCTCATCCACGGCCCCGATCACACAGGGCTACATGGACCTCTTTTTACAACTGATCCGTTCAGACATCGGCTCCCTTAAAGAAGAGTTGAAAGCCTGCCTGAAGGATGTAAGCAAAGAGGTCACCAACATAGAAGAGCGGCTGGACGATCTCGAACGCACCGTGGATGCCAGATCAGAGGACCAGGAGACGCTATTGGCGGTGGGTTGCAGCCCTAGAAGAACAGAACACTGAGATCCAATCCAAGCAGGAGGTCTGGGAAAACAGAAGACGTCGTAATAATATATGCATATGAGGAGTCCCTAGAGGAGCAGAGGGAACTGACATCATGTTCTACACTGCTGACCTCCTTCAGGAGATCCGAGGAGATGACGATACCTCCCCATCGACCCTTGATAGGGCACACCGAGTGGCTGCAGCCCCAAAGCAGAAAAACTCAGTACCGGACATCTTGACTAGAGTGCATTTCTTTACTGAGAAGGAAGCGATACTGCAGGTTGCCAGGAGCAAAACTGAACTAATTTTCAAGGACATTCTGTACAACTCTACCAAGATCTGTCCCCCATCACGCTGCAGAAAAGACGAGAATTTAAACTGGTCACTGACAAACTGCGTGAATTGGGAATTCGATGTCAATGGGGTTACCCCTTTGCCCTCCTCTTCCTGTGGGACGGTAGATGCAGATCATTGAGATCACCATCTGAAGAAAAGTACCTGGTGGGTCTCCCTGCTGACACATGCAATCGAGCGGACTCCCCATTTTGAGATCCCCCAGAACAGACCTCCGGCTAGCTTGGACCACAGTCAAGCCAAAGCTCCACGACAAATGACCGATGGAGGCATCTACGCAGGAAACCAAACATGACATTATTCACCATCTCCAAAGCCTGGGGGAGGATCCTCCCCAGCAGGATCTGCTGCGATCTCCCATTGAACCAGCTCCTTTTCTTACCTGGGTCGGCTGTTACTCACCACTAATGCCGTCCAGTGACACATTGACACTTTCTCAGCACCGCCGGGCCACGCCCGTGGTTGAGCTTCCCCATTTGAATCTTGTGGAGACCTCTGCCTCCCGTTGGATGGCCACCCCCCATCGACCACCCCTCCAGGAGGATGACCCCTCCACCGAGCCCAGAGCACAACGTGCTGGCTTCTATGACGAGTGGAGGTTATTGTTGGGCCCTGTTGGCCCCTTGTTGACTTTAGTTGTATTTTATTTCCCTTTTCAGGTCAAATTAAAGCAGGGGTCGGCCCTGCCGCACTTGGCATGTGACCCGCTCTGCATCAGGAGAGATGGAAGACATAGATGCGCCCGCTGCTGCTCCCCCCACCACACCTGTTAGGAGATCCTCACGGCTTGGGGTTGGATCGGGGGTTCTGGGGATCTGCGCCTCTCTGGGGGTGGGAGGGATGACCTCACTCTCTATTACTCCATGTAGTTGGAGTGCCTCCTGGAACCCCTATCAGTTACACGGCCAGATCCATGCTTTGCCTGCAGCTGTGCTAATGGCGGGTGGTATTAAACTGTTATCTCTGAATATACGGGGCCTAAACTCCCCTAAAAAGTGCAAACAAGCATGGCGATATATATGACACCATGACTCCGACATCCTCCTCCTGCAGGAAACCCACCTATTGAAAGCTGACTGCCAGCGCATGGTGCACCCAAGGTACCCAAAACATCACTGGGCATACACCAACATGAAAACACTTTGAGTGGGCATCTTGTGCAAGGCAGGTTTCTGCACTTCGGTCACTAAGGTGGTTCGGGATAGGGAGGGATGCTAACTTGCGCTTCATCTCCTCCAGGGGCAACGAAAGCTTACAATCCTTAATATATACGTGCCAAACGTCGATCAAAGATGCATATCTCAGTCAGGTCTTAAAAGAACAACTTGATGGGGTTGAGGGGGACATCATGGTGTGCGTGGATCTTAACTTAGTATGGGATCCCACCCTTGATCGTAGTGGAACCACATTCCAAAATACGGGGGTCATGTCGCAGCGTCTTAAATGTGATATTGAAAACCTGGGATTAATTGACGCGTGGTGCTACAAACATCCAGACATGAGGGATTACTCCTTCTACTCCCATGTACATGCTTCTTATTCTCACATTGACTATGCCTTTGTTACCCACTCTCTCCTTCGCCATCTGTGCGCTATAGAACTCTCGGACATCTCGATTTCACATCACCCACACATAGAACTAACATGGGAGGGTGGAAGACATGTAGCAAAGACCCCACCACACTGTCGCTTACCCCCACATTCACTGCGAGATCCGATGGATGTAGCAGAGATTCGGAAAGGCATCATTGAATATTTTAACCACCCTGAGTTTTCTCTGCACTCTGTCTGGGATGGCTTTAAGGCCACCATCCGGTTATAATCACATCTATTGCAATCACCCGGGGGAGGGAATCCAAACTCCTGGAATCTACTCTCACAGCAGACATTAAGCAGCTGGAACAACAAGGCAAAACTAAACCCTCTTGTTGTACTAAACGACAGCTCGCTGTATTGTGAGGCCAGCTTCGCCCACATGGATCTGGGAAGGAAGAACAGGCACTCTTAGCACTGAAACAGCGCTACAACGAGGGGGGGGATAAAGTAGGCAGACTTCTAGCCCATAGGCTTCACTGAGTGCGGGCTAAAACGTGCATGGCTGGGATACACTTCAGAAGATGGGAGTTGGGTGACAGCTGAGAAAGCTAAACTCCAGAATTTTTATGACTACTATCAAATGCTATATTCCCGGGAGGAACCGACCTCGGAGGGGATTGAATCATACCTGGATGCCTGTGAGTGGGAGCCATTGCACCCCCACCATGCAGACCTCTTAGATGCGCCGATTACCCATGAGGAACTCCAGACCTCGATGAGGGCCCTCCCTCTGGGCAAACTCCTGCCCATGATGGCCTCCCTGCCTCTTTCTATAAACTATTTCTCCCTGAACTGCAGGATTACCTTGTACGATTATTCAATTCTTTCACAGATGAGATGGGACTGACACCCACAATGGCCTCAGTCGAAATCTCTCTCATACATAAAGCGGGAAAAGACCCTGCCCTTTGCTCCTCATAATGTCCTATAGCACTGCTTAACACGGATGCAAAGTTATTTACAAAAATGTTGGCACAACGACTGGAACCCTACCTCCCGAGCCTCATCGACCCTGACCAAGTCAGCTTTATATGCCATAGACAGGGGTGGACAATGTTCGCTGTACAGCGCACTTAGTGGAAAAGGCGCAATGTCATAACATATCTGCATGCCTTCTCTTGCTTGATGCTGAGAAGGCCTTTGACAGGGTAAACTAGTCTTTCCTCCGAGCTGTCTTAAAAAAGATTGGGCTTGGCCGGGGAATGTTCTCCAAGATAATGGCCTCGTACACAGCACCAGTAGCTGTGAGGCACAGGACAAGGGTGCCCATTGTCACCTTTATTATTTGCGCTGGTAGTCGAGCTGCTAGCCATCATGATTCACAGCAGGGACGCAGTACGAGGCATTCCTTTTGAGGGGCAACAACATAAGATCAGTCTTTTTGCAGACAACTTACTCCGCACACTTACACAGCCCAAGACCTCTCTCCCAGGGGTGGTGCGCTGACTACAGGCCTACAAGGTAGTATCTGGCTTTAGAATAAATATGACTAATTCTTTAGTACTTAACTTAAACATCCCAACTCAGGACCTCCCGGCCTTACAATGATTAACACCCTTTCAGTGGTCTCAGGATGTCATCAACTACTTGGACCTTCACATCACCTCTACACTCTCCTCCTGGTCCCAAGCAAACTGTCCCTAATACGCCGGGCCATCCTGGCGGACATTCAGAGATGGAATCTCCTCGCTGGGGGGTGTGAATGTCATAATAATGAATTTTCTCCCGCACGCGCTTTACTTATTCCAAACGTTACCCACATCGATAACGCAGGATGATATCCTACGACTACAACGTGATGTCCGGAATTTTATCTGGAACGGCAAGCGTCCCCGAATAGCGAACACACTGCTGATACTCCCGCGGGACAGGGGAGGATTAGCATGGCCCAATTTTTGGGAATACTACTGGGCTGCCCATTTACGCTACATCTCGAAGTGGGTGGTGCGGGAGAGAGAGAAGCACTGGCTCCACATGGATTGGGCAGTGGCGTGCCGCCCATTGTGGGACCTGGTGTGGCTGCCCAAACACGCCCTACCCGAAGTGTATACATTGCAACACCGACCCGAATGGTCCTTGACATCTGGTACAAAGTGGCCCCTAAAAAGGGCCTCACTACCTTCCCCTCCCCAAACACACTGATTGCATGCAACCCTGAGTTTCCCCCAGCCCTCTCTCCCCCTGCATTCTGGAGCTGGAACGAGGGAGAGTGATGGACGCTTAGTGATTTATTCACGGGGTTAAGATGAAGACCTTTGACCAGTGCAAGGTAGACTTCCAGCTTTTGGACACCTCATGGTTCCAATACTACTACCTCCACCATTGAGCCCTACATCCATCAGTATATCCTGCAGCCATCTGCCTTCAAACCCCCTTTGAAACACACGTCCACACTTTTGCAGGCTCAAAGGGTCTAATATCCAACACATATTGAGTGCTACAACGCTCCTCACCATTGTGCACACATTCCTATCAGTCGACATGGCAGACTACCTTGCAGGTAGAAATATCACCGAAACAATGGGAGACTCTGTGGCAAGATATCCCTAAAACATATGAAAGTATTTCGTTGAGGGAAATAGCTTATAAACTGATATTCCAATGGTACCATACGCCAGTTCGACTCTCAGCCATTTATCTGGGAACCGCTCCCTACTGTTTGCACTGTGGGGAAGAAGTGGGAGATTTTCAACACATCTGGTGGTCTTGCAAGGTTACAACGCTTTATTGAAAAGAAATCCTGGGTCACATTAAGGAGGTTATAAGTTATCCTATTCCGTCCTCGTATCTTACAGCCATCCTAGGCATTAGACCCTCAGACTTACAAGCTATGACACACGGCGATTGGAAGCTTATTTGCAATCTACTTCTAGCGGCACGTCAGCTTATAGCACTCTTGTGGAAACAGACAACCACCCCTCTAGCGCAATGGTTCACCCGCTTATGGCATATCTTAGCCATGGAACGGATATCCCACAACCTAGCAAAAACGGAGAAGCAGTTCCAACACATATGGAAACCTCTAATCCAGTACATTATGCGTTTAGGATTTACTTGTTTTAGCCCTGTGAAGATGCAATCACTTCAGCTCTTTGACTAGATGCCACCCACATCCCACACAGCTGCGCTGCCCGCGTTTTGGTGGAGCGCTACATTATGACCCATATGGAATGACACAGCTTCCTCTCTCGTCCTTTCTACCACACACTTTTGACCTGCCCTTTCCTTCTTTAATGTGAGTTTTATACAGTTACTAGATGACCCATAATTTAGTCTTTCTTGTACTTGGTAAGGCACATGGTCCTGTGAAGTTGTACTTGAAATGTTGTGCAATGAACAGACACCACATCTCCGCCATTTGTAATGTTTGAAATGTGTTTATGTACCAAGTGAAAGCATAGCTAACGTGTACAACTATATGAAGCTACTCTCAAACCATTATGCGTTGACTGGTTACCACTTTGCTGCAGCTTATAACGTATCATAAATGCTTACAGTGCCGCCAAATAATCGCAAAAATCATAGTAATAACTTTTCACGTTATGCTGCAACCCTTTGAGATTGATTTCTGTAGGTCAACACTGAAGTTGATAGTGTACTGCGAACGCACCCTGTATATACCAATTTTTGAATAACAAATAAACAGAATTTGAGTAAAAAACAGGGACTAGCTGATAATTGGGTAGGAACTGCCATCCAATATCTTAAAGTGGCTGCCCATCTGCCACTGCTCATCAAAGGTGTCTCTGAAAAGGCTACCTTTATTCAATTCCTATAGGAATTGGTTGGTTATGATCTCTGGAGAAGCCAACTGGAGCCAATATTATTGCAGGGAGACATGTTTATGTGGTTAATTCTTATTGTAAGGTGGTCAATGGCCCTGTTACGTGCCCCTTACCTATGTGAACATTCAGGCGAGATGGATAGAGTTGGGAGCAGGTGGTGGAGTGCTGCCCATGTAGTTCTGCACATTTATTTTCCATTCTGTGGGTCTAGCTCATAAATGCACGAATTCCATGTGGAGATTCATGCTGGCATAGGTAATTCTGCTGACCAAAGTCTCCACAAGGAAATCCCTATTGTTTGTAATCTGGTCCTACATTTGCAAATAGAGTAAAGAAGCTTTGTAGACCGTGGGCAAGTGTTGTACTTTTGCACAGTCACCTTTATCCCAAAGACATGGTAAGAAATAATTTGATTGTTATTTATTGATTGACTATTGTATTCTCCCGCTCCTGCAAACTGACCATCCTTAATACTAATTGGGTTGGAGCATTAACATGATGATGCCATATCTTCCTCTTTAGGGTATATATGAGCCCATACAGAACCATAAAAAAGGACTTTTCATTGCAGGAGACACTGAAAACCTTCTTTCAATCAATCTCTCCCAGATACCCAGAACATAAGAAAATACTTTAAATCGTTAAATAGACTTTGTTAAAGAGACTTTTCATTGACGAAATTATGTAACTGTAGACATAACCAGCTATGAAGAAATGGTCTTGGAAGCTAAACAAGAAAATCTATTCTAATGGCCTAGGTGCAAACACCATGCAGTTTGTGAAGGTGTATGTTCCGGTGCATCTTTCACAGTTGCCTTTGGAACTTAACTGAAAAAGGTAAACTTTCAAGAATAAAACGGAGTTTTTGATACAAAGCAAATGCTTTGCTTGTAATTGGTAGAAACAGAGAGTGGATGGACCACTAATCCACAGTTATTGATTGATGTGCAGGACTCTTCTTACCCAGATCTTGTCCTAGGACAAGACAGTGGGGGAGGAAACTGTTAATGTATATGGGAATCCTGGATGATGGAGAGTTGATACTTCATCACACTAATATTAAGATTTTGTTTTGTTGTAACATCAGTGAATGGATTTTGCTGGCCATAACTGCAACCAATGCAGATCTCTGCTGGTAAACAATGGAATATATTTAGGGAAGATTCTTCGAGACAAGTAATTCTTTTTTAGTGGCGAATCATAGAAATAAATTGATTCATAAAGCATGGTAAAAGATGGTTGATAATAAAAAATCCTCCTATATCAGGATGGCATGCTAAATCTGGAGGAGAATTCTCTTGGTAAAGTTCACCAACAATATTGATACTATGGTTCACAAAATTCAGCTAGTTTAATTTCCTGGTATTTTATCCAATTTCTTCGAGACTGTGGATGATTTTACAGTGCCAACCTACTCCTAGGGGCATATTAGCAAGACCCACGTTAAAATTATCGCCGTTTTAGCGGCAGGAAACTGCCGCTAAAACGGCGATAATGGGCTTGCTAATATGCGTTATGGAATTCAATAGAAGCCCAGGTTAGATGTCCTGCACATCTAACCTGGGCTTCTATTGGAATTCCATAACGCATATTAGCAAGCGCATTATCGCCGTTTTAGCGGCAGTTTCCTGCCGCTAAAACGGCGATAATTTTAACGTGGGTCTTGCTAATATGCCCCCTAATTCTTAACTAAAATTCTTTAATCAACAGTTTATTAGCGAAACGACATTAAATCATTACTACAGCCCCAGACTACAGATCTACGAATGTTGTGTCACAATCCAGTCTGGGTTTTATGCAAACAGACTGTTTTGCGACCGGACCTTTATTCTGCAGTGTGATTGATGTACTAATCAGTTGCATTGCAAAGTTCTGATTACCAGTCAGTAGCCAAACCCCCTGCCTCATTTATATGTATGAGGCAGGAGCCTTTTTGCGACTCCGTGTGAGCGCCCTAGAATGCAGAGATGGAAGTCTACAAGGTACAGCAGACCTCTATCTGTGCATTTATATATGCCAAATGGCAGTTAGCTCATTGGGTCCAACTTGCCTTAAAAAGGTTGCCAGGGACTCAGGTAAAAACAAGCCAAAAAAACTTAGCAACCAGGCCAGAAATCAGGCATCGGGCTAAGAGCATATTGAAGCACCAGCTTCAGTAGGGTGCGACAGACTGATTACATTGGGCCAAATGTACAACTGCCAAATTTTGCGAGTTCCTAATTGTGACTTTTTTCGACTCGCAATTAGGAAGTCGCAAAATGCGATGTACCAATGTATTTCAGGCACATTTAGCAATTCCTAAGAGGGTCGCAATTGACCTAGCTCATCAATATTCATAAGATAGGTCGCAATTTGCAACCCATTGGGAATTGTTAAAAATACTGGGATGATGGCCTGCTGGGTACAGCAGACTACCATGTCTGTGTTTGCCTTTAGATGAAGCACTTTTTTTCCGAAATGCAGCCCTTTTTCCTTAAATGAAAACGGGATGTATTTCAAAAGGAAAATGAAAGGTTTCAGTTTACGTTTTTTAAGAGTAGGCAGTGGTCTGTGGGACCACTGCCTGCTCTTAAACAGTTTTGCTAGCATTCAGAAAGGGGCAGGGATCCCCTGGTGACCCCTTCCCTTTTGCCACTGGCTTACCACCTACTTGAAGTGGCAGTAAACTGCAAATTGTTATGTTATTGTTATTCGTTATAAAGCGCAAACAAATCACCCCCAATGTTTGGCAATGCAAAACATTCATACATTGTCCTGAGACTCGCTATTAGAAAAATGCGCCCTTGACACACCCTTTCCTAATATTGACCCACAAACCCTTTTTTGCGAGTCGGTAACAGGTTACTGACTCACAAAATGGGGTTAGTACATGCCAAAAGTCTCTTTAACGGTCGCAAACGGGCCGATTCTCCGTTTGCAACCACTAAAATCTGTTTTACATGTGGCCCTTTGTTTTTATTGTCCATCCTAACTTTGACCTATGCCTTGTAGGTCACAACACAGAAGCTAATAAATAACACTGCAAGAAAGAACATAGCATGGCAAGCAGTGAGGTGGGATGGTACCAGGGTGGCAAGGAACCAACCACTATTACAGAAAACCAATACCAATTGAGAAGAAAAAATAAGTGAAAGGCAAATGAAATGAGAGCGCAATAAAGGAAGGAAAGAAAAATGCAAAAAAGAAGGAAAGTTCGAAGGAGAGGAATAAATCAAAGTGGAAAGAAGAAGGATAAAAGGAAAAAGCAAGAAGAAAGAAATTAAAATCTACTTAGGGAACAATTTCGTGGATCTTCCTAGAAATGGTTGGTATCAATTTCTTTGCTCACTCATGTAATGCCCTATGTTTCAAAGTAGGAGGTATTTATTTTTCTGGCAACTCGCTCGCATGCAGTACAGGGAAGAAGGTAGCAAATTCAATCAAGGAGGCCATATTAACTAGCATTGCAGCCATGTCTAACTCCAACAAGCACAGGTGACTGCCAAAAAAGCTCACTCCTGCACATGAGCCACTTTTTAATGAGATGGCGTTGCAATAAATGTCCTTGTTCTCCACAGTGACCGGAGCTCCTGCATTTACTACATGCACAGATTGACAAGCATGTGCAAGCGCTCTGATGTGCCGCCCACCGCGATTCAATAAATCATTCACTGAAATAGGTAATTATTTGCTGAGTAAGTTTAAGTGCATCCAAATGCAGTATAAAAACCAATTTCAATCAAGACTTAACTCATTTCTTAGAATCTTTGGGGCATATTCACAAGGACTTATCGCCGAGTTATCGGCACTTTAGCGCAGCAAAAGTGGCGATATAATTATCGCCCCATTCGCAAGCTGGTGCTAACTGCCCACATCGCCACATATCCAGCGATAGCTGCCGCAAAAAACATAGCCACTAACGCTAATGAGATGCAGAGTAGGCGTTCCCATGCGAAAACACACGAAAACACCACATCGCGACATTCACAACGAACAGCCAGATCCACGATGCGAACCAAAAACAGGCGATAAGCCGCGCTAGCAGCAGCGATTTTACACCTGCTCTCTGCTGGTGTTAAGCAGGACGACTACCTGCACCACAAAAGGGAGCCCAGCCCACAGCCACACCTGAAGAACAACAGATGCCATGGAGCCACTGCTCATGCAGCTTGGAGACCCCAGAGGTCCACAACACCCACCGCCACCACCCCCAGGACCCCCCCACTCCCCTGGGCCCTCCCCTGGCCCACCCACCCCGGACAAAGATATGCCACAGCAACTTCACAAAATCACAAGATACGAAAGACCCTGATGTCGCACACATACAACAACAAACACACATGTGTGGTCAGAATAAGGAGAATCAAACATTCAACTGTGAAATTCCCATAACAAAACTTTATTAATACACAACACAAAACAACAAATAGGATTAGTCCTTACGGATCCACTCCGGACAATCTGGAAGCCACAGCCTGCAAGACAAAATCCGAGATGAGAACGTGTGTCATGCGCACATCAAAGGACAGAGAGAGAGAGAGAAAGAAAGAAAGGGAGAGAGAGAGGGAGGGAGAGGGAGAGAGAGAGAGAGAGAGGGAGAGAGAGAGCGAGGAAGAAAGGGAGAGAGAGAGGGAGGGAGAGAGAGGGAGAGAGAGAGAGAGAGAGAGAGGGAGAGAGAGACAGCGAAAGGACGAGAGGGCGAGAGACAGCCGCCCCTGCGCAACCATGCCCCACAGCCCACCTGCTGCCACCGGTGTGTCTCCAACCACGTGTCGGTATCCACTGCAGTCCACCATGTCCTTTCATCTGCAATGGAGTCCAGATGTAATAATGGCAGAGTACATACCATTGCACACGGCAACATCGCCCGCCCGTCCGCCCCTGCACACACATGCTGCTGCACCCCAGCCCCTCCCGCCGCCTATTGGACATTGTCCGCCCATGCGCCCCCAGGACTCACTGCTCACCTTCCGCCACCGGTGTGTCTCCAACTACGTGCGGTGCATGCTCCGAGCCCGTGACACGCGACCTTGGCAGACTCCACATCACGCAGACCCGCCCGCGGGCCACTAGGTCACACACCTGGATCTGGGCCTTGATTTCAGAATGGGAGAGTCCATAACAATGCACACGTCATCAACGCTGGCTGCACACCCGCTCAGCATCATAGGTGCCACTAACTCCGTGAACCTTGAGGCAACCCACGTGGCTGTAGGCCCGCGTCGCACGCAGGCTCCGGCCTACACTGTGGTCCAGCAGGGCTCACACCAACCCTCACCAGCCCGGACAGCCTGGACGGGGCATCATCGCAGGCTGCGCTCCCGCTCAGCACATCAGGTGGCCCTACCTCAGTGCCCCGTGAGTCACCGACTCGTGGCGGCATGCCCGTGCCGGCCGACGTGCTCCGGGTGCCACTAATTCCAGTGCAACGAAAGTCACCTTCCCATGTCGCGCGGGCCGTGCCGCACACAGTTCGGCTCTGTGCCCCCAAATCATGGTCCCTTCATGATTGCGTCACGTGACATGGCAGGCGGGCGCAGCATTGTCCCCTCGGGCATTGTGGAAGATCTGGTCCATGTAGCTCTGTCGTCCCACCCTTTATACATATACGGAGTGGGCTGGCTTGCGTACGCACATCCAACGTTGGGGTGTGAAGTATCATCTCCGGGATCTGGGCGTGGTCCTGTGCTGGGCTGGGCAGGAAATGTACATATGCGTGTGCTTCTGTCGCAGTGTCTGCGCAACACGGGACGTGATGTGCAATGTTGCATGCAGCCGGAGGGCGCACAAGCACGTGAGAATGTACAAGGTGCGCAAGTCCGCTCGGGCTCTTGGCTCATGCATGCCAACTGCCGTGTGTATCATTCTTGGTTCGCCATGGGCCTATGGCCTACCCTCAATTGCAGCGTGTAGACCACATCACATTTCCACATTGCAAGCAGTAGTCAGACTGACATCAGGGATGAATGCTCCATTGTCTCCACACAGGAGGCGGACGGGCATCTGCACCTCCGACCTTGGACACAGCATGCGGCAGAAACCCCCTGTGAGTGATATCATAGCAGATGAAGACAACTCCCACACTTCACACAGCGATGATGAAGGACCAACGTATACACACCCCACACACAGAGGTCCTTGCCCAGGGTACTCTTGCATGGAATGGCCTTCACACTTACGTACTGATGGAGCAGGAAAAATAAAAAATTTTAACCCCTAACAAATTTTATAAATAATTAAATGTTCGTTTAAATGTATTAATCAACACTGTATGTGTGGGAAAGGTAACATGCAAATGTGTGTGCTAAATAATCTATTAATGGATGTCCGTGTGTCTAATTATAACGTAAAAATAAATGCGTACTAATTTAAAATAAATGCATGTTTTTGTGCTTCATAGAATATAAACGTGTTGTTGCAAAAACAATATTGATGGTAAGTAAGGAACAGCTTAAATGTTGCTTTCTGCTAGGTAATAACTAATTGGGGTACGTAGATGACGGGAGGGAAACAAAAAGGCTATTTTTCTCTATTTTAATTATGTTTTGTTTGCCTCAAATTAGTGCTTCTAAAGTATAACCGAGTGGCGATATAAAATGGCAGCCAGTGGGAAGATGTGCGCAGGCGCAAGGGGACATGTGACACGGGATGAAGTCGGAGAAAAACTAACCTCGTGATGTTGCTGAGAGGCTAGGATGTGAGAAATGGTCAAGGCTGATGTGACCTAATTGAACTGATAGTGTGCCGTGGTGATCAGCAGAAGACCCGTGGGAAACCAGTTTAAGAGAAAGGACAATGACTGCGGAGTTCTCGAATGTATCGAAAGAAGTTACAAATGTACTGATCGAAGCGGATGGAAACATGTCTTGAGCGTATGGGAAAGGAAATGATACAAGGACCATTGGATCCAAGAGAACTTGATTAAAAGAATGAATAAGATGACATGCATGGACCAATGAAAGAAAAGCGTGTTATTAATGTTGCAACAATTAGTTAGCAAAGTTAGAATTAGGATATAAGAGGGCCTACTCTTAGTGGGAGGGGGTCAGTCGCAGTCACAGTCAGGAGCGGAGTTGGAGAGTCGTGTTGGTGTTGGTGGCTTCCAGTGCTGGGTGGTCCTGATCGATCCCTTACTGAGCGGGAGATGCTGAAAGACTGTTAGATGAGACGGGTTGCAGGTAGCTGATGCTGACGAGCTGAAGTTGCTGTTGCTGTCTTAATTTTCCAGTTGAGTATGAGAATCAGGTTATTTCTAATTCTTAAACTTAGGTTAGAAATCATTAGGCTAAATTAGGAAGGTAGGCAGGTAATTAGGGTTTTGGCTTCATGACAAAAATTTCCTTTCTGCAATAAATTGATTATGCTTAATAAATATTTGAATTTATGAATGAATAATTGAATAAAGTTTAAATTCTTTCTCATGCTTTAAAATTATATAAAATTTAAGATTCTTTAAACCAAAATGACTCAGTGGTTATTTTTCTAAATGATTGTGACACCAGTAATTGGTTATTGTGATTTAGCTGGTCTTAATCACTATGAACTAATTTTTTACATGAATGATTCATCGACAAACAATGAGCAGGAATATCTTAAGAAATAACTAAAAGAAAGCGATAAGTTAAGGTAATAAGATATCCCAGCTCCTTCCAGCGGTACATAAATGGTGTTTTCCATTTAGTTCTCATGCTTCTCCTAGGAATACAGAATTTCATAAAGGTGTAAAGGAAATCCAGGTGTGTGCGTGTATGTTAGGCGATGTTTATGGGCCCCATCGTCATGTGGATGTGAGAAAATATAGTTTGCCCCTGGATGACCTATAAGTGACCTAGGAGGAGAATAGTTTTTATTGTACGCGCTGCATCAGTACACAACTACACATACGTCCTAACGTTGCACGCCCATACGACTCATTGCTCCGAGCTGTGGCTTTTCACCCACATGACTGCCGCAGGTCAGAGGAGTGGCGGTTCTGCGAGTGCCACCACCGCAATGGCCGAACATCACAGGCACATGCACAACCCCAGTCACGTGGGACTGTACCGTGCCCGAATGCTGCAAATGTTGGGGGTCCTGCCACTTGCAGTGTTGCGCATCAGTTACCGTCTGAGCTTCCGTCTTGCGTACGTCACCTGCGTCCAGCCCTGGTTCCACTTTCGAACATGCATATTCGAGTGGCCCATGGAAGTCTGCCTATCCAATGCAACGGTGGCTGAACTGGATTATGACTTATGTGTGCACCCACTGTTGGCCCACGACCGTGAGTATAACCGTGATTCCCGTTCATGGGATGCCTGGATGTTTGGCATATGTGCTGGCAGTTGGACATGCGAGTTTGCACGATTCCTTGTGTGCAGTGACCACATTGATGCGCCCCCCTATTGGGCTGTTCTGCGGATTGGTGAGACGGCGTGGACGGAGCACATCTGTCCGGACCAGTTGATGGATTGGCTCGCACTCGTGTTCCTTGAGCTCGACAATGACGTACTCCTGGAACTGATTGCACAGGAAGCTGCGCTCGCTTTCATGGACGACTAACAACGTTCCAGCAGCCACGACTGATGGTAACCCATGGCACAGGTCCCAACACCTTGTTGCATTCTGGTGATGAGTCCACATTTCCCACAACAACAGTGGACATGGCTGCATTCCTAAGATGCCTGTGATTGTCTGATGCCTTGCTCTGCATGTTGTGGCCCTTGTCTTGCCCGTAGTTCCACGCACATGCCAATAAAGTCTGCGCTGCCACACTTGTGTTCAACTGTGATGGGTGTTGGGTAGGATGGCAATTTGTGTGCATCATTGGGCATTGTCCGTACACAGGGTGGGACTGGATGACGCATTTCATTTAGGGGTGAGTCCCTATTGGCAAGTCCACCTATGTGCGCCAGACTTTGTGGTTTGGGATAGTTGCTGGTAGACCTGTGCAGCTCCGTGATGTCACCATTGTGGGTATGGGGTCGGATTTCATGGCATGTGGGTCACTGTGATCGTTCTGGACAGTCTGTGTCCACCAAGGTGGGTGTGAGTGGGTATGCGACGGTAGGTACTGTTGTCACATGTGATGGTGGACACACCTTCAGGCCTGCTACCGACTTTGACATCTTTTCACACAGACCTCTTTCCTACATGGACGTGGGACTACGTTGGGGGGTTGCGAGTATGTTGTTCATGGGTGATGTGCCCACAGCTAGTTCAGTCCTCCGCAGTCATCTCATTGTACTGCCATTTTTCCATTTGTCTTGCTAATGACACGGTGGTGGTGACGGACAGTTGTTGGTGTTGTTCTGTCCACACTGTGCGGTGAATCCGGTTTTCCTGCGTGGGGAACCCCGTCTTCCTCTTCCTCTTCTCCTTGCCCTTCCCCGACCCCGGGGTTCCGGGCTGGTCCTCCGTTGTGCTTGTGGGGTTCGACTTGGCATCAGCACTCGGGCCAGGTGCTTCCATGGTGCTCCGCAGTTCGTTTACTTGTTGTTTTTTTTTTGGGTGCTTTTATGGTGCCTCGTCACGCATGGCTCGTGGGTATTGCTGGCCTCCTGCTGGTTATCACGGTTGTTTCATCGCCATTGGGCGCATCGCAGCTTTTTTCACGTTAGGGTTTGGATTTTTATCGCCGTCGCTGTAGTTGTTTCACAGACATTTGCCGCGTTATCGTGCAAATATCGCACGGTATCGCCGTGTTGTGAATGCCACGTTAACACAGCGTTATTTTCCCGCGATGGACTGCGATGTGAGGAGTTGTGGTAAGCTATTGTGGCGATGTTTATCGCACGTTCTTGTGAATATACCCCTCTGTCCTCTAAAGGAGGTTTTAACCACATAGGAACACACCTTAATGAAAAAAATCTTCGTGTTTTAATTGAAATCGTTTGCAAAATAAAATAAATATTTTTTTCTCATTGAAGAAGTTGAGCAGGAAAAAACATTAGGAACAGCCAGCCATAATTATCTCATTCAAAAAAAGTACATCTGAGAAACAAAACACTGGTTGGATGATTGTTCAATGAAATTGATGTTATTTTTCATCAAATCACTTTCCCTGGAACATCTTTACCAATCAAGCAATTGTTATTAGTGTATTGGTTTTGTTCTAAACAAAGAGCATCATTCAAAGTTCATAGGCAGGAGGCTCATTGTTAAGGAAAACAGTCTAATGCATGCGTGCCATTATATCTTCCTGGAATACATCCAGATCTTCAATAAGCGAATGCTTGGAAATGTGCAGTGTTGTAACAAACCAATTATTTAGATTTAGTTTCCTCCAATAGTTTAAATTTTAATATTGAATTTATTGAGAAGTCATTAGGGTTGTTAGAAGACTGTGTATAATCTGTGTGTAGCATTAAGCATTCTTATTTGTGACAGCCAAATGTAATTTGCTGCATTCTAATGCTCGCAACTGATCTTGCATTTGCAATCCAAAATTATGAGAGAAAATGGTGTAACAGGTATTTTCCTATATATACATGACTGCAAAACAATTTTTTTTAAATATTTGTAATGTTCCCTTGATAACGCTGATTCTTATCTTACCACCTCTAAGAATCTTCTGGTCGCCAAGATCTTTTTACCTGCTGAATAGTGTGAAGGGAAGAATCTTTTTCGGTTATGCGACAATTTAGAATCCAGTTTCCCTTAAAAGACCACTGACTCCGAATTCAATTTTGTGGGTTTATTATAGCCAAAAATAACTGTACGTGCAAGCACCTTAACACGAGGTTAAAGAAATAGATGGGCACTAATACAAATAGCATCCTACGCAAAAGTCTCATCCGACTCAGGATAAGAAGAATCGTAAGCTCCAGAAGTATTAGACAAGCGATAACTGCTCCAATCTCTATGTTATTCTTCATTTACCTAAATAAGTATAAAACCATTAGCTGTCCCTACTCTATCGCTAAGGTGACATCCCTACTTAACGAATTTCCCAGGCGAGTAAAGAAAAGGTGTCAGCTGTGAAGACTTCCTAAGAAGAGCACTCACTTAGCATTTTGAGCTCGTTCTAAGATGCTCCTTCCTAGAATCTTTCTCCCTGTCTCTCCTCTGGCCTCCTCTACCTCTTCTCTGCCCTCCTCCCTCGGGGCACTGTCCCTAATACAAAATGCACATACAATTGAACACGCCCTTGGCACGCCCCTTCGGCCAGGTCTTCCTTCTCGTACTTTTCCATTGAAACTCTTACTTCATCCAGGACGGTTGCGATGACCTTGAGTCCCAGGCACCTTCTCCGCTGAAAGTATCATCCCTACATTCCAGTTTACTCCCATCTCAATGCCTCCCACCACCCTAACTCTTGAAACAAAGAGCCAGTCTTTCGCTAACGAGGCATATGTCCTTGCACCTGCAACAGAAGATACGTTTCACAGAATTTTTCCCTTTCCACGAATCTACCAACTGTGCCCAGAGAGCCTTTCCAAGAGAACACCTTCTCTGCCTACTAAATATGCTAACATAAGAACGAATGGGCCTTTCCTTTTCGTATATGCAGTCAGGCCTTTACATGATTTAAACACACAATTCTTAATTACTTCTTTAAGCATAAGCTCATACATTTTATATGCAAAACATAAACTACACGTGCAATTTAATATCATACACGTTAACTACTGCATCTCAACTGCACGTAAACTAAATCATCTATGCATCATTTTAAACACATTTCAATACTACACTATAATTGCATGATTATAATAACACGACTACTCTCTTATTCACTTTAATAATACAATTCAAATTACATTTTACTACCCACTCATTTATATATGTCGAGATATATGCGGGTGCGAACTAAAGATGATTATGATGCACCCCTACAATTTTACGAGAACATGGCGCTCTATCAGTTCCCCCCTTTGATGACTCCTGTCATCACTCCTTTTCACTCCCTTGGAGAAAGAACCAACCTAAACAGAACTGGTTGCCATTCTCCCTTGTCGGAATCCCTCCAAACTCTTAAGGTTTCGATAGTGACTGTCCTGCAGTCTAGCCATTCTCGTCTCATTTTCTCTCAAGGCCCTCTCAGCTCTGCCTGCTCGATACCACTTGTATGCTTTGATCAAACCCCACAAACAAACCACACAAACCACCACAATAAGGAGAGGTCTCAGAACATAGACAAGGAACCCCTTTCTCAAATTCGCAAACCAGCTTCCCACTTGACCGAATCCCTTGCCAACCTTCTCCCAAACTCCTTCTCCAGTCAAGTCTGCTATTTTCATATGTATCGTAGTGTTACTTATATATTTCTCCAGATCCTTGCTGTGGTCTGGTATATAAGTGCAGCACTCTTGAACCTTCAACAATTTACAGACTCCGCCCTCCTTTGCCAATAAGACATCCAAAGCAAGGCGATTCTGCAAAACCATAGTCCTTATCGACAACATCTCCCCCTCTACAAGTACCAACGACTTTGCTGTATTCATTGATAGCTCATCTATCACAGTCGCCAATCTCCGGATCTTCACATCATTCAAGACCACTCCCAAACTTGGTATCATTGCTCCAAAGATATCTCCCACTACAGCTCCTGCACTTGCGCCTCTCCTCACTCTTGAATGCTTTCCACTCTCTAAAACCTCCAAAACCTCTGCATGGTAAATCTTTGGAAATATTATTCCCAAGTAACATGTACCATACAAGTTCGCTGGCAACCTCACATAAGCATTCCTTCCGCACACAAAATACACCGTAGGTATCACTTGCACAGGGCCTTGCAGAAAATTCTTGGCTGAATCTTCCATAGTGAAAATATGATCACATGTACTCTGTCCCACCGGGACCTTTTCATAGTAGGTCTGATAATGTCTCACACACAGCTTTCCCCTCTGCTCCTTGTCCAATGCTATAGGACCATAACTTCCGTTTGTTCAGTGCAATCTTTCCTCCTCGGTCCAATCTACTGGACTACCTCCTATGTCTCGTGTCTGTGTTAATTTTCTATATCTATCTTCTACCTGATCTACAAACTTCTTTTCTACATCTGACAATGAACACGTCAAGTTATGTCGGTGAGCATATGCGGTATCTAATTCCAAAGACGGTATGAAATACTTCCTAAGCCTATCCTCTGACTTATAATAGTCGTATTTATTCAAATGTTTGTAAACTGGAAATTCGGGAAGCACTGCATCGTAATTGGAAAAGAAATACTCAAACTGATCTCTTTCGTAAAATATATTAAGCAACAGACTACATGAAATCCCATACATCAGTGGAAGATGGTGATATCTAATACCCTCATCCACTGAAGCAGGCAACTGCATACACACATAGCAATCTTTCGCATCCATCGCATCCACATACTCATATAGCAGCTTGGCGTTTGCATTAAGCTTAAAATCACTTCTAGACAAATCTACATGCAATCTACGACTTTCTTCTATTAGCAAAGCTTTGTCAGCTCCTATGTTTCCCTCCTTTTTGCTAGGTGTAGTAGGTGTAGGAGTCCCTGGCACCCCCTCCACTGCTAGCTCGTGTGGAACTATATATGAGACTACAACTACTATGATTATAGAAACTATCACACCCCCTATGAGTGTGCCTACGATCAATTTGGATCTATGATGTGGATCTCCAGCCTCCATGATCTCGAAAGTTCTCAGAAGTTCTTAGTTTCAGCAATGAACACTCAAAAAGTCTCTGTCTTCTCCGCACATGACTTGCTTAACCAGTTCGAGAACCACTTCGAAACCTCTGGAAATCCCCTTTTCAACAACAGTGTCTTATTTACATAGTCCAGAAAAAGACTTCCCTAAGCTCTTGTTCCTCTTCGGTGGAAAGTCCCTAAGTTTATTCTTCTTCCACTCGGATCTAGGTTATCTTCTTCTTTAGACTTTTTATTTGCAACAGGTTATATTTCATCCACGATAAGATCATCTGCAAGTGCTTCTAAAACATGATACAAAAGTTCAAGGCGAAGGATTATCATTTCATGTGAAGACGGCTCAAATCCAAAAGACGGAAATTCGATTCGATGCAAAACCAATTCTCGGACTTTACTCAGGAGCGGGGGATTCGGAACCGTGAGGGTCAGTATTCCTTCGACTTCGAGCCCTGGTATTAACAGCACCACGTCCGGACTCTTGCTGACCACCTGCACAGACCTCAGCCTCCCCGAGCTCACTACCCCCTACATCAGTCACTGCGTAAGTCCACTCAGGAGTAGAGTATCTCTGGCAAGGTACTCTCGTTCTTTTCGACCTCCTCCGACCCTCTCGAGTCTGCTCTCCGTCACTTGCTTCTGATTCAGACGTTTCAGACACTGGAGCAAGATCTCTTTCCGGTGCCAGCCTCAAATTCAGTCGCCTTTGTCTTCGGGCCAAACCTCCTCAATTCTGGTTGTTCTTCCGCCTTCCCCCTCTATACCCTGTGCACCACTTCCTTCTTCTGCTGAATTTGACTCCACTCCACCCACTGCACCACCTCTGTCATTCGAGTCAGAGTCGAGGTTCTGGTTGTCGGAACCCCCTTCAACCTGCTCTGGTGCACAACTAGCTGCGTCAGCGGCCCTCACAGCTTGTCTTGTCCTCTCATGTGGCCCTGCCACATCAGCTGTATTTTCACCTACAAGAGGAGCTGTTTCTTCTGAGGGTGCTGAAACTCTGCGGGTATGAGAAGCATGCACCCAGTTCGGCAGTCCTCTGCACTTCACTGCTGTGTTCGTTACCAGTATCACCTGGTACGGGCCTCGCCACCGAACATCCAGACAGCTCTTCCTCACGTGCTTTCGGACAAGCACCCAATCGCCTGGACACAGGTCGTGGCACAGATCACTTGAGGCCGGAACAGCTGTAGCTTGTACCTGCTGGGACACAGAACGGACCACATCAGATAGTCCTTTACAGTAATCGAGAATCAAGTCATCAGTGATGTTTATCAATGCTGTAGCTGGTACTGCTGGCAACCGCATTGCCCTTCCCATCAAAATCTCATGAGGGGACAACCCAGTTCTCCTGTCAGGGACGCTGCGAATACTCATGAGCACAAGTGGCAATGTGTCAGGCCACTTCAGAGACGTTGATGAACACATTTTTGCCATTCTTGCCTTCAAAGTTCCATTAACCTGTTCCACTATCCCAGAAGCCTCTGGACGATAACTGCAATGCAATCTTTGATCCACATTCAATGCCGCACAAAGCAGTTTCATGATTTCACTGTGGAAATGTTTTCCTCTATCTGATTCCAAAGAGGTCGGAAAACCAAACCTCGGGATGAGCTCCCTCAACAATAACTTAGCCACTGTGAGGGTGTCACACCTGCGTGTTGGGTAAGCCTCCACCCACCGTGAGAATACGCACACTACCACCAAAATGTACCTCAACCCATTGCACTTAGGCATTTCTACAAAATCTAGCTGTATCCTATTGAAGGGTCCTCCTGACCTCCCAATGTGACTCAAGGTGACTACAGTTTTCTTTCCAGCATTCATCTGTTGACACGTAACACACCTCTGACAAACTGCTTCAGCAATCGCACGGAATCGTGGGTTATACCACGTTTGTCTAAACACACGCATCATTGCATCTCTACCAAGATGTACCGGTCCATGTATTAGTCTCGCCATTGGGCTCAACAAATCCTCTGGCAATACAGCTCTCCCATCACTGGAAACCCAAACATCCACATCCCCTATTTCACATCCTGCTTTGATCCATCCATTCCGTTCTTGGTCTGAGACTTCATCCTGCAGCCGCTTGAGTTCCTCCCAAGTGTCTGCCATGGCCAACATCATGTGGAGCTCGGTTCTTTCTTGGCTCTCTCCTGTGTATCCCTCTGTAAATATACATCCTTGTTCTGCACAGAAGCGGGCGACTTCGTCCGCGTAATTATTTCCCAAAGACACAAAATCCTCCCCCTTTCCATGTGCAGTGCACTTGACAACTGCGATTTCCTTCCGATATTGCAATGCATCTAGCAGTTGTCTTACATGTTCTCGATTCCTAATGGGTGAGCCAGATGATGTCAAAAATCCCCTCTGGGACCATAACTGTCTGAAGTCATGAACCACACCGAACCCATACTGGCTGTCCGTGTAAATCGTGATTCGAATTTGATCAGCGGCCAAACAGGCACGAGTCAAAGCAATGATCTCAGCTACCTGCGCGGAGTGTACTCCTTCTAGGCAAGCAGCCTCAACCACCCCAGAAATGGTACATACAGCGAACGCTGCTCTTAGTTGGCCGACACTGTCTCTTAGACATGAACTATCGACAAAGAAAATTTCATCTGGGTCAGTCAGTGGTTCATCGACAATGTCAGGTCTCGGTTTGGTGCATAGTTCAGTCACATCAAGACAATCATGGTCCGCACAATCTTCATCATCTGCATTCGGTATGGGCATTAATGTCGCAGGGTTTAAGACGGAGCACCTTTTCAGAGTCACATTCTCTGCGGCACGTATGACTTGCTCATACCTTGTTAACCTGTTATTCATCAGGTGCTGAGTCTTAGTCCTGGTCATCAACAATTCAACCGAGTGTGGCACATAAACAGTCAAAGGATGACCCATTACAAGGCTTTCACATCTTTCAATGCTGACACCTGTTGCAGCAACGGATCTTAGACATCCGGGCAACGCAGAAGCTACTGGATCTAGAGTAGCTGAAAAGTAGGCAACTGGTCTACGGACACCTCCATGGTTCTGGGCTAAAACTGCTAATGCACAACCCTCCCTCTCACAACAGAACAGTGAAAAAGACTTGTTGTAGTCAGGCATTCCTAGCGCTGGTGCACTGCACAAATCTTCTCTCAGTCTTAGGAATGACACCAAGCACTCCTCGTCCCATGGTACCAGATCACTCACATCCTTGTGCGTAAGCCTCTGCAAAGGCTTTGCTCTCAAGGAAAAACTGGGAATCCACTGACGACAATAGCCGACCATTCCCAAGAACATCCTGACTTCTCTCTGAGTGGTGGGCACTGCCATGTTCATTATTGCCTCAATTCGATCTGGTGACACCTTTCTCTTGCCTTTTTCTAATCTGTGACCCAAGTACTGTACATCGTTCAGACAGTACTGCAATTTGTTCGGGGACACCTTGTGTCCATTCTCTGCCAAATGATTCAGTAAGGCTATCGTGTCTATCCTGCAAGCATCTTCTGTTTCCGACGCCACAAGTAGGTCATCTATGTATTGCACAAGAACTGAGTTCTGTGGCAATACAAGACTCTCAAGGTTCTTCTTCAAGATCTGATTAAAGATCGATGGACTCTCTGTATACCCTTGAGGGATACGACACCACGTTAACACACGATTTTCCAGCCGAAAAGCAAAAAGAAATTGGCTTTCCTCGTGGAGCGGTATGGAGAAGAATGCTTGACACAAATCAATGACAGTAAACCACTCGGCTTCACATGGGATCTGAAACAGTATCACTGATGGATTCAGTACCACTGGACAGCATGGGATAACTATCGTGTTAACGTTTCGCAGGTCTTGCACGATCCTGAACTTCCCGCTCGGTTTCTGTAGTCCCATGATGGGTGAATTGCATGGGCTACCTCTTATTTCCTTCAGAATGCCTTGCTTGATCATAGACTCAATTACAGGCCAAATCCCTGTGATCGTTTCAGGCGACAGATTGTACTGGGGCGTTCTAGGAAATTCAACATTCTGTTTCACCTGGATCTGCACAGGTTCAACCCCCTTGATTAGTCCGATCTCTTCTCCTGTGAAATCCCACACCTCTTGTGACACAGAATCTCTCAAGTCCAGTGGAAGTTCTTCCACTGTCACCACTGGGTACATTTCTATACACAAGTGCTGATTAGCAACTTTAAAGGTAGCATCGTCATCTTTCGTCTGAACCTCCACTCCCCTAGGTGTGTAATAGATAGTGCAGTTCAATTTACACAGTAGATCTCTTCCCAAAAGACAAACTGGACTCGTATCGCACACCACGAACTGGTATCTAGCTTGGAAGGAGCCTATCCTCACTGGAATCGGTTCGGTCAATGGGCTAGTTATCCTCTTGTTCGCCACTCCAACAACTTGGATCGATTGTCCCGAGAGGGGTAGGTTGGGGACCACTGCTGATCTTACAGTGGACCGGGTAGCACCAGTGTCAACCAAAAGAGTGGTAGGATGACCATCAATGTCTGCCTCCACAAAAGGCCCTCTCTGGTCTACCTCCAAGACTGCTCCAAGTGTGCAATCGTCCTCCCCCCTCAGGCACCGTCAGGCCAACGGGTCTGGACTGTACTCGTCATACCCTTCGAAAAGGGGCATCTGCTGGTAGGTCCGCATTCCTTGCGAAATTCTCGGTGGCTGGGGAACCTGTACTTGTGGGTTATACATTACCCCTTTCATCGATCGGGGCCTCATCACAGTATTGACTACCTCCGGCACGGGTGCCTGAACCACCTCTACCTCCTGCTGCACCTGGTTGGCTGGGTTCAAAGGGCACTCGCGCTTCCAATGTCCAATCTGATGACAAAGATGACACGCAGTGGTCTTCTACAGTGTCGCCACATCCACCCCCATCTTGGGATCTATAGGTTTCCCTTTTCCTTGACCTTGCCCATTTTGGTTCCCTTGGTAGTTTCCCTGTCTTCTTCCCAGCGTCCCTCCGCTAGGCTGGACCTGAGCTCTCTGCATCTGAACGAGCATCAGTTTGTCCTTTAACTTCCGGTGCTTCGAGTCTACCTCATCACTACAGTACCTCGCATACCGCAAGATTTCATCTACCGGCTTGTTCTGCCAACAGATCAAATGGTGCTGTATCATGAGGCTAACCTCTGGTCTCAATACCAAGACAAACTTTGAGACAAACTGTCCCATATCCTTGGGGTCTAAGGCATCTAATCCGCTATACTGTTTAAAAGCTTGCAAGAGTCTTTCATAATACTCATGCACTGTCTCCTTCGGTTCCTGCACAGTTCGATCTATCTTAACCCAATCGATGTCTTGGGTTGAGATCTTCAGCTTCAACCATGTAATCACTTGCTCAAATTTTTTCATAACAATGGGTGATGGACCATTTGTAACGGCATCCCTTTCAGGTTCAAAGGTCGGCCACTCAACTGCAATTTTACAAGCTGTCCACAGATCTCCTGGTGCCACTATATCAAACAAAGTGTTCAAATCAGTCCATAATACCTTTGAAATTTTGACAAAACGCTCAACCTGATTGTACCACTCTACGGGTTTTTCCCTCAGCCGAGGAAAATCATTTGTAAACGCAGCCAAGTCACCTCTACTCCATGGCACATGCACGTACCCTCCGTTCTGTACTTCCCGTAAAGGATAGTTCCCTACTCCCGTCACCCTTCCCCCCGGAGGCGGCGTTTCTCCTACAGTCTTTTTAGCGATCTTCTTCTTTGACCACCTTTCCTCCCATTTATTCAACATTATCCATATACGCATACCTACAATCAGGTCTCTAGTATGTGTCCTTAACCCTGTGACCCTTTTCTCCTCCAGCTCTTGATCACTATATTGCAACCTATGGGATCCTTGCAACGATTTCGTTTTATTCGTATCCACCTCATATTTCTTGGCCAATTCCGTCAATTTATCATGTGTGGCCCTTGCTTTACGAGTCACGTCCTTTGCTACAAAAAGCAGCTCGTCTGGCTCATAGATCTCTATTCTCTCCAAAGGCAGGTTTCCACTGATCATTTCGTCTACCTCTGCTTTTAGTCTCACTACATCCAACAACCTCGCCCTCACG
This sequence comes from Calotriton arnoldi, assembly GCA_963921515.1. Taxonomy (NCBI): domain Eukaryota; kingdom Metazoa; phylum Chordata; class Amphibia; order Caudata; family Salamandridae; genus Calotriton; species Calotriton arnoldi. The sequence continues at coordinate 1,667,620 of CAWUFW010002401.1, read as the reverse complement.
GCACTCCTCAACATTCCTCTGCAAGCCGCACCATTCCGCTCGTCATAATCACTGTTTTGTTCTCGCGGGTTGTATTCTTCCATCGTATTCCTGGAACCTGGTCTGCTTTCTAAGATATCTTGTTCCCTATCTCCTGGCATTCTATCGCTTTGATTCCTTACAGATGGTGTCCACATCCTCAAAGCTGACTTGGACTCGAATAAGGACCCTGGTCTTGCCGGTCTCTCATCCACCTGTCCATTAGAGGAGTCTGTGGTGGCTGGCAGTGGCGTGCTCGCTTCTATGGGCTTTGGAGAACTGACCAATTGTACCTCTACGCCATTCCCTCCAGCGCTGATCCCCTCTCTCCCTGTAGTCTGCATTAGACTTCCTTCACTTACTCGATCTGAGTCATACACTGATACTATAGGACCGATGATAACGGGCACAGTCAGGGAGTCCGGCAACCGCATGTTCCCCATGGGAGACTGTGTTCCCGCTACCTCCGTTCCTGTAGAGATTTTTCCCACTACTTTCATGTTTGTCTGATGGTATGACTCATCCATCCCTCCTGCCACAATCGAATTTCCTGCGCTATATTCTGGATTTAATGGAGGTGGTCTCTCTGCCAGCAGCCTGTCTAACAAGCTGTCATCCGTATCACTGTCATCTTCCTCTGTGCTTTTTCCCTGCGTACCTCCCATTCCCTCTAACAACGGATATAATCTGTCCCCCTCAATTGTCTCTACTCTCCATCTTTTCTCCAGTGCATCCCATCTCACATCTTGAAATGCCCTGATCGACTTCTTCACCCTTTCTTGGCTTTTGTCTCTCTTCCTGTCGTACGCTGCTCTAATCAATGCATGTAACACCTCAAACTGTGTAGGCCTAGGTAATGGTCGCAAGGAAGACATCACAGATTTCAACTGATATAACACTTCCAACCTGAAAGTACCATAGCGTGGAAAGGTCAATTCTTCTTCTCCTTCTGTCATTTTATGCCAATTCTCAAGCCAAATTATAGTATGTAATCCTACATTCTTAGCCATGTAATGTGCTGGCATATCCTCGGGAGGGGCTTCCTCTCCTTCCCGAGTAGCCACATGTTTATCACCTCTACAGAGTTCTCGTAAAACTTTAAAACATTTCATGGTAAAGTAGATTTCTGTTCGCACCCGATATTTCGTTTTACTTCCTGACTTCAATCCACCAATGCCAGCGCGGCTCACACCAACCGGCCTATCGCAGCGCGGCACTGCCTGACGTCACTCTTCCTCCGCTCGCAGCAGTTCCCCTCCTTCTTAATTCACACGTTCTCACTCGCACGTGTCAAATCACACTCTGAAGTAACTGTCCGTCCTACCGAACAATTACCTCCCTGACTGTCGGTCCACCGATGACCGACCAGCCTCTCGAAATTGTTGACCTCAATCTGGCGAATGTCTGTCCGCGAACGACCGGACAATCACCTCTGACACAATCGATAGGATCCAAACGCTCAATGTTCTGCACACAACAACCTACGACCAGCGTCGGTTATTCACGCACTCAAACATATATTCCCTATCTTCAGTGGGTTTGTCAACGACGTCTCATGACCCCCACAACCTCTGGTCAACGATCTCAGCTCTGGGTGTTTTCTACACCACAATATCTCTCTGCCCCGCGCGCGCTCACGGTCCGATCCTCAATCACACGACTCTCATTCCAACTTCGCAAGACATCACACAACAATTAAACACCGCAATCTATCAAGCATCACCCTGTTCATACTCACTCTACCATGAACTGCTACTTCCGCCGCACCGTCACTCTCCGTCAGTTCTCATCAACCGCCGTCGTCCTCCTCTTACGATCCACTGGATCACCATCACTCGGGCTCTATGTGGCAACTAATCTCTTATCCTAATCTAGATCTCCCCTTACTATCAGAGGAAACCATCCTACTCTGCTACCAACTGATAATGCTGATTCTTATCTTACCACCTCTAAGAATCTTCTGGTCGCCAAGATCTTTTTACCTGCTGAATAGTGTGAAGGGAAGAATCTTTTTCGGTTATGCAACAATTTAGAATCCAGTTTCCCTTAAAAGACCACTGACTCCGAATTCAATTTTGTGGGTTTATTATAGCCAAAAATAACTGTACGGTCAAGCACCTTAACACGAGGTTAAAGAAATAGATGGACACTAATACAAATAGCATCCTACGCAAAAGTCTCATCCGACTCAGGATAAGAAGAATCGTAAGCTCCAGAAGTATTAGACAAGCGATAACTGCTCCAATCTCTATGTTATTCTTCATTTACCTAAATAAGTATAAAACCATTAGCTGTCCCTACTCTATCGCTAAGGTGACATCCCTACTTAACGAATTTCCCAGGCGAGTAAAGAAAAGGTGTCAGCTGTGAAGACTTCCTAAGAAGTGCACTCACTTAGCATTTTGAGCTCGTTCTAAGATGCTCCTTCCTAGAATCTTTCTCCCTGTCTCTCCTCTGGCCTCCTCTACCTCTTCTCTGCCCTCCTCCCTCGGGGCACTGTCCCTAATACAAAATGCACATACAATAGAACACGCCCTTGGCACGCCTCTTCGGCCAGGTCTTCCTTCTCGTACTTTTCCATCGAAACTCTTACTTCATCCATGACGGTTGCGATGACCTTGAGTCCAAGGCACCTTCTCCGCTGAAAGTATCATCCCTACATTCCAGTTTACTCCCATCTCAATGCCTCCCACCACCCTAACTCTTGAAACAAAGAGCCAGTCTTTCGCTAACAAGGCATATGTCCTTGCACCTGCAACAGAAGATACGTTTCACAGAATTTTTCCCTTTGCACGAATCTACCAACTGTGCCCAGAGAGCCTTTCCAAGAGAACACCTTCTCTGCCTACTAAATATGCTAACATAAGAACGAATGGGCCTTTCCTTTTCGTATATGCAGTCAGGCCTTTACATGATTTAAACACACAATTCTTAATTACTTCTTTAAGCATAAGCTCATACATTTTATATGCAAAACATAAACTACACGTGCAATTTAATAGCATACACGTTAACTACTGCATCTCAACTGCACGTAAACTAAATCATCTATGCATCATTTTAAACACATTTCAATACTACACTATAATTGCATGATTATAATAACACGAATACTCTCTTATTCACTTTAATAATACAATTCAAATTACATTTTACTACCCACTCATTTATATATGTCGAGATATATGCGGGTGCGAACTAAAGATGATTATGATGCACCCCTACAATTTTACGAGAACATGGCGCTCTATCACCCTGATGTGTAGAATGAATTAAGGTATATTTAAAAATGGGTTAAAAATAGAGTACAGGTTTGCTGGAGTAAAAACGGAAGTAATAAAAGACAACAGGGAAGGGTAACACAGATTTTAACTTTGCACTTGTACCTTATTTAAAGACATCGAGGCTTATTCTGAAAGGTAAATACGGTCCTAAAGATGTTTACAACCAGATTTATGCATGTTTTAAAATTCATAATGCGATATACTCAATTAAGCGTGCGTAGATCTCCACACTGCTAAATACCACTCCAGAGGCCCCATCATGTGCTAATTTGTTTATGGGGTGGATGGAACACATATTTGCATGGGCACTGGGGGCAGCTGAATGGACTAAAGACATCCATTATTGGGGTCGGTACATCAACGATGTCATTGTCATCTGTACAGGCACAGAAAAAGGCATGAGGGATTATTTTGAGTATCTAAACAGCAATCCCTATAATGTGAGGTTCACACTTAATATGTCCAAGACAAGAATTCAGTTCCTTGATGTGGAGTTTTACTCTTCAGGCAATAGACTTCATAGTACTCTTTTTAGGAAATACACAGCAGTAAACAGCATCCTTCATTACGATAGTGCTCATCCTACTAGCACTAAGCATGAAATTCCCTATGGGGAATTGATCAGAATTTGCAGGAATTGTAGTGAGGACCATCATTTTGAGATGCATGCTAAACATACTGTTGAAAGGCTGGAGAGAAGGGGGTATAAACGACATGACCTCCTCCTGGCAGTAGATAGAGTACAGAAAGTTGCAAAAACAGACACCTTGAAGGTAAAACCCAAAAGGGAAAATCAAGACCGCTTGGCATTTATTATGACACATTCTAGACTAAACCATGACGTATATAAAATCTTACACAGACATTGGAAAGTTCTGAAGGGTGTCCCAGGTGTGGGAATGTCTATTCATGAGAAACCATTAGTCACATATAGGAGAGCTATGACTATCAGGGAACATCTCTGCCCTAGCTATACTGCTCCAAGGCTAGGAGACAGAGGCACTTGGCTTAAAGGACCCAAAGGTTTCTTCACTTGTGGTGAATGTAATGTGTGTCATTTGGGGGTTAACAGAAAGAAGGAGTTTAGTTACAACAGTAAGTATTATATATGCCAATTCATCAACTGTCAATCCACTTATGTGGTCTATATTATCATAAGCAACTGATCCAATATTTATGTAGGCAGCATCACCAGGCAGTTAAAATTACTCATACAAGAGCACCGTCGGGCTTGCCTGAAAAACAATTCAACGTATGCACTGGCGGCACATGCATGTGAACTGGGTGGATCTAGAGCCAACTTCAGTTTCTATGGAATCAAATCAGTTACCCCTGATCCTAGAGGTGGCGATAGAGAATTACGCCTACGACAAAGTGAGGCAACGTGGATCTGTAAACTTAGATCAGTGTCTAAGGTTCTGAACTCCGACAATGAAATGCATTTTTTTCTGTAATATAAAATATTCCGTGTCTGGTTAATTGATTGATGAATAGCGCATATCTGAACTGTTGTTATTCACGACCTGCTTGCATCCTATTAGTTGTGTTATTTCTAATGGTGTTCTTGACACAGATCTATATACGGCAAGAACTCATTTGGATGTTTGATGCTGTCCATGTACATGATCAATTGGGAACCTGTTTAGTGAAGAAATATTTTGTCTCTCCATTGGTATACTGTTTTGCTGCCACAAGACGTTTATAGTTTTGTTATTTGAAGGAATACTGTTTATGAGAAAAACTGTTAATACTCTATACTACAACATTCGTCTATGTGGAGCATGGGCGCTTAGATTTATAGCCACTTTAGGGAATTTTATTTACATTATGAATGGGTTTGTTTTGGAGAATGTAGAGGAATTCGTAGATATATTGCTTTAATGTTGAACAACATTACTTCTCTGTTTTGTCGCATTTTTTTGTTCCTACCTCTATATATTGTTCTCTGCAGCTGCGTCTGCTACTAGATCAGTATGTGTATCTTGGATGCCTTGTGATGTTTTATTATTTAAGTAAGGGGCATGGTATGTTCAATCTGACGATCTAAGATGATGATTCATTGTATTTAAATTTTACATGCTTGTAATGACTGAAGGTAATAAGTAACCGCTTTTGGAGAAATGTGCTGCCACTACATTTTATGATGTTTCCGGTCTCTCTTTGGGCCTTTCCCTTTCTTTTCTAGACTCACTTCTCTGTTTCCTAATTTTTTATGTCTCCTGTTCCTGACAAGAAGGAGTGACATAGATATAGTTATAAAGCAGGGGATTTTGGATGATTGCATTCCAATTTACATATGGCTTATTTGTGTTTTCTTTTCTCCAATGGCTGCACTCATCCTCGTTTGGTTTAGGACACAGGTTCATGATAAAAGATAAATTGGTTGTACTCGGCTGCATGTTTGTATAAATAACGTTTTTTGAAAATCAAGTGGGAATGCAACCTTACTTCGGATGCCTGGTTACGTTTGGGAGTGGCCTAGCAAGAGATCGGGAAAGGCCTCCTATCTTAGGGTGACATTGAACACGGCCATTGACCATGTTTCAAAAAAATCTGGAAGGTAATGAGTGTTTAAATGCGGGGAGGCGCCTTTTGGCGTTCCGGATCTGACAGAAACATGTATTTTGGTCGAGCATAGGTAAGCCGTGGGTGTATTCGCACGTAGTATTCCTTCCGAAAGTCATTCATGTGCGTGTTTGGACATTTTATCAAGAGAGGGACAGGGAGCCAAGTTATGAGGTCCTGCACACTGGCTCCCAAAGAAGCTACGTCTGAAGGGGGTGTGCAGTTCCTGGCTGGGCGTGGGGGACAGGGAGGTCTTTCTTCGTGATGCCCTCACACACCCCGGAGGATGTCATGCTTCATCATTGGGCGTTTGCCCCTCGTCAGGCCGGCGCTGCAATGCCTGACGGGCTCCCGTAAACGGGGCTCTTTATCGGAGATCTTTTTGAAGAAGCCGTTAGGTGCGTGCGGGTGTGGGGGCTGGGTAGTGCACAGGAGAGTGAAATAAAATAGGTCTGGAGCAGTCCTACTTAGGTCAAGTTTAATGGCCGGGCCCGGAGCCCGGAGCTAGGGTAGGACGAATGCTAGTCGGCTGCCTACACCTCTCCCGGAGCAACGACGTGCTCTGCCTCCCCGGTCAGCCTTAGACTGTGTATCTAGGGGTCTACAGTATTCCCCAGTACAAGTCTATTAGGGTACTCCCTACCGCATCTGGTAATTAGCTCACAGAATTACAATACCAGACGGTAGTGCACCATTCACATTTAGTTACTTCGGTCCTGATGAAGTGCCATCTGACCCATTAGCGGCAACTTAGGCACGAAACATGTTGACCAACCTCACTTTGATAGCCCTTTAGGGGCACTCGCACCGCTTTTAACCAGGCTCGAGCTACCTAAACCATTAAACTTGACCTAAGTAGGACTGCTCCAGACCTATTTTGACCACCACTGAATCATTCACATGATATGCTTTTTGTGTTCAAGGCATCTGCTAGGTCCTCCCCCTAGGTTAGGGGGGACCCCAAAATCATCACCTCTCTCATTGCTTGATATTTTCATTGTCAAAGTTCTCTTTTGTGAATTTGTTATATGCTTTTTAGCATAGGAAATTGCTTTAACAAAGCATTTGTATGTGTTTAATATACTGTTGCTACGCTACGTCGATTAGCACAGTTTTTTTACTCTGCTACGTGCAATTTGCGTAGTGCGTAGTAACACAAACTTTGCATGCTCCGTGAGCGTAGCAAAGTATTATGCCCAGGGTTAGTTATATGTCGTTGGTACCATTTGAATGACGGTTTTACATAAAAAAAGTTCATTGGCTGTGATTTATTTATGGTAAGGGTCGTGGTGAATCTGTGACATCTTAACGAAATATTCCTACTCACTTCTTCTCTTCTCTATGCATGTCTGTTCACAGTTTTGGTGAGATTTTTTCTCTGACAACATACTTTTGTATGTGACTAGCAACTTTTATCACATTTTGGACATTCCATCCGGGTATATTTTTTGTTTTAAAATGTATTAAATTGAAAAAAATGTCAAATGTTTTGTGAACATTTGCTCACTGCACTAGCATCTTAAAAGAAATGCATTTTATAATAATGTTGTTGATCCATTTGTGTTGTATTTGCAGCCCTGAGGAAGCCCTGTTGAGGGTGAAACGCGTTGGCTGTGCTGTTGCTTTTTGACTACGTACAATAAAGAAACATACATCTTCAACACATACACCTCAAGAATAATTGTTTTACTCACTGTTTTGCTGCTATTGGTGCCTCTCTGTTTATGAATTGTTTATCGTAGGGCATGGTCTATGAGTAGGGGACCACTGAGGTGGGCAACATTGTCAATTACAATCTGATTGTAATTTGATGTGACGCATAGGGCAGTGCGGCTCTAAATTCCCTTGGCTGCTTTAGACAATTTGATTTTTGTCCTAAACATATGTTTACAACCAGATTTACCTTATGTATGCATTTTTTTTAATTCATAATGCGAACCCTGGCAGCCATACACTCAATTAAGCGTGCGTAGATCTCCGCACTGCTAAATACCACTCCAGAGGCCTTGGATGTTTGTGTAGCCTACAAACATGGCTGCTTGTTGGTGTTGGGAAGGGAATGTCCCTTGCATAATGTACAGTCATATCCCCTGCCCTGTATGCCCGAACTGCGTACCAGTGTTCCTGTTCTTTGATTTTTGGTTGTGCCAAACACTAATCCTGTGCGCGCACATTGACTTTGCTCTGTTTTTTAACAATGATAGGTTCTTGTCCAAGTCCTGAACCAGAGGACCACACCAAGTATACCCTCATAGTGACAGCGGACCACCTTCCATGTTGCAGGTTTCATGAGTGGTGGCAACGTATCATGGTTTGTTAAATTATAGTTACAGGCTTTTTTCTGTTAGATGTGAATGTGCCCTGACCGGCACATTCATATAAAGTTATACTTCTCACCATAAACCTGGAATCCTGAACGCCAATGTACTGTGCATTATACTTCATGCTTCATCATACATCATGCTTGAAGTGACTGTGTTCTGCTAAGCATAACTGATACATACCTATGGGTTCCAATTTAAAAAACCCACAGATGGCCAGAATGCCAGATGGAGGAGTGGTTGCTTCCCTCAGACAGCTTATGGGGGATATGCTCAAGAACGTGTGATAATTATCGCAAAATTAGCTTAACGCAAATTTGCACATCGCAGTCTATCACCTGAAAATAACGCTGTGTTAACGTTGTATTCTCAACACGGCGGTACCATGCGATAGTCTCACGCTAATGCGTCAAATGACCGCGATAAAATTACCGTGACGGCCAAAAATGCGAAACACGAACGCGAAAAAAGTTGCAATGTGGCCAACCGCGATAAAAAATCTGCGATAACCAGTGACAGGCCTGCAATTCCCACGCGTTATGCGGGAAAATGCACTATAAAAGCACCGAAAAACACAAACAAAATAATTCAAACTGCGTAGCACCATGGAGGAAGCCGGAGCAAGTACAAAGGACGACCAGAACCCCACAAGCCCCCTGGAGGACCAGCCTGGGACCTCGGGGTCACGGAAGGGCAAGGAGAAGAAGACGAGGAAGACGAGGTTCAGTCTGCAGGAAAACAGGATCATCATCACGGAGGTGATAGAACACCACCAACAACTGTTCGTCACCTCCAACGTGTCATTGGCAAATAAAAATGCAATATGGTAGTCCATCCTGGACAAGGTGAATACAGTCGGAGTGAGGAGGAGGACAATTGGAGAGGTCAAGAGGCGCTGGAATGATGCGAAGCGCAAAACCAAGAAGAAACTCGCTGACAACGATCAGGCAGCAATGCAGACTGGAGGTGGCAGTCCAGCGGAACACCAGGAGCTGGATGAGATGGAGGAAATGGTGGCCACAGTCATCAGTGGGGAGACGGTGGCAGGAGTTGGGGGTCCGGACACTGCTCGACATGACCTGACACAACAGCACCAGGGTGAGTACCGAACAAGGACTGGGGGGATGGGGGGAGATGGGCACAATGGCACACATGCACAATTAAGTAGAGCACACTGCACACCCACAATGACTCTGGATCATGTCCCTGATCCCCTTGGCACACTGCAGCACACATACAAACAGCAAGTAGGCCCCCGTCCACTATGGGCACTAAGGGGTCCCTCCCCACACATCACCAATCTCACAACCAACCCATGCACACGTGTTAAAACCAGCAAAGCTGCGTGTCTGTGAGCCACACTGACAATGCAAGTGACACTGCATGACGAACAGCATGGCTGCAGTCCAATTATCATGACATGGTGCACGCCACGACACTGAGGTGGCTGAGTGTGGAACACATCCGGAAAGGAGCAGGTCACACTCTGACACATCCACGTGCACAAACAACCCCTGACGTCAACAACACATCTGCGGATAAACCATGCCCAAGAGTCCAAAATCCGAACTAGAGCTAAAATTAGCCAAGTCTGCAACATCTCAGCACTGTAGAAGCACAGAAGTCAAAGGCACACCGGCTCAAAGGGATAAGGGGCAGCAAAATCACAGCTGCAGGGGCGAATCTCCCACAATGCATCACACACACATAGTAATAACAGCACATCATCATTGACGACAATGTGGTACAAAGTGCAACACTCTCACTACAGAACAGAGGACACAACTGGTTCCGCTTGTGTGTAGAAACTGGCCAATCACATCTGGCATAGCAGGAAACTGTGAGATGATAATGTACGTGTACAACCTCACATCCGTGATGTAGTTCAAATGTCCACTGTCCAGCATCAAATAGTCAGCTCCTCCCAAACAGTCACAATGTACATTGTCATGCAGTCTGTATGTAAACTTGAACAATGCATCAACATACATGTCAACACAATGTTAAAATGCATCTCCCCTTCACATTGCAGAGGGACAATCAACACCTCCTGCAGAGCAGACCAGACAACTCATCAGTGATGATGAAGAGGACCTCCACACCTTCGACACCAACGCCCTACAACAGCTCATGGACAGCTACGGCAACCCACCTCCAGGAGCAGGGCAGCCCAGCTGCATCGAGGAGACCCCACCCCTGCACAGACCACACAGCAGGAAGCACCCACAACCACGGCTGGCTCCCAGCACCTCACCGAAGAACACATCGCATTCCAAGGCCAGGTGTTAGACTGCCAGAAGGAGGTGGCTGAACAGGTGCGGGTGGGGTTCGACCTCATGGCAGCCAAACTAGATGACATTCGTGGGTGTCTAAGTCGCATCAGGGACCACTTACACTGCCTAACGGACACCCACAGTTCGCTCCATGATGTCCAACAATCCATGCCCAACATCGCTGGAGTCATGACTCTGAGAGGAGAACAACTGTCTAGTCAGACTGGCCTCAGCGATGTCAGCCGAGAGTTGGCACAGATGCTGAGGATAATGGAGAACATGGAGCGGATGCATGCGGAAAGAATGGCTGCCACGGATGCACACCAGCGAAAAGTTGTTGGGATCTTCCATGCCCTGCAGATCCTCATCATCGCATTGCTGCCACTAAGGCAGTCGCTGATGAATGCTGCTGGTACTTCTACACACACATCTCCGGCCCCTGATGTGTCAGTGGCACACAGTGCTGCAGACCAAACATCAGCACCCACATGTCAGACAGATGACATAGAGGACGAAGATGCGGGTGATTCCACCTCTGTAGTAAGAATGAGCCAGTAGCATTCTTCTCCGCCATATGCCCTGTTTCAGCTTGGTTCTGCCCTCTGCATCATGCCCTGTAACAACACCTCCCACTGTCCCCCGAAACACTCTGCGACACTCACCTTGGACCTCGACATGGACTGCCATATTTTGTTTGCTTACCAATGACTCAGCAATCAGACTGCGGACTGTACTCTTCCTCTTCCGATGTACTTGTCAATCCCTAAATGTCTCTGGCTGGCCCTCCACTGGGCTACAATGTAATGTGGGGTTTGCATGGCCAAGTACTGCTCCAGCTCCGATACTCCACCGAATGTGAATAAATCATTCAAATTCACACAGATGTGTCATGTCCATAATCGATCAAGTATGAAAGTATGGATGAATGTAAGGACATTGATTGCCCAAAAAGGTACACCCTGGGAAATGAAAGCAATGCTCATGTTTGACCGTGACACACATAGGAAGTGAGATGACTGGGAATGTGTGCACTAGCTGTGGCCTCATTGCTCTGAAACAACAATCGCGCAATTCCTCAACTTTGCCCCACGCAATGTTAGAAATAGGGCTGGGTATGAAATGTCAAAGTCGTTGGCAGGCCTAAAGTAGTGTCCCCCATCACATTTGACAACAGAACATCTCTTCGCATACCTACTCACACTCAACTGGGTGGACACTGCCTGTAGTGATGGATCACATTGATCCACATGGCAAGAATATGGACACCATACTCACATTGCTGAAGACACGTAAGAGCACAGGTCTATCAGCAACTATCCCAACCACTATGTCTGGCTCACAGAGGTGGAGCTGGCAATAGGGACTCACCCCTTAGTGAAATGCGTCAGTCAGTCCCTCCCTGTGTACGGACAATGCTCATTGAGGCACACGATTTGTCATTCTAATCAACACTCATCACAGTTGAACACTAGTGAAGTTGCGTAGACTTTATTGCCATGTGTGTGTCAGTACGGGCAAGACAAGGGCCACAACATGCAGACCAATGCATCAGACACTAACAGGCCGCATTCGGTCACGGTACAGTTCCACGTGACAGGCGTTGTGCATGCGCCCGGGATGTTCTGTCATTGAGTTGGTGGCTCTCGTAGAACCGGCACTCTTCTGACCTGCGGCAGTTATGTGGATGATAAGCCACAGCTCGGAGCAATGAGACGTATGTGTGTGCAACGTTTGGATGTATGGGTTGTTGTGTACGTAAGTGTCAAGGGCATTCCATGCAAGAGTACCTCGAGCAAGAACTTCTGTGTGTGGGGTGTGGATACGTTGGTCCTTCATCAGCGCTGTGCGTAGTGTGGGAGTCGTCATCATCTGCTATGGTATCTCTCTCAGGGGGTGCCTGCCGCATGCAAGACCAATGTCGGAGGTGCAGGTGTCCTTCCGCCTCATGTATTGAGACAAAGGAGCCTTCATCCCTAATGTTAGTCTGACTACTGCTTGCATTCTGGAAATGTGATGTGGCTTTCGCGCTGCAATTGAGGCTAGGCCTTAGGCTTATGGTGCACCAATAGCGATACACACACAACAGTTGGCATGCATGAGCCAAGAGCCCGAGCGGCCTTGCGCTCCTTGTACAATCCCTTCGTGCGCGGCCACCCTCCGGGTGCATGCAACATTGCAACATTGTTGATTGCGGGCCGTGTGGCGCAGACACTGCAACAGAGACACACGCATCAGTTGGTTTCCTGTCCAGCCCAGAAATGAACCACGCCCAGGGATAATTATTTGCACCCCTACGCTGGCCTGGGGTACTCCGAGCCAGCCCACTTGGCTTACGTATAAAGGGGGGGGGATGCTACGTGCCCCAGTTCTTCCCCACTGCCGGAGGTGACATGGCTGCTTCCGCCTGGCATATCACGAGACTCAATCAGAAAGGGTCCATGACTTACGTTGCACAGAGTTGGTGGCACCGGAAACACTGCGGCCGGCACGGGCCTACCGCCACGGGACGGTGTTTTTCGGTGCACTGAGGTAGGGGCACCTTAGGTGCTGAGCGGGTGTGCACCCAGCGATGATGCGCCGTCCTGGCGGTCTGGACTAGTAAGGATTTATGTGAGCCCTGCTGGACCGCAGTGTAGGCCTGAGCCAGCAGGCAGCGCGGGCCTACCGCCACGTGGCGTTGCCTCGCGGTTCACAGAGTTAGTGGCACCTATAGAGCTGAGCGGGTGTGCAGCCTGCAATGATGCCGTGTGCACTGATATGATCTCTGCCATTGCGAAATCAAGACCCAGAATCACGTGTGTGACCTAGTGGCCCGCGGGCGGGGCTGCATGATGTGGAGGCTGCCAAGGTCGCGGACCCCGGGCTTGGAGCTTGCACCGACACGTGGTGGGCCCTCTTGGAGACACGCTGGTGGCGGAAGGTGAGCAGTGAGTCCTGGGTGCGCAGGGGTGGGCAAACACTGCTGGGCTGCGGGAGGGGCTGAGGTGCAGCAGCCTGTGTGCGCAGGGGCGGCCAAGCGATGATGGCGTGTGCAATGATATGAACTCTGCCATTCATAAATCTGGACTCTGTTTCAGATAAGGGACCTGGTGGACTGCAGTGTATACCGGCACGTGGTTGGAGACACACCGGTGGCAACAGGTGAGCAGTGAGACCTGGGTCCGCAGTGTCGGCATTCTCCCTCCCTCTCTTCCTTTCACTGTCTCTCTCTCTTCCTCTGTTACTCTCTCTCTCTCCTTCTCCCTCTCTTCCTTTCACTGTCTCTCTCTCTTCCTCTGTTACTCTCTCTCTCCTTCTCCCTCTCTTCCTTTCACTGTCTCTCTCTCTTCCTCTGTTTCTCTCTCTCTCTTCTTCTCCTTCTCTCCCCTTTCTCGCTCTCCCTCTCTTTCACTCTCTCTCTCTCTCCCTTTCTTTCTCTCTCTCTTTCTCTCTCTCTCTCTGTCCTTTGATGAGCGCATGACACACCTTCTTATCTTGAATTTTGTCTTGCAGGCTGTGTCTTGCAGATTGTCCAGAGAAGACCCGCCATGACTCTTCCGAATAGTTGTTTTGAGTTAAATTTGAATAAAATAATTTGTTTGGAAATTCAAAGATGAATGAATGATTCTCCTTTTTCTGACCACACATGAATGTTGATTGTTGTACTTGTGCGACATCAGGCGAATTGTTTTGTTCATGATTTTGTAAAGTTGATGTAAAATATCTTTGTCCGGGGTAGGGCCCCGGGGGGGTCCTGGGGGGGGTGGCGGTGGGTGTTGTGGCCCTCTTGGGTGTCCGGCTGCATGATCAGTAGCTCCATGGCATCTGTTGTTCTTCTGGTGTGGCTGTGGGCTGGGCTCACATTTCTGGTGCAGGTTATCGTCCGACTTAATACCAGGTAAGAGCAGGTGTTAATTCCCTGCTGCTAACGTGCTTTATTGCATGTTTTGTGATCTTATCGCCGATCTGGCTGGTCGTTGAGAATGTTGCGAAGTGGTGTTGTGGCGGGTTTTTGCACGGGAACGCCTACTCTGTATCTCATTAGCGTTAGTTGCCGGTGTCATCCGTGGCAATGTTTTTTGCGGCTTCTATCGCGGGAAAACTGGCGATATTGGCTGTTAGCACCAGCTTGTGAATAGGGCGATAAATCTATCGCCACTTTGGCTGCGATAAAGTGCTGCTAACTCGGCGATAAGTCCTTGAGAATATGCCCCTATGTGTATTGCTGGCATCTCCGAGTGGAAGGGAGGGTGACCAGACTCTATCGTGAGGAAAGAGAAGACGTTCATAGTTGCATCTGCAACATCAAGGGTGCGGTCATGGCCATTGCATTACTTATGCGACCTATTGTTTGGGTGGCTGTTGTGTGAGTTCTGAAAATCGGTCCTAAAAACAAGTTGAAATGTCAGTGATTTTTAATGTTAATTTGTAGCCATAACTGCACTTCAACTGTCTTGCTGTCAGTGGTAAGTATATATATATATATTGTTAGAGTCAGATTTCACTCATACAAAATCAGTGAAATTCAGCAGCTATAGTTACGTGAGCTAACTATAGCTTATGTCCCCCGCAATGCATTGCTATGACCTCACATATTACATCACTCATGACATAGTCAGGGACATCACTCATGACCTCTCAAATGACCCCCTCCCCTCCCCAGGCTGATTTTGGCCCTGGGGACCCAAACCCCCTGCGACTGGCAAATTATTGGAAGGGGAGGGGGGCTGCATGGCCCTCATCCCTGGGCCGATTTTAACTCCATCCCCTGGGGCCCGGTTAGCTAAGGCTGGGTGCCCTGGTGTTCACCCAGGGCACCCAGACAGCACTGTTGGGGACCACAGGGGAGCCCCAATGACCTTCTGGGCCCCATTGCTCCACGCCCCCAGTAGGAGCCGGCATTGCTCCTGCTCATAGGGAGCAGCCAAAAATGCTGCTTCCTGCATGTAGGAGTTATTCTTTCATCTGTTTTTCATCATTGATGTCATCAGTGATGTCATTTGAGATGTCATCAGTGATGTCATCAGTGATGTCACTGACCATGTCATGAATGATGTAATATGTGACATCATCAGCAGTGCATTGCGGGGGCGCGAGTTATAGTTAGCTGAACTAACTATAACGGCGGAATTTCTCTGTTTTTATACGAGTGAAATGTCCAACTAACTATAACGTCCCTGAAACCTATGGTTTTTTCAGTGAATTTCTAAGGTTTTTTAAATGCTAATTTCTAACTATAACGTGCCTGAAACCTATGGTTTTTTCAGTGAATTTTAAAGGTTTTTTAAATGCTAATTTCTAACTATAACGTCCCTGAAACCTATGGTTTTTTCAGTGAATTTCAATGGTTTTTTAAATGCTAATTTCTAACTATGCCTACAAAGTTAGGACATGTGAAGAAAGAGGAAGAAAAGCGCAGCAAGAAGCAAGACAAATGCAGAAAGAGGCAACAGAAGTCCAGAAAGACAAAGAAAAGTGCAGGAAGAAGCAACAGATGTGCCGAAAGAACCAACAGAGGAGCAGAAAGTCCTCCTGTGTCCCCAACTTTTTAGTGACGGGTACTGGTGGTAACTGACTCTGACTAACCAGGACCGGAGCCAGTGCTATGCTAAAAGACACTTAGAATACAGTGAAAACACCTACATACACTAGGGAACACTATGCGTTGGGGTACCCCTGTAATGAGCATGACCTCCTCTGTATTTGCCATGAGTTAGTGCCTGGGTCATTGCATGAGTACATGGGTAGTGACTGGAATGCATTTGGGAGTAGTCAGGAGTCAAAGCTGTAACCTCTAACTTGCTCCCTGATACTCCTGCCACTTCCTTTGTGACCCCTGGCCTCAGATGAGGCAAAGGGTTTGCCCCCTCTCAGGCCAGGGGTCACAAAACAAGTGCCAGGATTGACAGGAAGCAAGCTAGAGGTCACAGCTGTGAACCCTGACTTCGCCCAATGATGCCCTTGCCATCTACATCATCAGCCACATTGTCAGCACCCTCCACCTTAGCCACAATAACTGTTCTAGCTCTGTGTCCTAATTTATGGCAGATGACAACCACTGTCTGACATGCCACATGCCAGTTTGGTTAAATACATCATCTGTGGCTGAATATTTGGGTGCAGTTAAAAATCATCTATGTTATTTGTTTTCCTTTTGTCAACCAAGTTTTTTTCATGTGTTTTTGAGTTAGAAAGCCTAATAGTTTTCGTTATGATTGTTGTTGTACAGTGTGTGCCTGTTTTTTTGGGTTTTATAAAAATAAATAACAAAAAGAATAAAACAGGTTATCTAATCATAAAAAGTGCTGTGTTTGTGCATTTATTCCTTTAATGTATATATGTTGTGTAACTGTATGTTTTCGTTTGTCGGTGATTGCATGAGTGTGCGGTTGGTTGTGTCAGTGTATGTATCAGTGTGTGCCTGGATGTGTCAGTGTATATATAAGTGTGTCTGTGTGTGCGAGTGTATTCATTAGTGTGTGCCTGGGTGTGTCAATTTATGCATAAGTGTGTGGCTGGGTGCGTCAGTGTCTGAATCAATTTATACCTGTGTATGGCAAAGTATGCATAAGTGTGTACCTGGATATGTCAGAGTCTGTATCACTGTGTCCTTGTGTGTGTCAGTGTATGCATCAGTGTGTGCCTGGATGTGTGAGTGTATATATCAGCGTGTGCCTGAGTGTGGTAGTGTATGCATCAGTGTGTCACTGTATGCATCAGTCTGTGTATAGGTATGCCAATGTATGCATTACTGTGTGTCTGGGTGTGTCAGTATGTGCATCAGTGTGTGTATATATAAGTGTGTGTCTGTGTGTGTGTGTGTATGCATCAATGTGTGCCTGAGTGTGTCAATATATGCATCAGTGTGCCCCTGGGTGTGTCAGTGTATGTGTCAGTGTGTAGCTAAGAATGTCAGTGTACACATGAATGTGTGCCTGTGTATGTCAATGTATATATAAGTGTGGGTCTGTGTGTGTCAGTGTATGCATGACTGTGTACCTGGATGTTTCAGTGTATTCATGTGTGTGTGTGCCTGGGTGTGTCAGTATATGCATGAGTGTGTGTCTGGGTGTGCCAGTGTATGCATCAATGTGTGCCTGGATCTGTCAGTGTATGCATTACTGTGTGTCTGGGTGTGTCAGTGTGTGTGTCTGTGTGTTTCTGGGTGTGTCAGTGTATATATGTGTGTGTCTGCGAGTGAGAGTGTATGCATGAGCGTGTGCCTGGGTGTGTCAGTGTATGCACGAGTGTGTGTCTGGGTGTGTCAGTGTATGTGGCAGTATGTGGCTGGGAGTGTCAGCATATGCATCTGTGTGTGCTTGGGTTTGTCAACGTATACATAAGTGTGTGTCTGTGAGCCCCAGTGCATGCATGAGTGTGTCAGTGTATGAATTAGTGTGTGCCTGGATGTGTCAGTGTATGCATCAGTGTGTGCCTGGGTGTGTCAGTGTTTGAATGAATACGTACCTAGGTGTGTCAGTGTATGTATCACTGTGTGCCTGGGTGTGTCAGTGTATTCATGTCTGTGCCCGAGTATGTCAAATCTGTATAAGTGTGTGCTTGAGTATGTCAGTGTCTGCAAGAATGTGAGCCTGGGAATGCCAATGTTTGCATAAGTGTGTGCTTGGGTGTGTCAGTGTCTGCATGAGTGTGTGTCTGCATCTGTTAGTGTATATATGAACATGTACCTGGGTGTGTCAGTGTAACCATCAGTGTGCGCTTGGGTTTGTCAGTGTATGCAGCAATGTCTGCCTATGTATGTTATTGGTTGTATTTTAAAGGGTAAAGATGTAATTAGTCACCTACATTACTGCAATAAATGGTTCCATTGATCTGTGTAAAAAGAGAGAAAACATAAATATAAGTTATTGTTACGTGTTATAAATTAGTAAAGTTTAAGTTTCTGCAATACAAATTTTCATGTTAATAATAAAGCATTACACAGCTGTAACACTGTAAAGCAATTATACAATTAATTTAAGCATTCCATTTGACCTTTTTTACGGTTCTCCGCTGTCATACCTGTACATCATAAATGATGTACTGTATAACGATCCATCCTTGAACAGTGGGGAAAAACAATCATATAGATTTGTAGAAAAAAACAGAACTGCACAGTGTGTCACTATATATGTCACAATATGTATTTTACTCACTACAATGATTTAATTAATTCTTTTACCTATAGGTACTGAACTAATCTAAACAAACATATCTTCAAAATAACTATTTTATTTTATTATTGGAAGTGGTACAATACTATTAACAGAGATAAAGCACACTTGAATTTTGAAACCCTTTTAAAGACATCACCCCTGGTAGGCTGAATGATGCCTTAAACACTGATGATCCATGTAGAACAAATACCGTATACCACTTTTTTTAACAACAATCCTCCTTAGAACTTTGGTTGAAGACACAAGAGATAAGATTTTGGTAGTTTGAAATGCAGCTTTTGTTTGAATTTAAGGTTGCTGTCAATACATTCCATCCATCTAGTTTCACTCTTTAAATAGACAGTATAGTGTCCAGATGTTACACCAAGTCCTTCGTGAAAGATGATGGCCATATTAGTA
This sequence comes from Calotriton arnoldi, assembly GCA_963921515.1. Taxonomy (NCBI): domain Eukaryota; kingdom Metazoa; phylum Chordata; class Amphibia; order Caudata; family Salamandridae; genus Calotriton; species Calotriton arnoldi. The sequence goes on along the minus strand of CAWUFW010002401.1, from coordinate 1,648,604 downwards.
TAAGTTCTTCCAGAAATTGATATTTGCCCAGCTTTGAAATGTGTAATTTCTGTTTCCAACTTAGTTCCATCTGATCTGCATCATTGTAGCATTAATATAAGATATTTTCTACTTCTTTGTATATGCAATGTAGACATAAAATTTGATCTACAACTTGGGCAGGCGGTATTTTGGTTAGCTCTTTTGATCAATAAGTCAAAAGACATAGGGGGATATTCACAAGGACTTATCTCCGAGTTATCGCCAACTTAACGCAACAAAAGTGGTGACAGATTTAACACCTCATTCACAAGCAGGTGAAAACTGCAGACAACACAAGTATTCCAGCGATAACTGCCTCAACATTTACCTCCACGGGTGACACCACCAACTAACCCTAATGAGATGCAGAGTAGGCGTTCCCGTGCAAAAACACACCAAAACACCACTACACCACTTTCACAATGAACTGCCAGATCTGCGATGCGAACCAAAAACAGGCGATAAGCCGCGGTAGCAGCAGGGATTTAACACCTGCCTTCTGCTAGTGTTAAGCAGGATGACTACCTGCAGTACGAAAGGGAGCCCAGCACAGAGCCACATCGGAAGGCCCACAGATGCCATGGAGACAATGATCATGCAGCTCCGAGACCCATGAGGCACACAACACCCACCGCCACCACCCCCAGGACCCATCCCGCCCCCCCCCCAGGAACACCACAGAGGCTGCATACACAAAGACAGCGGACCCACCTGAAACGCACCTGCCGCCCAGACACAATGCCAGAGGAGGACATTGCCCACTACAGGCCCAAAAGGACAACCAACCCCCGCATTCTGACCCACATCCCCCACCTGCTGACGGTACCAACCCAGCGGACAACCAACATCCCTCCGCAGACAAAGCTGCCGGCTGCGCAGCACATGTCGGACTCTGGTACCAACTAAAACACACAACTGCCAGAGTCGGAGGAGACACACAGCCAGCCCCATCCAAGGTCATCACACCTGTCCTGGATGCCAACATCAGCCTGGTACCTCAGCCCCTCCACTTCACCCACACTGTGCAGGAGCAGCTGGAGACCAAGCAAGGCCCCTACGCCATAGCTGGATTCCCTCACGTGTCAGGGCCAACTGCACACATGTACTCCTCGTGCCCCCTGCCAACACTGCACACAACTACCACAACAGAAAGCACACGCATCCAATGAATGTGCAGGCAATAGTGGACCGCCCGGGATCCCTCAACAATGTCGTGGCCAACTTCCCAGGCAAAGTGCATGATTCTCACATCTCCCGACAGTCCATCATCACCCAGCGCTCCCAGGATGGCACCCATGGCAATGCAGTGCTCGTTGGTAAGTACCAAATGAACACACCACACACCTCCAGCCCACAGTCATGCAACTCACGACACTGGCAATGGGCACGCGGCACAACTACATTCAACATGCCACACAACATGCCAACCGACCAGACACGACAACACGACTCCATTAGGAACTTGGCCTTGCCATGCCCACAACCCAGCCACGGCATGGCACCACAGACACACAATAGCAGGATGTGAGGAGAGGCATGGAGCAGGCATGTGTGAGAGCGGCAAGTGACTAAGGAATGTGAACCTACCCAATGCCAGATGTGGCGTGGAGATGCCGGACAGACCACAGCGTGCAAATCACGGAAATGGCCATGTGGAGATCAACTGCTGGTGCATGGAGTGTAGTGGCCAGTGGATGCTACCATGTCCCCACAGGCTGTGGGGCAGAATGCAGAAATGTTGCACGTTACGTCCCCACCTGCATGCGGGGGCGGAGTGTGTTGGACCTGCGTACGCCAGGCCTGCGGAGGGGTGTGAACAAAAAGCCCGTCGCACTGGGCGTGGTTCTCATTCGTAATGGATGATGCGTCTGCCAGGGCGGCGCCTCTCAGCCCGCCACGAGTCCTGCGCCGAGCACGGCGGGGCCTGCGTCCCTGTGCGCCTGCTGCACCCCGGGCCGCTGGTCCCCAGACCGTCATGCCTGCCCCAGCGCACCAATGAGGCTCCGCTCACCTGCCAACACCGGCGTGTGTCAAAGAGGGCCCACCATGTGCCGGTGCAAGCTCCAGGCCCCAGGCCCGCGACCTTTGCAGCCTCCGCAGACCATCGCTGGCCTCCACGGTGCAGTCCCACAGTACTCCTTTTACATTTACATACTCCACCGGCGTACTCCTCGGCCCAGTGGGTCCCACATGTTGAACTGTGTCCTGAGTCAAGAATGGCAGTGACCCCAAGTCTGTGTCAGCGGCCACAGCACCAGACTCCCTTCGATCAGTGAGGCATATTTCCATATCGCAGGCCGGCGACATGTGGTGCCACTAACCCTGTTCAACGCAAGCCAGCGACACGTGGTGCCACTAACCCTGTTCAACGCAAGCCGGCGACACGTAGTGCCACTAACCCTGTTCAACACAAGCTGGCGACACTTGGTGCCACTAACCCTGTTCAATGCAAGCCGGCGACACGTGGTGCCACTAACCCTGTTCAACGCAAGCCGGCGACACGTGGATGAGGGCACAGGCCTACACAGCGGCCCAGTGGGTCCCACATGTGGAACTGTGTCCTGAGTCATGAATGGCAGTGACCAGATGTCTACTGCAGGGGTGATATCACTAAACTCCCTGCTATCAGTGAAGCAAACAAATGCATCACAAGCACACGACACGTGTCTCTGGGCCCGTGCTTACCACTGCCCCCGGTCTACACTGCGGTACAGTAGGCCCCACATTCAGCTCCCAGTCATGATTCATGAATGGCAGAGTTCATACCAGTGAACGCACGGAGAGGAGTAAGAGGAAGATGCGGTTCAGTCCGGATGAAAGCCGGATCCTCGTCACGGAGGTGACTGAACCCTAGCAACAACTGACCTGGTGCCACTAACCCTGTGCAACGCAAGTCCGCGTCCCGTGGTGCCACTGAACCTGAACTACGCAAGCCGGTGGGACCATCCAACCTAAGCCGACGACACTCGGTGAATGGCCCATGCTGGCCGCTGCCTCAGGCCTATACTGCGGTCCAGTAGGCCCCACATGTGGAACTGTGTCCTGGGTAAGATATGGAGGAGTCCACACCATTGGACACGCCTCATCGCAGGCGGCATCCCCTATTAGCACTGGTGCCACTAACTCTGTGCGCAATGACTCATGGGCACTCTCTGGTTGAACATTGGTGGCGTCTGAGTCCATGGCCTGGGGGTTGTCTGCATCATCATCTGGCTGGGACGGACTTGGTGTCTGACATGTGTTTGCTCCACTCATCTCCACCATGGTGACTGTTTCAGCGTGGTTCTGCCCTCGGCATCATGCCCTGGGGGTACACCTTCCACTGTCCACCGAGACACTCCACGACAACCCCCCTAGTCATCTGCGGGAACCTGCTCTGCTTTCGTGACCCTGCCCCAGTGCACCGCAACTCAGCGGCCCATGGCGGTAGGCCCGTGCAGGACGCTGTGCATCCGGGGCCACTAACTCTGTACAGCTCAGGTAACCGTCCTTTACGGTTGAATGGTTGGGTCCTTTACAATGTACACTGTTGTCGTTTTTTGACTGCACCAGGCACTCCATGACGGCTGGTGTACACACACCCCACACACATCCAACACAGGTGTCACTTGACATGTGAGCCTGCTAATAAAAGTGGCCGGGCGCACATGCCCGTGACCATTCCCAACATCTAAGCAAGTGTGTCCGTGTGGTCATTATGTCAGCATGATGGGCCAGAGCCCTGCAACATCAGTGTGCTGTCTACAGCGGAGGATACCATGTCACCTCAGCAGGGGCTGAGACCTTGGGCATGTAGCTTCGCCTGCCCCCCCCTGCATGCACAAGCGGCGTGTGCTGGTCCTGCGTACGTCAGGTCAGCGCAGGGGTGTGCTGATTCGGCAGGGGGATCAGGGCGTGGCTCTGGTCTGGCCTTGAACAGGAAGTGAGGTAAGTGTGTCCTTGTGTTGGGGTGTTGTCGCCACAAGGGCCACAGTAGTCGATGTTGCAATGTAGTATGCACTCGGAGGGCGGGCCCGCACGTATGGTGAAATGTAGGAGCGCAAGCTCGCTCGGGGTCTTGGCACATGCATGCCAAGTGTTATGTGTATCAGTCCTGTGGCTGCATGAGTCAGGTGTCTGGCCCCAATCGCGGCGCGGTCACAGCCAGCCATGGACTGTACACCTGTGTCCGCCCTGTCCAGACCATTGGCCTACACTCACGTGGCTGCACACCCTCAACGGCCAGCTTACAGGTGTTGTTGGCATGCCGCTGGACATGCGCGGACAGGCACGACAATGGTGTGCCATAGCAGTGCACGTGATACAACCGCGCAGCGCACACATGTGTGGAGGCTCGTGGGAGGGAGGAGCAGCTGTGAGGCAACGTGACACATAGTGATGCCGCTCATGTGCCACGTGCTGGGCATGTTATCCATGATTCCCTGGGTCGCAGACATCCCACCCCACCCACGATAGGCCTCTGTGCATCTCCTGTATGCATGCAGATGGTGAAGTTACTGTAGGGATGAATGGTCCTTTGTCTGCACTATCGGGCGGTAGCATATCTGCAGCTCCTAGATGTGACTTGCATGTGCCCAGCACCCCCTGACAGATAGGATAGCATTTCCAGGTGACTCCCACACTACGCACTGCCAGACATGAGGCCAACGTGTACACATCCCACACGCAGAAGTCCTTGGTCGTAGTTTGCGTGCGTGAAATGGCCTTCACTTGTACTCCCACCACACCCCAGGCCTGCACCCATTGCACACAGACACTGCTCATTGCTCCGAGCTGTGGTGTTTCATCCACAGGACTGGCGCAGGTCCTCACAGTGCCGCTTCAAGCAGAGCCACTGACGCAATGGCAGACCATCCCGGACACATGCTCTACTCCAGTCACGTGGACCTGTACCGTGCATGTCTGCTGCATGTACTGGGGGCACTGCCATTGGCAGTGCTGTGGATCAGTTACAGGCTGAGCTTCCGCATTGCCAACGTCACCTGCGTTCAGCCTGTGTTGCACTGTCGCTCGTGCATATTCGAGTGGTCCATGGATGTCTGCCTCTCCAACGTTACGGTAGCTGACCTTGATTTCGACGTGTGTGTGCGCCCCCTGTTGGACCACGACCAGGAGTGTCACTGTGATGCCAGTTTATGGCATGCCTGGATGTTTGGCATGCATGCTGGGAACTGAACCTGGGAGATTGCACGAGTCGCCGTGTGCAGTGACCACATTGAGTCGCTCCCTCATTGGGCTTTCATGCATATTGGGGCTAGGGGTTGGAGTGAGCACATCTGTCCGGGACAGCTGATGGGTTACGTCGCTGACATGTCAGATGTGGTGGACAACGATCTCGCATTGGAAATGTTGGCCTACGCTGCTGCACTCGTGTTCATGGACGAGTGACAAGGTACCTGCAGCCAGGACTGCATGTGACCCATTGCACGTGTCCCGACGCCTGGTTGCATGTTGGGGATCTGGTCACATGTCCCTAGGAGACAGTGGACATGGCTGCATTGGCCTGGACTCCTGATCCATGCGCGGACAACATATGCGGGTTGGCAATGACTTGTGTTGGTGATGGACTCCCCCGGGGTGAACATGGGCGCTTTCCAACGTTCCTCATTCAGACATGCTGCTGCATTGGTCTGCATGTCGTGGCACTTCCCTTGGCCGTACTGACACGCAATTGTTGATAAAGTTTCCGCACGTTCACTTGTCTCCAACTGTGTTGAGTGTTTATTTGTATGCCAATGTGTGTGTCACGGCCTATCTGGGTCCCTGCCTTACATGCATTGCTGCCCCATCAGGGCTGTGGGTTGGTTCTTGTGCATTATCATGTCCCTGTTTCGTGCTTTGCCAGATGCGTATGGCCATTTACCAGCCACAAGCGGGTGCACTTGTGTCCTGTGTTCGGTTGTGCAGATGCTGGTGTTTGTACCACATTGTGTTGGATGTTGGGGTGCTCTGCTTCCTATGTGTGTGTGCTGCATTGTGTGTGAGATGGCCCTTCAGCTCTGATTTGGCTCACCCTTCTCCCTTTCAGGCAGTGTGGTTTTCACTTCTGTGCTTGTTCAGTGGCATGATATTGCCGACTTGTGTGACTTGTGCTCTTGGTTGGTGTTGTTCCTCTTGGGCATGGTTTGTCTGCAGTTGTGCTGTGCTTAATTGTGCATGTGTGCCATTGTGCCCATCTCCCCCCGTCCCCCCAGTCCCTGGTTGTTCCTCTCCCTTTTGCTGTTTTGTCTGTTGATTTTGAGCAGGTTCCGGGCCCCGACTCCTGCCACCATCTCCAGACTGATGTGGTGGACACCATTTCCTCCATGTCATCCAGCTCCTGGTGTGGCGCTGGACTCCCACCTCTGGTGTGCATTGCTGCCTTCTGGTTGTTGGCGTGTTTGTGCTTGTTTGTGCGTTTCGCATCATTCCAGCTGTTCTGGTTTTCTGCCATTGTCCTCCTCCGCTCTCCGGCTGCATTCACCTTGTCCACGATGGCCTGCCATGTCTAATGTTTTGTTGCCAATGGTGCTTGTGGGGTTGTGTGCTAGCTCTGACTGCCTCCATTGTGCTTCGCTGTTTTCTGTTTGGTTTGTCTTTCTTTTTCCTGCTTTTGTTGTGCTTATTACCGCATGCCGAATATGTGTCGCGGGTCTTGCGCTGCTTATCGCTGCTTTCCTCCTCGCGAATGGGCTCATCGCATGTTTTTAGGTGTTGGGGTTTGTGTTTTTATCTCCGTCGAGGTGATTGTATCGCGGACATTGGCTGCGGTTTCAGGAGACTATCGCATGGTAATGCCTTGTTGTGAATTCCACGTTAACACGGGGTTATTTTCCCGCGATGGGCTGCTATGTGTAAAGTTGCGTTAACATTTTTTGGAGATGTTTAGCACACGTTCTTGTGAATATACCCCATAGTTTTGGAGTCCGTTAGTGTTAAGTATAGAAATCGCTCAGCATTGATTTGAGTGGTAGTAATAGAAGAGCAATCATCACACTCATGGTTCCATGAGTAACTCAGTCCAAATAAGTCATCAAGGCGTATTTCTTCTTCTTTTAAAACACCAAGGATGACCATTATAAACTCCTGTGCATCTTGTTCAGTGTTTTGAGTAAATTGTACTCGAATGCCTGAAGCACAATGTATTACAGTCCTGTCACTATGTAAATGTTGCAGCAATCCAACCAGTGCAGAACATACTCTTTTTTGTGGTTTCTGTTCAATTGCATTTACAAGATGTGGTAACTGAAAGAGTACATTGAGAACAACATTTGCATAGCAGTTGACACCAGAAGGGTTTGACAACTGGTAACCTAGAATAGCTCCCTCATTCTCCACTTTTTTCTTCTTAACAGATTCCTTGTTCTCCTTATTTTCCTTCCTTTCAGCAATTTCCATACAATACTTTGTAAGCATTCACTTTGGACAGATTATCAGTTTTTCATAAATGGGGTACTGTCCTAAATGAGAAGCATATACACTTCTTAACCGATTGTATTATTTGATTCAACTTCCATCAGCACTTACTTTGCTGTCATCAAATACAACCAAAAACAAATGGACAATATTCTTACTCGAGATAAGGCTATGTGACATTAAACACAATATTTCCAATATTAATAAAAGCTGCATCTACACTTAAACCTTGAGATTTATGGATAGTTACAGCACATGCCAGAGAGACTAGGAACTGCTGCCACCAGACATACAAGTCTTTTACATGCAAAAAATGTACAATTCATCTACCAATCTGCTTCACTCCAACAATCTGATCAAATTTTATTGCTAAGTGTTCGACCTCATCCCTATTTGAAAGTTAATGAAATCAATCACTTTGCCCATAGCACCATTAACAAATTCTTCCTCAACATTTAAATTACACCAGAAAATTGCTCTACAGTTTTTGCAAACACGTAAACACTTTTCTAATCCTGCAGTTCTGGAATCAGATTTCTCCAAAGAATCCAATTTTGCTGGTAGTTTTTCACTTAACAGTAATGTCACCCCTAGTGTTCCATTTTGTCAACTGCTGTAAGATCCGAAATGTCTTCTTTTTCCAGTTTTAGTAATTGTTCTTTAAAACTGGAGCACTCCTGAAGTGCAGACATTAGTCAGACAATGAATTTCCCTTCTTCAATGAAATCTTACATTAGCTGTGCTGCTATATTGTTTGAAGAAAATAGTTTCATTATAAGTTAACTTTCTAAGCAACGTTTCCCCTCCTTTGTGAGAATCCTATTCTAACATGGTCTGGATTCCACATCAGATGCTTGACGCATATTCTTAAGTATTTCCTTGTATTCGAAGTTTAGTCAAATGTTTACATTTCCAATACTTCCCAATTAATTCAGAGTTTCATCATGGACAAGTGTCTTGTTCACAGGCTGCCTTTTGAGGGAAGTAAGTTGCAGTAGCTGGCAGAAAACAATTAAGTGGTTTCCTCCAAACAGCACGTCATACTCTGGGGAATATTTACAAGGCCTGGCGCTCCACTGTTTTGCTGCAGCTGAGCGCCTAAAATGTTACTGCTGCGGTACAACGGTTCCTAACGCCATGTTGACTCAATATTTACAATATTGTGCTCCATGGCGCTAAGAAGAGCTAGCGGTCGTAAAAACTGACGCTGATGTGTGCACTGAGTCGGTAGAAAAAATAACGCTAAAGCATAAAAAGTGATGTTTGGTCAATTAGCAGCTGAAAAATAGACACTAGCCGTCCTAACGTCACTTTTCAGTGCCTAGCGGGAACCCCCCCACAAAAACACTCTTACTTGCGGAAAAAAAGTTACACTTACCTGAGAGCAGCAATGGAGCAGCCAGGAGTGGGCACAGGACAACAACCTCAGCAACCCCACTACCAGCCAGGATGACCAGCCAGAGTCTCAGGGGAAGAGGAAGTGCAAATTCAGTCAGGAGATGGAGCACCAACATCAGCTCTTTGGCAGCTCCAAAGTGTCATTGGAGAGGATAAATACCATATGGCAGTCCATAGTGCACAAGGTGAACAGGGCTGATAAAGTCAAGAGGACAGTGAGTGACTGTAACAAGCGCTGGCATGATTGTAAACACAAGACAAAGGAGAAACTGACATCCAATCTCAAGGAAGCATTGCAGACCGGAGGTGGTAGTCCAGCGGCCCAGGAGGAGCTGGATCCCTTGGAGGAGCAGATGTCGGTGGTCATCTCTGAGGTGTCGGTGGTTGGAGTTGCGGGATAGGACAGTGTTGGCCATGACAAACTACATCAGCAGCAGGTTAAGTTGCAACAAGGGCCAATGTGGGTATCTACGTAATGTTGTGCAGTCTATGTCCCTGTGCTCTGCTGCACTATCTACAGGCCAAAGGGTAGGCTCCTGGCTCATCTATGTTTAGACATGACATCAATGGAAGGCTCATGGGCATTTTGATCATTTGTTGGCGTAGGGCAGCATCACAAGCCTTCTAGCTGTGCTATACTTAGTCAAAGAAAAAGGACAGCAATGCACCGTATCTACAAGATACAGGACATTCCTGTCCTTTCTGCCAGAGCGGGTGCACAAATTGCAGACATCCACCAAAGCAGGCACCCTTGCACCATGGTGCAAGGGTACCTGCTTTGGTGCTAGCCATCTGAAAGTGCACCAGCAAAAAGGAAAGCACAGGGATGTGTTGTATTGTTGTAAACACAGTGCAGCCCTACATTTTCCTATTCACATAGCTAGGTGCAGCAAGATTTTTTCTGGCGCAGCAAGATTTTTTCTGGCGCTGCGCTGCACCACATGTCTACGAAAGATTCTCCTCTGTTTCACCTGGGCCCATGCAAATTAACCTAGCCTCCAAATCCCTAGCATAAAATTGGTATCTCACAGGAGAAATAACACACCTAAGGGGTGGGGGATATGTGGGCCATGGGTAGTACCAGCACAGGTACATTTCAAGAGTCACGTCCATACTCGCCTATATTAAACTACATGGTACCCAGCTGTCCTGACATGCAGGCTCAGACCACACAGGTGTCAGCTGCCATGGTAGGGACCACCTGAACTCCTCTCATCTACTAAACATGAATGTGTGGTAGGCCTGGGCGGAAAACTACGCTACGCTCGCGTAGTTTGCGAAGTTTGCGCTACTTCGCACAACGCGAATTGCACGTAGCACAGTGCAAACACGCGTGAGCGTAGCGTAGCGTAGTGCAGCGGTCATTTTTGCTTGCTCGCGGTCCTCAACGTCAAGTTGGCGACCGCGAGCAAGCAAATGACTATCCCGGCGAGACTTTTTCCTCGTTCGCGATCAGCAACACAAGTTGCCGATCGCGAGCGTGGAAAATAAACCTCCCGGCGAGATTCTCAACGCGGGGAGGTCAGGTTTCTCATTGCGAGTGGTCGCGTATGCTCGCGACCGCTCGCGATGAGAAACTACCAGTCCGCGTTGAGAAAGCTGCCGCTCGAGTAAAAATCTACTCGAGCGGCAGTAAAGACAGCTCGCACTGTGCAAGATGCCGTTTTCAATGATTGCACAGTGCGGACAAGCATCCGGCACTGTGTAATCATTGCGAACACGCACTACGCAGTTCGCGTAGTGCTACGCGAAGCTCGCGTAGTGCGAACTTCACTTTGCGTAGCTTCGCGAAGCGCTACTTCGCGAACTACGCCCAGGGTTAATGTGTGGAGGGGTGAATGCAAGTGATGTGCACCAGAGGACCAAGGGGAATATTTACATGAAATGGCGCAGCTTGTCGATGCAAACACTTCTGCAGCGCCGAGCTGCATCATTGCAAAAATGCATGGATGAGCTGTATTTACATGAATATGTGCCACCCCTGTGCTCACCCCTGCACCACTGAAAATAAAACAGCTGTGCGCAAATGCAGGCACCCTTGCACCATGGCGCAAGGGTGTCTGTGTTGGTGCTTGGCTGTTTTTATCCATGCGAGCGCAAGGGAAAACACATGGGGTGTGCCATATCCTTGTGAATACTGTGCTTTCCTGTGTTTGTGGAATGATGCTGTGTTGTTCAACTTCTATGTGACTATGCCTCTTGGTAGGTACATGTCAACATTCCTAGCACTATTATCAACTAAGGTGCTGCCTGACACATGTCACTCTATAACAAGCCTGCCATGTCAGTCCATTGGATATGGTCACGCATAATGTAGGTGTCGTAGGGACATGAGAGTCAATATATGACCAGGGTGCCATCACTGTGTGGCAGTAAGTCAGCTGCCAGGACCAAATTTGGAACAGCCAGAGAAGAGGCATGCACACATACAAGTGCATAGCTCTGATAAAAACGATGTGTGAAACCCTCAGATAACTGACTCTGGTCTTGATGAAATTGCTTGAATGTCAGTGATCGTAATCTGACTATTATGACAGGGCCCGTCAACTCAGAGTAGGCAAAGTGGCAGTGAGAACAATTCTGAGATTCTGTGATCTGAAAGGGAAATAGAGTTCTATTTGCAATACATACCTTTGTGTAGCGGCTGTCCTATGCATCAATGAGGAACTGAAAGTGTAATGTATTGCATCTTGATTATCTACTGCATTACTCATGTGAACATCTAAGAGACATCAGCAATAGCATTTCCCCATCTCATTACAGAGGATGAACACTCACCTACTGGCCAGCACACTGTCCGCAATGATGGGGATGATGACAACATAATAAATACAACGAAAATCCTTGGGTCTGAATAGTCTGTACAAAAAATGACAAACACAAAAACAAAAAGGTTCTGACAGACTCACAACATACTTTACTAAGGGAAGAATCCCTTAGTAGGACGAAATCCCTCATCCACCTAAGGTGGCATGCTTCATCATTTGGGATTCTTCTCCCAGAGGAAGGCCTAGTTCCCCTGGGGGCTACGTCCCCCTCTCTGAGAGGGAGGAGCTCAGGGATGTTTTAGTTCCTACTCTAACTGGATTAGTAAATCCACCAAATGAGAATAGTAGTGTGGGTGAGAGCGCAGTGCGAAAGAATAAAATGAGTGAAGTGATGATAAAACTAGCTAGGAAGAACTAAGTGAATACTTTATTTGAAAGCTCTCACTGCTAGGATTAAAAAACAGTGCACCTGCGGTATGGATTTAAACCGCATGTGTGAGGTGAAAGTTTGTGGTCAACATGTTTCAGCCTTTGAGCCCCTATCTCGGGCAAGGCTTTCTTCAGGACCTCAGAGATGCTGCTGCTACGTGAGAAAGTGTAACAAAATTATATTGGGAAAAACCAAAAAGCTAGGAACCAATTATACTTGCGGTTCCGGGTGTGTGGAAAATGTCAATCAAAACCGCAAGTATAACTGTATAAGGACCAGCTACCAACATCATTAAACACCATTATTTACACAACATTTAAGGAAGCAACTCCTACCGCCTATATTCATCTTGCAGCTTAAAATGACAATACACATGCCTATTATCTATCATATCAGATGTACTAAGCCCTAATTACAAAGACTGGGCAATTGTTGCACAATGCAAGTGCAACACCATGGCGCATTTAGGTGTGACCATATCAGTACTTAGTATGCTTAGGAAAAATGCTCTTTGGTACCCATGCAATGGTACACGTCACCTTCACTGTACATTAGCATGCCTTCTGCATCCTGCAATGGCCTTTATGCCATAGGGATTGGCCACAGTAAGATGTGCAATGTCTGCAAAGTATATGTATTGTCTCACAACGTAGTGTAACTGATATGGCAAGGAGCCATATCAGTACACATTGCTAACTATAATGAACACTTGGCAGGTATGACATGTAACAATGGATGCTGGAAAAGTACCTTACATCACACAGAGGCATATGAATCCACTCCTATCTGAACTGTTGTAAGTCCATGGTGAACAATGCCACTGCTCATTACATGCTCCAAATGTCATAGCATGTGCAACTGACATGCATTCCAAATTTTTCACAACCACATCCAAGTTCAGATGTGTATCCACTACCACATATATTTGCATAGTTTGCCACTGTGATCCTGGCTCCCTGTCAAGCCTCTATCTTGTGGTCCATCCCAGATTGGCAAAGTGTTCTCCTTGATAGTAATCAGAGGCTGATAGACATGCAACACTTGACGTCCACTTCTCCTGTCTTATTTATCTTCATACAAAATTTTATTTGTGATAGGGATGCACAGTGATTCTGGCAAGTCACACAGCATCTGACATTACACTCAATCTTGCACTACACAATTATCATTGATGAAGGCACTCACTGGTGAAGTTGGGGTCCTTGAAGTTATCCACCTCTCCACGTGTGTATGATGGGTATCCATCTACAACTCATAACCTGTAAAACACATCAGGAAACTTACAACACATATTTGATATGCAACAGAAAAACAGTACATATGCATAGCTATTGACTATGTTACCCTTCAGGTTATAAGTAATAAAATGCCACAGTTCACATGCCTGAAAGATACACATTGGTAAGGCCGTCTGAAGTGTAGATGCATGTGAAGAGCCAAAACATGCATCTTTTGTAGGGGTGGGCGGAATTTGCGTAGTCACGTTACGCAAATCTCCGCAAAATTGTAAAAAATCTCAGCGGAATTGCTTGTCCCGCCCGTTCGCAATGTGTTTTTGCGTGCTTGCGGGGAAATATATCGCTAACTTGCCCATGTGGTCGCTAATGGGCGCGGCCATCATGTTTTTCACTTGTCCCGCCCGCTCGCGATGGTTATTTCCTGTTCCGGGTCGCGTATTGCATGCTCCCGCCCGCTCGCAATGCTTATTTCCTGTTCCGGGTCGCGTATTGCATGCTCCCGCCCATTCGCGATAAGTATTTCCTGTTCGGGAACGCGTATTACGTGTTCGCGACGCTTTTTGCGTGCTCGGGGGGAAATATCGCGCGAACTTGCCCAGGCGGTCGCAATGGGCGCGGCCATCTTGTTTTTCACTCTATTGCTATGGTTCTGGGCCTGCTTTTCAATCCTCCCTCTATCTTTTCAATCCTTTGTTTCTGGAAGCTTTTTTTTGATCTTTTTATTTATTATCTATCTTTCTATTTTCCTGATTCTATATTTTGAGTTTTTTTCTACTTTTTGTGTGTTTTTCACTACTTTTTCACTCTTTTTCTATTACCTGCTTTTTCATTTCTTTTATTTACTTTTTTAATTCCTACCTTTTCTTTTCCGCCCCCCCGCCTACCCAGAACCATGGCAAAGGGCTCGTAGCCGTAGCCAGAGCCGCGACCTCCATCCTTGCGAAAGGCGGCGCCAAAAAGGGGTGCAGGCATGGGCCTTATTTGGTGAGGCGGAGGTGGCCGCACTGGTTTTTTTTGTGCAGCGCCACCTCCCCTTAACCCTGGCAGCAGGCGGCAGGCCTGGGTCCGGGTACGGGCTCTGGGAGCGTCGGCAGCGGTGGGGCAAGGCGCGTCGGGCAGTGTTTTGCTGCTCTGGTGTCTGGCGCACCAATAACCAGCTGACGCACCGGTGGTCCGATATTCTGGACCGGGAGCAGGACCTGCTGGACCTGCTAGGAGTGGAGGTCCCGGGGCTTGGTGAGTAGCTATTTAATATTACTACTTTGTGTTCTTCTGCTCTGTGTTATATATTGCGAATATTTTTTTTTTCCGACCAGCAAGAATGCTGCTGCTTACATTGCAGGTAAATTACGTTTAAAAATCTTCTGTGATTGTTATGACACAGGTGCTCGGCGCTACTAATCTTACTTGTTTGCAACTTTGCGCTCGCTTGGCCTGATTATGTAAGAATTTACTGTAGAGAACTTAAGTTAGGTAATGCTAGAGAGACTCTAGTCCTTCCTTTGTCCTCCTGCCACTAAGAAGAGATAGTGGTGGATTGATAGGTTTAGTTACTTATTAGTATTTGTTGGTAATTTTTAAGTGGTCTGCGTGACGCATCCTCTGTCACGTCACGTGCTGCTGAGTGCTGCTTACCCCAGTCCTTAGTAGAACTTTTTGTAGTTTGTTTAGTGAGTGTTAATAGGCTTATATCATCACTAGCAGAACATCAGCAGCAACCAACCAACAATTTGGTGTATGCAAAAATGTATGCATGTGTCCTCCATCTATGCATTTTTGAGGACTAAAATAAATGGAAATGCAGACTTAGTGAACAATTGGCCCGTCTGTAATAGGTGGGCTAGGTCAGGTGGTACTTAGGCTTACTAGACGGTCCGTGAATCTCGCAATACTACTAGTCGATCAGATTAGATAGGTCAATTTTATTGCAATTGTTGTTCACAAAAATGTTTTTGGAGTGTATTTTAAAATATTTTATTTGTTTCACACCAAACATTAATTTTTCTGTCTCTTTCTTTATGAAATCTTACATGATCAGCACCCAGGGGCAAGAAGACGGGGTCTGAGTCGGCGGAACCAGAAGAACAACATGCCTCCCAGGGCAAGGACCACTCCTCTACCGAGGGCTCTGCTGCTGGCCCCAGTAAGTCCTCCAGTGGTTAATATTAATAATTATATTTCCCTAACTTTTCCTGCACCTTATTTTTTCCGAACTATTATTTCGGTTTCCTAATTCTATTTTTTACAAATTCTTCTTCGATCTAGACTATCTGTTTCTAAATTCTTGTTATCCCTGCCTCTAACTGCGTCTGCTATGACTCTCTGTACTACTACTATTAGTCTGTCTGTAGCTAAGCTTGCCCAGTTGGCCACTCTTTATTTAAAAGTTTTTAAATAAAACTCAGATTCACCAATAGCTCTAGCCATTGAGTCCAGTCCTTTGGGTTGTCCTCTTCTACTACTTCTAGTCTTCTTAATCTTGAGGCTTTTTGACAATTCCCACCAACAAAATGCCCAACCAGATTTTACTATTTTTGATAGGATAGGACATACTACTACTGTTGTAGGGATTCTGCACATACAGAACTTTGCACAAGAAAATAGGACGTTGGTGATGGGGGGTTGGACCTTCCTCACACCTCAATCAGAAGCCACCACAATCCCATGACCGACTAGTTATAGTGTCTCATTAGCTCTCCGAACCCCCCCCAAGATACCCAATGAGTAGACAACCCAGAACATAACACTCCCGACCTCTCAGTCGCGGAATCAATGCACACCCTTTCATTCACTCACTCATGTAAGTCCACACCAAATACCACCGAGTCTATGTAAGTTCAAAAGGTTTATTTTCAACTGACAAGCTCTGTACGTTGTTCTATAATGCAGCAGCAACAGCAAAATGCATAAGATTAAAACACTAAACATTGTTACACTTAGTTACACTTACAACTACAAGTCCATAGAAGACAAAAGGCGAAATCATGATAATTGAACAGTGGTGGAAGAACCACCCTCCCCTTGGTAGGAATATAGTTAATATAAAATTATAAATGAAGATCTCTGAGCGAATTCTGGGGACCCCTCACCTTAGAAGAACCTAGTACTGGTTACATCATAAGCTCTGCAAAGCTCTGGTTCGTAGAAGGGAATCTTCCGTCTGTTATGAGAAAAATGGTGCGCGTTAGTATAGTGCAAGCATTTCTCAGTCGTGCCAAAAGTGTAGCATTTTTATGGATAAGCAATATGGACTAACACCAGAACTCCATAACAAAGTGGCTTGTTTTTCGACCTTGTACGCAGCGCTCAGACAGTAGCAGTATGAGCTCATGTGGGCTCAAAGGCGTCTTACACAACAAGCTGCGAGGTAACTTGCGCAAAAATAAAAGACACAAAGCTAAAATGGTTGCATGGCTCGGGGTAACTTAGCAAAGACTAGAATGACCCTAGGGACCATATAACACTACTAGTGTCTACTCTACTACCTGATTTGTACTAGTGATGTATGTTGTAAATGTATTATGTATGTATTAACTTTTTTTTCAATCTTGCTAGTGAAAAATAGAGGGAGGTGTATATGGCATCTAAATAAAGTGTAATGTTTTTTCTAGGCATACTATCGACCACCAGTACCGGGGCCAGCGGCGAAGGTGACGCGGCCGCTGAGGGTGCAGGAGGAGATGCGGCAGTTGCAGGAGGAGCTGCAGGGGGTGAGCCAGCAGCAGTGGCGGGCGGTGGTAAGTTATATTCCTAATCCTTACTTATTGACATTACACTCGCTGCAAGGGTGTACTGTATACTGTACTGTTGAGACTTATTAAGTAAGAAGTTGTTGTGAACGGTTGAAGAAGACACCCTTTACTTAGCATTAGCAATAGCATTAGCGGCGGGAGTGTACTGTTGAGTAACCAATGGCCTCTTCTATCTGACTTCAACTCAGCTGTGAAAGTTTTATGGAGAAGACTAAAAGTCAGATCAGATGACCTTGATGGATGGGTTGAACGAAAAGGGAAAGAAGGGTGGAAGGAGGAAGGACGGGCGAGATTTAATATTTATGACTGGCAGAGAAGGATACGTGGGATGCATGCATAGGTGGCTGATAGGAATCAGATGCATGGGTGGTGGAATGCCTGAAACTCCCACAAATGTTAGAGGCCGAGGTAGTGGGAGGATAGATACATACCACAAATGTTATGTACTGTGCTTGCTAGTGCTACTGTGCCACTATGTGTAGAATTAATTTGTCTTACTGCTTTGCTAAGAGTATATTTTACAATAGTCTTGTTTTTTCTTCTTGATATAGCTACTCCTTCCAAAGGGAAAGCAGACAGGAAGGATTTGACAGCCAAGGCCCGGTGCCGGAAGCTGGAGGCCATACAAACGGAATACCGGCGGCTGGTGGTTCTGGCGGAGGAGGAGGAGGCGGCAGCAACTGCAGCCTCCTCCAATGCCCCAGGCCCCAGCCACCCCCATCCAGTGTTACGGCGCCACCGTCTGGCAGCCGCCCACCGCCGCACTTCTTTTCATAGCACTGCTGCCCCCCCCTGTGGATTCAATTGCCGTGCATTGAAGCGCCACGTGGCCCGCCTAGTGGAGCGTATTCGTGTCCTGGAGAGGCGAGCCCGCCGATGAACAGACCCTGTTGATTGCCCCTTTTATATTGCTTATTTTGGTGGGTGGGAATCGGGCGTTGGGGTTTTCACTTTTGGACAATTGGACATTTAATTTGTTGGACTTTTTCGTTCCGGACAATGGACATTGGTTGGGGTTAGAGAGAGGGGTGGGTCAGGTGTTGTTGTGGGATTTTTTACATAGTTTATTTTTGTTAGGGGATTAAATTATATATTTATACTTTACATACGATGTTGTTAATGTTTTGTAGGTGGGGTTACTGTTTTATGTCACACTGTTTCCTTGCTGGTGCAGGGCCACAGCCAGTGTTTTATTTAAATAATTGGCTGACTTGGTAAGACACAAACAGATAGATGCAGTACCCCTCACTGAGGGACTTGTCCTACTCGTACTGTCAGTCTCTCCTCCTAGTCTATGCATTCTGCAACTGGACTCAAAGGGGTGTGTGAAATAGAATTAATGAAAAAATGTCCATTATTAATTATGCCTCCCCCAAACTTCTTCTCTTACCTGTGCTTGATGTTTAACTTAGGCACGGCGATGGCTGCATGGTGATGATGGTTTTCTTTCCCAACATGCCATAGTTGTGGTGGTAGTAGTAGTAGACACTGGCAGTAGCATTTGCAAAAAAAAGAAAATGAAACAGTCAGTCGCCTGAGAGAGACTGTGGGAGGAGTAGTAGAACGAAGTACAGTACAGAACTTACTGCCAAACAATAATATGCCAAAATACAATAAAACATAATGGTGGCGGGAATAGCCTAGTACATAGAGTTACAAACTCTAGCTGTGTCGAGTCACTCGACTAGGCCTACAGTACACTCGACACAAGCGTAACCGTTAGTGCTGTGTAGGAGGATGACAACAAATCCAATCGATGCCGGCAATTAATGCTGATGGATTAGGTTCCTTTGGTAAAAAAATGATCTCGCAAATATACTGCTCATGGGTGGGCAATCAGAAGAAGATCCTCGCACTGCCTTGAAATTGAATTAGTGTTGCTTTTGCCACATCCGCCCCAGCAAGCGTGTGATAAATTATTGGTGTACATTTAATTTAGTCACACCTCAATAAGTCACACAGCCCGGGGGAAGAGGGTTAGGGTTTGATGAATGGTTGGGAAGGGGGGTTTGGGGAAAGATTTGACAAAGAAAAACAGTACGCATGGACAACAACAAAACACAATCTTGGCAGACGACCATATCCATAAATCTGTTAAGGGAGAAAAAGGAAATGCATGCATGATGATGATAACTTGATGGTTAATGATAAGTAGTACTTACTAACTACTACTAGGCAATTAGACAGTACAGGGCAGCAGTATATTGTGCAATTTGCCTTGCCTGTCTGCCCTCCGAGAGACCCGAATTACATACAGTTTCTGTTCTGTTGTACCGGCCCGGGCTTACTATTAAAGATAGCCAAGAAAATTCAAAAATAGCTGTAGGGATGAATTGAATTATAAGCAGAGAGTAAACATAATAATAACAACAAGACACAATAGTAATGATTGAAGACAAAAAATTAATCAAATTATTTAAAAGATGATGAAAGTTGATACTGTTACTGTATGTTATCCTGGTCAAAATGGGGAGTTGCATCTCGGCATTCCTCTTGGTCCTCCCTTCCATGGACGCTCCGGCCATCAATCTTGGGTGACACCACTGCCTGCCTGGCAGATGTAGATTCATTGGTAAGGTAAGTGTGAGTTGTTTTTCCCAGTATAGCACAGGGTAAGGGCCGGCCTGTAATTGTAGATGGAAAAACAAAAGGGATATTGAAAAATCAAGTAAAAAAAAAATGCATAAATTACGGTGGACTGCAACAAGAACACTTTCAGAGGCGGCATGGATACATCATGTCTACTCTAGTCTGTTTCCAGCATTAACCTCCAACAACAACAGGACAGAGCAGGCCCACGGCACCCGTGACCCATCCTCCATTTAGCGTACATTTTTTGACAGAGGCAGACAAAGCAGATATACAGCAACATAGCATTTTACAAATTAAGTGACGAAATCAATGCAACGCTGTCAGTCATACCACCACACTCGACTCCACCACTACACAGACATGTAGGTCTGCAGTGGTTGTTGTTGACTTGTTTACCTTTTATGCCACTCATGAAACGCCCTGAGTTATTCCATCAATCATCTCGGATCCTACTGAGTGACTGCGAAGATATTATGTCACTGTGGTCATCATCATGGTGTGTTGTCCAACTCAGTGTGCAGTGTACAGATTGAGTCCCCTTTCCATATTCAAAATGCAATGGATCGGCCTGCAGTAGAAGTACAAATTTGTTATTAAAAAACAAGAATGGAAACAAACATTGCATTGAGTTACTTTTAGTGTGTAGATTAGATAATAGTACACAATGAATTAACTTCATGCACTACAAACAACAACAACACAAATCACTCAGTCAGCGTCCAATGCATGTCATCATTCATTACCTGTTCCTTCTCATCTTCAGTTAATGGGCAGTCTCTCTCAGCTCGGAAAGGAGGATAGCTATAGTAGTCATCATCATGTTCCACTTCTTTTGGAGAGACTCAACGAGGCAAGATTTTCTTTTTTCTTCTATTATGCTACATCCAATCATCATCTGGCTTGAGGGCAATAGATTTAGGGCGATTCAGGAGGATGGAGGAGCAGGACTTGGAGGAGTGGACTGAAATGCAGACAGCTGAAACTCATATATGGCAATAAAAGACTAGAAGACGGTGGTGATGGATTTGTTGTGATTTGAAGTTTCCAACCAGAAAGACAGACACACAAATAAAAGTAAATAAGGGAGGACAACAGTAAGAAGTGGAAGCCTAGTTGTCAGGGAAGTATAGCTCATCCTCAAACTCTGGGGGTTCAACCAGAAGTAGGTAATCAGCATCTAACACGCTACTTCCATCACCTGAGCCGCTGTCCTCATCTTCCTGCGTTGATTCATGTATTGTGTAATTCGGTGGTATAAATTGCTGATTCATTTTGATCATGGTTAATCTCTCCACGTTTTTGGGTGAGAGACTGGTCCTTTTCACTGTTACAATGGAACCAGCAGCACTGAAAACACATTCAGAAGAGACACTTGCGACAGGGCAAGCCAGATAGTTTATCGCCAGCCTGCTGAGCACTGGCCATTGGCCCCTTTTGCCATACCAGTACCGCAATGGGTTTTGATCAATGTAGACCTCTGTTGGGTCATCCAGATAGGCCTGGACCATCCGCTCAATGTTCAGGGGTGCTACACTTTGTTCGGCCTCTTTTGTCTTTGCATCAGCACTGGACCTAGCAAGTCCTTGCTGTAAATACCAATCCTGTGCCATTTTTACTGGGGCTGATGATCCGGTTCTTGCTGTTGTCGATAGTGTTGGTGTTGGTGACAGCTGTGAACCAAATGCACTGCCCTCAGGCTCTGAAGTTGAACTTGACGCCGGATGCCCTGCTGCAGTACTTGTTGTGGGTTTGAGTAGCCGGCCTTTAATTACCAGCCGTTCATTTTCCAATTTACTGGCTGCCTCAGCTATCCAAGTTTTGTACCGGGCAACATCCACTTCTGAAAAAGGGAGTAATGTCTTACTGTTCAGTGCCGATTTGTACCGTGGATCCAGAATTGTGGCACAAATGTAATGTTCTTGTGACAAAATCTTAGTTTCCACCCTTGCATTTTCAGTTAAGCGACATGATAAGCTCTCCACCAACTCATATGCTTCTTTTTTTTCCTCCACACCTATGTACGCTTCAGACACCTCCTTCAGCTGTTGCTCTAGCATGTGCAACAATGGGATAGCTTGGCCCATAGTACAGTCCTCCTTGCTGACTTCACGTGTGAAGACCTCGAAAGGAAGAAGCATCTCTGTCAGGTATTTAACTAGGCACCATTGGTCCATCTGAAGGGTCATGCCTTTCACAGTAGCATCCGCTCTTCGCATGACATATTCATTGATTGGTCTGAACTGCTCAAACAGACGGTCAAGCATGTAATACATTGAGTTCCAACGTGTTGCCACCTCCTGGATGAGTGCTTTGACAGGCATTCTATAGTCACGTTGAATGATCCTCAGCTGCTTCCGGGCTTTAAAAGAATGGCTGAAATAAGTGCATATTCTGTGGCAGGTGGTCAGTAAATTGCTGACTATGGGTTCTTTTTTCAGAAAGTCTTGAACTATAATGTTAATGCAGTGCGTCAAACACGGGACCCTGAAATAGGCACCAACCTCCATGGCCTTAAGTACATTACAAAACCAAAGGGGATGATGGACGGAGTGTTGAACATAGCAAGCACTCACCCCCAGTCAACTGATCTGGGTTTAATCCATCATCATTCTTTAGCTCACTCCACCACCCCAGTTCAGACATGGCCATATGCAAATCAGTCTGACCCTGTGCCTCATGGGAACAGTCCAGGCCGAACTGCCAAGCCATGTCTTCCCTGGACCGGAAACAAGCATCCTGGGGCTGGTTTCTGGCTTACAGCCGTCATCAGCCAGGCTATCTTGAATCCAGTGGCAAAGTGAGCAAGGGACCCACGTCTGGGCATACCCTGCCAACTTAGGGCGAACATAGCAAAACCAAATGGGATGATGGACGGAGTGTTGAACATAAGTACATTACTGCCATTATCCGTGGCAACAAAACCAATGTTAGGCCCTCTTGGGCGCAGCCTTTCAAAGACGTTGCTGTTAAACTCTTCCAAAATGTTTGCAGCAGTATGAGATTTCTCCATGGCGAACATGGCTACAGTGGCATGTTTCCGAGTAGCATTAAAAATTTCAGCTGTGTCAACAGCACCTACTTCAGATAGCTTTTCTCTAACCCCCACAAAAGAGACCCACTGTGCAGTGATGCACATGTAATCAGTGGCTTGGCAACTGGTCCACATGTCTGTTGTCAGGTGGATATTGTGAACAGCACTCTGCTGCAAAGCTTGTCCAACCAATTCCAGCACATCGTGATGTAGTGCTGGAACAGCAACTCTGGCAAAATAGGACCGGCTGGGAACCTTCCATTTAGGGCAGATGGCGGACACAAATTCAAGGAAATCCACCCCTTCCACAAATGAAAAAGGGAGAAGGTCCAGCTCTAACATTTTAGCCAGCTTCGCATTGTACAACCATGCCGTTGTGTGGTTGCGTTGGTACTGCCCCTCCGACCTAAGCATGCTGTCATTGGTAGGCTGGACTATTTTCCTTTGTGGTGCAGATGTCTTCTTGAACCCAGTTAGGCTCAACGACTACGCACTTTTTCTCATTGCAGTACTTGGTTGCCTTGGTGTCTCAGGCTGACTCTTACTACGGTGCCACTGAGATGTTGCTGAGGATGTGGGCGGTACCACTACACTGCTGGGGATAGGGCTAGAAATGTCTCCCTCTTGTTGACCTTCCACCGCGATCGTATCTTCCCCTACTTCTTCATCCCCAACAACAGCAATGGGTCCAGTTTTACTTTTTTCTAAGTGAAGTAGGTGAGCCTCCCACTTGATACTGTGGTGTTTTTTGAGATGACTTGTTTGGCCTCCGGTACCATAGTTTGTACCAAGCTTACCCCGCCTAACAGCCTGCCGACAAATTCAGCATATAGCAATGTTCTCCTCCTTACTGCTAACCGAAAAGAAGTCCCAAACTGGGGAGGAGAACTTTCTGGCGCTGCTGGAGGTGCCACTTTCAATACCAGATGAACTGGAGGGTGTGCACTACCACTACCACTAACTACTGAGGTGGTGGTTGAGCTGGATGTAGGTCCCTGCCGGGCCTTTGCAAAGGCAAATATGGAAGCTGGAGGTCGTGTTGGTGTTACCTGTGTTGGTGGCATCCATGCTACATCCCTCGCAGCGATTTTGGATAGTCTAATAATGTTGGTCTCCATCTCCTCTGGCCCGGGAGTGATGTTCATGATGACTGGCTCTTCATCATCATCACCCCCCTCGTCTACATCTACCTCCATAACTCTAAGGCTTTCTGGAACCTTCCTTTTCACTACCCTTGTCTTGTGGTGCGCATCACTCTCAGACTGAGCAGTGGTTTCCAAGTGGCATCTAGATCATCAGAAGCGGGGCTTGAAGAAGAAGTTGATGGACTAACCCTCCTTTTCCTTGCTGGGGGTCTGGAAGACAATGGATCTTCTGAAACAGTGGCTTGCTCCTCTTCGTCTGCAAAAAGCTCGATTTCCTGAACTGCCCCTACTTCAGGTGGAACAACTACTATTGTGGGCTGTGGTTGCGGCTGCGGTTGCGGCTGCGGTTGCGGCTGTGGTTGCGGCTGTGGTTGCGGCTGTGGTTGCGGCTGCGGCTGTGGTTGGGGCTGTGGTTGCGGCTGCGGTTGCGGCTGTGGTTGCGGCTGCAGTTGCGGCTGCGGTTGCGGCTGTGGTTGCGGCTGTGGTTGCGGCTGTGGTTGCCCACTTATCTGCTGAGTTTCTGCCTGCGTGTGCGTGGATTGGGTACTACTTTGCGATAATGACATTTCAACATCACTGCTCGTTCGTAGACTGGCTACCTCTGCCACACTCATGGGCTTGGGCCTAGGTTGGTGGAGTGGGCCTGCTGATGCGGAGGTGCTGCTCCCAGCTTGGTCCCCGCCGGACACCGCTGCTGCAGACGTAAGTTTTTTTTCCCCAAAAAACACATCGGGCGGCACACCAGTCTTGGCAAGTGCCACTTCCATCTTCTGTTCCTTCTTCTTCTCACCGGCAACTTTCTTGGTACTGGAGGACCTGGTACCTTTCTTTGGGGCCATCTTCTTCAGATGTCAGCAGGACGAAGGTGCACAAGTTGCAGAGATGTCTGTGGTCACACGTGGACGTGACGTAGTGCGCAGCAGGACTTCTGTCTGGCAGTACAACGGGTGATGATGATGACACCTCCTCCTCTGTCTTTTTGTGCACCTAAAAGCAAAGAAGCCAGGAGAAGAACATCAGTGAAATGTTGCATTTGTTGTTGTGGTTCAATTACTACTAGTACAAACAAACAAATAAAATATATAACTTAGTGTAGCCATTTGTGAGACTTTGTCAACAAGGGCTTTCATGGTATACTGTGTACACTCTCAGGAAGGATAGGAAAGAAGAGGAACAACAAGAAAAATACAAATGTAAAGGAAGTGGACCCTGTTTGGCATTAAATTATTTGTTCATCACATCATTCAGGGAGCTGCAGCTGGCAAAGGGGATGGATGGAAGCAGTAAGCCAAGAGGAAAACCATGCAGGCCTAAATGGCAAAAGCAGCACACTTATAACTCCCACCAGAAATGGCCACCAGCCACATGGACACTCACAAATCACAAGCAACAAGCAGGAGGCCTGGAAAACATTGTACTGAAAACAGGCCTATAATAGCCAGGCAAAGGCTGCATGCTAAACCACACTGCTTTGCCTGTAATGCAATAAAATGCAAAAACGAAAATCCACAGGGCTAAACAAGGCCTGCAAGGTACACAACACACCGCACACACAACAAAGGCATTTATTTAACACACACCCAAACACTGAAATACACCCAAAAATACACATTTTGCAATTCAATACAATGCCATCCATGCCCTAAATGATGTTTAAATTCAACAGAACACACAGAAACAGTTGTTTCATGCACCCCTGACTACCTCTGAGCCTACTGGATGAAAGGCCTGTTGGCAGACTAGGCCACAAGCTTGCAAGCCTATGGATAAAAGCACACTACCGAGCCTCAAAATGGCCACCAACCACATGGCCAGGCCCACAACAACAAGAAACTGAAGACAGACAATGCAGGCCTATGGCAAAAAGCACACTGCCTGGCTTCAAAATGGCCTCCCACCTCATGGCCAGGCCCACCACAACAAGAAACTGAAGACAGACAATGCATGCCTATGGCAAAAAGCACACTGCCTGGCTTCAAAATGGCCTCCAGCCTCATGGCCAGGCCCACAACAACAAGAAACTGAAGACAGACAATGCAGGCCTATGGCAAAAAGCTCACTGCCTGGCTTCAAAATGGCCGCCAGCCTCATGGCCAAGCCCACAACAACAAGAAGCCTAGGCCACAAAAGAAACACATGCAGGCCTATTTGGCAAAAGCAACACACTTATAACTCCCACCAGAAATGGCTACCAGCCACATGGACACTCACAAATCACAAGCAACAAGCAGGAGGCCTGGAAAACAATGTACTGAAAACAGGCCTATAATAGCCAGGCAAAGGCTGCATGCTAAACCACACTGCTTTGCCTGTAATGCAATAAAATGCAAAAACGAAAATCCACAGGGCTAAACAAGGCCTGCAACACACCACACACAACTAAGGCATTTATTTAACACACACCCAAAAACTGAAATACACTCAAAAATATACATTTTGCAATTCAATCCAATGCCATCCATGTGCCCTAAATGATGTTTGAAATAAATAAATACATCACACAGCAAAGGAACAGTTGTTTCATCATGTTTCATCATGCACCCACCCATGACTAGCTCTGGGCCTACTGGCTACCCACAACTATTTATTTTTAAAAATGATGAAAAGTACCAAAATTGTAGTTTCAGCAACTCCAATGCCCCAATCAAACAACACCAACTTACTTGTAAAATCTCAAATCCAAAAGTCCTCAAATCCAATGATAATGATGCAGCAGACACAAAGAGTGATCCTTCCAGCTCAAATCCAAATGAAAAATGAACAGGAGATGTACAAAGCACTGGGAGGAGCCTGCTGGATAGGAACAGGAAGTAGGAGACTCTGTGGCACTTCCTCTCTCTCCCCCCCAAAAAATTTGACAAAAAAGGACAGCCAAATATCAATCTGAGGAGTTTTTTTCATCCAAATCATCATTTTATAGAAGGTTTTATGCTGCTCGAGATATTATTCTTCTCCAGATTGAAAATTTTGCGTGTTCGGGATCGCAAGCTTTACCAACATTCCGCCGGATGTCCGATGACGCGCCCGAATGACGTGATCGCGATCGCAATCTCTCTCGCGGTGCACGATGGCGCAGCGAATGACGTGTTCGCGATCGCAAACTCTCGCTGGATCGCGCAGCCGGCTACCGAAATCTCGTGGTGCACGCGAACGGATAGGAAAACTCGTCGGCGAACGCAGGAATCCCGGTAAGTCACTATCGCGAGCGCTAGAATGCATTTTTAAAGCACGAACAAGAAAATAATTCCGCTACGCCGCGGATCGCGGAATTGTTGGCAATTTCGCGTTCACCGCAGAACGCGAAATTGCCTAAATTCTGCAAATTCCGTGAGCGGAGCGGAATTTGACGCCCAGGCCTAATCTTTTGGCCAATTTGCGGAACCAGGTCATGAACCTCATAACTATCAAATTTCACTTTTGTAGCTGACGTGGATGATTCTCTGCACCTACATAAATCACATACCATACTCAGCAAGGTATCGGAATACTCAGGACCTCTTAAATGCTGACACCAGGAAATGAGTATGCTATGTAAATCTCACATCATGCATACTAGTTCCCTAAGTTAGATGAGTTCTTTACCTGTCAGTGCATGATGTTGTTCACACATGTTCCATGCATCCCTAAGTTTAAAATAGCATGATTGAACATGTATGGGATAGGTTGAGATGTGTCATATTCAGGTTAGCATACCCTTGAATACAGTACCATGTGAGTGGGTTCCCATCTGGCATACATTGGGCCACTTATAATAGAGGCATGTACTATGTGAGTCTCATGTGTACAAGGACAGATCCAGTGGCCCGGGCCTCAAAAACACCTCTATGAGGCCATGCAAAGACATCATGTGGGATATGCTATGCTTTCAGAGGTATGTAGTCAGGCAGACCAGTGCAAAGCACAGCGTAGCTATAGTGGACAACAATGAGTCATACCTTTTGCATAAGAAATGCTGTTCAAGACTAGTGATATGTGGTTTGCCACATTCAGAGGTTAGCTAAGCAGTGTAAGCCATGGCAGGCCTCATTAATGCTTGACAACCCAGAGGAGTATGCCAGGGAGGATCATCGGCACATCACTATGGGCCTTATTTGCAAGGCCCTTGCGCGGCCGGTAAACCACTTTTGACAATGTAAGAAGTGACATTCCAGCAGTGCAAGGGGCTTGCAAATAAGCTCCTTTATGTGTAACGTATGGTCTGTAAAGGCCCATCCCAACTGTACCTGACAAATGCCTGTTGTGAAATAAGAAGCTCTGGAGCAGATCTACACTACCTGGTCTGTCATCATATGAGTTGTTTGGATGGGCTATGGGCATGTACATCAGCTCAATGCTTCCCTGGGACTCACCTGTAACACCTACCGGGGCAGGTATACTTGTGTGGCCCGCACAGTGTCACAGATTGCACTGGTGCACAGATCGTGCCAGCACTATAACCACAGCATTTCCTGCTTTTGCATGGGGGCATGGCTAATTTGAGCCAGAAAGTCATGTAAGCCATACCTAATGTTAACACAAATCATCAATGGGTACATGAGATACATAGGATAGCAGACAACTCATGTGTACTTACTAGATGCTCCACCAACTTCTATGCCAACATAATCCAGGGGGTCAGACTCCCTGCCAACCACATCAGCCTGTGATGTTTTAGCTGGTGTGTGTCAGGGTTCACTCTGAACATCCTCTGCATCTGGAGGCAGATACACTCCCAGCTCTGTTTGGGGGTCTTCACAAGGTAGCCCTGGATGACATGGCCGCCACTGGCTACCATGGCAGGCAGGTAATGCGTGATCAACCACAGGAAGCTCCCAAACTCCTTCTCAGTCATGGGGCGAGACCGACTCTTCGCCGGCATGATTCCAACAAAATTACAACACCCAAACAAAACTGAACCCCCAAAAAACCAATACTACCCCTATAACAAATATACACCTCAAGACAAACACCCAACAGCACAGAGGGCAATACACAACAAATATGAAACAATTAAGCACAAAAAGGGCTTGAGGGACATGACAGGGAAGGCAGACACGACGTGCCAGTTCCAACCACAACAAAACCCCTCTCCAGCACAACCAAAACACCACCACTCCCAAGCTCAGGCAGAAAAACTGTGACTTAAAGTGAAAGTGAAAGTAACTTAACAGTTCCTGGTTTGCAGCATGCAGGATCTATTGCATCACTTCCTTTTATCCATTACTTCACTTTCTGGGCGTATGTGTCACGTTTTCAGCTGGAGTGTAGTTTTTTTTTTACGCCAGCAGTTAATTTGTTGATTTTGCACAAGGCCTGATAAGGCATAATGCGGATTTTAGTAAACATTGGCTGGGAAGAATCATTTTTGGCTGACGCAGTGGCTGCAAAAATCATGCTTAATGGTCATGCGCCATTTTTCTTTTGACACAATAGATCTAAAGTGTGTTTTTTGTCTATTGTGATGTGCAATGCATGTAATAATATACAGGGATTGCAGATTTGGGTGTGAATAAGTGGAGTTGACCTGTTTACAGTCATTGCATGCGTTTACACTGTGTGTTGACAGTGAACATATTTGTGGGTTCCTCCCGTTCAGGTATCTTACTACCCATAGTGCCCAAACACTGTGGTAGCACAAGGGCGCACCTTACCAGAGGTGCCCTGTGTGCTGAATTAGTCTTAGCACCCATTGACATTGTATTAGTTTCCTCCAGCGATGCAACAGACTACCACTGCCATGGGGTCAGTGCACTAACATCTACGACAGCTCAGCCTACTGCCAAATAGCACCATGTCCCACAGTTGAAGCATCAACCTGTGGGAAAATTTGGAAGTTTGTAGAGATTGGCTAGACCTACCTGGAAGGGATGTATGGATGGTGCCATTTGATTGAGTATTTACCATTCATATTCAAGGGCTGTACCACACAGGAAGGTTACAGTTTTATCATTTGTGGCCAACATGATCCTCTCATGATGATTGTGCTATAGTAGATCACCATGCATGCCTTGGCGTGACCTCTTACATATTGCTGATAGTAAGGCTGTGTAAATCACATTATCACTACACTCTGCATCAAGGCAGTATTGCTTGTGCATAGCAGTGGGTGTTCACAAGCAACACTGTTGCACTGGCAAAGTATAGTATGTAGCGTTTGTATGTGTGATATGAGATCACCTAATGGATTTAACATGTGGACACAGTTATTGATGCATCATATGTAGACTGTAGGTTTGGGACTGTGTTCCCAGGCACATACTATGTGGAACACTTTAAAGTCATCATACTACGATTGTCCTCTTCTATCAGCCAAAAGTATGAGGCTGAACCAAATGGCTATCAGCAGGAGAGACACACACACCGTCATTGCACACTATCTACATTACCACACCATGTTAATTGTGGCTGGCAATCGAGGACTATCTGCTACAGGAAGTTTGCATGCCCACTATTTCATTTGTATCAGATGATGTTGAATGCTGTGTGTTACCCATAACTACATACATTATCTGTGTGACAATTAGTAGCAAGTTAAATGTGAATGTTTAGGTGTTTACTGTGACTATGGAATCAAAATGCTTACACAGTGGTAGTGCTCATACATTTATGTACAGATGGATTAACAATGTTAGATCTGTCATCATTGAGTGATATAATGAACATCACTCATGCTTCTGTGAAGAAATTGTTGATGATGTTGTCCCTCCGCCTTTTTGTGGCAACTGATGGTACAGGTCGGTGAGGCTCCTCATCTTCCTCCTCCTCATCGTCTGTCAGTTCCTGCTCTCCATTGTCATCAGCCCATGGCACATTTGTCCTTACACATATGTTGTGCAATATGCAGCACAGCAATATTATTTTGCATACAATAGTAGATTGCTAGACATCTGCCCCCAGATATGTCAGTGCTCCGGAAGCGGGATTTTAAAACTCCAAATGCCCGTTCATTGATAGACCTGGTGCTGCATAGGGCATGATTGTAGGTTCACTGGGCTTCTTTTTGTGGGTTTTTCAGAGGAGTCATGACCCACAGCAGCAGAGCATATCCTTGGTCCGCTGCTAAGAAAGGAAGTATACAATTAGTTAAGAGTCATGACAAGGGATGGATCGACATTCATGTCTATTCTTTTATGTGTCCTGAGTGACTCATACACCTTGCTTACTGTAAAAGATGTGCTACAAACATTGTGTGCCATACACGCAAGTAGGGATTGGAAATGACTAACACTGTGCTACACATACAGGTATGCTGGCCTATGTAATGCACTTCCTATTTGTCATATTGGTTAGTGCCAATGTCATGCAGGTGATGATTTGTCACCAGATAGGAGAGTCAATTTGCCATGGAGTAGACACATGTCCCACATTTATCTATTGTGTCTATTACTGGCTACTATTGCCATTTCTGAACTAATACCTGTCTGATTTGACAATATGTAACAGGAGCAGTTGATGTAGCATACTTCAGTCACACATATTTTGCATTGAGAGTTGGAGTCAATGTTTTTCAGTGTGGACTGCCATGGAAAGGATAGTAAGTGGATATCAATGTGGGACATGATAGTGTACACAAGGCAATGCACAGTGTCCACTATGGTGACAGTACACAAGGGGTTAGAGATATGTGTAAATCATGTGTTGTACAGTGCAACTGGTAGACTAAATATACTACAGTGCCACACTGCTTGTGGACAGTGTAGGCTATAATTTCCACATGATTCAGTGTCCAAGGCCCTGTGGCTGTACCAGCAGAACCTGTGCAGCATTGCCCCAACACAGGCACATTATTCCCATGATAACTGTGTTGTTGGTTGTCATGGGAGATGTAGTTTGTGCATGAGGCTGCATGGTGCTGCACAGTCTGGGGCCATGGATGAAAGATATAGTGGTTTGTGCGCAACAAAACAGTGTGCACATAGGATGTGATATGTGTATATGATGAGTGATATATTGAAGCATGATAGACATGATCTTGTGAGGTTCATATATGACAATATTTCTCAGTTTCACAGGTCTGGCACCCATCTCATGCCTCATGACCATGGTATTTACATGTGGACACACAGACTAGAGACAGGGATTGACAGGGTGTTTGGACTCATCATATTACAAAGGTGTTGAATTTGTGAGGGTCTTTGACATTATAGAATGCACACACAAGGCCTCCTTTAGCATTTGTTGCCACTGGGCAGCAATGGATGAAATATGGCTGTGCTGACCTGCATCCAAAGTGAAGGGGTGGAATGTGCCTTGTTCCTAACATACAGCACATCCAACGGTTTGTCTGCATACGCACCATCACATGGTAGTGACTAGGGCCAACACCCCCCCTTGCACCATGGTGCACATGTGTCAGCTTAGTATCCTCACATGATGTCATGCTTTATGTGACACGTTCCAGCACCAAAAACACTCAATCTATGCAATTGCCTCCTATTATGTGTCCTGTGGAATGCAGGACACATAGTAATTGGACATGACAAAGAGACATGATATTATATATCCTCATTTCAACCCCTCTTGGGAGGCACACTATTTGCACATAGTCCCAGGGTCCCTGACCATAGGATGTGTGGAAATGTGTGAGATCTTTATTGGTGATGCATGAGAAAGGCCATTGCAAGGCCCATGGTACACATCCTTAACGTAGGGTGAATGAATGCTGCACTTTGCTGTGGTTTGCCTTACTGCTTACCTATGAGAGCAAGCAATGTCATGCTGACAGAAACTGCATTGATATGATTTGGTAAGCTGCTCCACCAGAGCATCATGAATAATAGTGATTATCCATCAGCACAGTTCACTTGTACATTTGGCCCACAGTGGAGTAGGCAGTCTCGACATGGGTGTCTTGTAGGATTGTGTTGTGCATATGCCATGTAGTATGGCGCAAGTAGGACCACACCCACTATGTATGCACAGTCTCATTCAACCCAATACTGATATGTCAACGTATGCCTACATAATTGACTACCATGTGGCTTGTCATGTACTTGAGAAGTACTTACCAACCAGTTGGACATTCCCATAGGTCCCAAGCGCTCATTGATGGCGGAATGCCAGAAGATGAAGGAGTCATGAGCACTGCCAGGGTACTGTCCAAGGACATTTATGAAGAGGCCCAGATGGTCCATGATTGCCTGCACTTTCATTGAATAAGTGTGATTTCTGTTGTGGTAGATGTGTGATGTTGCCGCTGGAGGCACAAGTTTCACATGGGTGTAGTCCATTGCCCCCAACACATGTGGAAATCCTGAAATGGCATAAAAGTCTTGCTTGTTTTCCTGTTGTTGCTGCACTGTGTTGGGGAAGTAGAGGTACTGGGGTGAGAGGCTTATGATGGCATCCAGAAAGGAGGGTAGGGACCTTGAGAAGGATGCCTGGGATACTCCTGCCACTCTGGCTGTGGTGGGTTGGAAAGTTCCAGACACCAGCATGTCTAACAGATGCTTGGCCAGCGTAGATATGTTGCTGCAGCGCTGTGATGTTGGCTGCAGCCTTGGTGCAATCTGGTACAGGGGGCGGGCAATGGACTCTCTCCTGAGCATATAATGGGCAATGACCTCCTCCCCCCTGAGGTCAATGAGAGCAATTCTCTGGTGGAAGTTCAACTTCCTTCTCCTGCGCTGCCTCTGTGGTGGTGGTTGTTGTATCCTTGATGAACCGAACTGCAATAGTAGTAGATCCATGGTGTATTTGAGCTTGCCAAAATAATTTGGGTATGTTCTGCTTTCATACCAGTGTCCATGCGTCATTTTTATGCCTGCTTTTCCTTAACAATAAAAAACTGCCGCTAATAGGACTCAGTGCTTGTTTTTCAAACGTAGCGCAGTTTCAGAAAGTCCTTGTACATATGCAGCATCAGTTTTGCGATGCTTTTTATGGGGGATTACCTACCTTGCATATCATTACCGAAAACTGCAACTAACGGATCTGGCAATAAGAAAAAAAGGCAGTTGCAGTGGAAAAGTGAGGCTAAAGTGCTCTAACATCACTTTGTAAATATGGCTCCAAAACAAAAAAGCTGCTGCAGCGTCAAAAAAATAACACTGCAGTGGCATTAGCTCCTTGTAAATAGGCCCCTCTGTTTTAAAAAAATGTTGCATTCTCAGGTGTACAAAGGCAAGCATTAAGTTTGAGACCATGCTCACCTCATCAATGAATAAAAGTTTCAGTTTCTTCAGTTCTCTTGAGACTTCATGACAAGCTTCACTGGATAACTTTTGGTATACTCCAGCTTATTGTCATGTTCAACAGGTAGCATAAGTAGTCAATGTAAAGCAATTCACTTAATGTTGTGTGCAGCTAATCCAGTTGGTTTTGTTACTACACACTACAAATTTGAGTCCTCAGTCCTCTGTAGGTAAGCGGTGAGAACTTCAATTAAAAAGCTCTTCCCAGTGCCAGCTTAACCACTAACATATAATAGTGTTGGCTTAAATGAAGTGCATTTACATTCAGAATTCTTGTGGAAGAATCCATGCTCTATATTTTCTTTCACCTATATATATATTTCTTTCTGCTCGTCATTCAGTAGCCCAGCTAACTGCTCTAAATCAATACTTTCTTGTCTCACTTTGTGCACTGCAGTCTCCACCTCATTCATCGGTATAGTGGCTTCATTTTCAATAACTGGTTGTCCAAGATGATCTTGACTTAGATGTCCTCAATTTTGGCTGCTTTGTGAACTGTCCTTAGCCAACTCAGTAGCAAGTGTTTCCTCCTGTTCAATCTCATCATTTAACATTTTCATGTAGTTGAGAAAGACTGAACACTCAATTGTATCTTTCACAGCGTTAAACTCTCCATAGCACTCAAAGGGGCATATTTGCAAGCCCCTACCACCACCACAACATCACTTTTCATGACATTGCGATGGCGATAGGGGCTTTGCCTTATTTACAAGGCAGTGTTAAGCCACTTAACTTAACATGGCTTAATGCTGCCTTGTAAATAAGGCACCCCTTCACGCTATACTTAGCGTGAAAGGGGAGGACAATGGGTGCTGCGGTGGGCGTTCCACCGCAATACCCATTGATTTTTACACTGCCCCATATTTACAAGGGTGGCGTAAATATGGGTCATCGCCAAAATTAAGACCAGGGAAAACCTGGTCTTACCCTAGCGCAATGAGTAGAAATGTTTAATTTCTCCTCGTATCTGCTGTTTCCATGTGTGCTACGTTGTGCAGCACACATGGAAAGAGCAAAATACCATTGAATGTTTATGTGCAGGAAGGTGTCCCTTCCTGCACATAAACAATCACTAAAAACAATGACTTTTTGCAACTTCTATGTGTGCTGCATTACAAAACGCCATTTAAATATTGTTTATGTTCTGGAAGGGACACCTTCGTGCACATAAACAATCTTCCCCTGCAATGCAGACACCCTTGCACTTTTGTACAAGGGTGCCTAAGTTGGCACTAGCCAGCTATATTTAGAGCCAGCACAGGGGAAAATTCAGGGCTGCAGCATATTTTTGTAAATATGGTCCAGCCTTGCGTTTCATGTTAACGCCACGCTCGCTCACTTCTATTGCAAATATGCCCTAAAGTATCCAAGTAACTCAGATTCAGAACACCAAGGCTTGAAAAGTTGCAGAAGTGCCAAATAGAAAAACTCTCTACATTTTCTGTGGTTTATGAAACTTCCTTTAGTATGTCGAACCAAACATCCATTGCAACCAACTACTGCATATTTGTCTTCATCTATATTTTATGTTACATTATATATAGTATTGAAGTATCTCATAAAGACATGCATTTTCAAGGTGTGAACTCCTTCTTGGATCGTAAGTATCCAGCATATTTGTCTTCACAGTATCTGTACTTTCCAGCTCAAACTCTGCTAGCTACTGAATTTTCTGGGAAAGACTGCAAGACTCGGTTTTGTGTGCTTACAAGGCCTAGACTTACCAAAACAATTCCCCTTGACTTTGAGTACAAACTGGCTGAACTCAACCGGTCACAACATTCATAGGAGCCTATCTCCCTATGTGAAAGCATTTTCAAGCTGAAGCTGTACAATTTCTTGGTTAGAGACTTTTCTGCACAAATCTCTTCCCACATCTCTTTTATCTCTGTCTTCTCTAATTTTGTAATGTACGAAGTGGCATAACGAGCAATAGATTTGTATATCCATATTTGTATTCCACATTTTCAGAATCATCGTATTATAGTCATTAATGTACTTAGAGGCCTCTTTTCTTCTGAGGTTGTATGTGTTTTTCAGTGATTTTCGTGTCAGTGTATTTCTGGCTACTGAGAAAAAGCTGTTCACTCTTGCTTTGGAAATGACTTGGAAATCCAAAACAACACCTTGTGTAAAATGTTCCTTTAAGCCTGTATTTTCAACAACAGTACTTGCCACATCTATGTGTTTGAAAGTGCAGAAATTGATGTCTTAGGTTTTTTTCTCCATTGTCCTTTGGGATAGCACCTCACATACTGTTCTATGAAGGAAAGTACAGACTCATCACTATCTGGTCCAAATTTCAGTGCATCTTTCATCCATAACAACATGGGTATATGAAGAGTACCTCTTGGTTGTTACTCTTTATGCCAAAAGAAATCAGTAACTTCATCAAGAGAAGGGTTTCTTTTGTTGCAGATGAAAGACAGCATGGCTTGAAACTTGTGATTACAATATCTACAAACATTAGCAGGATCAAAAAAGCAAGGTTCTCTTGCTGTCTTCACAATGATATCCTTAATGTTTGAGTTTTTTTCTCTTGAAAAGTCAAGTAAATCATCCCAGTCATACTCCACACAACTGAGCATCAGAAACCAAGTAGGCGCACCTAAGTTTTGCAACATACATTTAAGTTCTCCATTACAATGATACCAATAATCGTTGGTACCACATTGACATGACATCAAATTAATCAAATTGTATTCCAACTTTTGATCCTTACCTAGTACTTTGCCAACAAATTCCCTTGCAGAGAGATTTCGTAGATTAACTCTTGTCTTCAGAATATGGTTTACAGCATATGATCATCCAGTCAAGTCACTCTCAAATAATTGATGGAATATATATGGAATACACTGGCAAAACCTAGGGTCCTCTGAATATAATCTAGCTGACCTGTACTCAGCTTCTGGTCAGTCAGAAGCTGACCTGTACTCAGCTTCTGGTATTTGTACTGGTGCCTCTAAACTTTTTCCCACACACTCATTGGAACTCCTTTTGCTTGTTTCATTTGAAAGAGATCAAAAGGGTTGCCAGTAACGTCTATATGTTTTCAATCTAGCCACCTTTTCAATATGTCCACTTAAGGTAATCTTTCATCATCCATGGAACTTACATCTCTAACAACATCGACATTTTTTTAATAAATATTATTTTCTTTCAGGTACAATGTAGCTTTTTTTACTTTTTTAACATCTATTAGCTCTTGCTAAGTTTTTTGTGTTTGGTATGCACACAGTTTACAAGAATGATTTTTTTGTTTAAATTTGTTTTTATTATTATTATTAGGTTTGAACTGTTAACCCGTTTGCTGCTTCGAACGTTCCGCACCAGTGCGGAACGTTCTATTAAACGGGCGGGGCCGCGTCGGCCAACCGACGTGCGCAGCACTACCGAGGTAGTGCTCGCGACGGCCGTTGGCCGACAGCAGCAGCAAACGGGTTAAACAATACACGATAGCCAATGTGCATACCACACATTTCCATTCGAATGGTATCTTTACATTACAATGTATGCGTGACATTTTTTCAGGATTATCATCGACATGATATTACAAATCCAGTATGCGATGAATCAACATTTTGTTTGAATGACAATGAACAAAAAAAAAAAAAGAAGGGGAGACATAAATAAAGGGCAAGGGGGAAAAGGGGTGAGAACAAAAGGAAAGTCACTACTGGCACCTATATATATACTATTATGTTGAATAACAACGCTTCATCCGCTATAGCCACACAGACTGTGAATACGTATCTCTCCAAGCAACTGAACTGTTCACTTAGTGACATGCCACTTAGCTGTTCTAGACGCTCATGACCGCAAAACTGGTGTGTGATGTTGAGCGTCAGGGACTATCGCAGCCAAACGTGTTGTGACCGCACTCTAAGAGGTCTAAGTGGGCGCCAGCTGCGGTGTTGTTTGTTCGTCGTCGCTCAGAGTCGAGTCTACTGTCGAGTCCGTGCCCTGCTCCGTCCTGCGGAAATCGGATAGGATTGCATCCCATGCTGGTGCCAGCAGTTGCTTGCGCAGCCCTATTGCATCTTCGCGGCGGAGTGTTACGCTCTCCGCCTGCGCCCAGCACAGGAGGGAGTGATACCAGGCCTTCGCCGATGGGGGATTTCCAGCGATGTGTGAGCAATCGCTTAGCCACTATTAGGCCTAGGTCTATGTATCTGGACGTCACCTTATGTTTCTTCGATCTATGATAGAGCCTCAAGATGCACACCTTCCATGTCCAGTCTAACGTGCGCTATGTGCATTGAGCCAGTCTACTAGTGACCTCTCCCCAATATATTTGAATGGCTGTACATGACCAGAACATATGTAGGAGGTCCGCCCCTGGCTCGTTACATCTGGCGCATTTGGCATCTGTACGGGCAAAGTATTCGTTTATTTTCGCCGGTGTGAGGTAAGCTGTGTGGATTATGTAATATTGAATGAGCCGGAATCTCGTGTTGTGGGGAATTCGCGTGGGGCCTTTAAGTATGTGACCCCATTCCCAGTCCGTGGTGGGTCTCTGGAGTTCCGCATCCCAGTGGGCGTGCAGAGAGAGCAATGGAGGTGCTGTGTGAATTCTAAGCTACTCTGCAAACCACTTGGTGAGATGCCGACCAGCGCCCAGCTCGTGGAGGTATTGTATGGTTAGATGCGTGGCAGGTTCCTGCGTCACATCTCCCCACCGGGTGCCCAATGTGCCAATTTACAAGAATGATAAGTGGTTCATCAACATCTTTCTCTACACCCACAGTTTCAATATTCCATTTAAAATCGAAAGGTAAGTAGACCATTCTTCCTCTAAGGCCTTTATGTAGCTCTGTCGGTGGTAGTTTCTCAGTCTTCTGTTCCATATGAGCTATTGCTTGAAAAGAGTGTTTGCACTGTATGAGAATTTATTTATAAACATTTAATTCTTGCAGTTCTTCTGGAATTGGCACCAATTCTAACTTGTTATGTGTTGCTCTGGCTGGTATTTGTTGTCCTCTAACTTATTTTAACAATACTTACATATAATTTGCTGTGTTGCCAAATCAAAGCATTCTTCTAATACACAGAAAATTCTTGCCACATATCTCCGTTCTTCTATTCAGTTTTTGAGAATAAAACTACATTGTGAGTTTGCCTTTTGCAGTACACATAGAAACAGCAAAAACGAGGAGAAATTAATCATTTCTCCTCGTTTCGCCATGTTAAGACCAGATTTTTTTTGGTCTTAATTTTGCCGCTTCCCCATATTTACATCACCATTGTAAACAGGGGGCAACGTCAAAAAGCAATTGGGGTTGCGGCGGAACGCCCACCACAACATCCATTGCCCGCCCCTTTCACGCTAAGTGCAGCGGGAAAGGGGGCATTATTCACAAGGCTGCTTTAAGCCACGTTAAGTGGCTTAACACCGCCTTGTAAATAAGGCGAAGGGTTTATCGCCACAGGAACATCACAAAAGAGACGTTCCAGCGGCGATAAACTCTTGTAAATATGCCCCATAGTATTAAATTAGGTACTATAAGCAAGTAACTAAGAAACTAAGAAACAATACACCCCAGCTCCCATTTTGTGTTAGCAAGTGAGTGAAACCAGCTTCCCCTCCTCCCCCTTAGCAACAGGGATATTCTACATCAGAGAGTGAACAGAGGGTGCGTTGAGACAGCAGTAATCAGCTGTGAGCTGTTTAAGCTGTGTTTTGTAGGGATTGTGCACTCGTTTTTGGGCTAGGAGAGTGAGTAAAGTTTTATACAAACAGTATTGTTAGAGGGCAAAGTTTGCAGATGTCCAAAGTGTGGATTGAGCCTGTCTGTCTCCTAGGAGATTCTAAATTGAGGAGCAGCTTCGAGTTTACAACTCCCTGGCCAGCAAACCTTGCCTGAAGTCGCAGGGACCTTATATAGTTTGCTATTGGATGCTACATGTGTGCACTGATTGGTGGTTGCATCTGGTGTTTCTATGGGATTAGGGTTAGTGTTCTCATTGGTTGGGTATTTGAGGTTATGATTGGTTCCTGGGTCAGTGATTCTATTGATGTAGGGCTTAGAGCTAGTGATTTGATTGGTGGATAGGTTTAGGGTTTCGGATTGGTTCCTGGGGCTGGGTTTTCTATTGCACATAGGGCTTAGGGTTTCCTGTCTGATTGGCTGCTGGGACTAGAGTTCGGACTAGGGCTAGGGTTATGCTTTCTATTGGACATAGGGCTTAGGGTTTCCTGTGTGATTGGTTGCTGGGAATAGGGTTGGGACTAGGGCAATGGTTAGGATTTCTATTGGACATAGGGTTTATGGCTTTGTGCCTGATTGAGTGCTTGCACTAGGGCTATGATTGGTTGTAGGGTCTTGGTCTCCTATTGGTCCTAGGGTTTAGGGCTAGTTTTGTGATTGGTTAGGGTTAGGGCTAGGGTTGCCATTGGCTGAAGGAGTCACCTTATTACTAGGGCTATATAAAGCCATGCTTAGGGCGTGTCAGCCAGGGCGTCGAGGCTAAGGCTGGAGAGGACAAGGGTGAGCGCCTGTTTGAGCCTCTTCGAGACTGGTCGGGACTAGGGCCAGAAATGCTGCACAAAAACACAGTCACCAGCACCCATCCTACCCCACCCACATCCACAACCAGACTAACACGCTCACACCAAATGTACTCTACTCATTTACTACAAGCCAACCCTATGCCCAATTCAATGTCTCAGCACCCACTATAAAACCACACAAACAACACCTATACACCCTTCTACCTCAGCTACCACAAATTTCCACCATCACTTACAAACAGTATGCAACTCTATCCTATACCACTATCCAATCCACTCATGACTAACACTACCCGATTCCACACCACAGTGAACTATATCCCAACCAGACACACACTCCCTGCTCTAATTACACCTAACAGACCCCTTTTTGTCACTAACAAACCTATACTCAGACTTCCATCATTTCTCCAACCAACACCCTCCTCTTCTTTTGACCACAATTAGACAATTACACAACACTTACACTCCACTGCACCACACATAGTACCTCTTGCACCAAACAGGTCTAAGACAAACACTCACAACTCTACTTTATCCCCTCTTACACACAACATACACTCTACTCACAAGTGCATCACCACCCCCTTTACCTTACAACTTTCACTCACAAACAATACTATGCTTTCAAATCCATCTCATAAAACAAATACATCAGCATCTCCTTTCACTACTCCTCAAAAACAAAATATATCATGCACACCAGCACAACAAAATCTCCCAAGCGCAACACCTCATAATGCTTACCATCACAAACTACAAATATACACCCACCTTTCAAATTACACAAATGAACAAACTCCAGTACCAAGCTTTCTCTCTTGCACACACCCAACACATATACAGCATCACAGCAACTCTCTTTTAACCACCTCTCATCCATTGGACAGTTTAGAACCTTACTACATGACCCACATGCTGCACCGCCCCATACTCATATACCTTCTGCCCTAAGCAGACGCAAATAAATTAAGCAATGTGCCACACCTCACAACTTCGCTTCTCCATGTCTACTGCACAACAAGGTTACACTACAAAAACAACACAGCACACCAACTCACTCTCAAATACCGTCTCCACCACCTACACATGCAGACCCATCAAAATGCCTTCGTAGTCTGTTGGACAAAGAACACAATATAGAAAAGCTACACGATTGCTATCCTCATATACCTAATACCAACACTAAGGACACACCAGCTGCAAGCCCACAAAATACTGCTCATTCCTCTACAAAACAAAGTCACACTATGTCCAAAGCACATTCTCTAAACTGTCTACTAATAAATGGTTGATCGGTCTCTAAGAACAAACATCACATCCACGACCTTCTCACTGAGGCAAAACCAGACATACTATTTATTCATAACTAAATTGGGAGATGATATGGCTCCAGTCCTGCATGAAGCCGTACCTCTAGGCTATCAAACGATCACCCAAAATCATATAGGCAAAAAAAGGAGTTGGCCTAGCTGTTGTGTTCAGACAAACATTACATATCACTAAAGTTGACAACGTCTCCATAAAAAAAAAATTGTGAGGCCCTTTTCACCAAATGCAATCCTACACCCTCTTCCTCCTATAACTTCCAGCTCCTTTACAGACCTCCACCTAGCAAGGCAACATTTCCAGATGGACTTCTAGACCCGGTTTCAAACCTGATAATACTGTACTCCAACCTATGCGTTCTGGGTGACCTCAACATTTGGTTTAACAAACCAAATATGCCCCATCCAAAAACAATCATCGCTGGCCTAGAAGCACTGAACCTGCATCAGATCATCCCCGAACCCACCCACATCACTGGACACACCCTAAATGTCATTTTTGCTAATACAGAACTAGTTGCCTTTCAACTGATGACTCCGGTCACCTGGTCAGACCACCATTTGCTTTCCTTCCAGCTTAAAACAACACTAAGCGACACACCTAAAACCACCTTACATGCATCAACCTATCAGCCGTGGAACAAAATCAATTTGGAACACTTAGAATCACAACTAGCATCCAGTAGACATCTAGAAACAATACATTCTGTTAAAAAACTATATGAGTGGCTACAGGAAGCTTTTGATATCCTGATACCTCTAAAAACCACACAACAGAAGAAAAGAAAACAAGCACCTTTGAGAAAAACCAAAATGAAAGAGATAAAAAACAAATGAGAAAGCTGCAGCATGTCTGCGTCAAAACAAACGCCAACCAAGACAAACTTCGCCTACAGAAAATTAACAGATTATACAAGTCAGCTATCAAAAAAGTTAAGAAAAAATACTATTCAGACAGAATTTAAAATGCTAAATGTGCAAATAAAGAATTCTATAAAAATTCTCAATCAATTTCATAAACCAAATTGCCTAGAAGCAGCTCATCCCATCACTCACGAGTTATCAGACAAACTGGCAAATCAGTACACGGACAAAGCAGACACATTGGACTCATACTTAAAACAGAGACAAAACATCAGCACTAACCCTTTTACAAAGCTACAATCCAAGAATACTCTAACCTAGCCTCTCCATTCCTTCCAACACATTTCACTCAATGAATTTGTGGAACTGGTCAAAGGAAGCAGGACTGCCGGCAGCCCTTCTGACCCATGTCCAACACAAACCTTCGAGACAATTCTTCTAACACCCTCTCCTGCCACTCCAGTAACGAGAATCATCAACAACTCCTTGACTACCGGAATATTTCCAGAAGAACCCAAAAAGTCATACCTGCACCCATTACTGAAGAAAACAAACTTGGACCTGTTGAACCCTGAAAACTACAGACCCATTACAAATGGACCTTTCCTGGGCAAACTGATAGAAAGAGCTTCTTTTGCCAAGATGTCACAATTCATTGAAGAGAATGTCATACTTTCAGACTTCCAAACGGGAATCCGTCCAGGAAGAGGCATAGAATCTGCCCTCCTTGCCATCTGGGATGACCTGAAGAACACAGTTGACCGCAACGGGGTTGCTGTGCTACTTCTCTGGGACCTCTCGGCTGCATTTGGCACAGTTGACCATGACACTCTGATACAAATACTCTACGAAGCAGGCATAGAGGGGACTGCTCTAAACTTTATCATGTCCTACCTTCGCAACAGAATGAATGTCATCCATACCCCACCTTTCTCATCTAAACAGTACTTCACAAACGCAGGGGTCCCTCAAGGTTCTATTATCTTGCCCATGCTTTTCAACATCTCCATGAAGTCATCACCGGCACTGATCAATCAATTTCACCTCGCGTGCTATAACTATGCAGATGACCCGCAAATACTCCTTTCAACTGCAATGCCCCAAAGACATTGGAAACAAGCCAATTTTCAGTTGACTCAGAGCTGTGGATCAACGGATGACATGGAGCCATCTCAAACTGAATGCTTCCAAAACGGAAATACTCATGTGTGGTGATTGGAAACATTCAGACCCCCTCGCCACATGGCCTGATGATCTGGGAACACCGCCTAAAATATCGAAGGAAGTAAGAAACCTCAGTATGACCATGGACTCCAAGCTATCGATGAATGCTCAAGTGGACAAACTAGCAAGATCAAGCTTTGTTACTATAAAAACTCTGCGACGAATCTTCCCCCATTTTGGATTTCCACACAAGGTCCAGACTACCATCTCCCTTGTTTTGTCCAAACTCGATCACGCCAATAGCCTCTACCATGGATCACCTTTAATGACCATGAAAAGACTACAACAGATTCAAAACTAGGCTGCCAGACTACTCTTACATATAAAACCGCAAGACCACATCTT
Organism: Calotriton arnoldi; assembly: GCA_963921515.1. Taxonomy (NCBI): domain Eukaryota; kingdom Metazoa; phylum Chordata; class Amphibia; order Caudata; family Salamandridae; genus Calotriton; species Calotriton arnoldi. The sequence goes on along the minus strand of CAWUFW010002401.1, from coordinate 1,604,390 downwards.
CCCTTCCTTGCAAGCCCTGCATTGGTTACCAGTTGCTAGGTGTTTGTAGCTATATCAAGCTGCTTTGTATCACTCACAAAGTGATACATGAAACGGGACCGCTCTTCATCAGGAATAAAATCACCAAACACATTCGACAAAGGAACCTCTGCTCTACAGTGGCACCTCACCTCAAAATCCCAAGATACTATAAAAAAAACAATGGGTGGCACATCATTCTTTGTTCAAGCAGCCAAACTATGGAACTCTTTACCCATCAACATAAGACCCACAGATAACCACCTTATCTTTAGAAAACATACCCAGCAAATGCAAACATATAGAAATATATAGCATATCTCTCTGTAAATAAGCATTTATTTGTACTATAGATATGTACCTAAATGTGCGTATTGCTTTGTATAAACGTGTAGAATGATTATGTTTAAAAACAAATTATTATATATAGATATTCATTAGTTCTGCTTAAAAAGTGTACATATTACTGAGAATTAGATTATTCTATGTTTTTAACAGGTATAAAAGTGACTGCATAAATAAATACATCTTTTTATCATAACTATTTATCTACAATTGTTTCACTATTGATCTACCAAAAAATATATAAATAAATAAAACTAATTTTAAGTACAACACTTGAAAGCCAGAGTTTCTTTAATGCATCTTTAATATACATATACTACCTTCCTTTATGCATCTATATACCTTCCATGTCCTTATGGATCTATATCTTTATTAATTTTGGATCTATATATTTATTACGTTTCCCTGTTTATTACTTTTCCTCTAATTTAGCATATCCATTGCACTACCCTATTTTTCACCCTACACCGCTCTCAATATATCCTCTACCTCAACTCTCTGACTCATCTCAAACCTCTTTCTACTACTCTTTCCAATGCACTACCCTATTTCTCACCCTATACCTCTATCAATACATCCATTATCTCCACTCTCTCATTCATCCCAAACCCCATACCACTACTATGATCCCCAAAGTAACCCTTTTGAGACTCTTCCCTACTCACCCCTCCTTGCATCATCTCATACCTGTTTTAACTATTCCGATCCCCCATAACAAGCCTTTCCTAACCTTCCCTCTGACTCTTCCCCCTCCCTTTTACTCATCCCCTCCACCTCTCTTTACTCATCCCAAGCCTCCTCCTACTGCTATGAGCTCCAAAACAAACAAACAAACCAACAATTCTAAATCCTTCCCTTCTATCCCTTCACTGTCCTTTTCATTCCAAATAACAGACTAACATGTCCACCACCACTGTTCCCTATAAGGAGCGCGCACACGCACTGAAGTCATTCCGTGCGCACAGTGTCCCATATTTAGCGTGCACACACCACATCCCGCTAGGGCTAGCGTTTACCAGCAAGTGGCTCTGGCCCTTGCTATATTTCTTTTCTTAATAATGCGCACCTGTGGGGCAGATTGTGGGCCTTTGTGAAAGTATTCATGTTAATCGCAGCACCGTCATGCACTGCAATTAACATGAATACTTTTACAACGGCCCACAATCAGCCCCGCAGCCGCGCACTATTAGGAAAAGGAATGCAGCAAATCTAAAGCACGATGTGTGCTTTCAGATTCTGAAAGCACACGTCGTATTAGAGACTCTGCATTTCTTTTATTAATAGTGCACAAATGCGGAGCTGATTGTGGGCCTTTGAAATAGTATTCATGTTAACTGCAGTGAACACGGGCCCTGCAATTAAAATGAATACTATCTCAAAGACCCACAATCAGCCCAGCAGCCGTGCACTATTAGGAAAAGGAATGCAGCAAATCTAAAGCACAACGTGTGCTTTCAGATTCTGAAAGCACATGGCGTGTTTGAGACTCTGCATTTCTTTTATTAATAGTGCACGGCTGCTGGGTTGATGGTGGGCCTTTGAAATAGTATTCATGTTAATTGCAGCGCACACGGGCCCTGCAATTAAAATGAATACTATCTCACACACCCACAATCAGCCCCGCAGCCGCGCACTATTAGGAAAAGGAATGCAGCAAATCTAAAGCAGGACGTGTGCTTTCAGATTCTGAAAGCACACGTCGTGTTTGACACTCTGCATTTCTTTTATTAATAGTGCACAGCTGCGGGCTGATTGTGGGCTTTTGAGATGGTGTCATAGCAGCCAAGGTTTCAGATTGCTTACTCTCGGTCCGCTCTTTAAGGGTGAGCCAGGATCTTCTGGATTATTTACTTTGAAGGCGTTGACACAGATGTCTCCCCAATCTGCATCTGCATCCACACAGGCTTCGTCCCTGGCATCTAAGAAGTTGAATCCGCCTGGATGCCCATGATTTGTTTGGTTGGCGCCTTCCTCCACAGAACACAGATGCCACCCTAAAAGACTTCAAACTCTTCTGGAATTGTTTGAATGGTGAAGAAAAAGGATAAAGCCTGTTTTGATGATGTTCCCCTGACTGCGCTTCTGCCTGTGGCCAAAGATATACCCGGATAAAAGCATTATTGGAATTTATTTCTGAGGCTCTTGGCATGCTCTATAAAGATTACAGCCGCACAGATATGGGTCGGTTGATAACCAACTTCACCATCTCGCCCCTCCCCCCCAAAATAATGCAGTTGCTGGCTTGTGTCTTCACAAAATGCAATTGGCATCGAATACTTCCCCAGCAGGGGACATTCTTTTCCCCTCTGGCCCTCCTTCAAAAGAAGGCTCTTCATTCACAACTGTGGTACAAAACACAGCAGAAGCTTGAAGTTGATCTTGCTTTCTGCACAGGCAAAGTCTAACATTTTGACATTTTAATGAAACTCTTTTGGACTTGTCTTGGTCACATTTGAAAGAAACCCTTTTTGGGTTAAACAGTCCACAGGCAGAATGTCAGATGACATAGACTTGACATGGGTGACCCACAGTGTCAGATGTCTCACCCTTCATGATTAAGAATACCTTTCTGGTGGTATCTCCAGACAATTGAAAAAACTGGAACGTATGGGCTGTAAAGTCTTGACCTCTGGTAGACTGACCCTTCAAACAGTGAATGCTGCCTCTCTGCTGGACTGATATGTCCTCAGCCTTTAGGAACTGGCAAAATGCACTCCTTACCTGACCAGACTACATGAAAAAAACTATTTTCCTAACTAGTCAGTGATGCTTTGGTTCCCTCCAGACAAATCTGATTTGCAGTCTGCGAACACTGTGAGCACTGTCATCACACTGCATCGCCACATTTGGGATTACTCTATTGGCTTCTAAGGAGATTTCTAAGCTCCAACACCGGGCTACACTGGCGTAACAAAAGCCCCCGCAGCTCCTGCAGTCCAGGAGGGCCCCAGAGCTCCGGGGGCCCCTTGTGGCACGGGCAGGCCCCTGACCTGAGAGTTTTGGACTGGGTTCGGAATGTGGGCCCCCCCCTGCATGTACTTTGCAGGGGAGCCCCTCAAGTTTTCGTTACGCCTCTGCCTGGATACCCTCACAGGTGATACGTAGCACTGTACAAATTGACTTAACATAGTCTTGAAGCCAGAGAAAACCCTTGATATTCATGAATACCACAGTGGCCCTGGGATCACTCACTGCATCTCTTCAGCATCCTGTATACCTGCATTTGGACCACTTTTTGGCTCGACCGTGATAAAGGAGAATGGGCACAAAAGCAAGAGCAGAGAGAAAAACAGTCAAGGGTGAGAGCGGGGTTGATGGCCAAGATGGCATCCGCTTCGGATGCTCTTTTGAGTTCCGTGCCGGGCCCAAATTATTTTCTCAACTATCTGAATCATCCAGCCTAATGATGCCATTAACTGTTTGGGCTGATCTCCCCCGGTGCAGAAGAAGACCATGAAAACTGCAGGGCGGCAGAGCACCTGCGCACATGCTGTGAGATCGGTGGTGCGGCCGTTGCTTGAGGCCTGTGGCGGGCACATTGGTGAGGATTACCCAGAGCTGTGGTGCTTCTGCAGCATGGTGGCAACACTTGGATCGCCGGCGTGATCGCGCTGGAGGAGCAGAGTTGCCTGCCGGTGGGTGCCCGTGGTGCTTGATGCCTGGCATGGGGCACTGACTCGCCCTAGCTTATGCAAGCGGTGGGCGACTCCCAGCCTCGAGCTACCTGTGAGGAGGAGCTCTTTGGAACAAGGTGTCCCCTCCAATTGGGCACATGTTAATGCAGCATCTGGGGGAGTCTGCAGGACCCTGCAAAAGCAGAGGAGGCGCTGGATGCTCCCTGGAGGACAGACACCCTGAATTTCAGTGCACTGAGCACACAAGAGGCTTGGATGTGCCCCACACTTGGTGACTGGGGAAACCTGCAGGGCCCTGATGACCCCAGGAGGTGCTGGATGCTCCCTACGGGCCTGACACCCTACATTTTGCAGCGCTGGGCACACGAGGGTTCCTGGCTTTATCCCGTCCTGGGGTGGACCCCTGCTGCTGTCTCCTGGGGCCTGCAAGCTCAGCAAGGACCATGGCAGTAGTGGGACCTGGCACTGCCTGCATGGGGTCACTCAGACAGCGCTTTCCTGGGCCTTGCTCCCTGCCCTGCACCAGTGGAACCAAGCCAGTGGAGCCCACACTGCTGAGGGGACACTGGAACTCATGAGGTGAGCCAGGGCGAACCCCAACAGCGCTTGTGCTGCACATGCAGAATGGGGTCATCCTAGAGCGGGCCTCACCCCTTCCCCACTCTTCTGCCACTCAGAGGGTTGCCGAGCCTAAGTGAAGCAGGGCAAGATGACCTAAGGGACCACACCAGAACCCAGCTGCGCATTTGACTGTGGGTGACTAGCTGGTAAGCATTCTATCATCGCCACATAATCCCAATGGAGGGCCTTAACTCTGGTGCACCTGCGACACATTGAAGGGGAAGTGGGGCTGAATACTCGCTCATACCCCACGTGAACTAGATGTCACTGCTCAGCTCAATGCTACCATGATGGGGAAACCTCAATCTGTCAGGCACCCGAGCCTGTGTCCTAGCGAACCCACTCTGCCTACTGCCTCCACAGACCAGGCCTGGGTGCCTTGTAACATCTGGAAGCCACCCTCAACAGGCTCAATTCGAGAAGGTCCTCCATGCTATCTTGGACACTAAAATGTCGCTGGAGGCAAAAAATCAACTCTGTCTCCTTGGAAGTGAATCTCCTGAGAGTGGATCAACCGCAAGCTGGCAGACCGCATGCACAATGTAAAATCCGCTTTGACCTCCATGAGCCCCACAGTATGGGAAGTACAGACACAAATGAGTGCCATGAAAGAAGAGGCAGCCTTGCTGCACCGAAGAGCGGAGGACGCTGAAGGGTATTGTGGCACAACATCTGCTTTCTGGGCTTCCGGGAGCGCCTGGAAGGCCCCGGTGCTGAGCACTTCATTGAAACTTGTCTGATAACCATGGTACTGGAAAACAAAGTTCCAAAACTGTTCTCTGTGGAGCGGGCGCACCATAGCCCTGGCAGGCCACCACCACTTGGAGTGCTACCATGACAAATCATGGCTAGTCTGCTCAATTACTGGGACTAAGACATAGTCCTGCAACAATTTCAAATGAAGGACCCCTTGCATTATGAAAACGTGGAGATTGCAGAATATTCTGACTTCACAGCTCAGGAACAGTGGCTTTACGGCTCCTACTTGAAAGTCAAGCAACGTCTCCGGGAGCTGCAGCTAAAGTAATTGAATGCAAGACTGATTCCCACTGGTCTAGTGGGAATCAGTCTTGTATTCAATTAGTTCCCCCCACCCCCTGTTCTCAGACCTTAAATGCTTTTTAGGTGGTACCTCTTTGTTGCAGCTAAAGAACGCACTCTTGTTCTCAACAAAGCTCAAAGTACTGTATGGTGAGACCTCCCACATCTTCTCAACACCAGAGGATGTCTGTACCTGGCTCCACGCTAAAGGTTTGGCTCACAACTCCACGGAGAACCAGGCAGACGGTAATGGGTGGTCCCCTGACCTTAACGAAGGAACGTTTGTACATGACCTACTCAGGACCAGGCAACCGCAGAACAGGTATGAGTGGTACCAGTGGCTTCACAGCACAAATCCTTTTACCCCTCTACGACAGGGACATGCGTTGGACATGGGCGATTCCAGGATCTCAAATACATGCACTGGTCATGGCCCGGGACTAATACCAAGATCTGCTGATGATATACTGTGAACACTCTCCCAGGATTGAACACCGATTTCTGGCAGGGGAGGGGAACTGTATGGGCATGCTTTATCTTTGACAACCGTGGGGTGGGAGCATCGGAGCCATAAGACAAACCCTCATTTTTAATGAGAAAAAAGAGCTCCAGCTGATGTGGTGGCAGACAGTCACCGCCTTTGCCACCCTCAGGCCCCATCCTTGCCTGCTGCAGGGGGTCTCAATGACTGAAGGTGCTGGAGGATGTGGTACTGCTAAAGGCCTCTGCCATAGTGAGGAGTCACATGCAGCATCACTGAGCAGGGGCAGCACTGGGCCTTCAGCATAAAGAAGACACACAGCAACAAGCAAGCTGTGCACAGACAATGCTTTAGATCTGCCATGCATCCCCTTCCACGGTCTGCTATGGCATTATACTGTGCATAGACGAACCCCGACGTTCAGCTCCCTGGTATCTCTTGTGCATGCACATATTGTTGTATTTAAAGTACAACGCTTTACAAATCTGCATATCCCCCTCAGCATTCCTGTGCATGCACATATTGTTGTATTTAAAGTAGAACCTTTCTTTACCACCCTTCAATCCTGTAAAACGCTCTGATACCCTCACAGGTCTGGTTCGCGCTCTATAAAAATGTAAAATAAATAAATAAATACATTTACAAATCTGTATTCCCCTTATCATTCCTGTGCGCACAGGAGCCCTTACATTGGCCCCTCACAGGTGGAAGCCTGCTTTCCGAGGTTACCTGATCACACCTGAGCTGCTGCCAGTGCACGGACTGTGGGCGTGAGCCGCGGCCTCCCCTCACGTTTGACCTGGGATCCGTGGGGCACATGCGCCAACGCACACCAGTCAGTCACTGAGGCCAGACAGGGCTACCGGGGGCTCGTGCGCAAATCACATGCTTTTACCTGTGAGTGTGAGCAGCGTTTAGCAGGATCCCTCTCCAAGGCAGACATGCGCAGTACAGCGCTTTCCACGCTTGGCCTCACGACATCAGAGCTGCGTAATCGGACAGCATGTAAAATGCTTACTTGAAACAATGACTCAAGCAGGAAGCACCTCGCTCTATTCTCCAGTGTCCCGTCTATAGCACCATATGCCCAACACTTGCAGCAGTGCTGTAAATTCATCTCCAACACTTGCGGTCACTGATTCCTATTACACAGGCATTGTCAAGGTGCTAAAAATGCGTGATTAATGCATTTTAGTGCGGTGTTGCGGACCACGCCTAATGCGTGCTACTTGGCAGGGCTGGAGTATTCATGTTAATTGCAGCGCACACATGCGATCTGGTTCTCGGCGCACATAGCCTTGGTTGCAGTGCACAGATATCTTACACTGCTGCACATAGAGGGAAAAAAGTAGAGCGAATATTGTCCACCACTCAAATGAATTTCATATTTCACTATACTAATTCACCACTAATCTTTTATGGGTTCCGGAGTAGCTGCTACTCGCCGAAAAAGCACTTCAACACCTCATCAGGGGTAGCAAGCGCTAAATAAATGCAAACCTTTTTACCTCTTCAACCCCTTCGCTATCCTTCTCAATCCAAATAACTAACTAACATAACATATCCACCACTCAAATTACTTTCATATTTCACTATACTAATTCACCACTAACACTGTATGGGTTCCAGAGTAGCATGCTACTCACTGAAAAAGCACTTCAACACCCCATCAGGGTAGCAAGCGCTATATAAATGCAAACCTTTTCCCTTCTCTATCCCTCCACTATCCTTCTCAATCCAAATAACTGACTAACATATCTACCACTCAAATTACTTTCATATATTCACTATACTAATTAACAACTAATCTTTTATGGGTTCTGGAGTAGCGTGTTTCTCACCAAAAAAGCGATTTGATGCCTCATCAGGGGTAGTAAGCACTATATAAATGCAATTACAATACAATACATAAGTGGTAATTTAAGTGTCTAAAAGGTTGTTTATGTTTCTCAGTATAGATCGATAAATGCAGATATTATTTAGTGTATAGATAGGAGACTAGTTATTCCAGTTCTTCAAGATATATTGAGCGACTATATTAGTGATTAGTTGAGTATCTGACTGAATATGTGATAAACTATGTTGTTCTGTAACTGGTGTGCTATTAACTCTATGTGTTGTAAATAGTTACAAAAGTGATTATTTGCACTGCTTATTTGCTCTGTTTCATACAGTAGGGACATCTAGCTGTCTGTGCAACTACCTGTCTTGCTAATAGGTATTATTGTTAGCTTGAGTGTTTCAGTGTATGTATTAGTGTTTGGCTGGGTCTCTTACTGTGTGTCTCAGTGTATACCTGGGTCTCTAAGTAGCTGTATTACTGTTTAGCTGGCTGTGTTTGTAGCTATATTATTGTCTCCTTGGGTATGTCACTGCCTGCATCACACTGCCTGTGCACTTAAGTGTGCTGGTGGCTGCATTAGTGTTTGACCAGGTGTGTCAATTGGTATGTACATGGGTGTGTCAGTGACTGCATTAGTGTTTGCTGGATATGTCAGTGTGTATCATGGTGTGCACCTGGTTGTGTCAGTAGCTGTATCAGTGTGTGGATAGGTGTGTAAGTGCCTGTATTAGTATGTGTCTGGGTGTCTCAGTAGCTGCCTTAGTGTTTACATGATTGTCTCAGTGGCTGAATCAGTGTGTGCCTGGCTGTGTCAAGGTTACCTCAGTTTGTGTTTGCCTGTGTCACTGCTTATCTGGGTATGTTAGTGGGTGTCTCAGTTGCTGCATCAGAGTATGCCTCTGTCCCAGTAGCTATATTAGTGTTTGGATGAGCACATGAGTGTTTACATCAGTGTGTGCATGGGTCTGTGGGTGCATCCATTAGTGTGTGAATGTGTGTGTGAGCGTCTACATTAGTGTCTGCTTCAGTGTGTCACTAGCTCTATTAGTGTTTGGTGGGTGTGGCAGTAGCTCTATGAATGTATACCTGGGTGTGTCACTACCTGCGTTAGTTTGTGCGTGCCTGGTTGTGTTAGTGAAGGCATCAGTATGTGCCAGGGTGTGTGAGTATATGCACTTCTGTGTACCTGGGTATGTTAGTTTAAACATAAGTGTATTTTGGTGTGTTAGTATATATGTTACTATGTGTCTGAGTGTGTTATCATATGCATATAAGTGCGTCTCGGGGTGTCAGTGTATGCTACAGTATGTCTGGGTGTGTTAGCGTATGCGTCAGTGTGTGTCTGGGTATGTCAGTGTATGTTTCAGTGTGTGCCTGAGTGTGTCAGTATATGCATTAGTGTCTTCCTGGATGTGTCAGTGTATGCATCAGTGTGTGCCTGGGTATGTCAGTGTATGCATAAGTGTGTAGTTGAGTGTGTTAGTGTATGCACAAGTGTGTGCCTGGGTGTGTCAGTGTGTCTATCAGTGTGTGTCTTACTATAGGTCAGTGTGTGCCTGGGTGTCATAGTGCATCCATGAGTGTGTGCCTAGGTGTGTTAGTGTACACATGAGTGTGTGTTTAAGTCTGTTAGAGCATGCATCAGTGGGTGTCTGGATGTGTCAGTGTATGCATCAGTGTTTGTCTACCCATGGCCGACCCTAGGGTCACTTATATGTAGAAAAAAGAGAGTTTAAGGCTTACCAAGGGATTCTGAATGCTTACTCGACCTACCAGTAAAACAGCACACACAGGCTGTGCAGCAGCAGCCCCAAGACATGTTTGTAGGTATACTTGGCTTGATAGGATGACTTAGAGTGTCACTATTCGAGTATATACCAAAAAAAGTGTATCTGTCCCTCTCTGGGTGTGTCACTGGATGTGTAAGTAACCATGTAGGTGTGTCACTGGCTGGCTTAGTACCTCTATAAGTCTGTAAATACGTGTATGGATGGCAGACTTGGTTGAATCAGTACTTGGATACATATCTGAATTACTGTATCAGTCCCTCTGTGTATGTGTCTCTGGATGTGTAAGTAACTATGTCTGTATATAACTGCCTCTCCTAGTGTACTCTATGGGTTTCTAAATGTGTATATAAGTGCCTGTATAGATTGCCTACTGACTGTGTTAGTGAATGTTGGGATATGTAACTGTGTGTGCAACTGGCTCAGTTACTCCTGGATTCATAAGTACTGTATGGGTGTGTGAGTGAATCTATAAGTGCCTCTGTCGCTGTCTGACTGGGTGTGTGAGTGGCTCTATGTTTTTGTAAACAGGTATGTCAGTCACAGTATAGGTGAGAGACTGCATGTATAACTGGGCGTGTGGGTTTGTAAGTGTGCATGTAGCCCAATTAAAATTAGAAGTACATCTCTTTCCTTTTAAGCACATAGCACCCTGCCCTATGGCCTACCTATGGCCTACCTTAGGGGTGACTTATATGTAATAAAAGGGGGGTTTAAGGCATGGCAAGGGTGTAAGTAAGTTTTATTTGCAGATTAATAAAAACATTACAATTTTTAGCCATACAAGAAGTTAAACGAGAGTTATTACTAAAAGAAAACATTGTTTAAAAAAGAATTTGTAGTTAAAAGCATCTTGCAGTACAAAAACGATGGTCTAAAACATTATGAATAATAGTTCAGTAAAGTGATCCGTGCCCAGGTTTTTATGAGTGAATTTATACTAACTTCTGCTTGAGGAACAGTTGAGAAAAACGATGTGCATTAAAAGGAGTTCATTGTTGGAGCATCGCACTATGCCAAAGGGGTATCCTCGTACATTACATCTAATAGCCCATAAAGTGCTCCATGCGTGGGTGCTCCCATGTGGATTTTCTCATTTCTGCTTAGGGGACCTCAAACTGTTTGCAGGCTTGGCGACGGTAGGATTGTCAGGGCTAGATTGGGCGCTGGGGCCTCCTAATTGATGGCTAAATTTTAAGTGGTGATGAAATAAAAGTGCCCAGTTCAGCTAACAAGTTCCAGAAACTTTGTCTAAAGTTTCCCTGCCCGGCGATGGCCATTTTTTTATCTGATGTGACTGGGTTGACCATTAATAATTTGTTCACTTGTAGTAGGAACTTGGTGGCCCTATAAGAGAGCTGAATTGATTTGCTGTTCAATTATGTCAACACTGCACTATGGCATGATCTTAACTTAAGATCCCGAAAGGCAGGTCAGAGTAATTGCTGTCTTAATTGGTTAACGGCGGGGCAAATACACAGTAAATGTAATAGGCTTTCATCAAATTGGCCGCATAGATGGCAAAGAGAGTTTGGCCATCTTTGTTTCCAGGGCAGAACCTGGTCTTTTGAAGAAAAAGCATGGCAAGGGGTTTTAAATGACAAGTTGGCCTGGTAATAAAACTTCACATAAAGGCTCTGCAGTAGCATGCACAAGACATGTTTAAAGGGCAACTTATCTGTATGGCTCCCTTGGTTGCGTCACTATTTGAGTACATATCTGAGTGAGGGTACGATTTTCTTTGTGTGTGTGCAACTGGATATGTAATTTGCTATTTCGCTATATGACTAGCCTTCTTAGAAACTGTATGGGTCTCAAAATGTTTATGTAAGTAGCTGTATATATTGGTTACTGGCTCTGTTAGTGACTCTTGTGGTGTGCTATTGTTTGGACAACTGGTTCTGTTACTGCTGGATATAAACTGTTGTATGGGTGAGTGATTAGGGGTGTAAGTGCCTCTGTATCTGTATGGCCGGGTATATGAGTGGCTCTATGCTTTTGTAAATAGGTAGGTAACTTGCAGTATGGGTGGTAGACTAGATGTATAACTGAGCGTAAGTTTGTGTAAGTGTGTGTGTAATTCACTGAAACTTTGAAGTGTATACCTTCTCTTTTAAGCACATATCTGTAAGTGTGTGCATCAATGTGTGCTTGGGTGCATCAGTGTAAGCATCGATATGCGCCTGGGTGTCTCAGTGTATGCAGCAGTGTATTCCTGTCAGTGTATAAATGACAGAATGACTGGGTGTATTATTGGATGCAATAGTGTTAGAGTGGTTATTTCAGTGTCTATATTGGTGCATGGTTGTTACTCTTTAGAAATGTTTAATCCTCCTTTGATGATCACTGTACTTTTCCTTATTTTCATCATATGCCCTCCATTTATATTCCCTTCTACTTTTGAAAACATCCTACTCTCTTTCACCCACCTTGAATGTACTCATTTATTTATTTATTTAAAAGATGTATAAAGCGCACAGCTACCCAACAGAGTTTCCCGGCACTAAACAGGGCAAGCGAGATTGCAGATAGCTGAAACAGAGGGATTTAACTTGGTTATAAAGAAAGGTTTTTAGCTTTTTCCAGAGAGCTAAAAGAGACTGACAGGTCCTAAGTTCCAAAGGAAAGGAATTCCACAGTTTAGGTCCAAGGTAGGAGAACGAGGGTCCTCTCATACGGGTCAGCCTCACTCTGGGAACAGAAAAAAGAAAGAGGCTGGCCGATCTCAACTGACGGGTAGGTAGGTAAGATTTGACCAGGCTTTGTATGTACGAGGTAGCCAAGCTGTGCTTAGCTCGAAACATATAACATAGAGGCTTGAACTCTATGCGTTTGTTTACAATAAGTCAATGAAGTTGATGGAGCAAAGGAGAGATAGAGGCTTGTCGAGACAACCGAAAAAGCAGGCGGGCGGCCGCGTTTTGAATGAGCTGTAAACGGCGAATGGCGGCCTTATCTGCGCCCAAGTACAGTACATTGCCATAGTCATGTCTGGAGATCACCAATGCCTGCACTACAGTTCTTTGGGCTGTGGGTGGAATTAACCAAAGGATTTTTTTTAGCCACTTGAGAACCGCAAAGCAAGTTGCGGTGACTCCAGACACTTGGGCTGTAAGATAGAGATTATTATCAAAGATAAAGCCCAAGTTCTTAACCTTCTGAATCAGAGCAGGTAGAGGCCCCAGATAGTCAGGCCAATGGTTTGCTCCCCATAACTTTTCAAACCTTCTTTTTTTTATAATTACACCTTAATTCACATACCTGTTAACTGTGTTTGGTGGTCTCTATTTTTGTTTCTCAGTATCAGTTAGATTCTCTTCTCAATGTGCAAAAACCAAGAACAAGAATGGTACACCACTTTCATACAAAGGAAACATTAATGGCAACCTTTTCAACTTTGCTTTCAAAATTACTCAGTCAGAAAACAAATCACAACACCCCTTTCATATTTAACTTATGGTATACCAATTCTGACTGGTCAGCATTCTAACACTTCTCCAAAGGAAGCCCAATTTGGTAGGAGTTTTGCATGGATTCGCGAATCCGTCCTGGTGCTCAGAGCATCTCCCCGTGTAACCTTGCGGAGCCCATTAAACAATTTAATATTTTACTACTGTAAGTTTGCACCTACATTTTACTTTACTATTACTACTTATTTTGGTACCGATTTAGAAAAAACGCCTCCATAATAAGGAATGTATCTAAACCACTCTACTTTTATATTTGAAAAGTACAATCTCTTCAGAATCTTTTCCCCACACCCTGCCTTAGCTAAATTTCCATAGCAACCACCTTTTGAAAACTCTCTTGTACCTGTAGGCCAAAGGTTTACAACACTTTCTGTAAGCAGCATACTAGCTTCAAATTCAACTATAGCAGAAGTGGTTGACTGTTCGGAAATAAAACCAAATCCCAAATAGCATAAAGATGTTTTAATTTTTCCAGAGTCAATCACAGATCTAGTTACTTTTTTCTCAAAATCACTACCTATTTGTAGCTACCTGCATATTTACACCATCCAATCAATCTTTTTATTTTTAAATTAGGTGCTGTCCTCCATTTAAACTGCCATTCATTTTGAAAACTGTCTCATTCAGCTCCAGCCTTCTCCTGTGTGCTACTCCTCCTTGCCTTCAAAATGGTAAGAGTGTGTATTGTGGGTCATAGCTTTGTGTTTTCGGCTAGACAGTGTGTTAGAAAGAGTGACATAGACAAGGACTTAGGTTTGCCTAATGTGGACATTACCTAGGTTGGCCAGAGAGGGCTAAAGTGGCATCAATTGCTGCCTTTGGTTGAAAGCATTGTGGATTGCCAACATCCAGACCTCATGATTGTGCACTGTGGTGGCAATGACCTGGGAACACTTATTGGGGTTGGACTGGAAATCCTAATGAAGGATAAATTTGCTCAATTGATGGCACTCACACTGCCTTGGTGTTTTCTACCATTTGCCAAAGGCAGAAATGGAAGTGGTCAAACAAATTCTATCCACAGATGGAAAAAGCCAGAAAATATGTCAATAAAACTGTTCTGCTTTCCTCGGAGACCCCAAAATGGGCTCCATCTACAACAACAATTAAGCTTTGCCATGGAGGGTATATATAGAAATGACAGCATTCACTTGACTGAGAAAGGCAACAGGGTGTTCCTCAAGAACTTAAAAGCCTGCATCCTGTATTATGTGTGGTTATCACCTACACATCATAAACACAAACGCTTTTTTTAGAGCCAACCCTTTCACTAAGTACAGTTTTTTTTAAATTTTCAATTCCAATTTTTTAAATTTCGTGCGGATCCGCGGATCCGTTGCGGATTCACAAACCAAAAGCACTCATCCAATACACACCAGTAACACTTTAGAATGCCTTAATGGATATGTGAATGGTTCATCACTCTAACAGTCGATGTGTAATTGAATATGTGTGTGTGTGAGTAGGTATGTAAGTGTTTGTCTGGGTCCATGAGTGGATGTGTGAGAATCTGAGTGGGTCTGTGAGTGGATGTCTGACCGTCTCTATCAGTATGTCAGAGGATGTATGACTTTCTATGTGTGGCAGTGGGTGTCAGAATGTCTTTGTGTGACTGAGTATAATAGAGTAGGTGTGAGAGTACCTGTTTGTGTGTGTGAATGGATGTGAGAGTGTCTGTATGGGCATCAGTGTGGGTGTGAGAGTATCTGTGTGTATGAGTGAGTTGGTGTGAGAGTGTGTATGGGCATCACACTGGGTATGACAGTGTCTGTCTGTGTGTGCGATTGGGTGTGAGAGTACCTATATGGGCGTCACAGTGGGTGTGGGAGTGTCTGTGAGTATGTCACTGGAAGTGAAAGTATTTGTTTGGGCATCAGAGTGGGTGTGACAGTGTCTGTCTGTGCATGTGAGTGGGTGTGAGAGTATCAGCATGGGTATCTGAGTAGATGTTGGAATGTCTGTCTGTGTGTCACAGTGGATGTACGAGTGTCTGTCTGAATGTGTGACTGGGTGTGAAAGCATCTGGGCATCACAATGGGTGTGAGATTGTCTGTATGGGTGTCAGAGTGGGTGTGTGAGTATCTATATATATATATATATATATATATATATATATATTTACTTATTTTTATTTTTTTATTCGCTGCAAGATTTTTGGATCCATCATGGATTTACAACATAGGGGGCCACACTGAGCCCTGCAATGGCTCAGCAGATCTTGGGCATGGACAAAAAAAAAACATTTTCTGCCATTTTACTGCCTCCCGGCACATTATACCTCCCAGCCCATTACTAGTTGGGGGATAAAGTCCCCTTGGCTCCAGAGGGACTTGGTGGCTAAGAAGCCTCCTGGTACCTTCTGTAAGTCCTGCACAGTGGAATTCCTGAGGACTGGTCGGAGACCCAGCCCCAGTTCTCCACCACTCTGCAAATGTGACTGCTAGTTAAAAAACCATGGAAATTCATCCCCCCACCAGCAGTGCGCTGAGAGGCGTGTTTTCAGAGTGGTGGAGAAAGTGGCGTGGCCTCTGACCACCTCTCAGCAATCCACTGTGTGGGACTTACTGGAGGTAACATGAGGTCTTGTTGGCCCCTAAGGACCTTCAGCA
Source organism: Calotriton arnoldi (assembly GCA_963921515.1). NCBI lineage: Eukaryota > Metazoa > Chordata > Amphibia > Caudata > Salamandridae > Calotriton > Calotriton arnoldi. The sequence goes on along the minus strand of CAWUFW010002401.1, from coordinate 1,588,540 downwards.
GCCAAGGGGTCTTCATCCCCCACTCAGGAGCACCTCAGAAGGCACCTTTGCAGAGTGGTGGAGAAAGGGAGCCGGGCCTTGGCGATTTGCTCGTTGTTTTTTCCCCTAATTTTTTAGGAAGGGGGCTGTGTGGCCCCCCTTTCCTGGACCATTTTGGGGCCTAGGGACCCCCTCCATGGGGCCTGGCCCATGTTTAATAAACCTCAACAAAAAGGGAGGGGGGCCAATTTCGGCCCCAGGGTGCCCATCCCCCGGGGTCAGGCCTTCTTATATATATTTTTGTTTAAAGGGAGGAGGGCAATGTGGCCCCCCCAGGCCTATTTCGGAACCAGGGACCCCATCCCTTGGGGCAAGGCCTTTTCCTTTAAAAAAAAAAAAGAGTAAAATAAAGGAGGGGGGGCTGCATGGCCCACTTCCCTGGGCCAAGTTTGGCCCTGGGGACCCCATCCCCGGGGTCTGCCCTCTATTTAAATTATATTTTGTAATATTCGAGCGGACCGCATGCCCCCCTGAGGCCAATTTCTGCCCCTGGGGCCCCATCGTCCGGGGCCAGGCCTTAACTTTTTTTTTTTAAATGGGTAAAGGGGCCTGCACAGCCTTCCTACCCGGGCTGATATTGCCACAGGGACCCCATCCCCAGGGCATGGGTTCTTGTGAGGGACTGCAGGGGGGGCCTCAAGCCCCTCCGTGGTCCCTGCCAGCTCCCCACCTCCTGCGGGAGCAGGCATTGCTTTTGGAAAGAGGGAGCTGCTAACATGCAGCTCCCTCTGTCCAAAACCAATTCTGCTCCGCTTCATGGAAGCGAGAGCATTTTTCCTGCTCTCGCTTCCATGAACTGAAGCAGAGCTTGTTATGGATTGGCGGGAGCAGTGCTTCCACCAAGCCATAGCAAACTGCAATGTTCCAGGGTTGGGCTCCCCCGGGATATTGCTGAAGCCGGCCCTGGGGGGTGGTGGCCCCAGTGGCCATGGAGGGCATCTTCTTTATAGCACTCGGGAGGTGGTGGTCCTCAGGGACGGGGGTCCGCAACAGACCCCCGTCTTTACTTAATTAATGGCCCAGGGATGTGGCGGTCCATGGGGCTGCGGGGTAGCGACGTGGCCCTCTGCATTTCAGTACATTAGCTCGTGGAGGTGGCAGTCCCTGTGGCTGCGTGGGGGGGCTGGAGCCCCTCTGCGCATTATGTGGTGGCCCCCTTCTAACAATAAAAAAATAAAAGAGAAGCTGGCATCTTGCCGGGGGCCCCGCCTCCTCCCTGCACCACTCTGCAAATGCGCCTCCTGGCGTGTTCTGGGTTGAGGCATTAAGTCCCCTTGAATCCTAAGGGTCCGTAGGGGCCAACTAGCCCACCAGGTACCCCAGTAAGCCCCACACAGTGGGATTGCTAAGAGGTGGTCTGAGGCCATGCCCCTTTTTACACCACTCTGCAAATGCGCCTCTTGGCGCACTGCTGGTGGGGCGATGAGGTCCTCTTGTGTCCTGAGGATCTCAGGACTAAAGTGGACTTCATCCCCCGAGCAGCAGTGCACCAGGAGATGCATTTGCAGAGTGTTGTAAAAAGGGGGCGTGGCCTCGGACCACTGTCAGCAATCCAGCTCTGTGGGGCTTACTAGAGATAACAGGAGGGCTAGTTGGCCCCCAGGGACCCTCAGGAGGCAAGGGGACTTCATCTCCCAACCAAGAGCGCGCCAGGAGGTGCGTTTGCAGAGTGGTGGAGAAAGGGGGCATGGCCTGTGTCCAACCTCTCAGCAATCCCACTATCTGGGGCTTACTGGAGGTATCCGGTGGGCTTGTTGGCCCCTAATGACCCTTAGGAGGCAAGGGGACTTCAATCCCCATCCAAGAGGGTGCCATGGAGCGCATTTGCAGACTGGTGGGCAAAGGGGGTGTGGCCTGCTATGAGAACTTACCAATGCTGCTCTTTGGGACTTACTGGAGGTAATAGGAGGGGTGGTTGGCCCCCAAGGTTGCCCTTGGGGGCCAACTACCCCTCCTGTTACCTCCAGTAAGTCCCACATAGTGGGATTGCTAAGAGGTCTTCGGAGGCCACGCTCCCCTTTCTCCACCACTCTGCAAATGCGCCTCCTGGCACACTACGGGTTGGGGGATGAAGTCCACTTTACTCCTGATGGATTTTGGGGGCCAAGAAGCCCTCCTGGTACCTCCTGCAAGTCCTACGCAGCGGAGTTCCTGAACGCTGGTCGAAGGCCCAGCACCCTTTCTCCACCACTCTACAAACACGACTACTAGTTAAAGAAGCTTTTGCAATGTAATTGGTTTCGCATTTGCGAGAGTTAGAGCTATTGGCATTGTAATTATATAAATAGTATTTTGGGGGTTTTTAATAAACATTACTTTTAAATCCGTTTTCGCGAAGTCGCGCTGGGTGCGTGCTGCGTGCATGCACCATACGCGGATCCCATGTGACCATAAAAAAAGAGATTTGATTGGTTCATAACACTTCCTATTCTAAGTATTGAAGGACCCCACCCATTTTTATCATTCTTGTTAGATCTTCCTTGGGAGAACATCTTTACTTACAAGACTTCCATACTTTTGTGTTGGAGACCTGTACTGCTGATTTCACACTGGCTTCTGGACAGCAGCCTGCCTCCAACTCTGATCATTCATCAGATGATGATTTTGTTGCAGAGCCACCACAACCAGAAAAATACACCTCTGTGGTGTGGAAATTTTTCACCATACCTCAGGGGCAAAAAAAAGTCAATGCAGTTAAGGTGACCTGCAAAATATGCAGCAGAGTATTATATTATCTAGAGGAGACCCCACAAAAAAGTATTCATGTGGAACAGGAAGTATGCTTAAGCATCTCAAGACACTGCATCCAGTGAACCTAGCAAGAGAGTAGTGCCGAAGACTGCGTGTTAATCCAACAGCAGCAGTGGCCACTACATCTACGGCAGCTTCTTCACCTGGCCATCCTGATATCCGGCCTGAATTTGTCCAGTTAAAAATTGTCTGCATCAAATGTAACAAACTTTTATGCTATGGGGAGCAGTCTATTGACTTAATCTGCACAGCACAAAGAAACCACCGGTGGTGATTTTTTTTTGGTTTTGTTTTTCTAAAATGACAGTTTTTTTCATCTTGTTGGCTTTTTTTCATGATTTTGTTGGTCCCGTTGACTTTTTGTTCCTGTTAAAAAAAAATTTAAAAAAAATAAAAATCGTAAAAAAAAAATATATATATATAAAACAACAAAACAAAAAAAAAAGTTCTTTTCAGAACTACCTACTTTGGTTAAAAAAAGAGCTAAATTTTTATCCTAGTGTGTGAAAGTTTAGAAGAATGTATCTGTAGTGCATAATTGACTGAAAGAATGCATTTGTGGTGTATGGTGAATGTATAAGTGCAGAACTATAAGGAAATGCTGCAGCATGACACTGTAAGCTCTTTAGCTGCAATGTACTGCAGTACTTCGAAGCACAGGCATGCAACATATGTACATAAATATGTTGCAAGTCTGTGCTTCCTTCTGCACTGCGGCTTAAACTGCAGCCATGTGGTGACACAGGCACCCTGGCACCACGGTGCAAGGATAGCTGTGTCGTGTAGAGTTTGTTTTTGTGCAGGAAGACCCAAATCCCTGCACAAAAACAATCAATGAAGGCATTTCTCTCCTTCTATGTATGCTGTGCATTGTGGCATATATTGAAAGTGAATAAATGAAGAGAAATGAAACCAATTCTCCAAGTTGTGCCTTGCTACATTAATTGAAGAATGGTGCAGCATTCACACACATGTCCACATTTATCATTTCTGGTAAATCAGGACATGTGTCTTCTTCTATGAATGTTCTGTGCAAACACGCACAGCAACACCTCCAGAACGCACTTTCAACGCAAAGTGTGTGTATTATAAGGTTGTATTTACGTGGAGAAGAAAAGGTACACAGAGTACCTTTTCCTCTCTTTGTAAATATAAAAGAGTGTTTTGCGCTATAACTATGTTACAAAAAGTGACATATTGTTAGCACAGGATGCTTCTAAATTTACCACATAAGTTGTAAAGTATTGGTAGATTGTTACAAAAACAACGTATTGGTAGTTCATTGTTTGAAAAATTGCATGACAGTGACAGGAGGTAAGCACAGAGTTATCTCTCCAAAGATGCTAAAAGAAGAAGAATTGAAATAATTGTGGTCCTTCAATAGGTACAATGGGAAATATTATGAACAAACCAAAAAAAAAGTGCAGGGCACACAATATCCTATGACAGAGAGATCCCAAAAGTACATAGGTATAAACTGGGTGTTTTGAAGACTGTATTAATACTTTTTAGCTTCTTGCAGATCTGCTGCCATAATATATAAAAAAATTAACTTGTACTAAGGTTAATGGCTAGGCCAATCCTTAACTATATGAGTAATAAGTAGAGTAATTTCAGTAGTGCAAAGACAGAACAAGGTAAATTTATAAGTACTTATGTTTTTTAAAGTGATAGGACATATTTATAGAGTTGTAAAGGGAAGGGATGGGGCCTCATGTAACATGTGCAAACACATTCTGTGACATGTTTTAAGTTAAAGAACCTAGTCTCTTTAAATCCTGAAGCTTCCTAGACCCTAGTAGCCCACTATGTCTCTCTATTGAACACCATATACCTGTTTTGCAGATATGTGTTCTGAAACTATATCCCATTTTATATGTCTCTAAAATACAACTCTCTGGCAGTTACTGCACATATCTGGTGGGTTTGTTGGCCCCCAGTGACACTCAGTATTCATGTTAACTTTATCGTGTAACTTAAAACACGCACAGAGCGTCTTTCCACACATATCTACTACATCCATCTCTCCTTTCTTCACCTGTGTGCAAACACAGGCTATTGTGCATTTTAATACTTAGTTAAACTTACCTTCACAGTAATACAAATAAAAAATGGTACACATTGTTTTTCAATTGTTTTTTATAAAATAAATTTCTAAAAATTTGTTATTTTAGAATTAGGATCTGTGAAAGAGAAGAAAAATACAGTTATAATATATAATATTATATTTTTTACAATACAGCATAATTTTAACATTTTACAAATTATTTTGTTTGCCTTTTTTACTGTTATCAGAATAAATTGAAATTCACTAGAAACAGTGTTTTCAATCATACTCATCACATAACAGAGGGCAAAAAAAAACAATAAATAATATTGTTTTAAAAAACCCAAGACTACATCCAAAAATAACATAGCATATAATGCAAATCACATATATATAAAAATGCTAACTCCTAAGAACATTTTCTAACGTAAATTTATATACACTGTAAATGTTGTTGGTTAAAAATATATGCAGAGAGAATGTGCGAGAAAAAGTCCACAATTGAAACATACACCTTTCCTCTTGGCCAAATGGTATTGTTGAAGTCCTTTATATTAAAATTGTCCAATAGTAATCGTATTAATACATATTAATAAATTCCTCAGAGGCCAAATTATGTTCCTAAAACTTTGGTTTTAAAAATATTAGGTAAGAATTTGGTAATTCGCTTGGCAAACGTTGTTTAAAAACCAACTGAGCATCATTACAATATGTCCAGCCTTTATTACATTTTAGATACACAGTGTAATGTCCAGATGTAGTGGAAGCACCAAGATGGAAAATAACTGCTACTGCAACAAAAGTCCTTCCTGATATTGATAGTTGAGTTGCTACAAAATGTTTTATGAAAGTGTCCAATTTTCTTCCATCAGCTGTACAACGTTGCATCATTAAAATTATATATTGTCCATATTTTTGTATAAATAATGTTGATAACATTTCTGATTTGCATTGGGTACACTTCATGTTTTGATTTGCTGCTTTAACTAGTTTATTAAAAGATACTGATTTACACTCTGGTAATGTCAAATATATAAATCTTTCTGTGTCTATATCAGTGCTACATGTAAACATACAATTTTCACATACATGTTCCCATTTATAACAAAGGCCGAAAAGATTTTCAATGTCTATCCCTTCATTTTCCAATACAGTAAGCATATACATTAAAAATTCCTGAGCATCTTGTTGCATATTTTGTGTAAATTGTGTTGATCCACAACATATATCCAAAACTTGACGAATATCAGAAACGCTTTGCATTTTACTTTTATCAGTTCTCAATTTTTCATAAACAGAATACAACAAGGAACAAAATATTTTTTCCCGATTCTCCATAATTTGTTGTTGCAAACTTTCAAGAAAAAAAACAACATTAACTACTACGTTAGCATAGCAGTTGATACCTGAACTATTTTCAAACTGATAACCAACAATGTCTTCATTAGCGTCCTTTGTCTTTTTGCTTGCAATTACAACATTATCTTTATTTTTTTCTTTGCTATAACTTTACTACAAATATTGTCATGTGTTCTTTTTCGACCTACCACACGCTTTTCAAATACAGGAAACTGACCTAAATTGGGAGCATACGCTCTTCTTAATCTATTATACTCTTTTACACAGTTTGTATCTGCAATAATCTTTGAGTCATCAAAATCAATCAAAAACAAACCAGATAAACTTCTGACTCTGGACAAAGCAACATATGCCATACCCTCTTTAAACACGGTACTTCCAATGTTCACCAAAGCACTATCTACACTTAATCCTTGAGATTTATGAATAGTCACTGCATATGCCAAAGAAAGTGGAAATTGTTTTCTACGGACATATAAATCTTTAACAAGCAAAAAACGAACTGAACAACGACCAATTTGTTTTACTTCTTCAATTTCATCAAATTTGATTTTTAAAAATTCAATTCCATCTCTTTTTTGATAATTTACAAAATCCACAACTTTACCCATTGCTCCATTAACTAAACCTTTTTCTACATCCAAATTACGCCTTAAAATTACCCGACAGTTTATACATACATATAGATTCTTTTCTAAACCAGCAGTTTTAGATATTGAATTTTCTAAAGAATGCAATTTTGTTTTCAATTTTTCCGTCAAAATAATAGTGATTCCTTCATGCTCTATTTTATCAATGGCCTCCATTTTTATTATTTCTTCATTTTCCAGCTTCAAAACTTCTATGTTGAATATAGAACACTCTCGCAGTGTTGGCATTAAGCAGATTACAGATTTGTTTTCTGCAATTTTCATATATATTTTCTCCTGAACTATATTTTCATTTGGAAACAAATTCAAAAGTAACCGACTCTGTAAAGCCTCTTTCCCATGTTCTGTCAGTACTCCAATTCTTACATCTTGAAGAATAGTTCCATAATCAACATCATTTGCCTGTCGCATATTCGTAATGAGTTCTTTGTATTCAAAATATGACCAAATGTTAACGTTTCCAACACTACCCATAGACTTTCTGGTGTCTTCATGCACAAGTGTTTTAAATACTGGTTGTCCTTTTACGGGAGTAAGTTGCAGTAGATCTCCAAAAACTATAACATGTTTTCCTCCAAATAACACATCGTACTCTGTTTTAAGAATTTGCTGCATTCTTAAATGCACAAAAGCAAGCATTAAGTTTGAGACCATGCTTACCTCATCAATAATCAGAAGTTTCATTTTCTTCAGCACTCTTGAAACTTCACAACAAGCTTCTCCAGATAGCTTATGATATTCCAATTTGTTTTCATGCTCCACAGGTAGCATCAGTAAACGATGTAATGTAATTCCTTTAATGTTGTGTGCTGCCAACCCAGTAGGAGCAGTTACAACACAAGACAAATGTGACTCAGTTATTTTGTGTAGATAACTGGTCATTACTTTTATTAAGAAACTTTTTCCTGTTCCAGCTTGTCCACTCACATACATCCGGATAGGTTCAAAAGATGTGCATGAGCATTCTTTCTTTTCATGAAGTAATCCATGGTCAATCTGTTGCTTCACTTGCTGATATATTTCTTGCTGTTCAACATTTAGTTGTTCTTCCAAGTTTGTTAAGTCCATAATATCTTCTCGAGCTTGATGCATTGCTGTTTCCACTTCCTTCATAGCAATTGCTGCTTCATTTTCAACAATTGGTTGTCCTAGTGGATCTTCACTGATCGGAGCAGAAGTTTGACTGTCTTGAGAACTGTCTCTAGCAATCTCAGCTGCAATAGTAGCTTCTTGGTCAATTTCATCGTTCAACATCTTTACATAATTTGCAAAAACAGTGCATTGTATGGTATCTTTACAAGCATTGAAGGAATCTTCATAACTCTGAAATTCTCCAAGTAATTCCAATTCTGAACGCCACGGTTTGAACAGTTGCAAAAGTGCAAAATAGTAAAATTCTCTTTTATCAGCAGTGTCACAACTCAGTTTTCTGTGATTAATCAAATTTCCTTTCCTTTGTTTCACCAAACATCCTTCGGAACCAATTACTGCATATTTTCCATCAGTGATGTTTTCTGTAGTATTCCGTTTAAAAGTGTAGTTTTGCAGCACTTCATAGAGACATATGTTCTCAAGATGATGACTTCTATTTGGATAATATGTGTCCAACATATTTGTTTTCACAATATCTGTACTTTCCGGCTCTTTTTCTGCTAAATATTCAATTTCTTGAACAGATTTAAGTACTTGATTTCGCGTTGCAGCAAGACCTAGACTCACCCAAATGATTCTTCTAGATTTTGAGTATAAACTTGCAGATGATAACCGATCTGAGCATTCATACGCTCCAATTTCTCGATGGGATAACATCTTCAAACTGAAACTGTATAATTTCTTACTTAGACTCTTCTCGTGAGAAATCTCTTCCCACATTTCTTTCAATTCTGTCTTTTCAGATTTTGTTATATAAGATGTCACATACCGGGCAACAGCAATGGAATTATCCGCAACATACTGAATATCCATATTAGCATTCCACATTGAGAGAATAACAGGATTATAATCATTTATATATTTTGATTCTTCACTTCTTCTCAAATTGTATGTATTTTTTGGAGACTTTCTAGTGATGGTATGTCTCATAGCTGACATAAAACTGTTTACTCTTCCTTTGGATATTACAGGACGTGGAAATCCAAAACGACATTTGGTATAAAACTTTTCCTTACACTTGTACTTTCGTCGACAGTATTTTCCGCATCGATGGCTTTGGAATCGTAAAACTTGTTGTTTTAAGTTGTTTTCTTCTGTTCTTTTGGGTATAGCACATGTGGCATATTCTTCAATAAAAGACAAAACAGTATCATCAGAATCAGTTCCGAATTTAGGGGCATCTTTGATCCATATCAGCATATGTATATGAGGAGCACCTCTAGCTTGATACTCCTTTCTCCCAAAAAAATCCAGAACTTCTCCAAGAGGAGGATTCTTTTTATTGCAGATAAAAGACATCATAGCTTCAAATCTATGATTAAAATACCTGCACACATTAACAGGATCCAAAGAGCACAATTCTCCAGGTGTCTTGTATTCAATATTTTTTACATTTGAATTTGCCTCACGAAGAAATTCAAGTAAATCATCCCAAGCGTATTCAGCACAGCTTAGGGTAACAAACCACGTAGGAGTTCCTAAGTTCCTTAGCATGCATTTAAGTTCTCCATGACGACGGTACCAATACTCATTAGTACCACGCTGACATGCCATCAAATTAATCAACTGAGATTCTAGATGATCGTCTCTCTGATGTACTTTATCCATAAATTGCTTTGCAGAAACATTTTGAAAATGTACTCCTGTTTTCAAAATGTGGTTGACTGCATATGAAAGTCCAGATAAGTCACTCTCAAACAAAAGATGAAATATATATGGGATACATTGTCGAAACCTTGGATCTTCTGCATACAATCTTGTTGTCCGATATTCAGATGCAGGAATCTGCACAGGTCGTTCATCATATCGTCCACCTTTTCCAGTTGGAAAAAGCTGCGGAAAACAACGAGCTTCCAAACTTTTCTCCCATACACTGATGGGAGTACCCTTTGCTTCCTTCATTTGGAATAACTCAATAGTATTCCCCATCACTTCTTTTGAATGAAGTGGATGTACACTATAATGTTCATAGATTTCTTCATTTTTCGACATGTCCACTTTTTCAATTTGACCACTTGACGTTTCAGTGTCATCATCTAAAAGTATTTCTTCTTCTTCCACATACACATTTTTATAGTACTCATTGTTTTTTATTAGATATAATGTTGCCTTTTGCACTTTTCTAACATCCACTAATTCTTGCCAGATTTTCTTACTCTTAGTAGGAACACCATTAACTAGAATAACTAATGGTTCACTTTCTACATTCTCTACACCAATAGTGTCAATATTTTTCTTTAAATCCAGTGGTAAATATACAACTCTTCCTTTTAATCCTCTCTGTAAATCACTCGGAGGCAATTTACCTGTTTTTGGCTCCATACGAACAATAGCCTGAAATGGGTGTACACATTGAATCAAAATAGACTCATACGTGTTTAAATCTATTAGTTCCGGAGGAATAGTTATCAACTCTAGATCATTATGAACAGCTCTAGCAGGCATTTTATTTTCATCCAATTTGTTATAACAATATTTACAAATACGTTGATCAGTACCCAAATCAAAACAATTCTCTACCCACAAATAAGTTGCAAAATTCTTCCACTCATCATTATTTTGTTTTTCACTTTTAAAATACAGATCAACACTCCTAGTCTGATTTCTATAGTGAGTTCGCCGGCAACAAATACAAGAATAATTTGGCCTTTCACCTGAAATCACCTTAAACTTTGTAATTTGTTCTTCAAATTTTTTTGGAGTAGTATGTTGCACATTCTCTTCAACATTTTCTTCTATCAATGTGTCAGTTTCTGCACTCTCTTCTTCCGGACCAAAGTAACAAAACTCAATTTCATCACAAACCTTCTTCACATCAGATACTGACCCACACAAAAGAGCACTGTTCAACTCATTTAATTTAAGTGCTGGACTTTTTGCATAATACAATCTTCTAACTAACTTCCGCATTTGAGAATGATGTACTGCTAACATCCTAAAATGATGAAAAACACTTTGACATACTTTTCTAGAAAGACAAGCCAGAGAATGACCTTGCAAACCAGTATTTTTTCTCACTCTGCAAGGGTCTAGTCCTTGTAACATCTTAATCTTTTGCTTAACACTTTTTTTAGTATACTCTCGTAAGAAATTGCGTAAAATATCAATAGATTCCTGTCGTACACTACAAATACTACTGCAATCCCAAGTATACACTGGGGCTTTAGGACGTCTCCCTAGAGCTTCATCAGCTATCACTTCTTCTACATTTCTGGGAACCATCTTCTCTTTCTCAATTGCACAACCATTTCTAACCTCATAAGCACGACCACTGGTATCAACTGCATGCAATAAATTATTGGTCTGAAAATAACTCTCTTCATTAAAGAACGGCTCTGAACTTGAACTATGTTTCCATTCACCCAAAAAAAAATCACAAAAATTAGTTCTGTTAATTACTTTTTTCTTCTTACTTTTGGCCTTCAAAAAATGGATTGGTTTATGTAGTGATCGAATTCTATTTAAAACTAAAATAAATAATTTCCTTTTTAATTCCAAAGCTTTTTGAACAATGGATTCAATATACTTTTTCTTTTTATAAAATAGTGCTCTTCTTTTATATTTTTTAACATCTTTAAGCAAGTTAAAAACAACTCTATTATAAAAAATCTTTTTCCTGATTTCTTTATACTGATTTTGCCTTCTTTTACCATTCATTGTATCGTTTGAATGTAATTTTCCATTTACTCCTTTCTTTTTACTCATATTCTTTTTTCTAGTTGAAGCATTGTTTTTACTTTGTACAATCTGTACACTATTTCTAGGCTTTGAAATTTTTTTAAGGAATTCTTTTGTTGTCTTACCGAAAGACTTTTTCTTTTTAGCCACATGATGTTGGTCATCCAATACTTCTTCTGCAGATTTGTTCAAATAATTTTCATTTTGCTGTCGTTTTCTCTTTCTTGATTTTTGAGGCATGATAAGTTTGTTTTAATGATGATAAACAATATCTGTAAGAAATAATTATAAATAAATTAATTTTAATAAATTTATAAATTATACCCTTCTATTACTATAGAAACACATTGCACGTGTTAAAACCTAGCTCACTGTATAAGTAGTTGGGTAGCAAAACAATCATTAGAGTACTACACGGAGAGTGCCTTGGTGAATTTAAAAGTGATTCAGTTTTTGCGCAGTGAATGGATTAGTACATAGTGTTGAATGGGTCACTACAACACTGCAAGGAGAGTTACAGGATGTTTGCTCGAGTGTATGGATACTGCCTGGGGAAATGAAGGTGTGTAAGATAAGTGTGTAGGTGATTAAAGGAGTGCATGCATATTCGATAAAGATTTGTAGCAGTCCATGTGCTGAAGCCAGAATCACTGCATGAGTACTTGTGTACTGATTAAATGATTAGAGTACTGCAAAGAGAATGCCCGGGTGAATTTATAAGCGGTTGGGTTTTGGCAGAGTGAATGCATTAGTACATGGTGCTGAATGGGTCAATACAGGATTGCAAGGGGAATGACAGGGTGTTTCTTGAAGTGTAAGGAGACTGACTGGGGAATTAAAAGCCTTAAACACAAGTGCGTAGATGGTTAGAGGACGACATGCATAGTGGATAGGAGTTTGAAACACTGTATGTGGTAAGGCTCTAAATCACTGAATGAGTATTTGGATAGTAACTGAATTTAAACAGTACTGTAAGGAGAGTGCCTAGGTGAATTTTTAAGTGATTGGGTTTTGGCGCATTGAATGGATTAGTACATGGAGCTGAATGGGTCACTAGAGGAGATTGCTAGAGTGTATAGATACTGACTGGGGAATTGAAGGTGTGAAAGACAAGTGTGTAGGTAGTTACAGGACTACATGCGTAGTGGATAGGTGTTTGAAGCAGTCTATGTGCTAAGGCCTGGGTCACTGCATGAGTAATTGGGCACTGACTGAATGATTAGAGTACTTCAAGGTGAGTGCCTGGCTGAATTTATAAGTGTTTGGGTTATGGCGCAGTGTTTGGATTAGTATATGTGCTGGATGGCTGAGTGGAGGAGTGCATGCTGAGTAACAAGGTGTTTATTGGAGTGTATGGATAGTGCCTGAGAATTGAAGGAGTGAAAAACAAGTGTGTAGGTAGTTACAGGACTACATACGTAGTTGATAGGTGTTTGAAGCAGTCTATGTGCTAAGGCCTGGGTCACTGCATGAGTAATTGGGTACTGACTGAATGATTAGAGTACTTTAAGGTCAGTGCCTGGCTGAATTTATAAGTGTTTGGGTTATGGCACAGTGTTTGGATTAGTATATGTGCTGGATAGCTGACTGGAGGAGTGCATGGGGAGTAACAATGTGTTTATTGGAGTGTATGGATACTGCCTGAGAATTGAAGGAGTGAAAGACAAGTGTGTAGGTGGTTAGAGGACTTCATGCGTAGAAGATAGGGATTTGTAGCAGTCTATGTGCTAAGGCCTGGGTCATTGTATGAGTACTTGGGTAGTGACTGAATAATTAGAGTACTGCAAGGAGTGTGCCTAGGTGAATTTATAAGTGTTTGGGTTTTGACGCAGTGTTTGCATTAGCACATGGTGCTGGATTGCTGACTGGAGGAGTGCATGGGAAGTGACAGCGTGATTCCTGGAGCATCTAATACTACGAAAACTTAACAACCGGACATGTTTTAAAGCAGTTATCTGTCTGCAAAGACATTAAGTACCCAAATGCTTCTCTCACAATGGTTGCCCAAATGCAGACAGACTCACAGTGTGATTCTAGACAAGCAACACAGTTCCTTGGACCTTTCCAAAACACATTCACTAGTCTGGAAGGGGTAAGATGACTGCACACATTTTACATAATTCACTACTGCAGTCTACTGTGAATGACTGTCTCATTCCGCGAATGCACAAGCAATGACTGGCTTCTAATACTACGAAAACTTGACAACATGACAGGTTTTAAAGCGGTTATCTCTCTGCAAAGACATGAAGTACCCAAATGCTTCTCTCACAATGGTTGCCCAAATGCAGACAGACTCACAGTGTGATTCTAGACAACCAACACAGTTCCTTGGACCTTTCCAAAACACATTCACCAGTCTGGAAGGGGTAAGGTGACTGCACACATTTTACAAAATTCACTACTGTACTGTACTGTGAATGACTGTCTCATTCTGCGAATGCACAAGCAATGACTGGCTTCTAATACTACGTAAACTTGACAACATGACAGGTTTTAAAGCAGTTATCTGTCTGCAAAGACATGAAGTACCCAAATGGTTCTCTCACAATGGTTGCCCAAATGCAGACAGATTCACAGTGTGATTCTAGACAAGCAACACAGTTCCTTGGACCTTTCCAAAACACATTCACTAGTCTGGAAGGGGTAAGGTGACTGCTCACATTTTACATAATTCACTACTGCAGTCTACTGTGAATGACTGTCTCATTCTGCGAATGCACAAGCAATGACTGGCTTCTAATACTACGAAAACTTGACAACATGACAGGTTTTAAAGCGGTTGTCTCTCTGCAAAGACATGAAGTACCCAAATGCTTCTCTCACAATGGTTGCCCAAATGCAGACAGACTCACAGTGTGATTCTAGACAAGCAACACAGTTCCTTGGACCTTTCCAAAACACATTCACTAGTCTGGAAGGGGTAAGGTGACTGCACACATTTTACATAATTCACTACTGCAGTCTACTGTGAATGACTGTCTCATTCCGCGAATGCACAAGCAATGACTGGCTTCTAATACTACGAAAACTTGACAACATGACAGGTTTTAAAGCGGTTATCTCTCTGCAAAGACATGAAGTACCCAAATGCTTCTCTCACAATGGTTGCCCAAATGCAGACAGACTCACAGTGTGATTCTAGACAACCAACACAGTTCCTTGGACCTTTCCAAAACACATTCACCAGTCTGGAAGGGGTAAGGTGACTGCACACATTTTACAAAATATACTACTGTACTGTACTGTGAATGACTGCCTCATTCTGCGAATGCACAAGCAATGACTGGCTTCTAATACTACGTAAACTTGACAACATGACAGGTTTTAAAGCGGTTATCTGTCTGCAAAGACATGAAGTACCCAAATGGTTCTCTCACAATGGTTGCCCAAATGCAGACAGATTCACAGTGTGATTCTAGACAAGCAACACAGTTCCTTGGACCTTTCCAAAACACATTCACTAGTCTGGAAGGGGTAAGGTGACTGCACACATTTTACATAATTCACTACTGCAGTCTACTGTGAATGACTGTCTCATTCTGCGAATGCACAAGCAATGACTGGCTTCTAATACTACGAAAAATTGACAACATGACAGGTTTTAAGGCAGTTATCTGTCTGCAAAGACATGAAGTACCCAAATGCTTCTCTCACAATGGTTGCCCAAATGCAGACAGACTCACAGTGTGATTCTAGACAAGCAACACAGTTCCTTGGACCTTTCCAAAACACATTCAGTAGTCTGGAAGGGGTAAGGTGACTGCTCACATTTTACAAAATTCACTACTGTAGTGTACTGTGAATGACTGTCTCATTCTGCGAATGCACAAGCAATGACTGGCTTCTAATACTACGAAAACTTGACAACATGACAGGTTTTAAAGCGGTTATCTGTCTGCAAAGACATGAAGTACCCAAATGCTTCTCTCACAATGGTTGCCCAAATGCAGACAGACTCACAGTGTGATTCTAGACAAGCAACACAGTTCCTTGGACCTTTCCAAAACACATTCACTAGTCTGGAAGGGTAAGGTGACTGCTCACATTTTACAAAATTCACTACTGTAGTGTACTGTGAATGACTGTCTCATTCTGCGAATGCACAAGCAATGACTGGCTTCTAATACTACGTAAACTTGACAACATGACAGGTTTTAAAGCGGTTATCTGTCTGCAAAGACATGAAGTACCCAAATGCTTCTCTCACAATGGTTGCCCAAATGCAGACATATTCACAGTGTGATTCTAGACAAGCAACACAGTTCCTTGGACCTTTCCAAAACACATTCACTAGTCTGGAAGGGGTAAGGTGACTGCACACATTTTACAAAATTCACTACTGCAGTCTACTGTGAATGACTGTCTCATTCTGCGAATGCACAAGCAATGACTGGCTTCTAATACTACGAAAACTTGACAACATGACAGGTTTTAAAGCGGTTATCTGTCTGCAAAGACATGAAGTACCCAAATGCTTCTCTCACAATGGTTGCCCAAATGCAGACAGACTCACAAAGTGATTCTAGACAAGCAACACTACTCCCTGGACTTTAGCAGGAGAAAAACATTAGTCTTATTAAAAACAAAGGCACAACATACAACCCCTCACAAATTAATAACTCACCTTTCAAATTAATTTGTTGATTAAGAAGTATGTCAGTCACACACCAGATGTTCTTAAACCAAATGTCTGTACTGCACTGCCCTTAGCAAAACCAAAAAATTGCAAACTTTCCCTCTCTTTCTGCACACATATACATGTAAATATCAAATCACATTGCTTCCCACATTAATTCAAAAGCTAACACACATTTCTATTGGTTACACATTTCAAGCCTATCCAATTGATATAAATGTCAACCCTACCCCCAATCTGCTTACTGCCTGTTACCATAGTAACAGTTCATGGAATACTCAACTGAACTCACAGGTCACAAGTTCAGCACACAATGTTGCTAATCCAAACAACAAGTGCGCTTGACTTTTCAAAATATCAGCTTATCCTATCTAATGTTCCTTTCAGTTTTCATTAACCAATAAGAAACGTGCTCTTGAAACTCAGAAACATGCACCCTACTTTTTAGTCTATAATCTTCTCAAACAGCCAATCATTTGTTTGTTTTCTTAAAAACTGCATCTTATCCACCATTTTAGAAAAACTTTAGTAGTGAAACTGCCATTTCACATACAGACACCTTCTGAGTGCATCCAGACCTCCTTTCAAAATGCTTAGAGTGTGGATTGTGGGACACAGCTATATTTTCTGGAGCAAAAGGTATGCAGAAAACAGTGGCATTGACAAACACCTAGGTTTGCCAAATGTAGACATTAAATGGATTGGACAGAGAGGATTAAAGTGGCACCAATTGATGCCATTGGTTAAATCCTTTTTGCATCTCCAACACCCTGGCCTCATAATTGTGCACTGTGGTGGCAATGACCTAGGCACTTTGACTGGGGTAGGTCTGGAAATGCTTATGAAGGATACCTTTGGAGAATTGATGTCACTTTTCCACCAAACTGCCTTTGTGTATTCTAATATATGTCAAAGACAGAAATGGAACTGGTCCAATCAATTTTGTCCACAGATTGAGAAAGCTAGGAAACATGTCAATAAAGCTGTTTCTGCTTATCTCAGAGATTATAGAATGGGGTCTATTTACAACAACAATCTGCGTTTTAATATGGACGGCATCTATAGGAGAGATGGTGTTCATTTTACAGATGAGGGTAACAGAGTCTTGCTCAACAACTTTAGACTCTGCATCGGTACTTACTTGTAGGTACCAAAATATCCCAAAAAACAGAACGGCTCTTTTTAGAGCCACCCAAGACCTAAACACCTAAACTTCATTTATATCTGACATTTTTTTACATTGGTTTTGCTTGGATTCGCACACCCAACGCGTTGGAATCGTGCACCAAACGCGTTAGGGGTCGCGCATCCAACGCGTGCACACCAGGGGCTGCTTGGATTTGCGCACTCAACGCGTTTGAATCGTGCACCAAACGTGTAACGGGTCGCGCATCCAACACGTGCACACGAGGGGCCGCGCTGAGCGCCGCGCTGGATGCGCGACTCCTAATTTTACCGTAAAAAAAATTAGCACCATGCACTAATTTGTATTCTCCCCGGGGACCCCATCCCCCGGGGCCTATATACAACGTTGGGGACCGTGGGGGGGTCCCCAATCCCCCCCACAGTCCCAGCCGGCTCCCCGCGTCCTACGGGAGCCGGCATTGCTTTTCCACATGGGGAGCAGCTAACATGCTGCTCCCCATGTGGAAAACCAATTTGGTTTGCATTTTGAAAGAGAGAGCAGGTTTCCTGCTCTCTCTTTCAAAATGCAAACCAAGTTTGCTATGACAGGACGGGAGCCGCGAGGCTCCCGTCCTGTCATAGCAAACTACAGTGTCCCGGGGTAGGCACCCGGGGACACTGCAGGAGCCAGCCCTGGGGGTGGCGGTCCCCAGGGCCATCAAGGGCTCCAGGAGGGGGCCGCGCGGCCCCCTCCCAACCATTTCACAGCCCCGGGAGGTGGTGGTCCCCGGGGCTTTGGGGGTCCGTAACGGACCCCCATATTCGAATCTTTAGTGCCCCGGGGAGGTGGCGGTCCCCGGGGCGTGTGGGGGGGCTGTAGCCCCCCCACACAGGTCAAATTGTTTTTAGAAAAAGAAGCCCCGGGGGGTGGCGGTCCCCGGGGCTGCGGGAGGGCCAAGAGCCCTCCCGCACCATTATTTTTTGAAAGCCCCGGGGGGTGGCGGTCCCCGGGGCTTGGGGGGCCTTAGAGGCCCCCCACATTAAATTTAAACCCCCCAACCATGCCCCCGGGACTTGGTCCACCCGGGGGCAAATAAACATCGAAGCGCGGAGACCGAGCTTCGTTTTTTTTTTTTTTCGGCAGGATCCGCGCACCCTGAGCGCATCCTGCCGATTTTGTTTTTAAAAAAAATGCTTTTTTTCTGCCCAGGGGGTCCTTGTGGGACCCCCTGAGCAGGCCTAGGGGGTCAGGGTGTTTCTACCCTGCCCCCTTTGTGCGTTTTGCACACTTGTTTCTGTGCCTCGGTTCTACCGAGGGACAAAATGGCTGCCAACACTTCCTGAATCGGAATGTTGACAGCCAGCTGACAGCCAATTAGCATGCAGCTTGTGATCGGGACGGTGCGCACAGGGTGCGCTGAGGGTACGCGGATCCGACGCGCCCATAGATATATATGTGATTTTACTTGTGAATTTCTCAGGAACTACTGAACGGATTTACACCATTTAAGCAAAAGGCACGACACTGAACCAAGGGCTACCTCTTTGCCAAATTTGGTGTAATTCCGTTCAGCAGTTCGGGCTGTAGCTGCGACTAAAGGTTCCTATGGAAAAATGAATGGGGAAAACGCGTTTTGGGACCCCCTTTTTCTCGGCCCCGCTTGACGAATCAACCCGAGACTTTCAGGGTAGGAGCGGAGCGCCCCAACAAGTTGGAAACTTTCGCAAAGATTCGTCAACCGGCGCCAACTTTATTTCAAATAGAATGTCGCGGATTTCCTATGGATAATAGGTCCTAACTATAACTATCTACTGGCGACCGCCAGTAGATAATATATATATATATATATATATGTACCTCACACATGCCCAGATCTTAAGAACGCACTCCAACGGGGATGTTTTCATCAGAAAAATTTATTCAGCAAAATCGGCACTCCTGCTCCAATTATTTTGTCCTGACGCGTTTCGAAGCAACATGCTTCTTAATCATAGGAAAAGAAACTGGCAGACCACGGAGCACTCCAACATTCATTCCCTATTTAACTGTTCGTTAATTGCCCTCCGGTGGGACTCACATAATCCATTGCATGTTGGGAGTTGAAGTGTTCAATTCTTCCCCTTCTGTGGGGTCCGTATTCCGACAGTTCTTTAATATTTTCACAGCCCTCCAGTGGGCCTCAGAGCAACAGGACGATTTTGAAATGTTGCATCTCCGTGCCGCTATTAGGCTTGGAAAGATTCCCAAACCTGCAGACCCTCCTTTCTTTACGGGCGGTGCAGTCCTCCACGGCCGGACCAGCCGTGTATTTATGTACCTCACACATGCCCAGATCTTAAGAACGCACTCCAACGGGGATGTTTTCATCAGAAAAATTTATTCAGCAAAATCGGCACTCCTGCTCCAATTATTTTGTCCTGACGCGTTTCGAAGCAACATGCTTCTTAATCATAGGAAAAGAAACTGGCAGACCACGGAGCACTCCAACATTCATTCCCTATTTAACTGTTCGTTAATTGCCCTCCGGTGGGACTCACATAATCCATTGCATGTTGGGAGTTGAAGTGTTCAATTCTTCCCCTTCTGTGGGGTCCGTATTCCGACAGTTCTTTAATATTTTCACAGCCCTCCAGTGGGCCTCAGAGCAACAGGACGATTTTGAAATGTTGCATCTCCGTGCCGCTATTAGGCTTGGAAAGATTCCCAAACCTGCAGACCCTCCTTTCTTTACGGGCGGTGCAGTCCTCCACGGCCGGACCAGCCGTGTATTTATGTACCTCACACATGCCCAGATCTTAAGAACGCACTCCAACGGGGATGTTTTCATCAGAAAAATTTATTCAGCAAAATCGGCACTCCTGCTCCAATTATTTTGTCCTGACGCGTTTCGAAGCAACATGCTTCTTAATCATAGGAAAAGAAACTGGCAGACCACGGAGCACTCCAACATTCATTCCCTATTTAACTGTTCGTTAATTGCCCTCCGGTGGGACTCACATAATCCATTGCATGTTGGGAGTTGAAGTGTTCAATTCTTCCCCTTCTGTGGGGTCCGTATTCCGACAGTTCTTTAATATTTTCACAGCCCTCCAGTGGGCCTCAGAGCAACAGGACGATTTTGAAATGTTGCATCTCCGTGCCGCTATTAGGCTTGGAAAGATTCCCAAACCTGCAGACCCTCCTTTCTTTATGGGCGGTGCAGTCCTCCACGGCCGGACCAGCCGTGTATTTATGTACCTCACACATGCCCAGATCTTAAGAACGCACTCCAACGGGGATGTTTTCATCAGAAAAATTTATTCCGCAAAATCGGCACTCCTGCTCCAATTATTTTGTCCTGACGCGTTTCGAAGCAACATGCTTCTTAATCATAGGAAAAGAAACTGGCAGACCACGGAGCACTCCAACATTCATTCCCTATTTAACTGTTCGTTAATTGCCCTCCGGTGGGACTCACATAATCCATTGCATGTTAATAGCGGCACGGAGATGCAACATTTCAAAATCGTCATGTTGCTCTGAGGCCCACTGGAGGGCTGTGAAAATATTAAAGAACTGTCGGAATACGGATGTGAGAAGTTGGCCTGGCATATGCTGTCCACTAATTATAGTGGGCACCTTGCACCAGTCCAAATCGACTCTTATGGTAGGTAGGTTAAAGACAACCTTATTGAAAGCTATCCTAGTGGTAGCTATGGAGAGCAGCCTTCAGGCTAAGTCTTGAAGGAATGTAAAGCAGCTTGTTTTACCAGTCTATAATCTCTTGAGTGACCAAATGAAAGAGCACCACACCAGGTATATATTCAAAATATATGTATTTATTACTAAACACACCCCTCTAGTCTCTTTATGAGGCTAGAGTTCGAAGTACATAGGTTATAAGATCTTAAATCACAGTAATAGCACAAATACACGTTTGGGCCCTAGGGGCGTGCCAAACCATACACCAATAAAGTGGTATGCGAACCACGACTGAACTAGACACTAGGCCTAGAGCCTCTAGAAGTGCTGGGACCACAAGGAACCACCCAAGGTAGTGACACAGGGGACCCACGGGAGACGCGTGCAGTGTAAATACACAACCGCGATACGCCGTTAACTTCTATGGAGAAAGTCGGGATCGGGAAAATAGAGGAAAGGGACACTTTAAAGAGGACTAGGACAAAACCCTTTGAGATCTAGGACTTTGAAGAGTCTCTACCCACGGGAGCACCGGAGTACTCGTGTTACCTCACCCAGGGAAGCCGGGTGCATAGGTGCCTTTCGGGGTCGGGTTTCGTCGTCGTTTCTTATGGCGATCTGCTGCAAAGTGCTGCTGGCGACCAGGAGAAAAGTGTCCGGGTGGATCCAAGAGTGGATCGGAGTTCTGAAGAACCTGAAAGCAGAGGGGACAGAGTCTGGGTCACTAGCCAGTGACCAGGAGGGCGATGGACAGATGCCCACCGATGTCGAGTGCTTCAAGTTTGTTGACGGTCGTCTTGACTCTTCAGCCACGAGGTCCGGGAGGCGTTGTCGGTGACCAGGAGCAGGATTCGGGCTGTTGCTCGATGTCTGTCGAGTGCAGAGGTGTCGGCGACCAGATTGGACCCAACAGGCCTTGGCAACGGCAAGTCTTGAGTAAGATGTAGATCGTCGATGATGCAGACCAGCAAGGTCTGGGGAACTCACCCAGCAAGGGTAAGTGAGGGCAGGCCTGGAGCAACCAGACTGCCAAGTAAAGAAAAGATTGGCCTTCGGTAAGGGCTACTAGCCAACGGGCTAGCGACCGCGAAGGAGCCTCGTGACGCCGCATGTGGAGCTGGCTTACAGGACACTCGTGGAGTGGGGGCCAGTGATCTTCGGTGCAGGTGGTGCTGGAGGCTAGGGCTACTCGGAGCCCAAAGCACGACTTCTTGGGAGACCCAGAAGATGGTGCACTTGCAAGTGTGCTCGGTGTCCAGGGGTCACGGTCTCAAGTCACCCACGATAGCCACGGGCCTCAGCTTTGCTGGGGACTCAGGGTAGCCTCGGGAAGTCTGAGAATCCACCTCTGGTGATGCGATGACTTCGGCGTCCGACAGGAGCTTCAGTAATGCGAACCGGACAGATGCTTCTTTGGTGCCTGCCAAGCAGGGGAGTCACTCCTTGACCCCAAGGGAGATTCTTCAGTCCTCTAATCGTGAGTAGAGCGTCGAAGGTCCAGGATTCTGTTTCAGAGTTTCGTCCAGGTATAATCTAAAGTCCTAAGGACTGGGTTCCTACCTTTATTCCAAAAATAGGGGATGGACTACTCTGTGGCCCCACCTATGGGTGGGTCAGGGCAGAGGGGTGGCTACACCCCTTTCCCTTTGTCCAGTTCGCGCCAAAGCAGGGGCTGCAAGCCCTGATCCGGTTTGAACTGGGGTATGCACAGGGACACCAAATGTGCCCCCAGTGCAGGACTTCAAAGCACCCGAAAGTGCTCCCGCCCAGCCCCAATACACATTGTCCTGTCTGGGGAGGTGGTCACACCTCCCTGGGACAGGAAACCTATTGTCCAGGCCTCCCCTGCCGGAGTTTCGTCCAGCAGCAGGAGGCCAGACTCGTGTCTGTGGCAGCAGCATCCATTTTGTGATGCCAGGGCTCTGGAAAGAAGTTACCGGACTCGTCAGAGTTAACATGCCTTTCCCTCTAGAAGGGTGGAATGCTACCCCCGCCGCCAGGATTGGCGGGGGTAGTATTCCAAGATGTTTGACACCAAACACGACATGTTTAGGTGCAGCCATTCCATAGTTAGCATTTTACCGCAAGGATATAATGCGTTTAAGAGTATATGGTCAGGCTGCACTACAAACAGCATCAGAGATGGTCTCCGAACGCTGCAGAGGGGCCCTGCTCATGCAGGGGCACCCTCTCACATAGGAACCATGCACTCTGCCTTTAGGATTGGTAAGGCCTGCCTTAGGAGTGACTTATAGGTTTATATGTGTGTATGCTTTTAGTGATATAGGTAACCTATACCACAGCAAGGGGTGCATGCACCACCTTACCCAGGCTGCAGTAGCAGACCTGTGGTGTCAGTTTGGATGGCCTACCAGGGGTGGCATAATACATGCTGCAGCCCCTGGCAGGCCTCTGAGGTACCTATGCCCTTGGTACATAGTATACCATATACTAGGGACTTAAAAGGGCACTCCAGATCCCAATCAGTGATGTGCCTAAGGCACATGGAGACCCTTTTAAAGAGGAAACAGCTAGGCTGGGGTTCTGAATAGCAGGGCCCCAGCCAGACTAATGTCGAAAACCAGTGAAGTATCAGCAAAAAGTGGGGGTACCCCTGTGAAGCAGATCCTACTCTCCTACACAACCCCCCAAACGTAGGGACATTAAACTAACCTTACCCAGTTAAGTCTTCATGTTCTAAGTGGAAATACCTAGAGAGTCCATCTGCATTCGCATGGTTACTCCCAGGCCTATGTTCCACTGTAAAGTCCATCCCCTGTAGGGAAATGGACCACCTAAGCAGTTTGGGGTTTTCACCCTTCATTTGTTTTAGCCATAAGAGGGGCTTATGGTCTGTCTGAACCAGGAAGTGTGTACCAAACAAGTATGGCCTCAACTTCTTCAGAGCCCAGACCACAGCAAAGGCCTCCCTCTCTATGGCTGACCAACGTTTCTCTCTAGGGGTCAGCCTTCTGCTAATAAAAGCTACTGGCTGATCCTGACCTTCTTCATTCAATTGTGACAGTACAGCCCCTACCCCCAATTCAGATGCATCTGTTTGAACAATGAACTTCTTGGAGTAATCAGGACTCTGCAGAATTGGAGCAGTGCACATGGCCTGCTTGAGGTCATCAAATGCCTTCTGACAGCTAACTGTCCACTGAACCTTTTGGGCATTTTCTTAGAAGTTAAGTCATTCAAGGGTGTCACTATTGATCCATACCCCTTGACAAATCTCCTATAGTACCCAGTCAGGCCTAAGAAGGCTCTCACCTGAGTCTGGGTAGTGGGAGCAGTCCAGTCCATGATGGTCTGGATCTTGCTCTGCAAAGGTTGAACCTGGCCTCCACCCACAAGGTGGCCCAGGTACACAACCTGACTCTGCCCTATCTGGCACTTAGTGGCCTTGATAGTCAGGCCTGCCTTTTGCAGGGCCTGTAGAACATTCCTGAGGTGGACCAGGTGATCCTCCCAGGTGGAGCTAAAGACAGCAATATCATCTAGATAAGCTGCACTATAGGCCTCCAGTCCTGTGAGAACTGTGTTCACCAACCTCTGGAAAGTGGCAGGTGCATTTTTCAGACCAAAGGGCATCACCACAAATTGGTAATGCCCACTAGGGGTTGAAAATGCTGTTTTGGGCTTTGCAGCAACAGCTAGTCTGATCTGCCAGTAGCCAGCTGTTAGGTCAAATGTGCTGAGATATTTGGCAGAGGCCAAAGTATCTATCAGCTCATCTGCCCTGGGTATTGGATGGGCATCAGTCCTAGTGACTGCATTGAGGCCCCTGTAGTCTACACAAAACCTCATCTCTCTTTTCCCACCACTGGTGTGAGGTTTAGGTACTAGGACTACTGGACTAGCCCAAGGGCTATCTGTGGGCTCAATCACTCCCAATTCCAACATCTTCTGGACTTCAGTCCTGATACAGTCCCTGACATGGTCAGGTTGCCTATAAATCTTGTTTTTAATAGGCAGACTGTCCCCAGTGTCCACTTCATGAGTGCACCAGGTGGTCTGACTGGGTGTCAGTGAAAACATATGTCTAAACTGATTGAGGACTTGCCTGTAATCAGTTTGTTGCTGGGTAGTGAGGCTGCCTGCCAAGGCTACACCATCAACTGACCCATCGTCAGGGTTCTGTGAGAGCAGGTCAGGGAGTGGGTCACTCTCTTCCTCCTGCCCTTCATCAGTAGCCATGAGCAAGCCCATGTCTGCCCTGTCCACATATGGCTTAAGTCTGTTGACATGGAGAACCCTTTGGGGACTCCTGGGTGTTCCCAGGTCTACTAAGTAAGTGACCTCACCCTTCTGCTCAACAATAGTGTGGGGTCCACTCCATTTGTCTTGGAGAGCTGCTGGGGCCACTGGCTCCAACACCCACACCTTCTGTCCTGGCTGGTAAACAGTCAGAACAGCCTTTGGTCATGCCAGGCCTTTTGAAGTTCCTGGCTAGCCTCAAGGTTTTTGGTTGCCTTTTTCATGTACTCAGCCATCCTGGAGCGGAGACCAAGTACATAGTCCACTATATCTTGCTTTGGGGGCTTGAGAGGTAACTCCCATCCTTCCTTCACCAAGCACAGTGGACCCCTCACAGGGTGGCCAAACAGAAGTTCAAAAGGACTGTAACCAACCCCCTTCTGAGGCACCTCCCTATATGCGAATAAAGGCAGGGCAAGAGTATGTCCCATCTACGCCTAAGCTTTTCTGGGAGCCCTTTAATCATGCCCTTCAAGGTTTTGTTGAATCTCTCAACTAAACCATTGCATTGTGGGTGATAGGGTGTGGTGAACTTATAAGTAACTCCACACTCCTTCCACATTGCTTTTAAGTACCCAGACATGAAGTTTGCACCCCTGTCTGATACCACCTCCTTAGGAAAGCCCACTCTTGAGAAAATTCCCAGGAGGGCCCTTGCCACCACAGGTGCTGTAGTGGTCCTAAGGGGTATAGCCTCTGGATACCTGGTGGCATGATCCACTACCACCAGTATAAATCTGTGCCCAGATGCTGTTTGGGGATCCATGGGACCAACAATGTCAATCCCTACCCTCTCAAAGGGCACCCCCACCACAGGTAGTGGTATCAGGGGGCCTTTGTAGTGCCACCTGCTTTGCCACTGGCTTGGCAGGTTACACAGGAGCGACAAAACTCCTTACTGTCTTCAGACATGTGGGGCCAGTGAAAGTGAGGGACAATTCTGTCCCAAGTCTTGTTCTGGCCCAGGTGTCCTGCTAAGGGAATATCATGGGCTAGGGTCAATAGGAAGCCCCTGAACTTCAAAGGTATTACCAACCTCCTGGTAGCACCAGGCTTGGGGTCTCTACTCTCTGAGTACAGGAGTCCATCATCCCAATACACTGTATGGGGACCACTAGCTTTCCCAGCAGCCTCAGCAGCAGCTTGCTGTCTGAGGGGTTCAAGGGAGGGGCAGCTCTGCTGCTCCTGGCTCAGATCTGCCCTAGAAGGTCCCCCTGTCCCCAAGAACTCAACCTGGTCAGGTTCAAGTTCCTCTGGGACAGTTCCTTCTTCAGGGCTGAGATCATCCCCTCAAGGGACTGATCTTCCTACAGAGCCAAGGGGGAAGGCACTGCCTTAACCCTACTACTCCTCCTCTTGGAAGGCACATTCTTCCAGAATCCAAGGCCTGTTCAGTTTTAGACAGTTTAGCTTGTGACCTGGTCACAGCAAACACATCTGCAGGGATCCCCAGCATTTCTGCATGGGTCCTGAGCTCCACTTCTGCCCAAGCAGACGTTTCTAAGTCATTGCCAAGCAAGCATTCGACTGGTAGGTTTGCACTTACCACAACCTTCTTAAGGCCAGTTACCCCTCCCCAGGAGAAGTTAACAACTGCCAGAGTATGGTCTGTTCTGACATTGCTAGCATTGGTCACTTGGTACATCTCACCAAGTATAACTTGCCCAGGTAGCACAAGGTCTTGTGTCACCATTGTGACACTTGCCCCTGTGTCCCTAAATGCCAAAGCCTCTCGTCCATTGATTAAAGGCTGTTGTCTGTACTTGCCCAGATTACTGGGACTCATAGAGGAGGGCACATCCATGCCTCCATCACAGACTAACACAGCCTGAGTCAGTTCTCTAACTAGGTCAGAGCCCAACTCAGTTCCCAGGGTGAACCCTACTAAACCCTTTGCTGGAGTGCCTCCACCAACTGTACTAGGGGGAACAGGTGCCTTAGGGGCATTGGTGGGTGCTGGACTGGAGTCTTTGGACTTGGTGCAATCACTGGTCCAGTGGGTCTTTTGCTTACAGACCTTGCACCATGGTTTTCTTTGGCCTTTACCCACCCCCCACCAGAAGAAGATTTTTGGGGGCCTGATGAAGACTTTTGATCTTTACCCTTCTCCCCACCCTTGTCAGAGTT
This sequence comes from Calotriton arnoldi, assembly GCA_963921515.1. NCBI lineage: Eukaryota > Metazoa > Chordata > Amphibia > Caudata > Salamandridae > Calotriton > Calotriton arnoldi. Next base: position 1,561,031 of record CAWUFW010002401.1, on the reverse strand, counting down.
CTTAGCATCTTGCTTCTTGGTTTCCCCACCTTGGTTCTGTACCTTCTGCTTCACCCTGTTTCTGACCCATTTGTCTGCCTTCTTTCCCAATTCTTGGGGAGAGGTCAGATCAGAGTCAACCAGGTACTGATGCAACAGCTGGTTTTGACAGTTATTAAGAATCTGCTCCCTCATTATCAGATTATACAATCCTGAGAAGTCACACACCTTACTGCCCATCAACCAGCCTTCCAGAGCCTTGGCAGAACAATCCACATAGTCTACCCAGTCTTGAGTCTGTGCCTTTTGGGTGTCTCTGAACTTCAACCTGTACTGTTCAGTGGTTAGGCCAAACCCATCAATAAGAGCACTCTTCAAGACCTTGTAATTGTCAGCATCCTCCTCTCTAACAGTGAGGAGCTTGTCTCTACCTTTGTCAGCAAAGGAGAGCCACAAGATTGCTGCCCACTGCTCCTGAGGGACCTTCTGTACTTTACAGGCCCTCTCTAAAGCAGTTATCCATTTGTGGATATCATCCCCACTCTGGTAGGGAGGGACAATCTTGCTCAGGTTCCTATGGTCATAGGACCTTTCCCTATCTCTAGGGATATGGCTGCCACCATGGGACTCTAGTCCCAACTTTCTTCTCTCTCTAAGGAGATCTAGGGATTCTCTATCTAAAGCCAATTGCTTCTTCCTGATCTCCAGTTGAGTTTCCTCATACTGGACCAGTCTCTTTCTTCTTTCATGAGAGGATTCCCTCCTGTGAGAAGAAACAGAGCTCCCTATTGAGGTGCCAGAGTGGTTAGACTCCTGAGAAGGAGACCTAGACTTTCTGAGCACACTCATAATCCTTCCTGGGGGACAAAGGTGTGGTTCTCTAGATCCTCATCTTCATCTTCCCCAGAAGGGATTGGGTTTTCCAGGTCAGGGTCATTGTCGCCCTCCTGGTCAGTTTCAGAGGGGGGGCTGGGGGTAGTAGTACCCCTGGCCCCTTCCTCATCTGCTGGCCCACCCTCTGCTCCTACCCCTTCAGTCTCTGAGGACTTACTAAGATCATAAGCCACCAACATCTCATGGAGGTGTTGGGTGGTGGGACTTTGGCCTATCCTTAATTTCCTCACGTTACACAAAGCTCTCAGTTCCAAGAATGGGAGTGTGTCATACTTGGAGGGGGGAAGCTCAATGGCTTCCTGCAGGGCATCTCTAGATCCTGCTTTTAAAGACATTACTAGTGTGGTGTGGTGTATGCACTACCTACTCTAGTGTGGCCTACTAAACTCTCTTGAGTTGTAGAAAGGGTTGTGCTATCCCTTAACACACAACTCTAAGTTCAGTAGAACTTACTGATATTCTAAGCTTAAATTATATGTACCTTAGGTACCTTTAGTGGTTTTCAGTTGATCAATTCAATTGAGATTATCTGGTAAAACAATAGCAAGCTGGAATCCCACACGCTGCACACCAATGTGAGAAGTTGGCCTGGCATATGCTGTCCACTAATTATAGTGGGCACCTTGCACCAGTCCAAATCGACTCTTATGGTAGGTAGGTTAAAGACAACCTTATTGAAAGCTATCCTAGTGGTAGCTATGGAGAGCAGCCTTCAGGCTAAGTCTTGAAGGAATGTAAAGCAGCTTGTTTTACCAGTCTATAATCTCTTGAGTGACCAAATGAAAGAGCACCACACCAGGTATATATTCAAAATATATGTATTTATTACTAAACACACCCCTCTAGTCTCTTTATGAGGCTAGAGTTCAAATACATAGGTTATAAGATCTTAAATCACAGTAATAGCACAAATACACGTTTGGGCCCTAGGGGCGTGCCAAACCATATACCAATAAAGTGGTATGCGAACCACAACTGAACTAGACACTAGGCCTAGAGCCTCTAGAAGTGCTGGGACCACAAGGAACCACCCAAGGTAGTGACACAGGGGACCCACGGGAGACGCGTGCAGTGTAAATACACAACCGCGATACGCCGTTAACTTCTATGGAGAAAGTCGGGATCGGGAAAATAGAGGAAAGGGACACTTTAAAGAGGACTAGGACAAAACCCTTTGAGATCTAGGACTTTGAAGAGTCTCTACCCACGGGAGCACCGGAGTACTCGTGTTACCTCACCCAGGGAAGCCGGGTGCATAGGTGCCTTTCGGGGTCGGGTTTCGTCGTCGTTTCTTATGGCGATCTGCTGCAAAGTGCTGCTGGCGACCAGGAGAAAAGTGTCCGGGTGGATCCAAGAGTGGATCGGAGTTCTGAAGAACCTGAAAGCAGAGGGGACAGAGTCTGGGTCACTAGCTAGTGACCAGGAGGGCGATGGACAGATGCCCACCGATGTCGAGTGCTTCAAGTTTGTTGACGGTCATCTTGACTCTTCAGCCACGAGGTCCGGGAGGCGTTGTCGGCGACCAGGAGCAGGATTCGGGCTGTTGCTCGATGTCTGTCGAGTGCAGAGGTGTCGGCGACCAGATTGGACCCAACAGGCCTTGGCAACGGCAAGTCTTGAGTAAGATGTAGATCGTCGATGATGCAGACCAGCAAGGTCTGGGGAACTCACCCAGCAAGGGTAAGTGAGGACAGGCCTGGCGCAACCAGACTGCCAAGTAAAGAAAAGATTGGCCTTCGGTAAGGGCTACTAGCCAATGGGCTAGCGACCGCGAAGGAGCCTCGTGACGCCGCACGTGGAGCTGGCTTACAGGACACTCGTGGAGTGGGGGCCAGTGATCTTCGGTGCAGGTGGTGCTGGAGGCTAGGGCTACTCGGAGCCCAAAGAACGACTTCTTGGGAGACCCAGAAGATGGTGCACCTGCAAGTGTGCTCGGTGTCCAGGGGTCACGGTCTCAAGTCACCCACGATAGCCACGGGCCTCAGCTTTGCTGGGGACTCAGGGTAGCCTCGGGGAAGTCTGAGAATCCACCTCTGGTGATGCGATGACTTCGGCGTCCGACGGGAGCTTCAGTGATGCGAACCGGACAGATGCTTCTTTGGTGCCTGCCAAGCAGGGGAGTCACTCCTTGACCCCAAGGGAGATTCTTCAGTCCTCTAATCGTGAGTAGAGCGTCGAAGGTCCAGGATTCTGTTTCAGAGTTTCGTCCAGGTATAATCTATAGTCCTAAGGACTGGGTTCCTACCTTTATTCCAAAAATAGGGGATGGACTACTCTGTGGCCCCACCTATGGGTGGGTCAGGGCAGAGGGGTGGCTACACCCTTTCCCTTTGTCCAGTTCACGCCAAAGCAGGGGCTGCAAGCCCTGATCCGGTTTGAACTGGGGTATGCACAGGGACACCAAATGTGCCCCCAGTGCAGGACTTCAAAGCACCCGAAAGTGCTCCCGCCCAGCCCCAATACACATTGTCCTGTCTGGGGAGGTGGTCACACCTCCCTGGGACAGGAAACCTATTGTCCAGGCCTCCCCTGCCGGAGTTTCGTCCAGCAGCAGGAGGCCAGACTCGTGTCTGTGGCAGCAGCATCCATTTTGTGATGCCAGGGCTCTGGAAAGAAGTTACCGGACTCGTCAGAGTTAACATGCCTTTCCCTCTAGAAGGGTGGAATGCTACCCCGCCGCCAGGATTGGCGGGGGGTAGTATTCCAAGATGTTTGACACCAAACACGACATGTTTAGGTGCAGCCATTCCATAGTTAGCATTTTACCGCGAGGATATAATGCGTTTAAGAGTATATGGTCAGGCTGCACTACAAACAGCATCAGAGATGGTCTCCGAACGCTGCAGAGGGCCCTGCTCATGCAGGGGCACCCTCTCACATAGGAACCATGCACTCTGCCTTTAGGATTGGTAAGGCCTGCCTTAGGAGTGACTTATAGGTTTATATGTGTGTATGCTTTTAGTGATATAGGTAACCTATACCACAGCAAGGGGTGCATGCACCACCTTACCCAGGCTGCAGTAGCAGACCTGTGGTGTCAGTTTGGATGGCCTACCAGGGGTGGCATAATACATGCTGCAGCCCCTGGCAGGCCTCTGAGGTACCTATGCCCTTGGTACATAGTATACCATATACTAGGGACTTACAAGGGCACTCCAGATCCCAATCAGTGATGTGCCTAAGGCACATGGAGACCCTTTTAAAGAGGAAACAGCTAGGCTGGGGTTCTGAATAGCAGGGCCCCAGCCAGACTAATGTCGAAAACCAGTGAAGTATCAGCAAAAAGTGGGGGTACCCCTGTGAAGCAGATCCTACTCTCCTACAACGGACCCCACAGAAGGGGAAGAATTGAACACTTCAACTCCCAACATGCAATGGATTATGTGAGTCCCACCGGAGGGCAATTAACGAACAGTTAAATAGGGAATGAATGTTGGAGTGCTCCGTGGTCTGCCAGTTTCTTTTCCTATGATTAAGAAGCATGTTGCTTCGAAACGCGTCAGGACAAAATAATTGGAGCAGGAGTGCCGATTTTGCTGAATAAATTTTTCTGATGAAAACATCCCCGTTGGAGTGCGTTCTTAAGATCTGGGCATGTGTGAGGTACATAAATACACGGCTGGTCCGGCCGTGGAGGACTGCACCGCCCGTAAAGAAAGGAGGGTCTGCAGGTTTGGGAATCTTTCCAAGCCTAATAGCGGCACGGAGATGCAACATTTCAAAATCGTCCTGTTGCTCTGAGGCCCACTGGAGGGCTGTGAAAATATTAAAGAACTGTCGGAATACGGACCCCACAGAAGGGGAAGAATTGAACACTTCAACTCCCAACATGCAATGGATTATGTGAGTCCCACCGGAGGGCAATTAACGAACAGTTAAATAGGGAATGAATGTTGGAGTGCTCCGTGGTCTGCCAGTTTCTTTTCCTATGATTAAGAAGCATGTTGCTTCGAAACGCGTCAGGACAAAATAATTGGAGCAGGAATGCCGATTTTGCTGAATACATTTTTCTGATGAAAACATCCCCGTTGGAGTGCGTTCTTAAGATCTGGGCATGTGTGAGGTACATAAATACACGGCTGGTCCGGCCGTGGAGGACTGCACCGCCCGTAAAGAAAGGAGGGTCTGCAGGTTTGGGAATCTTTCCAAGCCTAATAGCGGCACGGAGATGCAACATTTCAAAATCGTCCTGTTGCTCTGAGGCCCACTGGAGGGCTGTGAAAATATTAAAGAACTGTCGGAATACGGACCCCACAGAAGGGGAAGAATTGAACACTTCAACTCCCAACATGCAATGGATTATGTGAGTCCCACCGGAGGGCAATTAACGAACAGTTAAATAGGGAATGAATGTTGGAGTGCTCCGTGGTCTGCCAGTTTCTTTTCCTATGATTAAGAAGCATGTTGCTTCGAAACGCGTCAGGACAAAATAATTGGAGCAGGAGTGCCGATTTTGCTGAATAAATTTTTCTGATGAAAACATCCCCGTTGGAGTGCGTTCTTAAGATCTGGGCATGTGTGAGGTATATATATATATATATATATATCACACCCACGCTTGCAATCCCTAAACCACAGGTCATTAAAGATTGGCTGGAAAATACGACCGCGTGTTGCAGGAGAATGCTGGAAATTCTAATTGCTAGTGCATGGGATGAACACAAGGGGCTGATGACCCAGATAAATGAACTAATGGAGTATTTAAAAAAAGAAAGCGACCAGACCGAAACAAGCAGAATACTTAAACTGGTTGATGACCGAATGAAAACATATAAAAAAGAAATAGTGGCAAGAAAGCAACGCAAATTTGTACGAGACGAGAGAGACTATGCTGCAGGCAGAATACTGACATTTGTCAAGAAGTACGACAAAGCAAGATCAGCGTTGATAAGGGACAAAGCTCTGGGCACACTGGAAACAAACAAAGAAGGTTCAACAACAGACCTAAGCTTCGACCAAGAATCCATAGACAGCACCACATCCAGCATGAATGAACAACAGTCTTTTTCCGAGGAGCTGCGCCTCCTACAAATGACAAAAGAACACTCTGTCAGAGGAAAACCGAGAGGGAGAGGACGCGGAACAAGAAACGAAACCGCAAACGGAGGGCAAGAAGAAGGAAATTTAAGGACTGTTGGCATGGGAACTCAAGGCCAAATGAACAAGAAATCATAATGGAGGACAATGAGACCAAACTGACGGTAATGAACTTATCAAATAGAATATTGACAATTGAAGAAGAAAATGTACTGAAATTAGGACTGTCTTTTTGCCCAGATATCAGCTTTGATTGTGCGCAGACAAGAGTAGACCTCTACAAATTCGAGCGAAAACTTAAACTGTACAAACTGCATTACACCAAGAATACGGAGGCTATAGGAACTAGACAACCGTCCTTACCCAATCCTGACACAAGACTGGCAATAGAAGATATTCCCATGTTACATTTAATGACAGACCATGGAAGAAACAGTGACCTAAATGTGACAGGTGATCTCACTGACCCCTTTGACCCCTCACACATAGAGGACTTAACCAACAAACATGGCATAGAACTAGAGAAACACTAACAACTGATTTTAGAGCTAGGTCTCGTTATGTCCCCATGACAGCTAGAGACAACATTGACATTTTTAGCAACCTGGTAGCACAAGACCTCGAGAAACTCACACTATCCACACCAGGTAACAAAAACATGACAAAGAGCTAGTGGGAAGCTATCAAGAACCTACAGAATGATCGAGACATAGTCATCAAACCCTCCGATAAAGGGGGGAATATAGTACTCATGACTAGGACCAACTACACATGGGAAGCCTACAGGCAGCTTAACAACACTGACTGCTACTGCAAAGTAGACAAAAGATACCTAACAGATCTACAGAATAGATACTTGCAGAAGTTACAAGAGTGGCATGAGAAAAAACTACTGACATGGGACGAAAGGCAGTTTCTTAGAAACCAAACACCGACCACACCAACTCTATACCTATTGCCAAAAGTCCACAAACATGCACAAGACCCACCAGGCAGACCGATAGTGTCATCCAAAAAGTCTTTTGGAGAACACCTCGACATACGTTGATCATTTTTTGTCCCCTTTTGTCAAGAAATTAAACTCTTATTTGAGAGATACCACGGACAAGCTTACCGTAAATGACAATCACTGGCTAGTCAGCCTAGATGTCGAATTGCTATATACCAGCATCAGACATCAAGACGGACTGAAAGCATGCAAATTTTTCCTCAAAAGTCGAGACATCCATTTACTATAACACACACACATGCTGCTAGAGATAATCGAGATTTGCTTGCAGGAAAATGTATTTCTGTTTGAAAAGGATCTGTACAAACAGTTACAAGGGACTTCCATGGGCATCTGCTTCGCTCCCAGCTACGCCAATCTCATGGTGGGCTGGTGGGAGAAGCAGGTGCTCTGGAATGATAGCACAGAAAAATGGATTTACAATGTCAAATCATGGTTGAGATATATCGACGATGTGTTTTTCATTTGGGAGGGTGATGAAATGGGATTGAACATGTTCGTTGACCTTCTGAATGACAATGATGCAAACCTCAGGTTCACGAGACACTATAGCAAAGAGACCATTGACTTCCTAGATCTGAAGCTAACTATCGAGGAGGGCACCAGTAGTACGAATCTCTTTAGAAAGAAAACTGCAGGAAACTCCATCCTGCATGCCTCAAGCTGCCACCCACCCAGTTTCAGATGGGGTATACCCTACAGTGAGTTTTTAAGACCCAAAAGAAACTGCAGCACCACAGCTACATACGAACACACCAAACAGGCTATGAAAAGGAGGCTCAGGGAAAGAGGTTATTCCGAAAAAGCACTGAAACGAGCAGAAGCTCGAGTGAAAGACCTCTCCAGGGATGAAATCTTACCCACTAAAGAAACACCAGTTAAAGACACTGACAAGTCAGACCCCGTCACGTTTATCACCAGGTATAGCAGCCAAGCCAAACAATTGCGCAAGATCTTAAATTCCAGATGGGGAATCTTAAGACAGGATCCAATATTGAGGAACAAGATAGGACCCAACCCAACTATAACCTATAGGAGAAGTGCCTCATTCAGAGACATATTAGTGCACAGCCACTTACAGCCTGTAGAGAACAACTGGCTCAAACAAATGAAAGGATTCCGCAAATGCGGGAATTGCAAAGCCTGTAGACATAGCAGCAACATTACTGAAACTACCCTAGAGAGAACCAAAACCACATGGAAGATTCCCAAGTTGATCACATGTCATACTGACTTTGTGGTCTACTCCATTGTATGCCTCTGTGGTCTGTGCCTCTGTGGTACATAGGCTCCACTACTTTTCCAGTGAAGAAAAGAACATTGGAACACTGGAGAGCCATAACCAACAAAGACCACAGTTACAACACGGCTAGGCATTTCACGGACAAACACAATGGGGACTGGACACAGGCTAGGTATTTCAGCTTTGACTCAGTCAACCTTAATCCCAGAGGTGGTAACCGAATAGCCGCACTGCGTAGATTAGAATCTCGCTTCATAATACAAGCTGGTACCAAGTTCCCGGGGGGGTTGAATCTCGATGAAAAGATGCATTCTCACCTATAGTGTAGCCCCTGACCTAACAACATATAGCGATCTTACCTCACGCCCCTGTAACCCCTACCTTTTACCATTCCTTTTATCTGTAACTCTTCTTTTTGAGTCCATTTTTCGTTTTCACACACTGACACACACTTGATTATATTATGTTAATTCATGTTGTTGAGATACACAGTTGTATATGTATATATGAGGCATTTGCTGCTGGGAATGTAAAAATGTATGATATAGGCATCAATGTCACACATTTTGACTTACGATGAAATGGATCGCAGTACTGTTGCAGACATTATGTGAATCATAACTATGTACTAATTATATACTTTACACTTTGTTCACAGGAACACTGAGCTGGGGTTCTCCACCGGAATCACTCACCTCTGATAAAGTTATGTGCACCTTGAGAGGAAGGACATTTACAGCTATCCTCCTATCTCCTAGACACCATTGTTCACCCTAATCACCGGATGGTGAATGCGGCATGAGATTAATTTGGTACTATACCACAATTTTCCAGGTTGGTGAATACAGCATTAGATAAATCTGGTACTATTCTACGATTTTCTTGAATCGTACTCACATAGGTAGCACTCTGCTAATACCACAACATAGGACTTCTCCTTCCTTTTGAACCACAATTTTCCCGGTTGGTGAATATAGCATTAGATAAATCTGGTACTATACAACGATTTTCCTGAATCCTACCGACATATGTAGGACTCTGCTAATACCATAACATAGGACTTCCCCTTCCTTTTGATGAGACCAGTAAATACCACTCACAGCACTCGCTGTAAAGCAATCAACAACCATAGCTAATTGTAGCAACTACTTGATAACATATCTGTTTGTGCACAGTAATGTCCCTTTTAAATATTCACCAATAGCTAGAATCCAATTAAAGCCTATGTACTTGCACACTGCCATTGGTACATTAACAACGCAACAACATGATCACAAAGTATTCAATTGGATATTTTGTTTGTAAATCGTAAAACCACCACCACTTGTAAATATTTCCTTTATGTTTAACACCTGTCACGTGATGCAGAAAATCACCATGTTATTATTTAAAGAGGTCAGACCCAGGTTGGGGTCAGATGACCAAGATCATGGACGTGGTCGAAACGCATCTTTTTGTCATGCATGAATAAAGAATTTGATACCTGACCAGTGGGCTCGTGAGGTGCTTCTTTCATCACTTCATTTCATTGTTGAATATATATATATATATGTATATATATATATATATATATTCCAAACGCAAACTGCCCAAAAGACGGAGAGCCACACAGGTAGGGTTTTTTTTCCTTCAATTTATTCCAAACAGCAATTCAGTTACACATGGGACCCCACTTCCAGCAGTATCGCCAACGTGTTTCGGGATATGTCCCTTCCTCATGGCGAGAATAGCAGTTGAGACAGTCAATATCGAAGCTCATTAAATACAGTTCCCGCCCCAATGGGCGTGGCCTATTCAGGCATGCTGGTCCTTGTAGTTGTATCAAGCTATAGTAGCGTGGCATCGAGCTATAGTGGCATGTCTCATTTATCACTTTAGTCAATTCATTACCTCAAGTAGGTTAGGATGCAGGGAACCATTTCGCTGACTTGCTCTTTACGTCTGAAATACGGGCTACCTCCCATTCACTGGAGACTCGTTTCCGTGCTCCAAAGGTCTGCTGTTATGCAGCGGGGCTTCTCATGCGGCGTGAGCATGCCGCTACATATTCCAAACGCAAACTGCCCAAAAGACGGAGAGCCACACAGGTAGGGTTTTTTTTCCTTCAATTATTCCAAACAGCAATTCAGTTACATTGGGACCCCACTTCCAGCAGTGTCGCCAACCCGTTTCGGGATATGTCCCTTCCTCATGGCGAGAATAGCAGTTGAGACAGTCAATATTGAAGCTCATTAAATACAGTTCCTGCCCCAATGGGCGTGGCCTATTCAGGCATGCTGGTCCTTGTAGTTGTATCAAGCTATAGTAGCGTGGCATCGAGCTATAGTGGCATGTCTCATTTATCACTTAAGCCAATTCATTACCTCAAGTAGGTTAGGATGCAGGGAACCATTTCGCTGACTTGCTCTTTACGTCTCAAATACGGGCTACCTCCCATTCACTGGAGACTCGTTTCCTTGCTCCAAGGGTCTGCTGTTATGCAGCGGGGCTTCTCCTGCGGCATGAGCATGCCGCTACATATTCCAAACGCAAACTGCCCAAAAGACGGAGAGCCACACAGGTAGGGTTTTTTTTACCTTCAATTTATTCCAAACAGCAATTCAGTTACACATGGGACCCCACTTCCAGCAGTATCGCCAACGTGTTTCGGGATATGTCCCTTCCTCATGGCGAGAATAGCAGTTGAGACAGTCAATATCAAAGCTCATTAAATACAGTTCCCGCCCCAATGGGCGTGGCCTATTCAGGCATGCTGGTCCTTGTAGTTGTATCAAGCTATAGTAGCGTGGCATCGAGTTATAGTGGCATGTCTCATTTATCACTTAAGTCAATTCATTACCTCAAGTAGGTTAGGATGCAGGGAACCATTTTGCTGACTTGCTCTTTACGTCTGAAATACGGGCTACCTCCCATTCACTGGAGACTCGTTTCCTTGCTCCAAGGGTCTGCTGTTATGCAGCGGGGCTTCTCCTGCGGCGTGAGCATGCCGCTACATATTCCAAACGCAAACTGCCCAAAAGACGGAGAGCCACACAGGTAGGGTTTTTTTTCCTTCAATTTATTCCAAACAGCAATTCAGTTACACTGGGACCCCACTTCCAGCAGTATCGCCAACGCGTTTCGGGATATGTCCCTTCCTCATGGCGAGAATAGCAGTTGAGACAGTCAATATCGAAGCTCATTAAAAACAGTTCTCGCCCCAATGGGCGTGGCCTATTCAGGCATGCTGGTCCTTGTAGTTGTATCAAGCTATAGTAGCGTGGCATCGAGTTATAGTGGCATGTCTCATTTATCACTTAAGTCAATTCATTACCTCAAGTAGGTTAGGATTCAGGGAAACATTTCGCTGACTTGCTCTTTACGTCTGAAATACGGGCTACCTCCCATTCACTGGAGACTTGTTTCCTTGCTCCAAGGGTCTGCTGTTATGCAGCGGGGCTTCTCCTGCGACGTGAGCATGCCGCTACATATTCCAAACGCAAACTGCCCAAAAGACGGAGAGCCACACAGGTAGGGTTTTTTTCCCTTCAATTTATTCCAAACAGCAATTCAATTACACTGGGACCCCCCTTCCAGCAGTATCGCCAACGCGTTTCGGGATATGTCCTAGGCGTTGCGGAATTATTTTCTTGTTTGCGCTTTAAAAATGCGTTCTAGCGCTCACGATAGCGACTTACCGGGATTCCTGCGTCCGCCGACGAGTTTTCCTATCTGTTCGCGTGCGCCAAGAGATTTAGGTAGCCGGTCACGCGATTCCGCGAGAGTGTGCGATCGTGAACACGTCATTCGCCGCGCCATCATGCACCGCGAGAGAGATTGCGATCGCGTACACGTCATTCGGGCGCGCCATCGGACATCCGGCGAAATGTTGGTGAAGCTCGCGATCCCGAACACGCAAAATTTTCAATTTGGAGAAGAATAATATTTGAGATTTTACAAGTAAGTTGGTGTTGTTTGATTGGGGCATTGCAGTTGCTGCAACTACAATTTTGGTACTTTTCATCATTTTTAAAAATAAATAGTTGTGGGTAGCCAGTAGGCCCAGAGCTAGTCATGGGTGGGTGCATGATGAAACATGATGAAACAACTGTTCCTTTGCTGTGTGATGTATTTATTTATTTCAAACATCATTTAGGGCACATGGATGGCATTGGATTGAATTGCAAAATGTGTATTTTTGGGTGTATTTCAGTTTTTGGGTGTGTGTTAACCGCTTCGCCGCGATCGGAATTCCGCCCAGGTGCTGGACATTCCGATCGCGGGTGTGGTCGTGACGAGCTCAGCTCGTCATGCGCACAGCCCAACCGCGCAGCATGACGAGCTGAGCTCGTCATGAGCATCGAAGGGGCTAAATAAATGCCTTAGTTGTGTGTGGTGTGTTGCAGGCCTTGTTTAGCCCTGTGGATTTTCGTTTTTGCATTTTATTGCATTACAGGCAAAGCAGTGTGGTTTAGCATGCAGCCTTTGCCTGGCTATTATAGGCCTGTTTTCAGTACATTGTTTTCCAGGCCTCCTGCTTGTTGCTTGTGATTTGTGAGTGTCCATGTGGCTGGTAGCCATTTCTGGTGGGAGTTATAAGTGTGCTGCTTTTGCCATATAGGCCTGCATGTGTTTCCTTTGTGGCCTAGGCTTCTTGTTGTTGTGGGCCTCGCCATGAGGCTGGTGGCCATTTTGAAGCCAGGCAGTGTGCTTTTTGCCATAGGCCTGCATTGTCTGTCTTCAGTTTCTTGTTGTTGTGGGCATGGCCATGAGGCTGGAGGCCATTTTGAAGCCAGGCAGTGTGCTTTTTGCCATAGGCCTGCATTGTCTGTCTTCAGTTTCTTGTTGTGGTGGGCCTGGCCATGAGGCTGGAGGCCATTTTGAAGCCAGGCAGTGTGCTTTTTGCCATAGGCCTGCATTGTCTGTCTTCAGTTTCTTGTTGTTGTGGGCCTGGCCATGTGGCTGGTGGCCATTTTGAAGCCCGGTAGTGTGCTTTTATCCATAGGCCTGCAAGTTTGTGGCCTAGTCTGCCAACAGGCCTTTCATCCAGTAGGCTCAGAGGTAGTCAGGGGTGCATGAAACAACTGTTTCTGTATGTTCTGTTGAATTTAAACATCATTTAGGGCATGGATGGCATTGGATTGAATTGCAAAATGTGTATTTTTGGGTGTATTTCAGTGTTTGGGTGTGTGTTAAATAAATGCCTTTGTTGTGTGTGCGGTGTGTTGTGTACCTTGCAGGCCTTGTTTAGCCCTGTGGATTTTCGTTTTTGCATTTTATTGCATTACAGGCAAAGCAGTGTGGTTTAGCATGCAGCCTTTGCCTGGCTATTATAGGCCTGTTTTCAGTACATTATTTTCCAGGCCTCCTGCTTGTAGCTTGTGATTTGTGAGTGTCCATGTGGCTGGTAGTCATTTCTGGTGGGAGTTATAAGTGTGCTGCTTTTGCCCTATAGGCCTGCATGTGTTTCCTTTGTGGCCTAGGCTTCTTGTTGTTGTGGGCCTGGCCATGAGGCTGGCGGCCATTTTGAAGCCAGGCAGTGTGCTTTTTGCCATAGGCCTGCATTGTCTGTCTTCAGTTTCTTGTTGTTGTGGGCCTGGCCATGAGGCTGGAGGCCATTTTGAAGCCAGGCAGTGTGTTTTTTGCCATAGGCCTGATTGTCTGTCTTCAGTTTCTTGTTGTGGGCTTGGCCATGTGGCTGGTGGCCATTTTGAAGCCTGGTAGTGTGCTTTTATCCACAGGCCTGAAAGCTTGTGGCCTAGTCTGCCAACAGGCCTTTCATCCAGTAGGCTCAGAGGTAGTCAGGGGTGCATGAAACAACTGTTTCTGTGTGTTCTGTTGAATTTAAACATCATTTAGGGCATGGATGGCATTGGATTGAATTGCAAAATGTGTATTTTTGGGTGTATTTCAGTGTTTGGGTGTGTGTTAAATAAATGCCTTTGTTATGTGTGCGGTGTGTTGTGTACCTTGCAGGCCTTGTTTAGCCCTGTGGATTTTCGTTTTTGCATTTTATTGCATTACAGGCAAAGCAGTGTGGTTTAGCATGCAGCCTTTGCCTGGCTATTATAGGCCTGTTTTCAGTACATTGTTTTCCAGGCCTCCTGCTTGTTGCTTGTGATTTGTGAGTGTCCATGTGGCTGGTAGCCATTTCTGGTGGGAGTTATAAGTGTGCTGCTTTTGCCATATAGGCCTGCATGTGTTTCCTTTGTGGACGTGGCTTCTTGTTGTTGTGGGCCTCGCCATGAGGCTGGTGGCCATTTTGAAGAAAGCAGTGTGCTTTTTGCCATAGGCCTGCATTGTCTGTCTTCAGTTTCTTGTTGTTGTGGGCCTGGCCATGTGGCTGGTGGCCATTTTGAAGCCTGGTAGTGTGCTTTTATTCATAGGCCTGCAAGCTTGTGGCCTAGTATGACAACAGGCCTTTCATCCAGTAGGCTCAGAGGTAGTCAGGGGTGCATGAAACAACTGTTTCTGTGTGTTCTGTTGAATTTAAACATCATTTAGGGCATGGATGGCATTGGATTGAATTGCAAAATGTGTATTTTTGGGTGTATTTCAGTGTTTGGGTGTGTGTTAAATAAATGCCTTTGTTTTGTGTGCGGTGTGTTGTGTACCTTGCAGGCCTTGTTTAGCCCTGTGGATTTTCGTTTTTGCATTTTATTGCATTACAGGCAAAGCAGTATGGTTTTGCATGCAGCCTTTGCCTGGCTATTATAGGCCTGTTTTCAGTACATTGTTTTCCAGGCCTCCTGCTTGTTGCTTGTGATTTGTGAGTGTCCATGTGGCTGTAGCCATTTTTGGTGGGAGTTATAAGTGTGCTGCTTTTGCCATATAGGCCTGCATGTGTTTCCTTTGTGGCCTAGGCTTCTTGTTGTTGTGGGCATGGCCATGAGGCTGGCGGCCATTTTGAAGCCAGGCAGTGTGCTTTTTGCCATAGGCCTGCATTGTCTGTCTTCAGTTTCTTCTTGTTGTGGGCCTGGCCATGTGGCTGGTGGCCATTTTGAAGCCCGGTAGTGTTCTTTTATCAATAGGCCTGCGAGCTTGTGGCCTAGTCTGCCAACAGGCTTTCATCCAGTAGGCTCAGAGGTAGTCAGGGGTGCATGAAACAACTGTTTCTGTGTGTTCTGTTGAATGTAATCATTATTTAGGGCATGGATGGCAATGGATTAAATTGCAAAATGTGTATTTTTGGGTGTATTTCAGTGTTTGAGTGTGTGTTAAATAAATGCCTTTGTTGTGTGTGCGGTGTGTTGTGTACCTTGCAGGCCTTGTTTAGCCCTGTGGATTGTCGTTTTTGCATTTTATTGCATTACAGGCAAAGCAGTGTGGTTTAGCATGCAGCCTTTGCCTGGCTATTATAGGCCTGTTTTCAGTACATTGTTTTCCAGGCCTCCTGCTTGTTGCTTGTGATTTGTGAGTGTCCATGTGGCTGGTGGCCATTTCTGGTTGGAGTTATAAGTGTGCTGCTTTTGCCATTTAGGCCTGCATGGTTTTCCTCTTGGCTTACTGCTTCCATCCATCCCCTTTGCCAGCTGCAGCTCCCTGAATGATGTGATGAGCAAATAATTTAATGCCAGACAGGGTCCACTTCCATTACATTTGTATTTTTGTTGTTGTTCCTCTTCTTTCCTATCCTTCCTGAGAGTGTATACAGTATACCATGAAAGCCCTTGTTGACAAAGTCTCACAAATGGCTACACTAAGTTATATATTTTATTTGTTTGTTTGTAGTAGTAGTAATTGAACCACAACAACAAATGCAACATTTCACTGATGTTCTTCTCCTGGCTTCTTTGCTTTTAGGTGCACAAAAAGACAGAGGAGGAGGTGTCATCATCATCACCCGTTGTACTGCCAGAGAGAAGTCCTGCTGAGCACCACGTCACGTCCACGTGTGACCACAGACATCTCTGCAACTTGTGTACCTGCATCCTGCTGATATCTGAAGAAGATGGCCCCAAAGAAAGGTACCAGGTCCTCCAGTACCAAGAAAGTTGCCAGTGAGAAGAAGAAGGAACAGAAGAAGGAAGTGGCACTTGCCAAGACTGGAGTGCCGCCCGATGTGTTTTTTGGTGAAAAAAAACTTACGCCTGCAGCAGCGGTGTCAGGCGGGGACGAAGCTGGGAGCAGCACCTCCGCATCAGCGGGCCCACCCCACCAACCTAGGCCCAAGCCCATGAGTGTGGCAGAGGTAGCCAGTCTACTAACGAGCAGTGATGTTGAAATGTCATTATCGCAAAGTAGTACCCAATCCACACACTCGCAGACGGAAACTCAGCAGATAAGTGGGCAACCACAGCCACAACCACAGCTGCAACCACAGCCGCAACCACAGCCGCAACCGCAGCCACAACCACAGCCGCAACCACAGCCCCAACCACAGCCCCAACCGCAACCGCAACCGCAGCCGCAACCGCAGCCGCAACCGCAGCCGCAACCACAGCCCACAATAGTAGTTGTTCCACCTGAAGTAGGGGCAGTTCAGGAAATCGAGCTTTTTGCAGACGAAGAGGAGCAAGCACTGTTTCAGAAGATCCATTGTCTTCCAGACCCCCAGCAAGGAAAAGGAGGGTTAGTCCATCAACTTCTTCTTCAAGCCCCGCTTCTGATGATCTAGATGCCACTTGGAAACCACTGCTCAGTCTGAGAGTGATGCATGCCACAAGACAAGGCTAGTGAAAAGGAAGGTTCCAGAAAGCCTTAGAGTTATGGAGGTAGATGTAGATGAGGGGGGTGATGATGATGAAGAGCCAGTCATCATGAACATCACTCCCGGGCCAGAGGAGATGGATACCAACATTATTAGACTATCCAAAATCGCTGCGAAGGATGTAGCACGGATACCACCAACACAGGTAACACCAACACGACCTCCAGCTTCCATATTTGCCTTTGCAAAGGCCCGGCAGGGACCTACATCCAGCTCAACCACCACCTCAGTAGGTAGTGGTAGTGTAACTGCACAGAGTCAAATTCCAGGCACACCCTCCAGTTCATCTGGTATTGAAAGTGGCACCTCCAGCAGCGCCAGAAAGTTCTCCTCCCCAGTTTGGGACTTCTTTTCGGTTAGCAGTAAGGAGGAGAACATTGCTATATGCTCAATTTGTCGGCAGTCTGTTAGGCGGGGTAAGCTTGGTACAAACTATGGTACCGGAGGCCAAACAAGTCATCTCAAAAAACACCACAGTATCAAGTGGGAGGCTCACCTACTTCACTTAGAAAAAAGTAAAACTGGACCCATTGCTGTTGTTGGGGATGAAGAAGTAGGGGAAGATACGATCGCGGTGGAAGGTCAACAAGAGGGAGACATTTCTAGCCCTATCCCCAGCAGTATAGTGGTACCGCCCACATCGTCAGCAACATCTCAG
Source organism: Calotriton arnoldi (assembly GCA_963921515.1). Lineage (NCBI taxonomy): Eukaryota > Metazoa > Chordata > Amphibia > Caudata > Salamandridae > Calotriton > Calotriton arnoldi. The sequence continues at coordinate 1,543,522 of CAWUFW010002401.1, read as the reverse complement.
TGGCACCGTAGTAAGAGTCATCCTGAGACACCAAGGCAACCGAGTACTGCAATGAGAAAAAGTGTGTCGTCATTGAGCCTAACTGGGTTCAAGAAGACAGCTGCACCACAAAGGAAAATATTCCAGCCTACCATTGACAGCATGCTTAGGTCGGAGGGGCAGTACCAACGCAACCACCCAATGGCACGGTTGTACAATGCGAAGCTGGCTAAAATGTTAGCGCTGGACCTTCTCCCTTTTTCATTTGTGGAAGGGGTGGGTTTCCTTGAATTTGTGTCCGCCATCTGCCCTAAATGGAAGGTTCCCAGCCGGTCCTATTTCGCCAGAGTTGCTGTTCCAGCACTACATCAAGATGTGCTGGAATTGGTTGGACAAGCTTTGCAGCAGAGTGCTGTTCACAATGTCCATCTGACAACAGATATGTGGACCAGTTGCCAAGCCACTGATTACATGTGCATCACTGCACACTGGGTCTCTTTTGTGGGGGTTAGAGAAAAGCTATCTGAAGTAGGTGCTGTTGACACAGCTGAGATTTTTAATGCTACTCGGAAACATGCAACTGTAGCCATGTTTGCCATGGAGAAATCTCATACTGCTGCAAACATTTTGGAAGAGTTTAACAGCAAGGTCTTTGAATGGCTGCACCCAAGAGGGCTTAACATTGGTTTTGTTGCCACGGATAATGGCAGTAATGTACTTAAGGCCATGGAGGTTGGTGCCTATTTCAGGGTCCCGTGTTTGGCGCACTGCATTAACATTATAGTTCAAGACATTCTGAAAAAAGAACCCATAGTCAGCAACTTACTGACCACCTGCCGCAGAATATGCACTGATTTCAGCCATTCTTTTAAAGCCCGGAAGCAGCTGAGGATCATTCAACGTGACTATAGATTGCCAGTCAAAGCACTCATCCAGGAGGTGGCAACACGTTGGAACTCAACGTATTACATGCTTGACCGTCTGTTTGAGCAGTACAGACCAATCAATGAATATGTCATGCGAAGGGCGCATGCTACTGTGAAAGGCATGACCCTTCAGATGGACCAATGGTGCCTAGTTAAATGCCTGACAGAGATGCTTCTTCCTTTCAAGGTCTTCACACGTGAAGTCAGCAAGGAGGACTGTACTATGGGCCAAGCTATCCCATTGTTGCACATGCTAGAGCAACAGCTGAAGGAGGTGTCTGAAGGGTACATAGGTGTGGAGGAAAAAAAAGAAGCATATGAGTTGGTGGAGAGCTTATCATGTCGCTTAACTGAAAATGCAAGGGTGCAAACTAAGATTTTGTCACAAGAACATTACATTTGTGCCACAATTCTGGATCCACGGTACAAATCGGCCGGCACTGAACAGTAAGACATTATTCCCTTTTTCAGAAGTGGATGTTGCCCGGTACAAAACTTGGATAGCTGAGGCAGCCAGTAAATTGGAAAATGAATGGCTGGTAATTAAAGGCCCGCTACTCAAACCCACAACAAGTACTGCAGCAGGGCATCCGGCGTTAAGTTCAACTTCAGAGCCTGAGGGCAGTGCGTTTGGTTCACAGCTGTCACCAACACTATTGACAACAGCAAGAACCGGATCATCAGCCCCAGTAAAAATAGCACAGAATTGGTATTTACAGCAAGGACTTGCTAGGTCCAGTGCTGATGCAAAGACAAAAGAGGCCGAACAAAGTGTAGCACCCCTGAACATTGAGTGGATGGTCCAGGCCTATCTGGATGACCCAACAGAGGTCTACATTGATCAAAACCCATTGCGGTATTGGTATGGCAAAAGGGGCCAATGGCCAGTGCTCAGCAGGCTGGCGATAAACTATCTGGCTTGCCCTGTCGCAAGTGTCTCTTCTGAACGTGTTTTCAATGCTGCTGGTTCCATTGTAACAGTGAAAAAGACCAGTCTCTCACCCAAAAACGTGGAGAGGTTAACCATGATCAAAATGAATCAGCAATTTATACCACCGAATTACACAATACATGAATCAACGCAGGAAGATGAGGACAGCGGCTCAGATGACGGAAGTGGCGTGTTAGATGCTGATTACCTACTTCTGGTTGAACCCCCAGAGTTTGAGGACGAGCTATACTTCCCTGACAACTAGGCTTCCACTTCTTACTGTCGTCCTCCCTTATTTACTTTTATTTGTGTGTCTGTCTTTCTGGTTGGAAACTTCAAATCACAACAAATCCATCACCACCGTCTTCTAGTCTTTTATTGCCATATATGAGTTTCAGCTGTCTGCATTTCAGTCCACTCCTCCGAGTCCTGCTCCTCCATCCTCCTGAATCACCCTAAATCTATTGCCCTCAAGCCAGATGATGATTGGATGTAGCATAATAGAAGAAAAAGAAAATCTTGCCTCGTTGAGTCTCTCCAAAAGAAGTGGAACATGATGATGACTACTATAGCTATCCTCCTTTCCGAGCCAAGAGAGACTGACCATTAACTGAAGATGAGAAGGAACAGGTAATGAATGATGACATGCATTGGACGCTGATTGAGTGATTTGTGTTGTTGTTGTTTGTAGTGCATGAAGTTAATTCATTGTGTACTAATATCTAATCTATACACTAAAAGTAAATCAATGCAATGTTTGTTTCCATTCTTGTTTTTTTATAACAAATTTGTACTTCTACTGCAGGCCGATCCATTGCATTTTGAATATGGAAAGGGGACTCAATCTGTACACTGCACACTGAGTTGGACAACACACCATGATGATGACCACAGTGACATAATATCTTCGCAGTCACTCAGTAGGATCCAAGATGATTGATGGAATAACTCAGGGCGTTTCATGAGTGGCATAAAAGGTAAACAAGTGAACAACAACCACTGCAGACCTACATGTCTGTGTAGAGGTGGAGTCGAGTGTGGTGGTATGACTGACAGCGGTGCATTGATTTAGTCACTTAATTTGTAAAATGCTATGTTGCTGTATATCTGCTTTGTATGACTCTGTCAAAAAATGTACGCTAAATGGAGGATGGGTCACGGGTGCTGTGGGCCTGCTCTGTCCTGTTGTTGTTGGAGGTTAATGCTGGAAACAGACGAGAGTAGACATGATGTATCCATGCCGCCTCTGAAAGTGTTCTTGTTTCACTCCACCGTAATTTATGCATTTTTTTTCGACTTGATTTTCTAATATCCCTTTTGTTTTTCCATCTACAATTACAGGCCGGCCCTTACCCTGTGCTATACTGGGAAAAACAACTCACACTTACCTTACCAATGAATCTACATCTGCCAGGCAGGCAGTGGCTTCACCCAAGATTGATGGCCGGAGTGTCCATGGAAGGGAGGACCAAGAGGAATGCCGAGATGCAACTCCCCATTTTGACCAGGATAACATACAGTAACAGTATCAACTTTCATCATCTTTTAAATAATTTGATTCATTTTTTCTCTTCAATCATTACTACTGTGTGTTGTTGTTATTATTATGTTTGCTCTCTGCTTATAATTCAATTCATCCCTACAGCTATTTTTGAATTTTCTTTGCTATCTTTAATAGTAAGCCTGGGCCGGTACAACAGAACAGAAACTGTATGTAATTCGGGTCTCTCGGAGGGCAGACAGGCAAGGCAAATTGCATAATTTACTGCTGCCCTGTACTGTCTAATTGTCTAGTAGTAGTTAGTAAGTACTACTTATCATTAACCATTAAGTTATCATCATGCATGCATTTCCTTTTTCTCCCTTAACAGATTTATGGATATGGTCGTCTGCCAAGATTGTGTTTTGTTGTTGTCCATGCGTACTGTTTTTCTTTGTCAAACCTTTCCCCAAACCCCCCTTCCCAACCATTCATCAAACCCTAACCCTCTTCCCCCGGGCTGTGTGACTTATTGAGGTGTGACTAAATTAAATGTACACCAATAATTTATCACACGCTTGCTGGGGCGGATGTGGTAAAAGCAACACTAATTCAATTTCAAGGCAGGGCGAGGATCTTCTTCTGCTTGCCACCCATGAGCATGTATATTTGCGAGATAATTGTTTTACCAAAGGAACCTAATCCATCAGCATTAATTGCCGGCATCGATTGGATTTGTTGTCATCCTCCTATACAGCACTAACGGTTATGCTTGTGTCGAGTGTACTGTAGGCCTAGTCGAGTGACTCGACACAGCTAGAGTTTGTAACTCTATGTACTAGGCTATCCCCGCCACCATTATGTTTTATTATATTTTGGCATATTATTGTTTGGCAGTATGTTCTGTACTGTACTTCATTCTACTACTCCTCCCACAGTCTCTCTTAGGTGACTGTCTCTCTCATTTTCTTTTTTTGCAAATGCTACTGCCAGTGTCTACTACTAATACCACCACAACCATGGCATGTTGGGAAAGAAAACCATCATCACCATGCAGCCATCGCCGTGCCTAAGTTAAACATCAAGCACAGGTAAGAGAAGAAGTTTGGGGGAGGCATAATTAATAATGGACATTTTTTCATTAATTCTATTTCACACACCCCTTTGAGTCCAGTTGCAGAATGCATAGACTAGGAGGAGAGACTGACAATACTAGTAGGACAAGTCTCTCAGTGAGGGGTACCACATCTATCTGTTTGTGTCTTACTAAGTCAGCCAATTATTTAAATCAAACACTGGCTGTGGCCCTGCACCAGCAAGGAAACACTGTGATGTAAAACAGTAACCCCACCCACAAAACATTAACAACATCGTATGTAAAGTATAAATATATAATTTAATCCCCTAACAAAAATAAACTATGTAAAAAATCCCACATTAACACCTGACCCACCCCTCTCCCTAACCCCAACCAATGTCCATTGTCCGGAACGAAAAAGTCCAACAAATTAAATGTCCTATTGTCCAAAAGTGAAAACCCCAACGCCCGATTCCCACCCAACAAAATAAGCAATAAAAAAGGGGCAATCAACAGGGTCTGTTCATCGGCGGGCTCGCCTCTCCAGGACACGATTACGCTCCTCTAGGCGGGCCACGCGGCACTTCAATACGCGGCAATTGCATCCACAGGGGGGGGCAGCAGTGCTATGAAAAGAAGTGCGGCGGCGGGTGGCTGCCAGACGGTGGCGCCATAACACTGGAGGGGGGTGGCTGGGGCCAGGGGTGTTGGAGGAGGCTGCAGCTGCTGCCGCTGCCGCCTCCTCCTCCTCCTCCGCCAGAACCACCAGCCGCCGGTATTCCGTTTGTATGGCCTCCAGCTTCCGGTGCCGGGCCTTGGCTGCCAACTCCTTCCTGTCTGCGTTCCCTTTGGAAGGAGTAGCTATATCAAGAAGAAAAAACAAGACTATTGTAAAATATTCAAGAAAAGAACAGGTAGTAGTGTTCCCTGACAGGGAAATAACCGCACATCCAAAGATTGTAACTGTGTTCAAAGTATCAGTACTATGCGTGACAAGTATCTATGTTGCTATATTGGCAACCGGGTGCTATATCAGCTTCAAACACCTACTACCTGGAGGTGTTGCCTGCACATTACAAATATAACATGTATATATCAAAACACAAAAAAAAACGAAGCTATTGCAGCACAACCATTCAGCCTAACTTGTTTAGTTAACCAAAAACAGTCTTGGTCATGGGTCAAAGTAATCACTTGATATAATTTTAGATCTCTTGAGCAACGAAGATGATAAAGAAACACCAGTGCATTCAAAGGAATCCAATCAGATCATCAAATTGAGTTTTCTTATATACTTTATTAAAGTCAATAAAATTAAAATTCCCAGCACACGATTAGCCGACACATGTTTCGACCGATACACAGACTTTTTCAATAGAGTTGAGTAACCAATGGCCTCTTCTATCTGATTTCAACTCAGCTGTGAAAGTTTTATGGAGAAGACTAAAAGTCAGATCAGATGACCTTGATGGATGGGTTGAACGAAAAGGGAAAGAAGGGTGGAAGGAGGAAGGACGGGCGAGATTTAATATTTATGACTGGCAGAGAAGGATACGTGGGCCAATTGTTCACTAAGTCTGCATTTCCATTTATTTTAGTCCTCAAAAATGCATAGATGGAGGATACATGCATACATATAAGCCTATTAACACTCACTAAACAAACTACAAAAGGTTCTACTAAGGACTGGGGTAAGCAGCACTCAGCAGCACGTGACGTGACAGAGGATGCGTCACGCAGACCACTTAAAAATTACCAACTAATACTAATATGTAACTAAACCTATCAATCCACCACTATCTCTTCTTAGTGGCAGGAGGACAAAGGAAGGACTAGAGTCTCTCTAGCATTACCTAACTTAAGTTCTCTAAAGTAAACTCTTACATAATCAGGCCAAGCGAGCGCAAAGTTGCAAACAAGTAAGATTAGTAGCGCCGAGCACCTGTGTCATAACAATCACAGAAGATTTTTAAACGTAATTTACCTGCAATGTAAGCAGCAGCATTCTTGCTGGTCGGAAAAAAAAATATTCGCAATATATAACACAGAGCAGAAGAACACAAAGTAGTAATATTAAATAGCTACTCACCAAGCCCCGGGACCTCCACTCCTAGCAGGTCCAGCAGGTCCTGCTCCCGGTCCAGAATATCGGACCACCGGTGCGTCAGCTGGTTATTGGTGCGCCAGACACCAGAGCAGCGAAACACTGCCCGACACACCTTGCCCCACCGCTGCCGACGCTCCTGGAGTCCGTACCTGGACCCAGGCCTGCCGCCTGCTGCCAGGGTTAAGGGGAAGTGGCGCTGCACAAAAAAAACCAGTGCAGCCACCTTCGCCTCACCAAATAAGGCCCGTACCTGCACCCCTTTTTGGCGCCGCCTTCCGCAAGGAAGGCGGTCACGGCTCTGGCTACGGCTACGAGCCCTGTGGCCCTTTGCCATGGTCCTGGGTAGGCGGGGGGGCGGAAAAGAAAAGATAGGAATTAAAAAAGTAAGTAAAAGAAATGAAAAAGCAGGTAATAGAAAAAGAGTAAAAAAGTAGTGAAAAACACACAAAAGTAGAAAAAAAACTCAAAATATAGAATCAGGAAAATAGAGAGATAGATACTAAATAAAAAAGATCAATAAAAAGTTTCCAGAAACAAAGGATTGAAAAGATAGAGGCAGGCCCAGAACCATAGCAATAGAGTGAAAAACAAGATGGCCGCGCCCATTGCGACCGCATGGGCAAGTTGGCGCAATATTTCCCACCCGAGCACGCAAAAAGCATCGCGAACACGTAATACGCATTCCCGAACAGGAAATACTTATCGCGAACGGGCGGGAGCATGCAATACGTGACCCGGAACAGGAAATAAGCATCGAGAGCGGGCGGGAGCATGCAATACGTGACCCGGAACAGGAAATAACCATCGCGAGCGGGCGGGACAAGTGAAAAACAAGATGGCCGCGCCCATTAGCGACTGCATGGGCAAGTTAGCGATATATTTCCCCACAAGCACGCAAAAAACACATTGCGAATGGGCGGGACAAGCAATTCCGCGTCTTCGCGGAATTTCTGCGTGCTCGCAGAGATTTTTTACAATTTTGGCAGAGATTTGCGTAACGCAACTACGCAAATTCCGCCCACCCATAGTTTTTTTTCCTTCAATTTATTCCAAACAGCAATTCAGTTACACTGGGACCCCACTTCCAGCAGTATCGCCAACCCGTTTCGGGATATGTCCCTTCCTCATGGCGAGAATAGCAGTTGAGACAGTCAATACCGAAGCTCATGAAATACAGTTCCCGCCCCAATGGGCGTGGCCTATTCAGGCATGCTGGTCCTTGTAGTTGTATCAAGCTATAGTAGCGTGGCATCGAGCTATAGTGGCATGTCTCATTTATCACTTAAGTCAATTCATTACCTCAAGTAGGTTAGGATGCAGGGAACCATTTTGCTGACTTGCTCTTTAGGTCTGAAATACGGGCTACCTCCCATTCACTGGAGACTCGTTTCCTTGCTCCAAGGGTGTGCTGTTATTACCTTCTGGCGGTCGCCAGTAGGTAGTTATAGTTAGGACCTAGTTTCCATAGGAAAAGCGTTTTTGATTTCCCAATATGGCGCAGTTTGACGAATCTTCGCGAAATTTTCAAAACTAATGGGGCGCTCCGGTCAGCTCCTGTCTTGAAAGTTCTGGCGTGATTCGCCAAGCGGGGGCCGAGAAAAAAGGGAGCCCCAAAACTCATTTTCTCTGTGTTAATTTCCATAGGAAAAATCGAGTCAAAAGAAAACAGTAAAAAAAAGATAAAAAACAAGAAAAGGGGGCAGGGTAGAAACACCCTGACCCCTAGGCCTGCTCAGGGGGCCCAAAAAAAGCATTTTTTTTTTAATCGGCAGAATTCACGCTGGGTGCCCTAATCCTGGCAAAAAAAAATTAAAAACGAAGCGCGGTCTCCCACGCTTCATTTTTCTTAAGTCTGCGGGTGGGCCGGGTACTGGGGTCAATCCAAATCTATGTAGCAGGGGCCTGAGGGGGCCTGCGGGGGCCCCCGCGGCCACGGGGACCACCACATCCCCTAAGCTTTGCTCATAATGTGCGGGGGCATGCAGCCCCCCAACAGCCCCGGGGACAGCCACCTCCAAGCATTTTTTTAAAAAGTGCATGGGGGGGCTCCTGCCCCCCATGCTGCCCCGGGGACCGCCACCTCCCTGGGGCATTTTTTATTATGGACAGGTGGGCCTCGTGGGACCCCAAGCCCCAGGGACCACCACCTGCCCGGGGCTATTTCTGATCATTCATGTGGGGGCTGAAGCCCCCCCACACTGCCCCGGGGACCAACACCTCCTCGGGGCACTTATTATTGAAATGAGGGGGTCCGTTGCGGACCTCCGGCCATGGGGCCACCACCTCCACGGAGCTATCTTCATGTTGGGAGGGGGGCCGCGAGGCCGCCAATCCCCCAAGGCCGGCTCCGGTGCCCAAACTATGCTTCGCTTCAATGAAGCGAAGCAGATTGCTTTTGGACAAGGGGAGCTGCATGTTAGCAGCTCCCCTTGTCCAAAAGCAATGCCGGCTCCCGCAGGAGGCAGGGAGCCAGCAGGGACCGCGGGGGCATTGGGGCTCCCTCAGCGGTCCCAACGTAAGGCCAGGCCCCGGGGATGGGGTCCCTGCGGCCATAATTGGCTCAGGAGTGGACCAAGCAGCCCCTCTCCCAAAAAAATAAATGAATAAAGTCTGGCCAGGCCCCGAGGGATGGGTCCCCGGGGCGAATAGTGGCCCTGGGAAGAGGGGCCACGCAGCCCCCCTCCCGTAAAATAAAAATGTATTTTAAAAAGAGGCAAAGCCCCGGGGGATGGGCCACGTGGCCCCCCTCCTTTAAATGTTGTTGTTATTTTTTTTTATTAAAAAATTGGCCATGCCCCGGGGAATGGGGTCCCTGGGGCAAAATCGGCCTCAGGAGGGGGGACGCGCAGCCCCCTTCCTGTTTTTTTTATGTTTTAAAAAAATGGGCCAGGCCCTGGGGGATGGGGTCCCCAGTGCCCCAAAAATATTAAGAGAAGGGGGGGCCACACAGCCCCCCTTCTAACCAAAAAAAGAGAAAAGCCAACATCTCGCCGGAGACTCCGCCCCCTCCCGGCACCACTCTGCAAACGCGTCTCCTGACGTGTTCTAACTTGAGGGATTAAGTCCCCTTGAATCCTGGGGGTCCCTGGGGGCCAACTAGCCCACCAGGTACCTCCAGTAGGAGGTGCGTTTACAGAGTGGTGTGAAAAGGAGGCATGGCCTCGGACTACTCTTAGCAATCCAGCTGTGTGGGGCTTACTGGAGGTAACAGAAGGGATAGTTGGCCCCCAGGGACCCTCAGGAGGCAAGGGGACTTCATCTCCCAACCAAGAGCGTGCCAGGAGGTGCGTTTGCAGAGTGGTGGAGAAAGGGGGCATGGCCTGTGTCCACCTCTCAGCAATCCCACTATATGGGGCTTACTGGAGGTAACAGGTAGGCTAGTAGGCCCTTAAGGACCCCCACAAGCGGAGGGGACTTCATCCACCAACCAAGAGCGTGCCAGGAGGTGAATTTGCAGAGTGGTGGGCAAAGGGGGCGTGGCCTGCTATAAAAAATCAGCAATCCTGTTGTGTGGGACTTACTGGAGCTAATAGGAGGAGTAGTTGGCCCCCAAAGATGTCCTTGGGGGCCGACTATCCCTCCTGTTACCTCCAGTAAGTCGCACACAGTGGGATTGCTAAGAGGTCTTCGGAGGCCACTCCCCCCTTTCTCCACCACTCTGAAAATGTGCCTCCTGGCACACTACGGGTTGGGGGATGAAGTCCACTTTACTCCTGAGGCACTTTGGGGGCCAAGAAACCCTCCTGGTACCTCCTGTAAGTCCTACACAGCAGAAATTCTGAACGCTGGTCGGAGGCCCAGCCCCCTTTCGGCACCCCTCTACAAACGCAACTACAAAGTTATAGTTATAAATTAGCAACTAAAAAACCTTAGAAATTCACTGAAAAAAACATAGGTTTCAGGGATGTTATAGTTAGTAATTAGCATTTAAAAAAACCTTTGAAATTCACTGAAAAAACCATAGGTTTCAGGAACGTTATAGTTAGTAATTAGCATTTAAAAAACCTTAGAAATTCACTGAAAAAACCACAGGTTTCAGGGACATTATAGTTAGTTGGACATTTTACTCATACAAAACCAGAGAAATTTGGCCGTTATAGTTAGTTGAGCTAACTATAACTCGTGCCCCCGCAATGCACTGCTGATGACATCACATATTACATCACTCATGACATGCTCAGTGACATCACTGATGACATCACTGATGACATCTCAAATGACATCACTGATGACATCACTGATGACATTATCCACATGATAATCTGATGCACCTCCTCACAGCCTAATATAACCTTTCATACACCCACTCTAAAATACAGACTGCCATTCTCAAAACCATAGACACACCAATACAAGTTACTACATACCCACTCACTGATTCCTAGGTCTACACACACATCCACTCTCTCATCCATACAGTCACTCATACATGCAGTCACTCATCAATACAGCCACTATCATATGCACTCATACACCCATACAGACACTCACACACCGCCACTCACCCATAGAGTTACTCACACAGCTAGTTAGTCATGCAAAGAATCAATCACAGTCCCATTTACTCACCTACACAGTTATACACACACCACCTCACTTATTTATACAGATCCTAACACATACTAACTCTCTTATACAATCACTGATACAAGCACACACTCATCCATATAGCCACTCTCACAATCACTCACTCTCACATATAATTATTTATATACTCCAACACTCACATATACTGCCTTTCACATATGTAGTTACTCGCACATGTACCACTGAGACATCCATTTACTCACCAACAAAGCCATACACACACTCACCCACCCATACAGACCCTCACAGACACACTCTTGAACCCATACACCCAGTGAATCAACCACTGACACATCCATGCAGGGAGTCACACACACCCCACCCACCCACACAGACACTCAGGCACCCATTCAATTACTCAGACAACCAATCAAAAACCCATATAGACACTCATGTAGCTACTCACCAACCCAAGCAGCCACTTACACACCAACTGACAGACTGATACAGACATTCATACAGAGTAGTCAGTCACCCATGTATTAGTAAGACACATTTAATCACTCACTTATACAGTAAGTCATACACCTATTAAATCATCAATTCAGACACTCATACACCCGCCCATTCTTCAATATGCCTTGGCATATATATATATAAAACATATTTAAACTTTTTAGAAACACTCAGTCACTGGATGATGTCATCAGTGATGTCATCAGTGATGTCATTTGAGATGTCATCAGTGATGTCATCAGTAATGTCACTGACCATGTCATGAGTGATGTAATATGTGATGTCATCAGCAGTGCATTGCGGGGGCACGAGTTATAGTTAGCTCAACTAACTATGACGGTTGAGTTTCTCTGGTTTTGTACGAGTGAAATGTCCAACTAACTATAATGTCCCTGAAACCTGAAAAGTGGCACAGGGAAGGGGGGCCACGCAGCCCCCCTCCCGTAATTAAATACATAAAAAAATAGGAAAGAGGCAAAGCCCCGGGGAATGGGGTCCACGGGGCCAAAAATGGCCTCATGAGGGGGGCCGCGCGGCCTCCCTCCTTTAAAAAGAAAAATAAATACAGAATTTGCCACTCCCCAGGGAATGGGGTCCCCGGGGCCGAAATCAGCCTCGGGATGGGGGCCACGCGGCCCCCTTCCCATTTAAAAAAAAAATGTAAATGGCTCAGGCCCTGGGGGCTGGGATCCCCAGGGCCCACAAACTATTAAGAGAAGGGGGGCAAACAGCCCCCCTTCTAACAAAAACAAAAAAAAAAGCTGTTATCTCATCGGAGGCCACGCCCCCTCCCTGCACCTCTCTGAAAATTCACCTTCTGGCGTGTTCTAAGTTGGGGGATTAAGTCCCCTTGAATCCTGAGGGTCCCTGGGGGCCCACTAGCCCACCAGGTACCTCCAGTAAGCCCCACCCAGTGGGATTACTGAGAGGTAGTCTGAGGCCACGCCCCTTTTTACACCACTCTGCAAATGTACCTCTTGGTGCACTGCTGGTTGGGCGATGAGGTCCGCATGTGTCCTGAGGACCTCAGGACAAAAGTGGACTTCATCCCCCAAGCAGCAGTGCACCAGGAGGCACGTTTGCAGAGTGGTGTAAAAAGAGGGTGTGGCCTCGTACCACTCTCAGCAATCCAGCTGTGTGGGGCTTACTACAGATAACAGGAGGGCTAGTTTGCCCCCAGGGACCCTCAGGAGGCAAGGGGACTTCATCCCCCAACCAAGAGTGCACCAGGAGGTGCGTTTGCAGAGTGGTGGAGAAAGGGGGCGTGGCCTGTGTCCACCTCTCAGCAATCCCACTATCTGGGGCTTACTGGAGGTATCAGGTAGGCTAGTTGGCTCCTAAGGACCCCCAGCAGTGAAGGGGACTTTAATTCCCATCCAAGAATGCACCAGGGAGCACGTTTGCAGACTGGTGGTCAAAGGGGGCGTGGCCTGTTATGAGAACTTACCAATGCTGCTGTGTGGAAAATACTGGAGGTAATAGGAAGGGTAGTTGGCTCCTAAGGTTGTCCTTGGGGGGCCAACTACCTCTCCTGTTACCTCCAGTAAGTCCCACACAGTGGAATTGGTAAGAGGTCTTCAGAGGCCACGCCCCCCCTTTCTCCACAACTCTGCAAATGCGCCTCTTGGCACACTACAGGTTGGGAGATGAAGTCCACTTTACTCCTGAGGGACTTTGGGGGCCAAGAAGCCCTCCTGGTACCTCCTGTAAGTCCTACGAAGCGGAATTGCTGAGCGCTGGTTGGAGGCCCAACCCCCTTTCTCCACCACTCTGCAAACGCGACAACCAGTTAAAGAAGCATTTGTAATGCAATAGGTCTTGCATTTGCAAGAGTTTGAGCTATTGGCGTTGTAAATGTAAAAGTTTTTTACTAATGTTTTTGGAGTGGAGTGGATGTAGGTTGTGTGTAGTGGAATTATGTGGTATGTTGTGCAGTGAAATTATGTGGATAGAAAGTATGTGGTATTTAGTGTATAGGAATTATGTAGAGTGGGATTATTTGTTATGGAGAGTAATTATGTGGTATGGTAGTCTGTGTTGTGGAGTGGTAACCTCAGGTTTAGTATTCCTCGTTTCCATAGAAGTGAAACTATAAACTCAATGAGACAAAAAAGGAAGGAACCACTGAGGAGCACTTCTGGACCTAGTCAGAGGTATGAGCAGGGCCACTCAAGTTATGTGACTGTTTGACTGCACCGACTTTCGCACAACTATACACTTTCCGCATATGCCACATAATCCATCATCTACTGCATAAACTGCAGATTTGAACAAAGAAAACCTTGTTTCTAGCTCAAACGGCTTAAACGTTACCAAAATTGCAGCGACAACTGTTACAGCATGGTGGAAGGCCCTTTGCAAACTTAGAATGGTCACGTGTTACTTATTGCTAAATGTGGGTGTTAAATTGGTACTAATGCTGTGCAAACCACTCTTTCTTCTTTCTGCGTCTCTCTTGCCTTTAACTGCATTTCTGTTGCTTCTTTCTGCACCTTACTTTTGTTTCTTTCAGCACCTCTCTTGCTTCTTTCTGCAACCCTCGTGCCTCTTTCTCCACCCCTGTTCCCTCTTTCTGCACCTTTGTTGCTTCTTTCTGTACGTCTCTTGCTTCTTTCTGCACCCCTTGTGCCTCTTCCATACCCCTCTTCCCTCTTTCTGCACCCTTCTTGCCTCTTTCTGCACCTCTGTTCCTTCTTTCTGCACTTCCTTTGTTTCTTTCTGCACCTCTATTGCTTCTTTCTGCACCCATTTTGCCTCTTTCTGCACCCCTCTTGCCTCTTTCTGCACCCCTCTTCTCTCTTTTTCCTCCCCTCATCCGTCTTTCTGCTCCTCTTTTGCTTCTTTCTGCACTTCTCTTGCTTCTTTCTGTACCTCTCTTACTTATTTCTGTACCCCTCGTACCTTTCTCTGCACCGCTCCTACCTCATTCTGCACCCCTGCTGCCTCTTTCTGCACCTCTGTTCCTTCTTTCTGTACTTCTTTTGTTTTTTCTTCACCCCTCTTGCCTCTTTCTCCACCCCACTTCTCCCTTTCTGCATATCTGTTGCTTCTTTCTGTACTTCTCTTGCATCGTTCCACCCCTCTTCCCTCTTTCTGCACCTCTTTTGCTTCTTTCTGCACTTCTCTTTGTTCTTTCGGCACCTCTCTTGCTTCTTTCTGCACCCCTCTTCCTTCTTTCTGCACCTCTTTTGCCTGCTTCTGCAACTCTCTTGCCTCTTTCTGTACCTCTGTTGCTTCTTTCTACACTTCTCTTGCCTATTTCTGCACCCCTCTTGCCTCTTTCTGCACCTCTGTTGCTTGTTTCTGTACTTCTCTTGCTTCTTTCTGCAACTCTCTTGCTTCTTTCTGCACCCCTCTTGCCTCTTTCTGCACCCTTCTTCTCTCTTTGTGCACCTCTCTTGCCTCTTTCTGCACCTCTATTGCCTCTTTCTGTACCCCTCTTGCCTCTTTCTGTACCTCTTTTGCTTCTTTCTGCACTTCTTCTGCCTCTTTCTGCACCCCTCTTGCCTCCTTCTGCACCTCTGTTGTTTCTTTATGCACTGTTCTTGCTTCTTTCTGCACCTCTCTTGCTTCTTTCTGCATCCCTCTTGCCTCCTTCTGCACCTCTGTTGGTTCTTTCTGCACCGCTCTTGCTTCTTTCTGCACCTCTTTTATCTGTTTCTGCAACACTCTTGTGTCTTTCTGCCCTTCTCATGCTTCTTTCTGCACCTCTCTTGCTTCTTTCTGTACCTCTCTTGCTTCTTTCTGCACCCCTCTTGCCTATTTCTGCACCCTTCTCCCTCTTTCTGCACCTCTCTTGCCTGTTTCTGCAACTCTCTTGACTCTTTCTGTAGTTATCTTGCCTCCTTCTGCACCTGTTACTTCTTTCTGCACTTCTCTTGCCTCTTTCTGCACCCCTCTTGTCTGTTTGTACACCTCTGTTGGTTCTTTCTGCACTGCTCTTGCTTCTTTCTGGACCTTTTTTGTAACCTTGGGCGGAGTGCGCGGAGTTACACTACGCGGAACACCGCGAAGTGCAAAAAAAACTCTGTCGCACCACGCAGAGCTCCGCGAGCAGTTCGCAGTGCAGTTCGCGGTGATTGCACAGTGCCGGACGCTTGTCCGCACTGTGCAATCATTGCGAACGGTACCATGCACAGCGCAAGCTTTCCTTCTCTGCCGCTCGAGTAGGTTTTTACTTGAGCGGCAGCTTTCTAAACGCGAACGGGCATTTTCTCAACGCGAGCGGTCGCGAGCATACGCGACCACTCGCAATGAGAAACCTGACCCCCCCGCGTTGATAAATCTCGCTGGGATGCTGATTTTCCACACTCGCACTCGCCAACTTGATGTTGACGATGGCGAACGAGTAAAAATCTCGCCGGGAGGTTCATTTTCCTCGCTCGCAGTCGCCAACTTGATGTTGACGAACGCGAGCGAGGAAAAAAACTCCGCTCCGCAACGCGAAGGAGAGTTTTTCGGAACTCCGCGATCTCCGCGTAACGCGGAGTGCAGAAAACTCTGCAAACTCCGCGAGCGGAGCGGAGTTCACCGCCCAGGGTTACTTTTTTGTACATTTCTGCTCCCCTTTTGCCTCCTTCTGCACCCCTCTTGCCTCCTTCTGCACCTCTGTTGGTTCTTTCTGCACTGCTCTTGCTTCTTTCTGTGCCTTTCTTCCTCTTTCTGTACATGTTCTACCTACGCAGGCATAGTTAGAAATTAGCATTTATAAAACCTTAGAAATTCACTGCAAAAACCACAGGTTTCAGAAACGTTATAGTTAGTAATTAACATTTGTATGTTTATTTTTATGTAACATGTCACTAGGTAAAAGCAGAGACACACGCATGCATACCTCCACAAACTTGGTGAGACTTACAACAGTGATATGGTTAGGATTGCTGCTTTACATTTGGTAGGCCTAACATTCTGAACAGTCGATGAATAGTGATTCTTGAAGAGAAAAGTGAGGTTTGAGACATCTTTGGAGAAGGATTAGTGATTAGGCTTCTTTGTATGAGTCTGTGGAAAGGTACAGTCAAAGTAAGCCTTTTTCTGCACCTCTGTTGCTTCTTTCTGGACTTCTCTTGCTTTTTTCTCCACCTTTCTTCCTCTTTCAGGACTTCTGCTGTCTCTTTCTGCACTTCTCTTGCTTCTTTCTGTGCCTTTCTTCCTCTTTCTGTACATGTTCGACCTATGTAGGCATAGTTAGAAATTAGCATTTAAAAAACCTTAGAAATTCACTGCAAAAACCACAGGTTTCAGGGACGTTATAGTTAGTAATTAACATTTAAAAATTCTTACAAATTCACTGAAAAAAACAGGAGGTTTTAGGGACGTTATAGTTAGGAATTAGCATTTAAAAACCTTAGAATTTCACTGAAAAACGTTATAATTAGGCTGACATTTCACTCGTACAAAACCAGAGACATTCGGCTGTTATAGTTAGCTGAGCTAACTATAACTCACGCCCATGCAATGCACTGCTGATGATGTCTGATGATGGCTGTGTTGGTGAGTGAATGGATATCTCAGTGGTATATGTGTGACTAACTTCATATGTGAAAGGCAGTATATGTGAGTGTTGGAGTATATAAGTGACTATATGTGAGAATGAGTGATTGTAAGAGTGGCCGTATGGATGAGTGTGTGCTTGTGTCAGTGATTATATAAGAGAGTAAGTATGTGTTAGTATCTGTATGAATAAGTGAGGTGGTGTGTGTATAACTATAGGTGAGCAAATGGCAGTGTGATTTAGTCTTTGGGTGACTGACTAGGTGTGTGAGTATCTCTGTGGGTGAGTGGTGGCATGTGAGTGTCTGTCTGGGTGTATGAATGCATATGTCAGTGGCTGTATTGATGGGTGACTTCGTGTATGAGTGACTGTATGGTTGAGTGAGTGGATGTGTGTAGACCTATGAATCAGTAAGTGGGTATGTACTAACTGGTATTGGTGTGTCTATGGTTTCGTGTATGATAGTCTGTATTTTAGAGTGGGTGTATGAAAGGTTATATTAGGGTGTGAGGAGCTGCATCAGATACTAAGTGGATGATGTCATCAGTGATGTAATTTGAGATGTCATCAGTGATGTCACTGACCATGTCATGAGTGATGTAATATATGACGCCATTAGCAGTGCATTGAGGGGGCGTGAGTTGTAGTTAGCTCAGCTAACTATAACGGCCAAATTGTTCTGGTTTTGTACGAGTGAAATGTCAGCCTGACTATAACGTTCCTGAAACCTGTGGTTTTTCAGTGAATTTCTAAGGTTTTTTAAATGCTAATTCCTAAATATAACGTTGCTAAAACCTCTGTTTTTTCAGTGAATATATATATATATATATATATATATATATATATATATATATATATATATATATATGGAAACTGTACAATCCTGGCCCACCTTCCTACACGGTGGGACCACCCAGGTACGGACCACGACACACGAAGACTCCGAGTTGCTCTTTTTAAAGTTCTTTAATCCATTGTATAAACCTCAGTGTTCGTCAGGCCAATGCCTGCCATTGACGCGTTTCGATCGCAGGAACGCGGTCTTGATCACATGACACGCCACATAACAATGAACAAATATATACAGTGCAAACCCTACAGGTTGCAGAAACTCTCAGACAAGTTCATGAATATTAGAAAACAGACTTTGTCAAATGCATGACTCCCAATCATTGACATCAATAAATGATTAAGCGATGTAAATAGCGGTACTAAAAAACAGATCTTTAAAAGAAATGTTTTCATTTAAAATTCATACATTGCTGCAAATGTAAAAATCAATGATCATGTCTGGCATATAAGTACTATAGGTCACGCATCATGATTCAGGGGTACAGAACATAGCATCACTAATCAATCGCTACACATATTTATTGATACAATTCAAATGATAAAATGCTAGTGCAAATTGTAATTACTGATAATTAAGATAGTATTAGGAAGATCAAACCCCATTGAAAATCATTTGTGTTTATAAGACCATGTTTGATATATAAAATTACTATGGATGTTGACCAATATGAACATCTTACTCTTTGCCCTGCAGCAATACATATTTATTGTACGCTGATATCGCTATAGTCAATTAAGTCTATAAAGTGTACTACTTGTATATTCAATTATTAAAAAATATCATCCAGGAGAGTATTCTAAAACCAAATCCCCATATTGCATTGAAAAACATTGTATGTGAGGCTGCCCAGAGATGAAGTATTGAACCTACACTTAAGATGGTTACTAATAAAGTGCAACTGCTAGAATAAATTGTATAAAAGACAAGAACAGTACATATAGAAGATTTGTTATGTGCATGCGTGAAATCAACTCAAACATACACGGCCAGTGTCAATATATCCGAGCTCGCACATCGCTAATGTGCAAAAGGACAGTGAGAAATCTAAATTGACCTGTGTATATTAATTGCGATGATTTTAAATAATTAACACAGGATCAAACTGTAAGCAGAACCCCTTGGATATATCCCTCAGTGATGAGTAGGTGGTAATAAATCAAAGCTTTAACCTGTGGGACTAACTTGGCCAAATGTTAAACATATCAGACCTACAGGAAATTGTATAGGTCTTCGCTTGTGTTCAAGCCATTCGTCATTTTTGTGTTGAGGGCCAAAATAAAGTGTGATTCAAGTTGGCGAAGATTCTTTTCCCTATTGCCGCCCCGTCTTGATACTGGGACTGCCCCTATTACAGAGTAGGTCAAATCGTTTAGATTGTTGTGATGCACCAACTTGAAATGTGGGGCCACAGGGTAGTTGGGATCTGAATTTACTACGGCCCTCAGATGTTGCAGAATCCGGTTAAATACTGGGAACTTGGTGCTCCCTATGTATTTGAGCCCACATGTGCGTTGTAAAATGTTTACAGCAAAATCTGTGGCGCACGTGAAATGATCTTTGATGAGAACGGGTACCAAATTGAATGCTGTAACATATTCAGTTAAATTGGCACCAAACTTGCACGCCCGGCAAGAGCTGCATTTGTAAAATCCAGGCTTAGATAGCAAGGTTTGTGCCAGTGTGACTTCAGGACTTGTTTTTACTAGGGCATCCCTCATAGAGGGAGCCCTCCTGAAAGTAATTGCTGGTTATGTTATGTTATGTTATGTTATGTTATAGAAACTTTAAGAGCGCACGATTGAGGCTGCCCAGAGATGAAGTATTGAACCTACACTTAAGATGGTTACTAATAAAGTGCAACTGCTAGAATAAATTGTATAAAAGACAAGAACAGTACATATAGAAGATTTGTTATGTGCATGCGTGAAATCAACTCAAACATACACGGCCAGTGTCAATATATCCGAGCTCGCACATCGCTAATGTGCAAAAGGACAGTGAGAAATCTAAATTGACCTGTGTATATTAATTGCGATGATTTTAAATAATTAACACAGGATCAAACTGTAAGCAGAACCCCTTGGATATATCCCTCAGTGATGAGTAGGTGGTAATAAATCAAAGCTTTAACCTGTGGGACTAACTTGGCCAAATGTTAAACAAAATCTGTGGCGCACGTGAAATGATCTTTGATGAGAACGGGTACCAAATTGAATGCTGTAACATATTCAGTTAAATTGGCACCAAACTTGCACGCCCGGCAAGAGCTGCATTTGTAAAATCCAGGCTTAGATAGCAAGGTTTGTGCCAGTGTGACTTCAGGACTTGTTTTTACTAGGGCATCCCTCATAGAGGGAGCCCTCCTGAAAGTAATTGCTGGTTATGTTATGTTATGTTATGTTATGTTATGTTATAGAAACTTTAAGAGCGCACGATTACCCGAAGGTGTCCTGGTGCTAGTTACTTCACCCTAATGCAGAGCTAGAAAAACAGAGAGTTTATTTATCAAAAAGCCAGGTCTTCAACCCTTTCCTGAAAGCTAGAAGATTGGTGGCATTTCTCAGATGGAATGGCAAGTCGTTCCAGGCTTTTGCTGCGCATGAGGAGAAGCTTCTGCCACCCCACTGAGCTTTTTTTGTTGGTGAGACTACGACCAGTTTGGCTCCCAGTGATCTAAGAGTTCTTGTCGGTCTATACCATTGAAACTGGCATCTTAGATGATCTGGTCCCAAGCCTTGAAGTGCTTTAAAGACCATACAAAGAGATTTAAAATGCACCCGGTTCCTCACCGGGAGCCAGTGCAAATGTTTTATCTCTTTGGAAATTGGGGAGAACTTGGATGTGCCCGTAGGTAATCTGGCCGCAGCATTTTGTAGCAGCTGGAGTTTATGCAGGAGTTTTTGTAGTATGTTTAGATAGAGGCTGTTACAGTAGTCCAGTCTCGACAAGAACAATGCTGTAACCACTGTTTGCCAGCTCCCAAAAGGTAGAAGCCGCAATACCTTCTTAACAGTTCTCAGGACATGCGCTGTTGTTGAAGCTACTGCATTTACTTGGGCCCCAAAGGAGAGTTTCTCATCCAGTATTATTCCCAAATTTTTCACCTTTTTAGAGGGTGTAGGGAGTGACCCCAGGGAGGCAGGCCACCAGTTCGGAGTACAGAAGTTAAGATCATTCCCGAACAACATTACTTCGGTTTTATCTGAATTCAGCTTTAGGCAATTGTCTGCCATCCATCTCCCAACCGATTCCATGCAGGCCTGAAAACGTTTATGTATTCCCAACTCTTGGCCAAGTAATAGAGACACCACAATTTGTGTGTCATCAGCATAGGACGTGATCCCAAACCCGAATGCACTGATAACGGGAGCCAATGACGAGACATACACATTAAAGAGTGTGGGGCTCAGTGATGACTCCTGCGGTACACCACATGGCAGTGCAAAGAGTTTGGACTGAAATTTACCTAAGGATACAATCTGTCCTCTGTCTGATACAAAGGATTTGAGAAGATCCCAAGCTTTACCCTGGACCCCACAGTCCTTGAGACGGTCCATCAGAATATCATGATGGACCGTATCAAATGCAGCGGACAGATCCAATAGGATCAGAGCTGCCCTGCCTCCTTGATCCACTGCTTCCCTGATCTCTTCCATGGCCTTGATGAGTGCCGACTCAGTGCTGTGTAGGATGGGTTTAAGTGTAATGTCAGATAATACAATGGGCCACTGAGAATATATGATGTTGAGTATCTTTCTCTCTTGTTTACAGAAACCAGTGACCAGCCTAATGCTCTGTGTGTTATCATGAGCTCCCACATCTGATGATTGATCTGTGGTTTTATCTTTTTTGGGTGCCAAGCATGCTTCCCTCGTGTGTGCATTTGCTCTGTTGAGAGACTTATGTAACTCAGCACGCCTGTACCCTCGAGCTAGAAAATGATTGAACGCTTTATGTTGGCACTGAGTCAAATCTGTGTCTAGGCTACAAATACGGCAGATCCGCAGAAATTCGCCGTATGGTATGCTGTGTATTAAGTGGCGAGGGTGTGAACTGCTAGCGTGGACGGTGGAGTTACCCGCAGTTTTTTTCGGTGTAATTTGGTCTGAATTTTCCCCTCGTTGATGTAAATCTGTACATATAAAAACTCCACACTAGTTTCACCGATTTCTGCCGTGAACCGTAGATTTTGTTCATTGTCGTTAATTAAAGTCACAAAATCATTGGCTGCCTCTTTGGTACCCTCCCATATTATACAGGCATCATCGATGTATCGCCAAAAATGTCTTACATGTGAATCACATATCTCTTTGTGTTGCTGCCTGAGGACATGCTCCTCCCACCAGCCCACATGAAGACATGCGTAGCTGGGGGAGAAGCATGCCCCCATAGCCACCCATCTTAGCTGCTGATATACCTCTTTGTTGAATAGAAAAAAATTGTTGTTGAGACACAGTGCAATCATTTTCAAAATCATACAGTTGTGTTCATACAGATGAATTGATCTATTCTCAAGAAAATGTTTTACTGCAGTCAGGCCATCAGTATGATGAATACTAGTATAAAGTGATGTAATATCCATTACAATCAACAAAATATTCTGATGCCATTCTGTTTCACTGGTTTTCCTAAGGAAGTCACCAGTGTCTTTTATAAATGAAGGTAGCTTAATTACATGATCTTGTAGAAAATAGTCCACATATTTAGATATGGATTCCATAATACTCTTTCTCGCTGAGATGATTGGCCTCCCAGGGACAGGTGAAACATTTATATATTATATATATACATATATAATACAAAAAGAGTTGCCTCTAGGTGGGATGCACTCCCAGGTGAAAATTACGCCAAAGCAAGGGCACACGCCATGAGTCCTTTTCTGGTTTCCTGCCAGACGCGTTTCGGGCCAACGCCCTCTTCAGTGGCAGACCATGTGAAGTGACGGCGGGCGGCAGCCACCAGTAAATTCCCACAATAATTATGCTCAGGTGAACCACCTGAAGCAATGCTTCCTGGGACTGGTGGTTCAGTAAAACCCAAGTGGGTCGCCGCCGGCACTCACATTCAAAAAATGTCTTTAAAAGGATTGCCGATGTTCGTGCCGGCAAAAAGTAAATTATGAAGGAAAACGAGTTAGAATAATACAAACCCAGCGGATTTGTAGTGAAAACCACCCCTCAGGCCTAAGTGGTAGTGGGGATCCCCCGAAATAGAGTCAGGGGACAAAGATTCAGGGACAGGATCAGGACAGGAAAGGAAAACAGCTAGGCCTCTCTTCCAACCTACGGACTCCGATGCATCTCCCCTCTCTCAGCCTCTCAACCTACGACTCTAAACACACCCCTAAAGGCACCCCAATTATACCCTAAAATTAATGTCCGTCCCACATCAGTTTGAAACATTCAGCGTAACTAGACAGTTGATTGGTGGATTTTGGGGGTGGAATGTCACACCATGATGACTTCACTCACTCTTAAGCTTATTCTTTGTTTTATGCCCGTTCCCACCACCTCATACATTGTACATTCACATGATCAATTATAGGTTACAATTTTATACATTTCAAGCAATGTCTTCAGGAAATGTCCTTCTGTCCCACGACGCAGCACGTAGTTTGGCAGACGATCATCATATCGGCCTTCACCCTCTTTCATTTCTTCTGATGCGCTCAGGGCTTCAGCATGCTATTGTCTGAACAGCATTTTTTCTATTTACCAACCCGCCTTCACTTTGGACACTATAAGAAAAGATGGAGTTCATCCAGCCCACTATAATGAATAGAAAATGAACACTCATTAATTATATGATAATGTAATTTCCACTGTTTACCACCCACCTTTGTTCTATTCCCTGTTAATGTTTTTCCTAGCATAGCCTTATGCAAAACGACATTATTTATTAATTCAAAGCAAGCTGCAACATGCAAACTACGAAATGTACATGCGGCCTAGCATTATTTCTCGTTTTCTTTCAAAGCATAATGTAAATACAATTTTAGTTCTTTCATGCGTTATTTCACGTTAGTGCATGCATGCGCAAAGCATTTTTTCCCTCGTGTTCATGTAAGGTGCATGTTAATTTTCTATTACTACATACTGTTAGTACGTATTATGGGGGTATTAATTTGAGCAGGTTTCTTTTCTCGAATTCCTGCTCCATCAGTAGCAAGACATTTATTTCAACCAATTAGATGTCTTTCCTTTCTGTCATAGTTACTGCAGTACCATATTCAGGCACTGTGGTACCGCCAAACCAAAAACATCAAAATGTCATAAAAAACACAAAGCATCCTCAATAATTGTAACTCTGTGAAAAGGTCTAAGATCATGAAACTAAACATACTAATACAAATCAAACACAAGTGTTTTTTCAACATTTTACAGGTCCTGTGGTACTCTTGCAGGAACCGCAACAGGAAGTTAAACCCCACTCAGATTCCTACAGGATCCTACATAAATATGTAGGCTCCTACATAAATATATTTACTAAATATGAGTGATTTCACAAAATGCACTTCATGTTTTGCAGTAGCAGTACAGCGGCTATAGGAAATTGAGTCTAGATGTGCCTCGCTGAATTCCTGAATACCTTCCATTATAAAAAGTGTATAACAAACTGGTACATTAATTGGACAATGTCATCAGTGATGTCATCAATGAAGTCATTAAGCAAGTCATGCGTAACGTAAGGTGTGAGGTCATAAGCAATGCATGGTGGAGCCACAAGTTATAGTTAGCTCGCTGAACTATAGCCTGCAAATATGTTTTTTTTTAATTTAAAATAAAATGTTACATTATGACTGGCATTGCCACTTAACTAGAATGCCCCTTTAACCTTCGTTTTTTCCTGTGAATGTCTAGGTTTTTTATTTAAAAATAATATTTCTTGCCATACATAACTATGCCATCCTCCCGACCCGGCCAGGCCCAGCTCCCAAACCCCATAGCTGGCCAACACCCCCACCGCGCGTA
The DNA here is from genome assembly GCA_963921515.1 of Calotriton arnoldi. Classification (NCBI taxonomy): domain Eukaryota; kingdom Metazoa; phylum Chordata; class Amphibia; order Caudata; family Salamandridae; genus Calotriton; species Calotriton arnoldi. The sequence continues at coordinate 1,518,660 of CAWUFW010002401.1, read as the reverse complement.
GTCTTTGGCCCTGCATGGCAGGGGTTGTTGACCACAAGCCTTGTCCTACAGCCAAGCCTGATGCCTAACCGCTTGTGGCCACACAACCCAAATAGACACCTATCACCCTCTTTTGTTTTTCAATTGTTTCCTGATCTCAGTGAACTCTAGCACGAGCAAGGGGGCCACACTGACTCCTGTAGAAGTCTTGTGGGATTGTAGGGCCCTAAGAAAAAAAGGTTTTCAAAAATTTGTCCTAAGGTAGGACCCTCTGGAACCCCCAACAGATGATCCAGGGGTCAGGGTGCCCCTAACCTGCCTCCTTATACCTTAATTTCTGTTAATTTTTAGGACACGGACACCAAGTCCTTGAGTACAGTAATGGCAGCCACAACATTACTCTTCATGTTAAATACAGCCAATCAGAGCACCAGCCCCATGGGACTCACAGGAGCTTCTCACTCTCACAGGTGGAAAAAAGCTCCCTCAGCCATTTATATCTGTATAATTTGAAGTTGAGTGCTCACGGGACTCTTGCCAGGGTTCAGCGAATCAAACTGTCCAGATATACATCAATTTTGAACCTTGTTTCTCAAAAACTACTAAACAGATTTACATCAAATTACAAAAAGCAAGCTTTCTGGGTAAAGTTCTAGCTTTCTGCTAAATTTTGGGTAATTTAATTTAGACATTTCGTAGTAGCGCTGTTAAAAAATACCTATGGAAATTAATTGGGGAAAGTGCATTTGAGGACCCCCTTTTTCTAGGCCCCAGCTTGACAGATCACCCCGAAACTTCACAGGAAGGAAAGGTGAGGTAGATGCACTCTTTTGGAGAAGATTTTGTGAAGATTGGTCAAATTGCACAAAGTTATTAGCAAACCAAAAATCAATTTTTGTGGTAACTAGGTCCTTGATATTATATATATATATATATATATATATATATATATATATATATATATATATATATATATATATATATATATATGTATATATAATACAAAAAGAGTTGCCTCTAGGTGGGATGCACTCCCAGGTGGAAATTACACCAAAGCAAGGGCAAGAACAAAGTCCTTTTCTGGTTTCCTGCTAGACACGTTTCGGGCCAACGCCCTCTTCAGTGGCAGACCATGTAACGTGCTGGCGTGCGGCAGCCACCAGTAAATCCCCATAATAATTATGCTCAGGTGGACCACCTGAAGCAATGCTTCCTGGGACTGGTGGTTGAGTAAAACCCAAGTGGGTCGCCGCCGGCACTCACATTCAAAAAAGTCTTTAAAAGGATTGCCGATGTTCGCGCCGGCAATTTGAACATCGGCAATCCTTTTAAAGACATTTTTTGAATGTGAGTGCCGGCATTTCAGATGGTACAGTGTCTCTTGATTGTAGAGAGGGTTTTGCAGAAGACGTTGACGCCTCTTCCTCACCACAACTTTGCTCTGCACGAGCTAGATGTTTGCTGTGCCACACTTTCAGTGCTTCTGCATTCCAGAAGTTCCAAAGGAGTTCTTCTTGGAAGTACCCCTGCTAAACCACAGCTGGCAGAGGTTGCATGCCACTATCTTGGCAGATACCTTTTTTTCTTTCAGAGGGCCTGTAAAAGACTGTCACACAACAAATTCTGGTGTGGTCCTTGTTGGCTTCTTCAGCTCCTCATCTAGCTACTCAGTAATCTGCACACCAGATGCCATTTTTATGCAGTCAAGATACCCAAAAAAGAGTGGAACTCCCCAAATAAAGAGCCAAGGCACAACACTGAGGCCCTAATTAGGAGGTAGAAAATCGTGACATACCAAATTGCATGTATTCACAGAATCTCGTGGAGTTTTCATGAAAGTTTGTGGAATTCCGCAAGTTCCGCCCACCCTTAATTTTAGTAAATAGTCTGCTACACCAGCCTATACGCCTATATGTAACAATAAAAGTTCAGTCTACTGTTTTAATTGTAAGCAAAATGCATACACCTATAACAAGATTTGCACTCTAATAAACATAATAACATGTCACCGCAATCTATAAATATATAGCTACATTCTGCCATATGATAACTGAATGTATCTTATATTTACTTATATTCTACTGTGAGGGCTTGTGCACATGTGTCTTGCACACCTATATGCAGTTGGTTGACCATAGGGAATTTGCTCATCCCCAAATAGTTTGAACCAGAGCAATGGCTGTATCTTGTAGGAGTTTGGCCACCTAAGGGGCTGGGGTGTTTGGATGAAATGGACTCTCCATGAGGGGTTGTTCACAGAACAAAGACTCTGAGCAGCAGGGCCTTGTCAAACCATGTCCAGTTAGTTGCCCACAAGTGGTTGGCACTCCAAAAAGGTACTGAACAGTGTAAAAGTCATGTGCAGTAGGGGTTTGGCCACCTAAGAGTGTTTTTGTGTCTGGAGGGATTGAGCTCCTTGCGAGGTGTTGGGCACAGGGCAATGGCTGTGTACAGTAGGGGCTTGCCTACCTGTGTGCAGTTTCTAGCCCACACTGAGCAGGCTGCCCACAAAGGGTTTGAAACAGGGTGAAAGCTGTGTGTAGTAGGGGTTCAGCCTGATTGTCTATAGGCGGTGAGTCTCCATGACAAGTTGTATACAGGGAGAAGACCATGTGCAGCAGAGGCTTGCCCAACTGAGTGTCGTTTGTACTAGTGAGGGTCTGTGCACAGGCCCATACACCTTGTGCACCAGGTGCTTGCATACTCATGTGTGATTGGCTTCCCACAAGGGGTTGGCTGCCCACAAAGAGTTAGGAACTGGGCAAAAGCTATGTGTAGCAGGGGATTTACCACCTAAGAAGGCTTGATTGCCTAGAGGGAGTGAGCTCTCCATGAGCAGTTGGGCAAACACTGTGTGTGGCATGAGCTTGCCAATATGTCTGTAGTTGGTTGCAGACAGACTGTTGACTATCCACAAAAGATTTAGAACAGAGTGAAATCGTGAGTAGTAGAGGTTAGACCACCTAATGGGGCTTAGTTGTCTGAATGAAGTGGGCAATCGGAGAGGGGATGTGCACAAGGAAAAGACCTGCGTAGCAAACAAAAGTTTGATTACCTGTGTGCAGTTAGTTGCCCAGAGGTGGCTGTCTGTCCACGAAGGGTTTGGAACAGAGAGAAAGGCATGTGTAATAGGGGTGTGGCCACCTAACGGGGCTTAGCTGTCTCAAGAGAGTGGCCTCTTTGTTTGAGATTGTTCACAGGACGAACACCCTCCAAAGCAGGGGCTTGACCTCTTGTGAATGGTTGGTTGCCCTCAGAGGGTTGGCTGTCCGCAAAAGGTTTGTAATAGGATGAAAATCATGCATAGTAGGGTATTTGCCACCTAACGGGGCTTAGATGTTTGGAGGGAGTGGACTGTCTTTTAGCAGTTGTGCACAGGTCAAAGAACATGAGCAGTAGGAGCTTGCCTATCTGTGTGTGGGTTCTTGCCCACTGAGAGTTGGCAGTGCACAAGGGATTTGGAACAGGTGAAAACTGTGTGCGGCGGGGTTCAGCCACCTAAGGGCTGGAGTGTCTAGAGGAAGTGGGTCTCCATGTTGGGTTGAACATAGGGTGAAGGCCATATGCAACACAGACCTCTGGTCTGGCAGTCCGGGCTGGACTGTTCTCATTGGAGCAGAGTCAAGTCTGATTTGCATGTGGCTGGATCCAAACTAGGGGTGGGCAAAATTTGCGAAGTTGCCTTCCGCAAAATTCCGCGAAACGGCAAGAAATCTCCGCGAGCACGCGAAATATCGCGTGCTCGCAGAGATTTTGCTGCGCCCTTCGAAAGTATTGCCTGTAAACTCCCTACCCTTAGCTCACACCCACAGCTCTACTCTCCCTGCCCTTAGCTCACTGCCCACTTAGCTGACAGTTCCAAGCTCGCCACCAATAGCTCTTAGCGCACTGCCCTCAGCTCACCCCTGTTGTTTCACTGCCACTTAGCTCACTGCTCCTTAGTTAACGGTCCTAAGCTCACCACGAACAGCTCTTAACGCACTGCTCTCAGCTCACCCTGTGGTTCACTGCCCTTAGCGCCGAGTTCCCTGCCCTTATCTCTCTTGTTTTAGCTTGTCTACTCTTTAACTACCTCCCTGTCTTTGGGCAGAAGAGATGCTGGAAACGGGAGTCACACACTTCCTAAATACGTCTGCAAAAAATACTTCCTGCCAAAGACTCACAGATAACAAGGTGCCACCCTTGCTAGACAGACACTCGCCCACTCACGCCTCCATTTCACTTGAATGTCGTTCTCACCACCGGCCCCTCACCCTGCAATGACTTTGTAGTGCTGCGAAATACCAGTAAGCAAGGTTTCCAGGCGGCGTTCTCAGTTCTAAATCAACTAAACAAATAAACAACGGCCGGGACGCCAATTTTCCTTACTATAGCGCCTATCGTCGGGCAGAATGTCTTAATGCCCTCCCGATTTCGGCAGCTATGGAAGGAAAGGCTGAGGGCGAAAGGGCGATTTGTCCAGGAGCACACAACTGCGGAAATCTGCAGTTCTTCTAACTAGCCACAGTCTGCTTTTCCAGCAACAGAGTTTCATTTGATTTTGGATCCATTTCACAGGGGAACAAATGGAGGAAGTTTGCCAACAAGTCAGTAGGATCCAGATCGAGGTAGAGACGGACGGAAAAGAAAGAGAGGGAGGGAGGGAGGGAGGGAGGCAGAGAAGTGGACACTCGGGCTCCTGCAAGTGCTTCCTGGTGAGGTTTAAAAATTCCGTTCCGCCGTGGATCGCAGAAGTTTCGAATGCTGAAATTTCGCAAGTTCCGCGAGGGGAACGGAATTTGCCGCCCACCCCTAATCCAAACTAAGGTAGCATGGTGTGCAAAGTATCGATAAACTGTTATGCGGCAGTGAGTAATTACCAGTGGCTGAGATTAATTCAAGCCTTCTATCCATCACTTTTTTTTAAACTTTAGTGTGTCACCCTAAATGGAACATGTATGCCCAGATAAGCATCCCGTAAGCTCCCACACACATATATATATATTCTTAAAAAAACAATTTCATCCTCCTGCTTCAAGGTAAGGAGATTGGAAATGGCACAGCAGTCAGATGATTTTAATCTCCGTGTTTATTTATCACCAAAAAACAGAAATGAATGGCCAATGCTTTTCAGCATTTACCTTCAACTGGGCCATAGAGTGTACATGTCTAGACAATGTTTTTAAAGTGCCAATAACCTCATTAGTCTGTTGTTGCTTTTTACACCAAAAAACAGACTAGAACGTGTTACAATCAGTTTTGTTGCAATCTGTCACATTGCCAATGCTCTGTATTTTATATATATATATATATATATTCAGTAAACATTTTAACAAAAATATATATTCTAATTATCCCTCATACTAATTTTCGCACATGTTCACAGAAGTTTTTTCCTTTTTTGAAAAATGTCTGTAAAGTACAATATGACAAGGATTAAATATCCTAAAATTGACATTGTGACAATTAACATAACATCAGACAGTCCTAATCATTAAATACAAATTCAAAGTAAGAAACTCCATTCATCTAAATTATATCTTCGGTGAGAAACACCTTGCTTTCCAATCAGAAATACCACATATTAAATGGTTCTACTATTGCACATTTTTCAAGGAAACTATATGGCTTATATTCCTCATTTCACCATAAAAATGTTAGGTAAAGTGACTAGTGCTTGCCTTAAGATGACCACATTTGAGAACATAATATCTCTTAGAAAGATGTAAAACTTTAGATTTTAAAAAGTCAGTCAACAAAAACTCTGCAAAAAGATCTAGGAGAGAAAAGATTATCCGAACACAATGGAATTGATGATGAGATGTTCTAAGTGATAGGGTCAGAGAGATGACGGGGACCCAGGTAAGAATGTAAACATTTATAAAAGCATTGTAATATTTGTAAATATAGTTTTTGATTTAGTGCAAAGTGCATTGATAGAGTACAGTACCATACGTTAACATATGTGATATTCCTCTGCCATGATTTTCCATTGTCCATATATATATAACGCTGTCGAAACGTGTCATGCTGGGCACTTGCTTTCTATCGAATGGATGCTATTGACTTTTTTACTTTCTGCAAATAAAGCACTGCATTTTCACAAATCTACACGCTGTGGTCCGTACCTGTTCTTCGCTGTATCGTTGGATGTGGTGAGCCAGGAGTGTATTTTTTCATATCATTTTGTCGGAGTTCGTCTGTCTCCGGCATTTCGGACCCTCCCTCCAGTTTGTGGCAAACCGGCGTGCAGCTGTCTTCGCGGAAGCGAATTGTTCTTCACCCGGAAGGGGTATTTTCTTAGTTTGCCCCCTGCAGTTGTGACTACATGGGAAGGTGAACTGGTGTTCCAAAGGAATATTTGGCGGCACCTGGGGAATCAGAGGACACCAAGGAGCCAAACGGGTTATCCAGTGGTAAGCCGGTCAGGCACCCCATATTGACAGCTGCGGGTGGAGGGATTGTGTACTGCATTTGAGTGCGTCTGAACTTTTGACAAGCACCATCGTGTATATATCAATTTGCAGAATTAGGAGCAGCCATGTCTTCAGCGAACGCGCTGCGGGACCGTGAGGCCGCGGCAGAAGCCCTTTTCCTTAACTTACCTGATGTTGTTGAAGTGCAAAATGGGGAATAGTAAGAACCAAAACGCCAACAGTGACATTAAAACATTGCTTAAAACTCTAGAAAAATAACTCAGAACTGAATTAACAAAATGGTGGGAGAAAAAATTCCTTGAGAAATACAGAGACGTTAATAGAATTCCACGAGGATTAAGGATTATGATAGCGCCCACGTTTGAGAATCCAAATCCATCAATGTTGAAGAAGTGGGCTGCTAACAACTTGGAGGCCTCAATGAATTTGGTGTTAATTTTAATAAAATATGCGGAGATAGACAGAGCAGAAATCCTCAAAGAAATCAACAAAGTGAATGGGCTATTAGAAGCGCATGAGCAAACAGAACAGATTAAGAAGGGTCGTGAGGAAATTGAGGCTCGTCTAAAAAGCATGAAGACACCATAAAAGCGTGAAATATTTTTTAATTTGCGAGAGATAAAAGGGATTATGAGACGGGCAGGGTATTTACCTTTTCGAATGACACCGTCAAAAGACAAGTTTTGGCCTCTAAAACACTGTCTGTCCATCTCTCAGCTCAATATGGCCTGGATCCCCTAAGCACTGACATGAGTTCCGTGCTCAGTAGCAGTGAATCTGATGACAACAGAGAAATTGGCCCTCATGCACAAATGCCAATAAAAACCAACTTCACACCAGCTGAGTAATTGAATTTTTTACGTCAAGACCGCCGCCAGACTGTGCGGCCTCGGAATCCCCTGAACAAACAAGGCGAGGGAGAAATCAGCACAGGAGGCAAAGGCGCAAACTCCGGAGGCAAAAACAGAGGCAGAGGATCGAGGATCGAGGGCCAAGAAATGGGCCAAACAATAAATATCATTGATAACACCGTCATCAATCTCTCTGACACCGTTTTGTCAACTGCGGAAGTACAACTTCTTTCCCTTGGCCTATCATATTGTCCTACAAACAGCTTTAAGTATGCTCAGGCAAGAGTGGACATTTTTAAATTCATAAGGAAACTCAAACTTCTCAAGTTCCACAAACTGAAGAATTCAACGGAAGCCACAACTATGGTTGGACATACCAATACGTCTCAATCTAATTTACAAGTAACTGACACTCAGGCTGTTAAACTCATTGGCCAAAAATGATGATACTACACCCAGCTCTACACAAAGCGACCTGTTGGAAGTCGGCATCAACTGCAGCAGCTCTATCAAAAGCCCCTTTCGTCTGGCCTCTATGTTCATCCCAGTTATGCCCAAGGATGTGATTGACGTGCTCAGTGACTGTGTCACCGAGGAACTCAAAAAATTGAACAGAACCGTCATTCGTAAGAAATATCAAAGAAAGCATTTGGATGTTCAGTATTCCAATCTCATACGTAAGCTTAGAGACGATAAGAATTTAATCATCAACCAGGCAGACAAAGGGGGCAACATTGTGCTGTGGCCTAGGGATCTATATATGCAGGAGGCCCTACGCCCCTTGAATGATGCTGCATGCTACAGAAAAGCCTCCTTTTCAGATCTCAGACAAGTCAAGGACACAGTCTTTAAGGATTTAGCCCAGTGGAAGCGGATGGGCCTCCTCAGCAAAAATGAATTCTGCTTTTTAAAAAATGAACACTTTGTAACCCCTGTGTTATATTTCATTCCTAAGGTTCATAAAGATGTAACTCCTGTCCCAGGGAGACCGATAATATCTGCTCAGAGGAGTCTCTTAGAGTCCATGTCTAAATATGTAGATTATTTTTTGCATTAATATGTAGAAAGTCTCCCTTCTTTTATTAAAGACACTGGCCACTTTTTAACTAAACTCCAAACCATCAAGTGGGAGAAGTATTACCTATTCATTGTTATGGACATAAGCTCATTGTATACGAGCATACACCACTCTGATGGTATTGAGGCGGTCAGATACTTTTTGGGCAAGCGCAGTATTCATTTGTATGAGCATAATGTTATGATTTTGAAAATGATTGAGACTTGTCTAATGAACAACTACTTCTTGTTCAACAAGGAGGTTTACCAACAGCTCCGCGGAGTGGCGATGGGGGCATGCTTCTCTCCCAGCTATGCATGTTTATACGTTGGCTGGTGGGAGGAACATGTCCTCAGAAACCACCATAAAGTCATGTATGATGTCCATGTTCTCCACTGGTGGAGGTTCATAGATGACGTCTGTGTGGTGTGGAATGGGTCTGTAGAGTCAGCTGAGTTGTTTGTCAATGCTATTAACATCAATATGCTGAACTTAAACTTTACTGCACACATTAGCAGTAATCGTGTGCAATTGTTAGATGTCGAACTGTATATCGAGGGCAATACAGTACAAACCAAACTGCATAGAAAGAGTACTGCTGGCAACTCTATTCTGCATGCCAGAAGCTCCCACCCCAGCCATCTTATCCGGAGTATCCCCTATGGGGAATTTCTGAGAATCCGGAGGATTTGTAGTTCAGAGAGTGATTTAAATGAATGTCAGACTGAAACCCTCCAGCGTTTCCTGAAACTGGGTCATAACATCAAGTAGTTGAAAATAGCCTTGAATAAGGCAAATAGCCACAATAGGGAAATTTGCCTCCAGGGTAATACTGTAAACATCACTCCCACACCCGATGTTCCAACTCAGGACACAGGCCCACCAGACGAAGTTAGACTAATAACCACCTATAGTCATCAAGAGAAACAGATCAGGAAAATTATTTACTCCAACTGGCCCATAGTTCTGTCAGACATTACTATGTCCCAGAACCTGCCCAAACTTCCTTCTCTTACATTCAGGTGTGCACCCTCTATGCGGGACGCTCTTGTTAAAAGCAGTCCTGAAGTGAGCTCTTCAGCTACGTGGTTATCATCTAGGACAGGTTTCTTCAAATGCACTTCATGTCGACCGTGTAAAGTCGGGGTCAATACCACAGAATATACCACAGCTTTTGACCCCAATCCTGTTAAGATCCAGGGCCACTATACCTGCAGGACTGACTATGCAGTCTACATCCTGGAATGTACCTGCCAATTGAAATACGTTGGGAGCACTAAGCGCCAAGTGTACAACAGGATACTCCAGCACTTAAGAGCTGTGGTTAATTCGGACCCGAACTACCCAGTTGCCCGACATTTGAAACTTGTCCACAATAATAATCTGAATGACCTGAGGTATTTTGTGATCAGGTCAGTGGCAAAATCAATCCGTGGTGGAAACAGGGAGAAACAACTTCGCCAGCTTGAGTCCCTGTTTATCTTACAATTAGATACCAGGATACCTAATGGATTAAACACGGGGGAGGACCTACATAAATTCTTATAGGTTGGCAATTTACGGGCCTTGTGCATTCCAGACTGATTTTAACCTTTTTAAATCTCGTTCATCTCATGTACTGTTTCTGTTTTGGTATACTCTGCATTTACGTATAAATGTATATTCTGCGTTTTGCACTCAGGTGTATGTTCATAGTGCACTTGCACTTGCCATATATATGAATTGGGCGTACTGTTGGCCTCACAACTTTCAATTTACATTTTCGCACATTCTTGTTGTTTGCACAATTTTGCACTTGCACTTTACTTTTAGCACTTTTTTTAGGGAATGTGCAATAGAGATACAACAGTACTTGACAAACTTTGTGGCAATACAATATGAGTAATATTATTAGATATAACTGTTTTTCATTTCCAGGATGAGGCACATTTTACAACTATGGTCAGATTTTTAATACATTTGTATTTATGGGCCTGTTATCTTGTGGTTTACAGTTTTACTCTAATTTTTAAACTCATGAATTCACACTTGTGGTTACTTTTAAATCATTGTATTTATCATATGTAATTCAAAGAGTGTTTTGCCGTCAAGTCTTTTATCCATTTCTATTGCCTAGAGGTGTGGTTGAGAATTATCAACCGAGGATGTGGTCACTATTTAAGGGTTGTAATTGGTCCAGCGCGTCATGTGATCAAGACTGTGGAAACGCGGTCGAAACGCGTCATGCTGGGCACTTGCTTTCTATCGAATGGATGCTATTGACTTTTTTACTTTCTGCAAATAAAGCACTGCAATTTCACAAATCTACATGCTGTGGTCCATACCTGTTCTTCGCTGTATCGTTGGATGTGGTGAGCCGGAAGTGTATTTTTTCAAAGGTTACAGGGACGTTATCATTAGACTCCAATTTCCCTCATACAAAACCAGTGAAATTCAGCAGTTATTGTTACCTGAGCTAACTATAACTTACGCCCGCCCCCGCAATGCACTGCTTATGACCTTAGATATTACATCACTCATGACATGGTCAGTCAAACTGATGGCATCACTGATGACATCTCAAATGACATCACCCATGATATCATCCAGAGATTGAGAGTGTTTTTTAAAAATGTATGAGTGTTAAAAATATATACCGAGTTACCACGACAGTTAAATTAGTATAGTTTGTGTTCTACTAATGAGTGATACTATTTCTAACATATATTATGTGAATGGCTGTGTGACTGTATCTATGTGTCAGTGGGTATGTGAGTGGCTGTGTGGTTACGTGAGTGCCTATACTGGTCAATAAGTGGGTGTGTGAGTAGCTGTTTGGGTGACTGAGTGGCTGTGTGAGTGGCTGTATTGGTAAATGAGTGGGTGTGTGAGTAGGTATATAGGTGGGTGAATGGGTGCATGAGGGGCTGTATGGGTGAATAAGTGGATGTGTGAGTGGCTATATGGGTGATTATGGGTGAGTGAGTGCCTGTGTGAGTGGTTGTATTGGTGAGTGCGTGGGTGTGTGAGTAGCTGTATAGGTGTATGAGTGGTGTGTGAGTAGTTGTATGGGTGTGTGAGTGGGTATGTGAGTGGCTGTATCAGTGACTCTGTGGCTATATGAGTGGCTCAAAGGGTGAGGGACTAGGTGTGTAAGTGAGTGTGGGGGTGAGTGAGTAGCTGTTTGAGTGGATGTATGGGTAAATGAGTGGGTGTGTGAGTAGATGTATTGTACAGTCAGTGTTTGTATTAACGACCCGGCAACCAGACTTTCCTTTCTCTTAATGATACAGAATAGCTAGACACCACAGCCAATCTCTTAGCCCCAGCAAAAAAGTCAAGGGCCAAACAGAACAACTCATCATGCCCATGGTTTACATCCGAGTTTAGAGCACTCAAACAAAGCTGTCACAGACAAGAAAAGACATGGAGGTCCAACTACCATAGTGAGAAAATATCCAAATACAAACTATGTCTAGCTAATTATAAAACTATAATCGTCAACAAAAAGGCCACATTTTTCACCTGGAAGATAGAAGAAGCCAAAAATCCCACCAAAGATTTATTCCAAACCCTCACCAAGTTGACTAAGAAGTCGCTTCAAAATTCCTGCCCACCAACTCAATCTTTTTTAACTCTCTGGCCACCTTTTTTTATGCAAAAGGTAGAGTTAATATTTAACAAATTTACATCTTCCACCTACTCTACCTGTAGCTACAGGCTTTCCTCATTCCAGTCCATACAGAATGTCTTTAATAAATTCACCACACCTTCTTTATAAATGGTCACCAATTTAGATCCTCCAGCTCCCCTGCTGACCCATGCCCCCCCAGGGTAGCCAAGCTAGTGGCAGTAGACATTGCACCTCAACTTACAACTATTTTCTGTCACATGTTTCAGACCAGCATATTCCCATCTGCATGAAAGAAAGCATCACTGCTTACCTTGCTAAAAAAGGCCTACTTGGATCCTAAAGACCCAAAGAACTACGGGCCTATTTTGTGTGTACCTTTGCCCGCTAAAATCGTAGAAAAAAACAATGAACATCCAACTCACAAAGTTCATCTGTTCTAACAACCTCTTGGATGCTACTCAATTTGGTTTCTGTAGTGGCCACCGCATGGAGACAGCCCTTGTCTGGGCTACCAAGGAGATCAGGCAGGCACTCGATCATGGAGGGGGAGCGGCCCTCATCCTGCTTGATCTCTAGGCAGCCTTGGATGCGGTCAGTCACCGGCTGTAACTGGATTGACTATCTAAAATAGGTATTTGTGGCTCCGCCTGGGATTTGTTGAAATCTTTTCTTTCCAGACTCAAGTAGTTGGTGCAGATCGGTGAGCTTGTCTCTCATTCTTATTCACTCCTCTGTGGGGTCCCTCAGGATGTTTTCACTTTTCAACCTTTACATGACCCCTTTGGCTGAGCTTATACAATCTTTTTGCTTCTCCTTAGCCTCCTATGCAGACAACACTCAAATTGTTGTCTCTATAGCTAATGACGAGCCAAAATGCAGGCGGTTAACAGGTGGATGGGCAGGAATTGCTTAAAATTTAATTCTGACAAAACTGAAGTGATTTTCTTTGGTGCTCAATCCTCCTTCTGGACTCTGTCCTGCTGGCCACAGGATTTGGGCTCCTTACCTACACCTGTCAGAAAGGCACGCAATCCCGGATTCCTTATTGATGACAAACTGTGCTTCACAAACCAAGTCAATGGGGTGACATCCCAGCCTTTTTTATGCTTAGAACGCTAAGATTGATACATTTCTGCTCATCTCTAGAAAACTCTGATCTCGTCATTAGTGATGGGAAAAATAGATTACTGTAATAGTCTTTTCCACAATGCTCACCAACACTAACCCTGGGTGGTGAACTCGGCTCAGTCCGTGGAGTTTGCAGAGTTTTCTGCACTCCACGTAGATTGCGGAGTTCCCAAAAACTCCGCTCTTTGCACTGGAGCGGAGTTTTTTTCCTAGCTCCCGCTCATCAATGGCAAGTTGGCAAGCGAGGAAAATCCACCCCGGTGAGATTTTTCCTTGCTCGCACTCTCCAAGGTCTAGTTGGCGAGGAAAATCAACCTCCTGGTGAGATTTCTCAAAGTGGGTGGTCAAATTTCTCAATGTGAGTGGTCGCTTAGAGAAACCTTCCGTTCGCTTGGAGAAAGCTGCCGCTCAAGTAGAAAATCTACTCGAACAACTGAAAGGAAGCTGCGCCCGCTTTAGTTGCACATGGTGCCATTCGCGATCATTTTACAGTGTGAGACAAACACCCAGCGCTTAAAATCACAGCAAACGGCATGGCCCTAACGCACTCCGCTTATTGCGGCAATGCTTTTTTGTCACTTTGCAGAGATAGGCGTAGCAGAACTCCATGAACTCCACCCAGGCTTAACCAACACATCCTAAATACATTTTGCAAAATGTCACAGCTAGGCTCCTCTTACAGATCCCAAAATAGCACTCGGTATCCAAGTCTATCAGGAAATTACATTATCTTCCAGTTAGGCAGAGTATCACTTTCAAGTCACTTTGTATTGTTTGCAATGCTCTTCAGGGCTCCAGCCCTTACTTTTTACAACACAGACTCAGATGGTACACCCTAGGCAGAACTTTATGCTCTGCAAAAGCCAAACTCCTATTTGTTCCTAGATTCAAGAGGGCAGCTTGGTACGGAAGGAGCTTCTTGTTGCATGCCTCGAAATGATGCAATGCACTTCTGCTGCACATTAAAAATACCCCCAACATACTGGCTTTTCAGAAACTGCAAAGACCGGGCTCTTTGACTCTCCTTAGCCTTCCATTTTCCTTACCTCTTGGTCATTAAATGCCTTGTTAGCTAGTGCCAGACACCTCTGGGTATTTGTTGCACTTTAGAAGTCCTAATACCATGACATAACATATTAGTGGTGAAATAGGTGAGTGAGTAGGCATGTGCATACTTGGATGGATGTGTGAACTTGTCTGTAAGTGGTTGTTTGGGTGTGTGAGTGGCTCTGTTAAGAGGCTGTATGGGTGAGTGACTGGGTATGTGAGTGGCTGCATGGGTGAATACATGGGAGTAGCTGGATAGGTGAGTGAGTGCATGGGTGAGGGGGTGCCTGTGTGAGTAGGTATATGGGTAAGAGAGTGGTTGTGTGACTGGTTCTGTGGAGGTGTGAGTGGATGTGTGAGTGGTTCTATGGATGATGCCATTAATAATGTCATTTGAGATGTCATCCTTGATGTCATCAAGGATGTCACTGACCATGCCATAAGTAATTTAATATGTGAGGTCGTAAGCAGTGCATTGCAGGGGCATAAGTAATAGTTAGCTCAGGTAACTATAACTACTGAATTTCACTGGCTTTCTATAAGTAAAATCTAAGCCTAACTATAATGTCCCTGTAACCTTCATTTTTTTCCGTGAATTTCCAAGGTTGTTCTAATTTTGTTTTCTAACTATAACGTCCCTCTAACTTTCGGTTTTTTCATTGAATTTCTAAGGTTTATTTAATGTTGTTTCCTAACTATAACATCCCTGTAACCTTTTTTTAAGGGAATTTCTAAGGTTTTTTAAATGTTATTTCCTGACTGTAACCCTTTAATCTTTGAGAGTAAGTGTGCAAGTGCGTGTATGAGTGTCTCAGTCGGTATGTGAGGGAGTATGTGAGAGTCTCAATGGATGTGTGAGTGGGTGTGTGTGTGTCTGAATGGGTCTGGGAGTGACTGCATATGTGTCTCACTGGGTGTGTGAGTGGGTGTGTGAATGTCTGAGTGGGTCTGTGAGTGGGTATGTGAGTGTCTGAGTGGGTGTCTGAGTAGGTGCATGAGTGTCTGACTGAGTGTCTCAGTGGGTCTGTGAGTAGGTGTGAGAGTGTCTGAAGTGGGTTTGTGAGTGCCTCCATGATTGTGTGAGTCAGTCTATGAGTGAGTGCATGAGTGTCTGAGTCGGTCTGTAAGTGGGTGCATTAGCCTCTTAGTGGATCTGTGAGTGGCTGTGTGAGTGAATGTATGGGTCCATGAATGAGTGCGTGAGTCTCTCAGTGGGTCTGTGAGTAGGTGATTAAATGTGTGAGTGTCTGAGTACATCTGTGAATGGGTGTGTGTGAGTGTCTTAATGGGTCTGTCAGTGGGTATATATGTGCCTTAGTATGTGAGTGGGTATCTAAGTGTCTGTGTGGGTGTATCAATAGCTGTGTGAGTAACTTGGTCACAAAGGAACTGCATCTGCCCTTTTATCCAACAGTAGTCCACAATTTTGCACAAGATATTTACCCAAGTGGAGCTCTTTCTACTAGTTAATTACTAATTGCTACCTCCTTGGGTAAATGTCCAGAACGTTTTCTACACTACAGCACGAGGAAATGTCATCAGTGACCTCGAGTGCATTTTGGCAATGTGATTGTTCCTGGTGCATCTTTATCCAGAAATATGTGATAACTACAAGAGATAAATCTCCACCAAACAAGGGTCCTTCCTCTTAACTATATGAAGTAAGTGCTGCTTTGCCTGGTGGAGATGTCCTCATATTCCTCAGCATCAAGAACTCCTCACCAAAAATGGTGGGAAACACCCTGGGGGCCGCTTGTTAAGCTGTCCATTATCCTGGTAAAAGGCAGGAAGACCTTTGGCTACTAGTCCATCATCCTGGCTACTACTGAGGTCGGTGGGGCCAAATGGGGAAACATCCAAGTGATTTCCACCTTTGTATACTCCTAGCAATTTAAAGGGAGAACTATGAACTCTGCTCTCACCAGGAGAGGACATGAAAGAACCCACTCATCACAGTCACATACAGATTGCACTCCAATACATCAATGCATTCATATCTACGAAGGATTTCAGATCATTTTTCAATATGGAATTACTAGGAAAGCACACTTGCTTTGCCTTTACCAAGTCTAGGAGTTATGATCATATGTCCTTTGTAGAAGTTGAGCTCCAACAGGGGCACCTGCTATGTTTATATGTGGAAGTGCTTAATGTTGAGGTTTAATTTTTGTGTAATGAGCATCAGGGTGAGAACGGCCCTGGGGACCCTATCCCCAGGGGCCCAGCAATGACTTAATGGGGGAGGAGGGCTATACGGCCCCTTTTCTGTGCCAATTTCAGCTCTGAGGACCTCATCCCCTAGTAACCAAGTGAAATTTATTGGAGTAGGGGACCCCTCCCTAGCCTAATTGCGGCACCAAGAAACCCAATCCCCAGAGCCTGGCCTTAATATAAATATATTGAATGGAGGAGGGCTGACCGGTCGGTACATGGACCTCAGCCCCTCAGCACTATTAACTTGCTAAATGTCAAGCTGTGATTATGTTGTATCATCGCTTTTAAACTTATAAACTGTTTTATCTTTTGCGTTCCTAATTGCATCTTTGCACATTGCTTTGGAAATTAAATGCCACACCAGTAGCCTGTAAATAAGTACCTGTCAGGGAGCGTTGCCTTGTCCCCGGTCCGCCGCTGCTTGTGCCGTTTGTGCGGAGGGACGCGGGGTTTATTTTTCGCACTTCCAGATCGGGACTCTGTTTCTCCCCACTTCCGGTTTGGGTCGGCGGTCCAGCGATTTCGCGTCTCCCCTCCTGCCTATTTAAAAGCAGGAAGGTGCGCGGACGCGCGCAGCGGCACGCAGCGGCGCGCCGGCTGCGCGTCAAAGGCAAGCCCGTCTGCACCCGTCCGCGCCAGACCGCCGCCAGCACCCCTGCCATTTTTAAGTCGTATCAGGTAGGAATCGTGATCAATTTTATTTCAACATGGTCACATTGCTCTATTCCAGTTTCGAACTAAAATCATTAAATGTGCCCTTTATTACTCGAAAACCGGATGCCTTATCAGGCACTGAGGACTTTTTTGTCTCTCCGACCGCTGGCTGTTGACCACTAATAAAGAACCCACAAAGGTTATTAGTTCCCATAAAGAGGAAATGAGGGATTCATGTGATATCCCTAAACAGGTAAGCGGGCTCTATCTCAATGCCCGGTCGATCCCCAAGCATGCGTTAGAATTATGGAGTCTCTTAGATTTGGAAAAACCGGACATCTGTTTTATTACATATCATGGCTTCACGATCAGTCATCCCCTGATGTGGCCACTGCATTCCCACCTCAATATCATCTAACTAGATTAGATAGAGTCATTGGTAGAGGGGGAGGAATAGCAGTGGCCTCTGAGGACAAATTAGAAATTTCCACATTAGACTCCTGTAGCACTGGAAAAATGGAAATCCTAATCTTCAAAATTGTAACTCAATCGTCCGAAACATGGAGAGGAGCTCTAGTCTATAGACCTCCAGGTCAAAGAACTAATTTTGTAAATCATCTATTGGAATTAATCGCGCCTCACGTACTTGCCGCAAACAATTTTATTCTCATAGGAGATTTTAATTACCATGCGGAGTTATCGTTGGATCCTGTCACGAACCAATTGGTAACATCGCTGGAGGCGCAAGGATTGGTCCAGATGGTGGTCGGTCCTACCCATCAGGCCGGTCACACCCTGGACTTGTTGTTCACTAACTCAACCAAACTTACAGTAGAGCAATCTACTCCTCTACTCTGGTCAGATCACAATCCGATAACATTTTGCATTCTACTACTACTTTATTATACAGTTAATTAAAACCGTAACATGCAAACATCATAATAATACTTGATAAAATGTAGGGATTAAAATATAAGGAATAATAAAAGATTGTATACACATTTATAAGTCTGGCAATACAAAATAAATATCAAATCCAAAAAGCAGCATTTCAAATTAATGGCAATATATCACAATTGGCCGTTTGGTCCAAAAGAGAAGTGTATAGTATAAAAGACAATAGCAAAAGTGTCACAATGCTTATTACTGAAGATGTAACTTTCATTGACGTTCATTTATGCAATAAGAATAAAGCTTGTCAGTTTCTTAATGCTGGGCATTATGCAATGCAGTTAAAATAATGTTAACAAACTTCCCAGCTCTTGCTAGAACTTGGGCTGAGTTATTACTGAAGCACAAATCAGATGCTTCCCTGCAATGTCTCAGAAACTTTTCCCGATAAACTGGAACCAGTAGGCGTTGGCGATCATTGTCAAGATGAGGGCAACAACATAGCAGATGTAACCAGGACTCATGTGGGTAATTGCAGAGCCTACATGTTAGCTGACCATTCCTCCGAGCCCACAGCGGGTTAAAGTCATGAATTGGAAGGACGAACAGCCTCATATAAATGATTTTATTGCGAGTCTGCGATTGAAGAGAATAGTTAAAATATGGTTGAGATTTCCCCTTAATATACGAGTCATTCAAAGCTGCAAGGAGTGGTTTTTTGGGAAGCCGAGCAACATCTCTCTCGAATGACACTAGAGTAATTTGGCTTTTTATCGTTTTTTTCCACATTGACAGGGAAATAATTGGATTAGAAAAGTTGATGATTTCAATCTTCAATGTGGAAATGGCCAAATGCAGCTTTCTGTACCAAGGAGAGAGTTCGTCCGTGAACACTGATTGCAATTGTTCTTTCATGGATTGAGCTGGTGCACGTAGAGTGTAGATGTAGAATTTAATTAAGTCTCCCAGACAATAAAGATCTGCACTTGCCAGGCCCAGCTCAAGTCTCAGCCTCGCCCTCCTTGCATGCTGAGGAGCCAAAAATATTTTCTTATAGGCCATTATTTGATAATTCACTAAAAATGAATCCATTTTGCCAGGGAAAGCCAGGTGACCATAAGACACTGCCGGGAGCAGTTTGGCGCGAAGAACCCTTAAGATTGACTCGGCTGTGGGGCTGTGCAAATGCCGATTCAAGCGCCTCAGACTATGTATAACCCCTGCTCCCTTGGGCCAAAGATGTTTGAGATGGGATACTTGATTTGCCTTTTCGTTAAACCAAACTCCTAGGTAATTATAGCTAGTGCAGGTCGCTATATGTAGACCACCTGCTCGCCAAGACAGATTTTTCTTTTTTTTATGTTTCCCAAAAATCATGACTTTGGTTTTTGATTCATTCATCAGAAGATTGTTTTTTATATTATATGTGTTAAGGGCAGTGAGCGCTCTTTGTAGACCTGTTTTTGTGTGGTCCATGATAATAATGTCATCAGCGTATTGCATAATCTGTAGACGTATGCCACCCAATTTTGGGGCGACCAAAGTTGCACCTGCCAATTCTTTAGGCAAATCGGCAGTATAAAGATTAAACAGTAGTGGGGCTAATACGCAGCCTTGCTTTAGACCATTTTTTGTTGCGATTTTTGCAGATACTGTTGTGGCACTTGTTTTAATCCTCACCCAGGTTTTCTGATGCAGAGATATCAGTGCAGAGAGAAGTGCAGATGGTATCCCCCAGGAGTTTAATTTGTTCCATAGCGTCCCTCGATTGACTCTATCGAACGCTGCACTGAAGTCCAAAAACAGCAGAATAAAGGTAGATGATTGGCCAAAGTGGCTCTCCACGATAGGTAGGACAGCGCTATTATATTATCCGTCGTGGAGCAGCCTGATCTAAAGCCTGACTGAGTACGGGGAAGGATGCTATTTTCTGTAACCCAGTTTTCGAGTTCTACCAGCAGGACACGAGCATAGGCCTTAGCTTCGATATCCAATAAAGCTATTAGCCTGTAATTGGCCGTATTTGAGCGGTTACCCTTTTTATGAAGTGGATGTAATATTGAGCCCTGCCAAGTGGATGGAATTGTGGCTGTAAGAAAAGCTTGTTTAAAGAGAGGTGTAAGGAGCTCTGCCCAGAACGATCGATTTGATTTAAAACTGTAGCGGGTATTCCATTTGGCCCTGGCGCGCCATCATTCCTCATGCGACTAATGATCTTAATTACTTCGACTTCAGAGATGCCTGGACCCTGGGTGTTTTCATAATTTGGTGCTTGAGGCAAGGAGAGGGCTGACAGCTCCCCTGTCCCACTGCTGTAGAGCTGATTGATGTGATTCACCCAGACATTCTCGGGTACCCCATTCTCCTTAGACTGGCCACTATTACTGACTTGGTTGATATATCTCCAAAATGGAGCTGGATTTTTCTTTAAGAAGAGAGAAAATTTTAAGCCAGGCTTCCTCTATTCGTTTAGTACGTTGCTCCCATGCGCGTTTCTTGTAGGCAGCTCGAAGTGATCCATTTATGGCACCCTGCAATGCTTTTTCCCCTTTTTGTCTTGCATTTGGGGGATTTTGACGCTTCCATTTGCTTTCCAGCATTTCCTTATTTGGGTGCTGGTTTAGATCGTTTGGCACCTGTTTTTGTTGAGCGTCCAATGTTCCCCCCTGCGCCCGATGCAGGTCTATCAGGAGAATGGGCCAGTAGTCTAAGAGGGCTTGCGAACCAAAAGCAGCTTTTAATTGTTCATTTGTAATTATCCATGCAGACAGTTTTGTACCAAGATTAGTGGTCCATTTTATCCTCCGTGGGACTTTATCACGTTCTTCGCCTGTAGATTCGCCTACAGATATAAATTTACAAGATGCAACAGTAGAAAGACTGAAAGATGCTCTGAGGGGCCTGTGGTCACTCTCTGCTCGATTGTCGATGTCAAAGTCATTCAGATGCAAAGCTAATGTGCTACCAATGAATAGATAATCGATTGTAGAGATATTCCTGTATGTTGGAAGCGGGACCCATGTTTGATCCTTTACTTTCTTGAGGTTATGAGCGGATGATATAGAACAGTCATCAAAAAAGGCTTGTAGTACTGCAACCTCTTTAGGATGTTTATTTTCAATTCCTGTTTTGTCTAGAGATCTGTTATTAAAGTCCCCGACTATAAGTGGATTATGATAAGGATATTTGATGAGAAAATCTCCAATGATGGCTGCCTGATCATCGAGTGCTTGGTTTCTCTGGTGCAAAACTGGATTGACATAGCAGTTGAATAGTAGCAATCTAAGCGGATTATAATGATTTTTTATTCCATTGATAAGTAATACTTGGATTCCAGGTGAGGGAGGTGCAAGTGTGATTACTTCCAACCTTCGGGAATGCTTGATGTAGACAGAGAGGCCGCCCATTGGCCGCCCAAAAATATTGCGTCTTGAAGCCGGGACATGGATTTCAAAGTACCCGGAAAGAGCTGTAGTAGATGTTGCCCATGTCTCCTGGAGACAGATTATATCACTGCTTTGAAGGTAATCTAGGGCCGAGTCATTTTTAATCAGTTTCTGAAGGCCAGCCACATTCCAAGAAATGATTGCTAAATAGTTATTTTGCTCGTTCAATCTATGATCTGTGTTGCCTTTAAGGGACTTAAAGGTGCCGTCGGGCCGAACGATGGCCGCATTCGGCCTGATGTCCAAATTGGTTGTTAGTGTCCTGTTTGTTAGTAAAGACTCTTCTCTGATTAGTAGAGCAGGTAATCCTCAGAGGTTCATGTTGGGAGAGAGTGCTGGTAAGATTGTTACCGGGATGGATATCATCAGCACATTTTAAGATGGAGTAAGTTTTTAAAGATGTATTGACTAAGACGTGAGGATATCTGTCTTGAGATAAGTGCCTAATCTCAATATCCCAGTCTGCCAATTGATTGGCTTCACACAGCATTGCCCTCTGATGTGACTGTTGGTATAGCCCGACCACTGTGGATTCATCGTGGGAGTCGCCTGACAGGCTTTGGAATTTAACCCAGGCAACATCTGCCGAGCCTATATGCTCCAATGATGATATGTGAGTAAATAAGCGCAGGATGTTGCCTCTGTTCAAAACATCATAATTGCCTTTGGCATGGTATCTTGGTGTAAGTACGACCTCCACCACTCCTGGTTTTAAACGGCTGCTGTTCATTGAGGTTCCCGGTATGACTTGATTATCAAGTGCAAGTGTTGGTTGATGTATTGGGGGGTGCTATATACCATTGGGCCTGGAGGAGATTTTGCCACCTGTTGATGCTGCATATTAGTGCTGTATGCAGCACTGGACAGTGGTTGCGTGCAAGCCTCCGCCTGTGGCCCTGAAGTTGTAGGTAGCAATGTCGGTCCAGGGACAAGGCTAATCCTCACATCTGGGCCTTCCATGGACTTAGGCTGAATTGGTGTTGAATTGTGAGCCTCCCCTTTCTTGTTATCAAGAAAAGAAGTAAAGGGGACATTGAAGGAAATTGCCCCTCGGGCAGAATCGTCAGCTAAACTCTTCATTGATGGTTGTTTGGTGAGTTTTAGGTGATTTGGTAATACTTCTTTGTCTTTCTTTCCTGATGACTTTACTGAAAAAATTGGATAGAGCTTAACAGGGCCAATATCTGACTTAGTTGTATATGTGCGAGTAAGAAGGGACGCTGCTCGATTTTTAGTTTTTCCCTTTTTTGGGCTTTCCTCAGTTTTTCTTTGATTTCCTAGAAAGCAAACCTTCCTTCTGTTTGATCTCTGGGGCGCCGTCTAGTTCTTCTATTATTTGGGAGCTAGTTGAAAGACAGGCGCAACAGTTATGGGTCTCATTGAGGAAGTTAAACTTGAGACAGTGGATGATGGCAAATGTGATATTTTAATTGAGCTTGCAAGCGGGTCTTCAAGTAAGTTGGCTGGATTGTTGATTGGTTCTGTATTTAATTTAGTTGGAGTCAGTTGTAAGGATGGACCGAAGGGTGCTCTTGAGACCCGGACTGAGTCTGCTAAGGTGGTCAAGACTGCAGGAAGATTTGCCCACTGGTCCACAATGGCCGCACATGAACATGAGCAGGTTGTTTGTGAAGTAGAGATCAAGTTTGTGATATGGTCCATTTTTCCTTTCAAATCTGCCAAACACATAGCTATTGTCTGCAAGAGATCCATTTGCAAATCCATCTTGGAGGATTGCCAAAGTAAAGCTTTGGCCGTTATGTGTTGTGTGTTAGTGAGTTTTGGCGATTCGGAGGCAGCCATGAAACTTGGGTTTTCTATGTTTTGAGAGGTACAGTAATGATGATTTGTTCCACTAGATAGTCTATACAGCTGTGGAGTGGACTCCAGGGTTTGCTCAATTTTAGTTTCAAGTTGCTGTAAAAATAATGCAGAAAGTTCTCCCAAATCTTGTTTTTTCAAAGCAACGGGAGAGCCTGAGGCAGCAATCAAAGAAGGATCTTGCCTAATAGGTGAATGAGATTGATGTATTTGTGCCTCAATTATTATAGATCTTCTTGGCGCACGTGAGGCTGATTTAGAACTGTCAATAAGAGATGATGAGTGAAGGTCCTTTGAAGCAGAGCTTGTGTTAGCATTAGGGACAGAGTCTGGCCCCAAGGACAATTGGGTAGGACTATTGACAATGTCCGTGTTTGGGCAAGAAAGAGAGCAGCGTTTTGTCTTCGTAGGGCAGGGGCCCTGGGAATTTGTTGCCGAGGGAAAAAAGTCTTCCTTAACACTTGAGTTGTTTCCTAAGTGGTCTGTCCTGCCATTAGCTGAAACTCCATTTGAAGGCTTTGGAAGCAAATATTTAGTTATCAAGCCAGTGTTGGCAGTTATTTGGTTATTCTGTGTCTTAGGGGCCCCAGAGAACTGGCCTGGATTCTGAGCATTTATGCGTATTATGCTGGAATCCTTAGTCAATGGCCCTGCTGGGGCTGCGCCTCCATTGGCGTCAACTGCTGACATTGACCTGGTGACTGGAATCCTTTTTGACATCTTAGGGCAATATAAATGTGCACCGTGATATGTTGGTTGATCCTAGGACGGAATAGGATAATGAGCTAGGGAGATCAAATAATTGCTAGGTAAGCGTAGATGGACGTATATAGACTGTGAGCAGGGCACACTGGTGACCCGTTGGCCGCACCCAACCTAGTTGGACCGCTTCCACGGGCTCACTGGGCACACACTCAGTGGCTGCCTCTAATGGCGGCCGCGCTCACCTTTCCCTGCGGTCCTTTGTGCATGGAGGGAGGTTCACGGGGCTCTCAGGGACTGTTATACCAATGCTGCCTTCCCAAAATGCCTCAGTCTTCCGTATCACGGGGGGTCCCCGCCGTGCAACTGCAGGACTCCTGCAGTGCTCCCGCTCCTCTGCTGCTGCTGTGCCGTGTCACCGTAAAAACCTGGGCCGGAGTTCAAGCCAGATTCCATGCTTTACTCGCAAGGTGTACCAATGATAGGATTGTTTCCAGCCAAATAACGTGGAAGCGGGGAGCAGATGAAAAGAAGGTGAGCGGAGCTCACAGGGCACACAGTATACGCAAAGTCACTACTGCCACAATCACTGCGTTTACTGCTTGCAGTATGCCACTTGCTTTCTGCCTTTTCAAGGCTCACGTGTGCTCCTGTGCTCCCCCCATCAATGCTGTTGCTGGAGCGGCGATTAAGGGCAGCAATAGGTTCAGAACGCCACCGGCCGCCTCAGCCACACTCACGATTGGCACCCGGCTGCTTGCGGCTTCAAAAGTTGTACAGAGACCCCCATTGATTGGAGGGCAGAGGACACCGCAGATCAGCCGGAAAACCGGGAGCCGCGGTTCAGCTGCGTTCGGCGTCTTCCTCCTCGCAGCCAGGAGCCGCGGTTCAGCGATAACCAAGGGCCGCAATGCAGCAATGCCGCGAGCCGCGCTTCAGGTGAGAGCCGGGGGTCGTGATGCGGCGTCTTCCTCCTCACTGCCGGCTGTGCGACTGACTGCTTACTGGGAGGCGGAGTCACGTTCCACGTGAAAGCCTGATCGCTGCCGCCTCCGCCGTCCACTCCATCCCGTTCTTCATGCTTCTGCATTCCTATTGATGTCTCCAGCAACTGCCAGAATAATGATTATACCTGTATTAGGCCCTGGAGTAAAGTCACTCCAGGAGCTTTTTCAGCTCATTTTAATTTTGAGTCTATATCTTATACAAAAAACGTGGATCAGGCAGCAACTGCTTTTGAAGAAGCCATCACATTGTCCCTGAACTCAGTGGCCCCTTTGTCAAGGGTCAAGGTCACAGTCAAAGCATCATCGTGGTTCACATCCGCTTTAAAAATTGACAAATTTTTCAGCAGAACCGCCGAACGTCAATGGAGGAAAACTAAAACCATTGAGGACCAGGCAAAATATAAACAGATCCACCGTACTTATCTAAATAATATCAAACAGGCCAAAAAGTTGTATTTAACTGATAGGATTAATAATGCCGCAAACTCCAATAAAGAACTCTACAAAATTCTGAAGGAGTTTACTACCCCTCACACCGACCAGTGTATCCTCCCTCCCACACAAGAATGGGTTGACACAGTGTCCTCTTACTTTGATGAAAAAGTTAAAGTCATATATAGGTCCTTTCGTCAAGCCAACTCTAACAACGCTGATCCCTACCCAGCTGCCAATAGCCATCCTACTCTGCCTTTGCTGATGGAATTTAAGGTTGTGACCTGTGAACAAGTATTAGAGGCCTTAGCAAAGATCAAATCAGGCTCCCCAGCAGACCCTCTTCCACCCTGTTTTTTCTCGAAAATAGCACCTCTGTTAATAACCAATCTTACAGAGATCTTCAACATGTCACTAGATCAAGCCATGGTCCTGACCAGATGGAAAACAGCCCAGGTCAGGCCCATTCTGAAAAAGCCAAGTTCAGATCCCAGGGTTCCCGGCAACTACCGTCCTATCTCGCTACTGCCTTATTTCGGGAAGGCGCTCGAATCCCTGGTAAACAAACAACTCACTACCCATTTGGAAAATCATGGATTGCTTGACCCATCGCAATCAGGGTTTCGGTCGACACATAGTACCAAAACGGCAGTAGTAGAGGTGGTTGATAGCATCAGGCTGGCCCTGGATAAAAGAGAATCAGCTATGCTGGTCCTTCTTGACCTGTCAGCCGCTTTCGACACCATCTCCCATAGCATTTTAGAACAGCGGCTCTGGGAGGTGGGAGTCAGGGGGAAAGCCCTGGACTGGTTCAAAAACTACCTAATGAACCATTCAACCACAGTACATATAGATACCCTGGCCTCGTGTAGTAGGTCAGTAAGCGTAGGAGTTCCTCAGGGATCCATCTTAAGCCCTATGCTTTTTAACCTCTAATTAACACCTTTGTCCAGGGTAATCAGGTCCTATGGTTTTGAGGCCGTGTCATACGCAGATGACACTCAGCTGTTGATTACGTTTGGCCCCAACCCTGCTGACACAATGACTCGGTTTAAGAACTGCATGATCCATATCAACGACTGGATGGGCAATAACAAATTACAGCTGAATGGTAATAAGACAGAGATCATCTTGTTTGGCAGGGCGGAAGAGTATTTGTCTAATAATTGGTGGCCCCAGGTATTGGGCCCATGCCCATCCCCTAAACAAGCAGTGCGGAATCTTGGAATAACCATTGATAACAAACTGTCCATGAAAAATCATGTCAACCTTGTATTGAGCACTTGCTATGGGATCCTGCGGAAACTATGTAAAATCTTCAAATGGATACCAATTGAATACAGGAAACCTTTGGTGCAGGGTCTTATCGTAAGACGCCTGGACTATGGGAATGCTTTATTAGCTTCCCTAAATGAAGATCTTTTTGCCAAACTGCAGATTTTGCAGAACAACGCTGCCAGACTTGTCTTAAATCTTCCACCGAGATCTCCGTCAGCACCCAGTCTGAGGACCCTTCACTGGCTCCCGGTAAGAAAGAGAGGCCGCTTTAAAATTCTTTGCATCAATCACCCACAAGATCATATATGGAACGGGACCCTGTTATCTATCGAAAAAGCTTAACAGGTATCAGCCAGGAAGACTGTTGAGATCCAGTTCAAAATCCTTTCTCACCCCACTACGAATCCGCACTGTACGAAGTGGGGGACGATCCTTTTCTTTTCTTGCTCCCCACCTTTGGAATAAGCTTCCGTCTTATCTTCTCTCTATCACTGATCACAAGCATTTTCGGAAGGAATTAAAGACATGGTTATTTGATCAGAAATAACGCTGCCCAGATCTGATCGTTAGTCTTTGGAGTTCTGCAAGCGCCATGAGACCTTTTAGGGTGATTTGTGCGCTTAATAAGTTCTTTTGACTTTGACTTTGAGGGTGCTTCATGGCCACCCCCTCCCAGACCGATTTTGGCCCCAGGACCCCCATCCCCCAGGGCCCAGCCATATCTCACTGGGTGCCTCGGTTCCACCCAGGGCAACAAGCGTGCTATGCGACCGCGGGGGAACTTAAAGCCCCACGGTCCCCAACCGAGGGGAAGTGGTGGCTCCCTGGTTCTGGGGCGGGGGCAGACATATCCCTCCACAAAATGTTAATAATAGTCCAAGGGAGGTAGAGGTCCCTAGGGCCCGGGAGTCATCGCGGCACTGCTAAATAAAAACAATAGGCTGTTGAAGGTAGTGGGTCCCAGAGCAAAAATTAGCCCTGGGAGGGGGGCCCCCTTATTAAAAGCACATGCCCTGGCCCACCCAGGGATTGAATTACAAAGAAGCGCGGGAGACATCACTTGTTTTCTTTTCAATTCACGACAATATTTGAGAATATTCATAAATTTCACCATGAATTTAAGAGACAAAGCTTTATTGCTCTTTGTGACCAAAGCAATGGGGTTAGGGTATTCGTACCTTGCCCCCTTTTCTTTTTTTTTGTGTTTTTTTTTGGGACACAACTGAAGCCCAAGATAGCTGTCAGATCTCTGCAAAAGCTTGTTATTATTCACGAAGGCTTAGTGATCGTAGAAATACAAATTTAGATTTCCTTTAATTTCTCGCAAACTACTGAAAAGATACAAAACCAGACAACTGAAAGAGTGATCTGCGAACTAAAAGCTACCTTTCTGCCAAATTGGGTGTAATTCCGTCCAGCGGTTTGGGCTGTGGTAGTGTTCAAAACTCCTATGGGAATTAACATGGGAAATGCACTTTTTTTGTCGCCCCCTTTTTCTCAGGCCCCGCTTGAAGGATAGCCCGAAAACTTCCCATGCACTACTAGAATCATCGGGGTACTTTTGTGGGAAAATGTTGTGAAGATTTGTAAAATGGAGCCAATGATATAGGCAAGTCAAAATACACTTTTCCTATGGAAACATGTTCCTAATTATAACTACTTATTGGCGACTGCCAGTATTGTGTGTGTGTGTGTGTGTATGTATTAATATATATATATATATATATATATATATATTATCTACTGGCGGTCGCCAGTAGATAGTTATAGTTAGGACCTATTTTCCATAGGAAATCCACAACATTCTATTTGAAATAACGTTGGCGCCGGTTGACGAATCTTCGCGAAAGCTTCCAACTTGTTGGGGTGCTCCGGTCCACTCCTATCCTGAAAGTCTCGGGGTGATTCGTCAAGCGGGGGCCGAGAAAAAAGGGGGGTCCCAAAACGCGTTTTCCCCATTCATTTTTCTATAGGAACCTTTAGTCGCAGCTACAGCCCGAACTGCTGAACGGAATTACACCAAATTTGGCAAAGAGGTAGCCCTTGGTTCAGTGTCGTGCTTTTGCTTAAATGGTGTAAATCCGTTCAGTAGTTCCTGAGAAAATCAAAAGTAAAGTCACATATATATCTATGGCCGAGTAGGGTCCGCGTACCCTCCCGATCACGAGCTGCATGCTAATTGGCTGTCAACACTCCAAATCAGGAAGTGTTGGTAGCCATTTTGTCCCTCGGTAGAACCGAGGGACAGAAACAAGTGCACAAAGCGCAAAAGGGGGCAGGGTAGAAACACCCTGACCCCTAGGTCTGCTCAGGGGGTTCCACAAGGACCCCTGGGCAGAAAAAGCATTTTTTTTTAAATCGGCGGGATGCGCTTAGGGTGTGCGGATCCCGCCGAGAAAAAAAAGAAACAAGTGTGCAAAACGCACAAAGGGGGCAGGGTAGAAACACCCTGACCCCCTAGGTCTGCTCAGGGGGTCCCACAAGGACCCCCTGGGCAGAAAAAAGCATTTTTTAAGAAAAAAAATCGTCGGGATGCGCTTATGGTGCGCGAATCCCGCCGAAAAAAAAAATCGAGGCGCGGTCTCCCGCGCTTCGATGCTATTTTGCCCCCGGGTGGGCCAAGTCCCGGGGGCATGCGGGGGGTGGGTTTATATTTAATTTTGGGGGGCCTCGAAGGCCCCAAGCCCGGGGACCGCCACCCCCGGGGCTTTAAAAAATAATGGTGCGGGAGGGCTTTTGGCCCTCCCGCAGCCCCGAGGACCGCCATCCCCCGGGGGCTTCTTTTTCTTTTAAAAAAAAATTACATGTGTGGGGGCGCTCGAGCCCCCCCACACGCCCCGGGGACCGCCACCTCCCCGGGGCACTAAAAATTTCAATATGGGGGTCCATTACGGACCCCCAGAGCCCCAGGGACCACCACCTCCCGGGGCTTTGTCGATGGAGGGAGGGGGCCGCGCGGCCCCCTCCTGGAGCCTGTAATGGCCCTGGGGACGGCCACCCCCAGGGCCGGCTCCTGCAGTGTCCCGGGGTGCCTACCCCGGGACACTGTAGTTTGCTATGGCAGGGCGGGAGCCTCGCGGCTCCCGTCCTGTCATAGCAAACTGCTTTGGATATTAGGCGAGAGCAGGAAACCTGCTCTCGCTTCCAATATCCAAAGCAAATTGCTTTTCCACATGGGGAGCTGCATGTTAGGAGCTCCCCATGTGGAAAAGCAATGCCGGCTCCCGCAGGAGGCGGGGAGCAGGCATGGTCCGTGGGGGAGTTGGGGTCCCCCCACGGACCCCAAAGGATAGGGTCAGCCCCGGGGGATGTGGTCCCCGGGGCAAGTAGTGGCCCGGGAGGGGGGCCACGCAGCCCCCCTCCCCAAAAATAATTAAAAAAAATTAAATAAAATAAAGGCCTGCCTCGGGGGATGGGGTCCCCGGGGCAAAAGGAGGCCTGAGGAGGGGGGCCACGCAGCCCCCCTCCATAAAAATGTATTTAAAAGTGTGGCCATGCCCCGGGGGATGGGGTCCCCGGGGCCGGATTCGGCCACGGGAGGGGGGCCACGCGGCCCCCTTCCCGTTTAATTAAAAAAAAAAAAAAAAAAAAAGGGGTAAGGCCCTGGGGGATGGGGTCCCCAGGGCCCAAAAATAGGAAAAAGGAAGGGGGGCCACACAGCCCCCCTTCGGGGGAAAAAAAAAAAAAAGATCGGGCCGCAGGCCCCGCCCCCTTCCTTTACCACTCTGCAAACGCGCCCCCTGGCGCGTTTGCAGATGGGGAACGAATTCCCCTTAAATACTGGGGGTCCCTGGGGGCCAACTAGCCCACCAGGAACCTCCAGTATGCGCCAGGGGCTGCGTTGCAGAGAGGTGTACAGAGTCCACGCCCCTTTTTACACCTCTCTGCAACGCAGCTCTGTGGTGCTTTTGGAGGTACATGGTGGGCTACTTGGACTCCAGGGACCCTCAGGATTCAAGGGGACTTAATCCCCCAACTTAAAAGCGCCACGGGCGCGTTTGCACAGTGGTGAAGGGAGGGGGCGGGGCTTCAGGTGACATGTGTGCAAACAGGCCCTGTGGCGTGTTTTAAGATGGGGAATTAAATCCTCTTCAATCCTGATGGTCCCTGGGGGCTAACTAGCCCACCAGGTACCTCCAGTAAGCGCCACAGAGCTGTGTTGCAGAGTTTTGTAAAAAGGGGCGTGGCCTCTGAACACCTCGCTGCAATGCAGCTCTCTGGCGCATACTGGAGGTACCTGGTGGGCTAGTTGGCCCCTAGGGACCCTCGGGATTGAGGAGGAATTAATTCTCCAACTTAAAACGTGCCACAGGGCGTGTTTGCAGACATGTATCCTCAGGCCCCACCCCCTTTATTCACCTTTGTGCAAATATTCCTCTAAAATCAGCCGAACTACGAATTCCGATTTACTCACCTGTTATCAGGAGAGACCTCAGTGCTGCATCTTTGAACCCAGTACTGATCCTGAAAAGTAATTTTAACCGTACTTACCAGTAACTTGAATTTCCTTCCATAGGATATCATTGCCTGCTTTTTGCTGAAAAAGTTTCTAAGTGTCGATTTTTTAAACTTACAAATATTCCTCTAAAATCAGCAGAACTACGAATTCCATTTACTCACCTGTTATCAGGAGAGACCTCAGTGCTGCATCTTTGCGCCCAGTACCGATCCTGAAAAGTAATTCTAACCGTACTTACCAGTAACTTGAATTTCCTTCCATAGGCTAACATTGACTGGTTTCACTTGGAAATTCTTCTAAGTGTGGAGTTTTGGAACTTTATAATATTCCTCTAAAATCAGCCGAACTACGAATTCCGATTTACTCACCTGTTATCAGGAGAGAACCCAGTGCTGCATCTTTTAGCCCAGCACTGACCCTGAAAAGTAATTCTAACCGTACTTACCAGTAACTTGTATTTCCTTCCATAGGCTAACATTGACTGGTTTCACTTGGAAATTCTTCTAAGTGTGGAGTTTTGGAACTTTATAATATTCCTCTAAAATCAGCAGAACTACGAATTCCGATTTACTCACCTGTTATCAGGAGAGAACCCAGTGCTGCATCTTTTAGCCCAGCACTGACCCTGAAAAGTAATTCTAACCGTACTTACCAGTAACTTGTATTTCCTTCCATAGGCTAACATTGACTGGTTTCACTTGGAAATTCTTCTAAGTGTGGAGTTTTGGAACTTTATAATATTCCTCTAAAATCAGCCGAACTACGAATTCCGATTTACTCACCTGTTATCAGGAGAGAACCCAGTGCTGCATCTTTTAGCCCAGCACTGACGCTGAAAAGTAATTCTAACCGTACTTACCAGTAATTTGTATTTCCTTCCATAGGAATCCATTGTCTGGTTTTCAGCAGAAAAGTTTCAAAGTGTTGATTTTCACAAACTACAAATATTCCTTAAAAATCGCCTGTGTGACTTAAACGCATTCTTTCAACTGTTTACAGGAGATGCACCAGTGCTGGATCCAGGATCCACCACTGAGTAAGTAAAAAGTAACGATAACACTACTTACCTGCTAAGTGAATTTCCTCCCATAGGATAACATTGGTGATTCTATGTGAAAAAGTTTGTGTGTCAACTTTTAAAATACAATAATATTCCTTAAAAATCACTACTGTAACCAAAACGCTTTAACTCAACTGTTTACAGGAGATGTCCCAGGACTGAATCTAGGATCCAGTCCTGTGGTTAGAAAAGTAATCCATAAAGTAACTAATTGTATTTAACTAGAAATTCACATTGAGCTCAATGTTGCATTGTGTTTGAAATTGTGTTGCCCATTGCAACAACTGTAACTACTGTACTTAAAAGTCTATTGCCTATTTGCAAAGTATTTAAACTAAAGTAATTCATTCTGAGAAAGTATATTTTGTAATGTAATGTATAATGTAATTACAATGTAATTTAAAAAATAAAATATCTAAAAATAAATAGTTTAAAAAAATGTTGTAAATCAGTATCAAAAAAATAAATATAACAATTAATACATTTAAAAATTGTCATTTACAAAACCTTTGAAATTCACTGAAAAAACCATAGGTTTCAGACACGTTATAGTTAGGAATTAGCATTTAAAAAACCTTTGAAATTCACTGAAAAAACCATAGGTTTCAGACACGTTATAGTTAGGAATTAGCATTTAAAAAACCTTTGAAATTCACTGAAAAAACCATAGGTTTCAGGCACGTTATAGTTAGAAATTAGCATTTAAAAAACCTTAGAAATTCACTGAAAAAACCATAGGTTTTAGGGACAGTTATAGTTAGTTGGACATTGCACTCGTACAAAACCCGTGAAATTCCCTCGTTATAGTTAGTTCAGGTAACTATAACTCGCGCCCCACAATGCACTGCTGATGACGTCACATATTACATCACTCATGACATGGTCAGTGACATCACTCATGACATCACTGATGACATCTCAAATGACATCACTGATGACATCATCCATAAGATAATTTGATGCATCTTCTCACACCCTAATATAACTTTTGATACAACCACTGTAAATTACAGACTGCCATTGTCAAAACCATAGACACTCCAACACCAATTACTATATACACACTCACTGATTCTTAGGTGTACACACACACATCTACTCACTCACCCGTACAATCACTCATACTTATAGTCACTCAGTACAGGACTATTATATGCACTCATACACCTATATAAACACTCACACACCGCCACTCATCCATAGAGGTACTCACACACCTAGTCAGTCATGCAAAAAATTAAGCACACACCCATTTACTCACCTATACAGTTATACACACACCAGCTCACTTACTCATACAAATACTAGCACATTCTTATGCTCTTATACAATCTCTGATACAAGCACACACTCATCCATACAGTCACTCTCACTCTCACAATCACACACTCTCGCTTATAGCTATTTATATACTCCAACACACATATATACTGCCTTTCACATATGTAGTTACTCACACATGTACCACTGGGACATACATTCACTCACTAACACACTCTTACACACACTTACCCACCCATACAGTCTATCACAGATGCACTCTTGAAACCATCCACCCAGTGAATCACCCACTCACACATCTATGCACAGAGTCGCGCACACCCCACCCACACAAACACTCAGGCACACATACAGATACTCAGACAACCAATCAATAACCCATATAGACACTCATGTAGCTATTCACAAACCCATGCAGCCACTTACACAGCAACAGATAGACGGATACAGACATTCACCCAGTTTAGTCACTAACCCATGCATTCAGTAAGATACGTTTAATCACTCACTTATAGAGTTAGTCACGCACCTACTAAATCATCCATTCAGACACTTATACACCCACTCATTCTTCAATACGCCTTTCCCTATATATATTAAACATATTTAAACTTTACAGAAACACACAGTCACTGGATGATGTCATCTGTGATGTCATTTGAGATGTCATCAGTGATGTCATCAGTGATGTCACTGACCATGTCATGAGTGATGTAATATGTGACGTCATCAGCAGTGCATTGCGGGGGCGCGAGTTATAGTTACCTGAACTAACTATAACGGGGGAATTTCACGGGTTTTGTACGAGTGCAATGTCCAACTAACTATAACTGTCCCTAAAACCTATGGTTTTTTCAGTGAATTTCTAATGTTTTTTTAAATGCTAATTTCTAACTATAAGGTGCCTGAAACCTATGGTTTTTTCAGTGAATATATATATATATATATATATATATATATATGCGTCAAACGGCGCCAAAGTTATTGGCAAATCAAAAACGCTTTTCCTATGGAAACTAGGTCCTAACTATAACTACCTACTGGCGACCGCCAGTAGGTAATACATATATATATATATATATATATATATATATATATATATATATATATATATATATATCTTCCAAAATATTTTCATTTCACCATAAGATCAAGACAGACACAGTTTGTAGTTTATTTTTCTCCGTCCGCCATTATGCGTTTCGACCATCACTGCGTTCTTGGTCAAATGACATGCCCATGCTACTAATAGCAATTTTAACATTACCATATTTTACAGGTTTAAGTATACATAATTCGTCACGACTATGTTTCATTACACAACTTAATTTAAAAGTATATGCAGCCATTTATTGCCTATTCTGTTATATTCTCATTGTTACAACATAAATTGCCTTACAGAATATTTCATTTGCTTACTGTTAAATACACAATAATTTTGAAGTTTATATAAGGAACATTTGTACCTTCATTGCTGAATCTAGCCACAGTGGCTTAATCTTCAGTAAACCTTTGTTATAGTATTGCTACCTGTACTACCATTACAAAAAGGTTATATGGTATCAAAATGTACAATTTCATTATACCCAAGTGGGTGATTAACCTGTACCTTCAAGTGTTTTATCCGTGTGGCACAATTATAGCATATACATCATGATGGTAAAAAAACATACTTTCAAACATGATTGAAATATAGAACACTAAAAACCTAACGGTCAGTTTGGCTAGTCAAATTAATTCTCATTTTGGCATGGCGAGTGACTGTTCATCATCATTAATTTCAATATTTCACTCTTGAATTAAAGCATGCCCAATTGGGCCGGCAACCTCTCTGTAAACATTTTGCACTTATCTATTACAGGCTTGTATGTAATTCCTCATCCATATTGAGGTCATTAGGGACCATACAGTCAAAGTTAATGATGTATTTCATTTCTAGCTCCCTCAGCTTTTTGACTCAGTCCCCTCCTCTTCTACTGGGTAGTATTGCATTGATCACAAAATATTTAATCGGACTTGGATCATTGTTATGATACACTGCACAAAACCTTGCCACCGGACACGATGGATCATTGTTTGTGATAGCACGTATATGCTGTAGATTTCTCTTATATACTGGTAGTGTAGTACTGCCTGTATATCTCAAGCTGCATGTGCAAGTTAAAACATAAATCGCAAACTCCGTTCTGCAGTTGTATGTCCCTTTGATCTTAGTTTGCTGCTTGTTAAATGGGGATGTTTATGTTGTGGCCTATGCTGCAAGCCATGCATTTAAAAAAAAAATTTAAAAACCTGGCCTTAACCACTCCTCTCTTTCCACTACTTCCGGACTGATCCATACGAGCGCATCTTTTATTGAGGGAGCTCATCTGTGGCCACTTAGGTACAAGGGTGCCTATTATGGAGTCTGCTTTTACTATGTGCCTTTTTTCTCATCAGAGCTGGCATTTTGTTGTCCTGAGCACTGTAGGTAGTTATAAATCTAATTTCCTCTTTATTTGTGGCTTGCTTCATTGTTTTTTGGGAAAATACCATTGTTTCCCTATTCTTTTTATTTGCTGCTTTCTGGGCTTCTTCAATTACTTTGGGGCTATACCCTCTCTGTACAAACCTCACCTTCATTTCCTCCTGGCATTTCTGTGTGTCATTATGTGGGCTGCAATTTTTCCTCACCCTGAGCATTTTACCATAAGGGATGCTCATTTTTGTATGTTTTGGGTGGAAGCGTGTTGCGTGTAGTGTTGCCAGCTGTTATCTTTCTATGCAGCCTCGTCTCTAGCTTTTTATCCTGCACAAATATTTCTAAGTCAAGAAATGTTACATTTGTTTCACTTATGTCATTAGTAAAATGCAGATTCAGCTTGTTGGTGTTAATAATTTTTACAAAACCTTTGGCTACTTTAATAGACCCTTTCACACCACAAATAGAACGTCGATAAACCTAGACCATACCACTATGTGTTCTTCCCAAATTTCTCCATAGACCCTGTGGCGCACATGTTCCTCCTACCAGCCCACATGCAAGAATGTGTAACTGGGGGCAAAACAGGTGCCCATTGCAGTGCCGTAGATTTGCTGAAACCAGTCCCCCCAAACAAGAAAATTCTAGACATCTTCTAGCCATTGCAAGAATCATTTGAGAGTGTTTGTATAGACTGACTTTTCTATTTTGAAGAAAATGTCCCATGGCCCTTAGGCCATCCTCATGGGGAATGCTAGTATATAGCAATGTTATATTGAGTGCGATTAAGACATAATCGTCCTCCATCGGCATATCGTATATTTGTCGCAAAAAGTCTCCGCTGTTTTTCATGTAGGAGTGAACATTTTCCACATGTTCCTGCAAAAAAAGTCTATATATTTAGATGTATTCTCCAATAAACTGCCTTGTGTAGAAATTATTGGATGTCCTGCAGTACTGTGGCATTTTTGTGCACTTTCGGAATCAAATACATACTGTTGTGGTCGGATTCTCATTTCCTAAAAACTGTAGCTCATCATATGTGATAAGACTGTCATTCCACCATCCCTCCGAATCTTTTCCGTATTCAAGTTGAATCTCATTTAATATTTTCCGATTGGACTTTGTGTAGCACCTCTTGTAATTCAATTGACTAAAAGCCTCTTGTACATAAATTTTCAATGACCAGTTATAGTTAGAACCAAGGTTCCACAGACAACGTGTTTCTTGTTTTGCTATAAGACTTTGGTGCCATTTGATGAATCTTCACGAAATTTTCAAAACTAGTAAACCAATCACTTCAGCTGCTGACTGGAAAGTGTTGGGGTGAATTGTCAAGCAGAGTGCGAGAAACATGTTTTCCCCATGCAATTTCCCATAGAGAATTTGGGCATGACTACAGCTCAAACCGCTGAACGGAATTAAACCAAATTTAGCAGAAAGCTAGCTCGTGGTCTAGAAAGATCTCTTTTTGTGATTTGGTGTAAATCCGTTCAGTAGTTCTGGAGTTATTCAGGAAAAAATGTATGTTTAGCTAGAGACTTGGAGGATCCACGAATCCAACAGATCTCAAAATGAGATCTGATTGGCTGCCACCACTTCAACCAGGAAGTGGTGGCAACCAATTTGGGACTGGGATTCGGTTGAGTCCCAAGATAAAACATTAAAAAAAAGATGAGAGGGAAGGGTAGGAAGGGTAGGAAGGAATACCCTGACCCACAAGACGTGGTAATAGGGCCCCACAAAGACCATGCTAGGGGCCAAAAACTTTTCTGTGTTTTTTTTAATTTTCCCATGAATCCAATGGAGAATCCGCAGATTTGGGGGAAAATTAACAAAAAAACAAGCAAGGTTTCATGTGCTTGTTTTTATTAGGCCCCTGTTTGGACCAGATCCCAGGGGAAAATGTATTAAAATGTAATGGGGAGGGGGCGCATGTGGCCCCCCTCCTGTGGCCGCTTTACGACCCAGGGACCCCATCCCCCTGGGGCCCAGCAGTGAAAAACAAAGGGGGGGCCAGCTGTCCACCTCCCAAGCCTACTTTAGCCCTGGGGACCCTATTTCGTAGAGCTCGGCCGCTTTTGAGATCAGGGAAGGGGGCCATGTGACCCACCTACCAGGCCTATGTCGACACCGGGGACCCCATCGCCTGGGGCCTAGACTTGGCAAAAAGGGTGAGGGGAATGCGTGCCCCCCTGCCCAGGCCCCATAGGGCCCAGCTGTGCTTTATATAGTGAGGGGGCCACAGGCCCTCCTTCTGGAGCCATTAACGGCCCTGAGGAATTCCCCAGGACCAGCTCAAGCTATGTCCCAGGGTGCCCACCCCTGGGACTGGCACTGGTAGGAAAACTTGCTTTTCCTCTCACTTAGTGGGAGCAATTTCAAAGCTCCCGCCAAGTGAGAGCATACACTAAGGGCCCAATTATGAGTCTGACAGTCCGAGGACCACCAGACTCGTGGTTGCACAGCGGTGGTGGTCCAGCCAGAGCCACCCCGGTGGTCCGACCGCCCCATTATGACTTGGGTGGTCCGACCTCCATGAGACTGAAAATGCCGCAAGGTAACCACCATTTCCTTCAAGTGGCATGTGGTCCTGATGTAGCAATATGCTTGGCTGGACCACCGTTGTCCCGCCAAGCATATTACGAGTTTCCTCTCTGCCACGGTTTTCATGGTGGTTCCACTGTGGTTCCACCATGGTAAAAAAACATGGCTGAGAGGAAACAAAGGGGGCCCTACAGGGTCCCTTGGTGTGTTACGTCATGTGGATACAGATGGGGGGCACATGCATGCACACCAGTTCCTGCACACGTGCAGGAGCCTTGTGTGGCATTACCATTGCAGTGCTTTTTTCAAAGGCACCGCCTCCTTTGAAAGTGGAACCACCACAGGACAGTCACACCGCCAGCCCGCCAGACAACTTTTAAGTTATAATCTGGCAGGTTGCTGGCAGCAACACTTGGTGGTGCGCTCCTGCACCACCAAAAGTCATAATTGGGCCCTAAGGACACTCCCAGTGGGTGGGAGCATGAAAAATGCTCCTGCCTTCTGGGAGTGACTTTTCATTTGTTTTCCTACCTGCATTGAAGCAGGCAGGGAAACAGATGAAAATATTGCTCCAACCTGCCGGTAGCAGCATTTGTAGCTGCATTTTTAGCTGCTTCCTGCAAGCGGGAGCAATGCTGATGCCCACTGGTGGCGGAGAGCCAGATTGTGCCATGGGAGCGTTGAGGCTCCCCCCAATGGCCTCCAACGAAGATGTAGTGGCACCCATCCTTTATTGGCCAGGCCCCTCTCACATTATTAATTCAACAGGCCCCTGGGGATGGGTGTTCCCAGGGCCAATATTGGCCTGGATAGGAGGGCTCCGTGCCCAACTACACATTTACAATATGGCTAGGTCCCGAATATGGTCCCCAGGGCAAAAATCTGCCCAGGGAAGGAGGGTCTGTGCCCCTTCCCCTTCCCCCATAAATAAAGCAGTGGACCCCTGGAAATGGGGTCCCAGGGGCCAAATACATCCCAAGGAGGGTGGCCACATACCCCCTCCTCTAAAAAGATGCAGAGGGCCCCAGTTGATGGGGTATCTCGGACCAAAATTGGCACAGGGAGGGGCACTGTGTGCCCCCTTTTGGTAAGGCTGCATGCAGGGAGCTGGCCACAGGGCCTGGCTGTAGGCCAGACCCTGCGGCCTACCTTCGGCTGCGTACAGCAGAAGTCCCCGCACATGGCCTGGCCTACGGCCGTGTGTGGCATTGGGTTGTATTAACATATGGTAATTAAATATTACTTTCATGTTAAAAAAAACAAGAAATTCACTGGAAAAAACAAAGGTTGCAGGGGAGTAATAGTTAGGAAATAGAATTTAAAAAACCTTAGAAATTCACTGAAAAGCCAACGGTTAGAGGGACGTTATAGTTAGGTTCAGATTTTAAACACACAAAACCAAAGAAATTCAACAGTTATAGTTATACATATCTAAAGAAACTGTAACTCGTACCCTAAGGTAACTATAATTCGTGCCCTCAGTATGCACTGCTAATTACTCCATCACTCAATCACTCTTGACATCTTCTATGACATCGTTGATAGTATCACTGCAACATTTGAAATAAAATTATTAATGAGAAAACTGTGCCTGGTGGGGGTGCGAGTTATAGTTACCTTTGGGCTCGAATTATAGTTTTTGAGATAAGTATAACTGCTGAATTTCTAAGGCTTTGTCTGTGTAAAATATGACCCTAACTATAACTTCGCTGTAACCTTTGGTGTGGGTTTTTCAGTGAATATATATATATTGTCTCTTGTAGGCTCCACCAAAGCTGACGCTCCTCTCTCAGCGGGTGCCGCGAACCTGAGGATGAACTCACAATATATCTGTATAGGGTTCCCAAGTAGAAACAAAAGTCACGCACTCACAGGGGTTCATTGAAGAGTTATTTATTTCTACATATACAAATGACAGATACATTTCAGTACACTGCCTACCTCAATGTCAATGTGTTCAGCACCATTTTACCATTTTAAATCTTAGTCATACCAACAAACAGAAAGGCACTAAATCAAAATAGAAGACGGTCTTGAGTTTGAAACCACAATACTGGTGAAAAATGGCAGTCATCTTAACATTTCAGCATAGGGGGATAATGCCAAGCAAATTACAATAAGATGCATGTCTGATTGTTCAAATCACATTGGGCTTCAAAGCATATGAAAAGATGCAAAACTTCAATCAATAATTCATCGTATATATTAACAATGCATGATTCATATCCTTTTATACAATACATTGTATCCAGTGTGTTACATTGCTGTGTATTTTCCAATTGTATACATCCAAATACAATAAAGAGTATCCTGGATGGGCTAAACCCAGCTTCTTTCTGGGAGTGCATCCGGTTAGTCTGGATTACCACTCTGGAAATGATACCCATAATGGGCCAACTTCGTGATTAATACTTGCTTCCCCAACATAAGAAAATTTGTGTTTATGGCTAAAATCTTAACCTTATAAACAATAGATTCATATGATCCTAAGAAAGTTTAAAACATATAAATAATTTCAGAAAAAAATTCATAGTATAGGGCACAGTACTTTAACAATTGGTCAAGCCCTAATATAATCTGTGTATATGTGATGTCTCTGTTTAGAGGCCCCACCATAACATGGATTGAGAATTTCATTCATATGATTAACACTGAACATAGTCAATTTTAAATAACATCATGTCACTCACACCGGGGAATCTAAGGTCTTTAAGAACAATATAGCCCTGAATGGGCCTTTGCCAGTGTCACTAAAGTGCTGTCTGTGCCATATGCTACTGAGCAGTTCCTATTGTTTATGCCTATCAAGCTATCCTTGTTTGAAAGCCAAAGGGGGCTCCTAGTATATTATATCATCCCTAAAGAAGAAGGGCCTAACTGAGTCAGCTAAACACCCAGTCATTCTCATCCAATATGAATCCGAAGCGCCTAATCACTGTTTAGAGCTGTTGGTTTCTTGGTTTGCAGCTCGATAGATTCCAGCTGCCTTAGTTTTGAATCCTGGCCAACCCCTCCTCTCTTTGTACCTGATCTAAGCAGAAGAACCTTAATAGGTTCTGATTACTGTCATGCTTGGTCTCGAAGTGCCTCGCAACAGGATGGGTAGGATACTTATTAGCAATATCGCATTTGTGTTGGAGCACCCCTTTTTAGCTGAATGTGTTGTGTTTCCCACATACTTTTTCTTTTATGGGCACAACAGACAATATATCACAAATTGTGAGTTGAAATTAAGGAGTTTGGTGATCTCATTCTTCTTTTTGATTCTGGGGATTTCATAATCCTGTACTTTAGTGCTGTGCTTGCATGCTTTATATTGGGTACAAGGGAAGAACCCTGTTACGGTGCTTTTCTAAAAAGGTGTGTCAGAATATTGACTATGTACTAAGTGATCCTTAAATGAGGCACTTCTGTATGTGACTTGGGGTGACGTGGCTAACTTGGAACCTATCACCCGGTCCATTTTCAGAATCTGTCAATTATGCTTGAACAAGTGAGGTAAGCAAGTGAAAAAGTTAGTGATTATTCTAACTGGATCTTCCCTCTGTGTTTGTTTCTTGTTTTTTATCTTTCTTGACCAGTAGTTGTTGATGATTTATTTGTCGTATCTTAACTGTTGCTTGATTGAGAACTGCTGGCGAAGAATCCCTTGTTTGAAAGCTGGCTAGTGTTTCAGCCTCAGCTAGTCTGTAGTCATTCTCTGTTGAGCAATTATGTTTAATACGCAATAGTTCCCCATACAGGATACCATTGATAAGGTTGTGAGGATGATAACTATTTGCATGTAATAGAGAGCTGTCAGCTGTCAAGAATGACAAGTCCAGAAAAGGTACACTGCTCTGACTGGTGAAATGTAAGTTCAGGGAATTGGTATTTAAAGTATTAATATACTCTTCCGCAGTCTGTCGTGAGCCCTCTGGTCATTCTCCTCTGCCCAGGACACATGGTTCTCCCACCAGCCCAAAAAAAGGTTTGCGTAGCTGGGGGCGAATCACATGCTAATGGCAGACCCCTGCCTCTGTTAGTAAAATTGGCCTGTGAACAGAAAAATATTGTTGTTAAGGCAGAATTCGATCAACTGTAAAATCATACTGTAATGTTGCTGGTACTTCAAAGCTCTAAACTTAGGGAAGATTGGACTGCCTCAAGTCCCGCCTCATGTGCTAAACAGGTGTAAAGACTTGTTATGTCTAATGTAATCAATCAGAAATTGTATTACCATTGTATTTCATTGATTACCCTAAGGAAGTCTTCAGTGTCCCAAATA
This sequence comes from Calotriton arnoldi, assembly GCA_963921515.1. NCBI lineage: Eukaryota > Metazoa > Chordata > Amphibia > Caudata > Salamandridae > Calotriton > Calotriton arnoldi. The sequence goes on along the minus strand of CAWUFW010002401.1, from coordinate 1,476,049 downwards.
TAGGAACTTAAATCTTTCACAAAATGGAACAGGAAGAAGTCCACATAGATGGAATAGATGGAAGCATTCTTCAGGAGACTGCATTTTGAAGAAACAATTGGACACCCAGGTGGTAAATTAACATCTTTGTGGACTTTGGGGATGTGGTAAAAAGTTGGAATCTGTGGGTATCATCATAATCCAATGCGCCTCTATCTTTCCAATGTTCTAGAAAATCGTAGAATGCTTTAATATTTTGCAAATATAATGGAGCTGGGAGATAGCATTCTTTATCCGTAACCTGCCTCAGAGCCACCTTGTGATGCTATTCCTTTGTTAATAGGACCACGTTACCCCCTTTCCGATGGTTTTACAATTACTGGGCTGTCATTTTTTAGCATTAGTGCCTGCATGGCATAGGGTTGGCTGTATGTGGGGGATTGGGTGCAACATTGGGTTGGATTAACGTATGGTGATTAAATATTACTCTACATCAAAACCTCCTAGAAATTCACTAAAAAAACACAAAAAACAAAGGTTACGGGTATGTTATAGTTAGGTTCAGATTTCAAACACACAAAATCATAGAAATTCAGCAGTTATAGTTATACTTGACTTAAGAAACTATAACTCATGCCCTAAGGTACCTACAACTTGCGCCCTTCCCATGCACTGCTAATCACCCCATATATTACATCATTCATGACATCTTCTATGCCATCATTGATAATATCTTTGCAAAATTTGCAATAAAATTATTGATGAGAAAACTGTGCATGGTGGGGGCACAAGTTATAGTTACCTTTGGGCATGAGTTATAGTCTCTTGAGATAAGTATAACTATATCTGCTGAATTTCTATGGTTTCATGTGTGTAAAATCTGACCCTAACAATAGCATCCCTGTAACATTCGTTTTTTTCATTAATTATATAGATGTGTGTGTGTGTGTATGTATATATATATATATATATATATATATATATATAGTCACTGAAAAAAACAAAGGTGGGTATATTAGTATCTCAATGGGTCTGCGAGTGAGAGCATAAGTCTCTGAGTAGGTGAGTAAATGGGTGCATGCATGAGTGTCTGAGTGGGTCTGTGAATGGGTGTGTGCATCTTTGAGTGTATGAGTGAGTGACTGAGCCCATAAGTCTCTGAGAGGGTCTGTGACTGAGTGTGTGATTGACTGTATGGGTCTGTGAGTGGGTGTAAGACTCTCTAAGTAGGTATGAGACTGTACTCTTGAGTCAATAACTTAGTCTCTAAGAAGGTGCATGAGTCTGAGTGGGTCTGCACATGGGTGCGTGACTCTCCAACTGAGTATGTAAGTGGGTGCATAGGTACCTGAATGGGTATGTGAGTGAGTGCATCAGTATCTGAGTGGGTATGTGACTAGATGTACAAGTATGTGAGTGGATATGTGAATAGGTGTATAAGTGTCTGAGTGAGTTTGTGAGTGCATACATAAGTATGTGACAGGTACCGGCAAGTGTGTACAAATATATATATTTTTAATATTTTCACCAATATTGGCGTTGTCTCCGCTATATTCACAATGTCCCCGTAACGGTGCACAGGTCGTGCTGGCAGTTGCGTTGTCATCGCGAATATCACACATGATGAAAAAAAACAATTTTGGACACATAACTTGTGTCACTAACACAAATATTTCTCAAACATGGGGTCAGAGTATCTCCCCCTGACCTCTTATGCTAGCTTTCACACAAAATTTCAGCTGCAGGAACCACACCTGGATGATAAAATGGCAGCCGCAACTTTCGGTTCAGGTTGCATCCAGCCAATCAGAGCATTCCTGTTGGCGTGCCCGCGAAATAACCGCAGCCAGAGATATATCCATAATTTTCTGCTTACATTTCTCAAAAACTACTGGACGGATCTGCACCAATTGACAACAAGCACAATCTGCGTAACAACATCTACCTTTCTGCAAAATTTGGTTTAATTCCATCCAGCAGCTCGGGCTGTAGGTTCGGCATTGCGTTCCTATGGGATTTAACATTACAAACTGACCCTTTTTTCGCGCCCCTATTTCTAAGTCCCCACTGCACAGATCAACCTCAATCTTTCAATGACAACCGGAACCTACTTTGAGATTTTTGGGGGAAAATTTAAGGAAGATTAGCCTAACGACGCCAGTTATAGCCAAGTCAAAAAATGCTGTTCCTATGGAAACTAGGTCCTAACTATAACTACCCACTGGTGACTGCTAGTAGGTAGTATATATAACTCTGGAGGCTGACAAAAGTGCTTTGCATAAAAATATATATATATATATATATATATATATTATCTACTGGCGGTCGCCAGTAGATAGTTATAGTTAGAACCTATTTTCCATAGGAAATCCGCAACATTCTATTTGAAATAACTCTCTTGCCGGTTGACGTATCTTCGCAAAATTTTCAAACTTTATGGGGCGCTCCGGTCCGCTCCTACCCTGAAAGTCTCGGGGTGATTCGTCAAGCGGGGGCCGAGAAAAAGGGGGTCCCAAAACGCGTTTTCCCCATTCATTTTTCCATAGGAAACTTTAGACACGGCTACAGCCCGAACTGCTGAACGGAATTACACCAAATTTGGCAAAGAGGTAGTTCTTGGTTCAGAAAGAACCCTTTTTGTTAAATGGTGTAAATCCGTTCAGTAGTTGCTGAGAAAATCAAAAGTAAAGGTACATATATATCTATGGGCACGGAGGATCTGCGCACCCTGAGCGCACCCTGCGCGCACCGTCCCGATCACGAGCTGCATGTTAATTGGCTGTCAGCTGGCTGTCAACATTCTGATTCAGGAAATGTTGGCAGCCATTTTGTCCCTCGGTACAACCGAGGGACAGAAACAAGTGCGCAAAGCGCACAAAGGGAGCAGGGTAGAAACACCCTGACCCCTAGGTCTGCTCAGGGTGTCCCATAAGGACCCCTGGGCAGAAAAAAAGCATTTTTTTTTTTTAAATCGGCAGGATGCGCTCAGGGTGCGCGGATCCTGCCGATAAAAATAAAAAATCGAGCGCGGTCTCCGCGCTTCGATTGTATTTGCCCCGGGTGGCCCAAGTCCCGGGGGCATGGTGGAGGGTAAATTTATGTATGGGGGGCCTCAAAGGGCCCCCAAGCCCGGGGACCACCACCCCCTGGGGCTTTCATTTTAAAATGGTGCGGGAGGGCACTCGGCCCTCCCGCAGCCCCGAGGACCACCACCTCCCGGGGCTTCTTTTTTTATTTTTATTTCCTGTGTGGTGGGGCTCGAGCCCCCACACGCCACGGGGACCGCCACCTCCCGGGGCACTAACACATTTAAAATGGGGGTCCGTTTTGGACCCCGAAGCCCGGGGACCACCACCTCCCCGGGGCTGTGCTGATGTGGGGAGGGGGGCCGCGGGGCCCCCCTCCTGGAGCCTGTGGTGGCCCTGGGAACCGCCACCCCCCAGGGCCGGCTCCTGCAGTGTCCTACCCCCGGGACACTGCTGTTTGCAATGACAGGACGGGAGCCTCGCGGCTCCCGTCCTGTCATTGCAAACTGCTTTGGATATTGGAAGAGAGGCAGGGAAACCTGCTCTCAGCTTCAATATCCAAAGACAATTGCTTTCCACATGGGGAGCAGCATGTTAGCTGCTCCCCATGTGGAAAGCAATGCCGGCTCCCTTAGGACACGGGGAGCCGGCGGGACTGTGGGGGTTTGGGGACCCCCACAGTCCCCAACAAGAGGCCAGGCCCCGGGGGATGGGGTCCCCGGGGCCATAAGTGGCCCGGGAGGGGGGCCACGCGGCCCCCTCCCCAGAAATAATTTTTAAAAAATAAATAAAAATAAAAAAAGACCTGCCCCGGGGGATGGGGTCCCCGGGGCAAAAGGAGGCCTGAGGAGGGGGGCCACGCAGCCCCCCTCCTTAAAAATTTATTTAAAAGTGTGGCCATGCCCCAGGGGATGGGGTCCCCGGGGCAGGATTCGGCCACGGGAGGGGGGCCACGCGGCCCCCTTCCCGTTTAATTTAAAAAAAAAAAAAAAGGGGGGTAAGGCCCTGGGGGATGGGGTCCCCAGGGCCCAAAAATAGGAAAAAGGAAGGGGGGCCACACAGCCCCCCTTCAGGAAAAAAACAACAAAAAAAACGATCGGGCCCGCAGGCCCCACCCCCTTCCTTCACCACTCTGCAAACGCGCCCCCTGGCGCGTTTCCAGATGGGGAAGTAATTCCCCTTCAATACAGGGGGTCCCTGGGGGCCAACTAGCCAACCAGGAACCTCCAGTATGCGCCAGGGGGCTGCCTTGCAGAGAGGTGTACAGAGGCCACGCCCCTTTTTACACCTCTCTGCAACGCAGCTCTGTGGCGCTTAATGGAGGTAGCTGGTGGGCTAGTTGCACCCAGGGACCCTCAGGATTCAAGGGGAGTTAATCCCCCGACTTAAAACGCGCCAAGGGCGCGTTTGCACAGTGGTGAAGGGAGGGAGCGGGGCTTCAGGTGACGTGTGCAAACAGGCCCCGTGGCGCGTTTTAAGATGGGGAATTAAATCCCCTTCAATCCTGAGGGTCCCTGGGGGCCAACTAGCCCAACAGGTACATCCAGAAAGCGCCACAGAGCTACGTTGCAGAGAGGTGTAAAGGGGTGTGGCCTCTCTACACGTCTCTGCAACGCAGCCCCTGGCGCATACTGGAGGTTCCTGGTGGGCTAGTTGGCCCCTAGGGACCCTCATGATTCAAGGGGACTTAATCCCCCAACTTAAAACGCGCCACGGGCGCGTTTGCACAGATGTCACCTCAGGCCCCGCCCCCTCCCTTCACCATTGTGCAAATATTCCTCTAAAATCAGCCGAAATACGAATTCCGATTTACTCACCTGTTATCAGGAGAGACCTCAGTGCTGTATCTTTCAGCCCAGTACTGGTCCTGAAAAGTAATTTTAACCGTACTTACCAGTAACTTGAATTTCCTTCCATAGGCTAACATTGACTGGTTTCACTTGGAAATTCTTCTAAGTGTGGAGTTTTGGAACTTTAAAATATTCCTCTAAAATCAGCCGAAATACGAATTCCGATTTACTCACCTGTTATCAGGAGAGACCTCAGTGCTGCATCTTTCAGCCCAGTACTGATCCTCAAAAGTAATTTTAACCGTACTTACCAGTAACTTGAATTTCCTTCCATAGGATATCATTGCCTGCTTTTTGCTGAAAAAGTTTCTAAGTGTTGATTTTTGAAACATGCAAATATTCCTCTAAAATCAGCCGAAATACGAATTCCGATTTACTCACCTGTTATAAGGAGAGACCTCAGTGCTGTATCTTTCAGCCCAGTACTGGTCCTGAAAAGTAATTTTAACCGTACTTACCAGTAACTTGAATTTCCTTCCATAGGCTAACATTGACTGGTTTCACTTGGAAATTCTTCTAAGTGTGGAGTTTTGGAACTTTAAAATATTCCTCTAAAATTAGCCGAAATACGAATTCCGATTTACTCACCTGTTATCAGGAGAGACCTCAGTGCTGCATCTTTCAGCCCAGTACTGATCCTCAAAAGTAATTTTAACCGTACTTACCAGTAACTTGAATTTCCTTCCATAGGCTAACATTGACTGGTTTCACTTGGAAATTCTTCTAAGTGTGGAGTTTTGGAACTTTAAAATATTCCTCTAAAATCAGCCGAAATACGAATTCCGATTTACTCACCTGTTATCAGGAGAGACCTCAGTGCTGCATCTTTCAGCCCAGTACTGATCCTCAAAAGTAATTTTAACCGTACTTACCAGTAACTTGAATTTCCTTCCATAGGCTAACATTGACTGGTTTCACTTGGAAATTCTTGTGTGTGGAGTTTTGGAACTTTAAAATATTCCTCTAAAATCAGCCGAAATACGAATTCCGATTTACTCACCTGTTATCAGGAGAGACCTCAGTGCTGCATCTTTCAGCCCAGTACTGATCCTCAAAAGTAATTTTAACCGTACTTACCAGTAACTTGAATTTCCTTCCATAGGCTAACATTGACTGGTTTCACTTGGAAATTCTTGTGTGTGGAGTTTTGGAACTTTAAAATATTCCTCTAAAATCAGCCGAAATACGAATTCCGATTTACTCACCTGTTATCAGGAGAGACCTCAGTGCTGCATCTTTCAGCCCAGTACTGATCCTCAAAAGTAATTTTAACCGTACTTACCAGTAACTTGAATTTCCTTCCATAGGCTAACATTGACTGGTTTCACTTGGAAATTCTTGTGTGTGGAGTTTTGGAACTTTAAAATATTCCTCTAAAATCAGCCGAAATACGAATTCCGATTTACTCACCTGTTATCAGGAGAGACCTCAGTGCTGCATCTTTCAGCCCAGTACTGGTCCTGAAAAGTAATTTTAACCGTACTTGCCGGTAACTTGAATTTCCTTCATAGGCTAACATTGACTGGTTTCACTTGGAAATTCTTCTAAGTGTGGAGTTTTGGAACTTTATAATATTCCTCTAAAATCAACCAAAGTACGAATTCCAATTTACTCACCTGTTATCAGGAGAGAACCCAGTGCTGCATCTTTTAGCCCAGCACTGACCCTGAAAAGTAATTCTAACCGTACTTACCAGTAACTTACATTTCCTTCCATAGGAATCCATTGTCTGGTTTTCAGCAGAAAAGTTTCAAAGTGTCGATTTTCACAAATTACAAATATTCCTTAAAAATCGCCTGTATGACTTAAACGCATTCTTTCAACTGTTTACAGGAGATGCACCAGTGCTGGATCCAGGATCCAACACTGAGTAAGAAAAAGTAACGATAACACTACTTACCTGCTCAGTGAATTTCCTCCCATAGGATAACATTGGTGATTCTATGTGAAAAAGTTTCTAAGTGTCAACTTTTAAAATACAATAATATTCCTTAAAAATCACTACTGTAACCAAAACGCTTTTACTCAACTGTTTACAGGAGATGTCCCAGGACTGAATCTAGGATCCAGTCCTGTGGTTAGAAAAGTAATCCATAAAGTAACTAATTGCATTTAACTAGAAATTCACATTGAGCTCAATGTTGCATTGTGTTTGAAATTGTGTTGCCCATTGCAACAACTGTAACTACTGTACTTAAAACTCTATTGCCTATTTGCAAACTATTTAAACTAAAGTAATTCATTCTGAGAAAGTATATTTTGTAATGTAATGTATAATGTAATTACAATGTAATTTAATAAATAAAATATATAAAAATAAATAGTTTTAAAAAATGTAGTAAATCAGTATCAAAAAAAAAATATATAACAATTAATACATTTAAAAATTGTCATTTACAAAACCTTTGAAATTCACTGAAAAAACCATAGGTTTTAGGGGCGTTATAGTTAGAAATTAGCATTTAAAAAACCTTTGAAATTCACTGAAAAAACCATAGGTTTCAGACACGTTATAGTTAGAAATTAGCATTTAAAAAACCTTTGAAATTCACTGAAAAAACCATAGGTTTTAGGGACAGTTATAGTTAGTTGGACATTTCACTCGTACAAAACCCGTGAAATTCCCCTGTTATAGTTAGTTCAGCTAACTATAACTCGTGCCCCACAATGCACTGCTGATGACGTCACATATTACATCACTCATGACATGGTCAGTGACATCACTGATGACATCACTGATGACATCTCAAATGACATCACTGATGACATCATCCACGTGATAATCTGATGCACCTCCTCACACCCTAATATAACCTTTGATATACCCAATCTAAATTACAGACTGCCATTCGCAAAACCATAGACACTACAACACCAATAACTACATACCCACTCACTGATTCTTAGGTCTACACACACACATCCACTCACTCACCCGTACAGTCACTCATACTTATGGTCACTCAGTACAGGACTATCATATGCACTCTTACTCCTATATAGACACTCAAACACCGCCACTCATCCATAGAGGTACTCACACACCTAGTCAGTCATGCAAATAATTAAACACACTGCCATTTACTCACCTATACAGTTATACACACACCAGCTCACTTAATCATACAAATACTACCACATTGTTACGCTCTTATACAATCACTGATACAAGCACACACTCATCCATACAGCCACTATCACAATCACTCACTCTCAGCTTATAGCTATTTATATACTCCAACACACATATATACTGCCTTTCACATATGTAGTTACTCACACATGTACCACTGGGACATATATTCACTCACTAACACACTCTTACACACACTTACCCACTCATACAGTCTATCACAGATGCACTCTTGAAACCATCCACCCAGTGAATCACCCACTCACACATCTATGCACAGAGTCGCACACACCCCTCCCACACAAACACTGAGGCACCCATACAGATACTCAGTGAACCATTCAATAACTCATATAGACACTCATGTAGCTATTCACAAACACATGCAGCCACTTACACAGCAACAGACAGACGGATACAGACATTCACCCAGTTTAGTCACTAACCCATGCATTCAGTAAGATACGTTAAATCACTCACTTATAGAGTCAGTCACGCACCTACTAAATCATCCATACAGACACTTAGACACCCACTCATTCTTCAATACGTCTTTTCCTATATATATTAAAAATATTTAAACTTTACAGAAACACACAGTCACTGGATGATGTCATCAGTGATGTCATTTGAGATGTCATCAGTGATGTCATCAGTGATGTCACTGACCATGTCATGAGTGATGTAATATGTGACGTCATCAGCAGTGCATTGCGGGGGCGCGAGTTATAGTTAGCTGAACTAACTATAACAGGGGAATTTCACGGGTTTTGTATTTAAAAAACCTTTGAAATTCACTGAAAAAACCATAGGTTTTAGGGACAGTTATAGTTAGTTGGACATTTCACTCGTACAAAACCCGTGAAATTCCCCTGTTATAGTTAGTTCAGCTAACTATAACTCGCGCCCCACAATGCACTGCTGATGACGTCACATATTACATCACTCATGACATGGTCAGTGACATCACTGATGACATCACTGATGACATCTCAAATGACATCACTGATGACATCACTGATGACATCATCCAGTGACTGTGTGTTTCTGTAAAGTTTAAATATGTTTAATATATATAGGGAAAGGCGTATTGAAGAATGAGTGGGTGTATAAGTGTCTGAATGGATGATTTAGTACGTGAGTGACTGACTCTACAAGTGAGTGATTAAATGTATCTTACTGAATGCATGGGTTAGTGACTAAACTGTGTGAATGTCTGTATCCGTCTGTCTGTTGGTTTGTAAGCGGCTGCATGGCTTTCTGAATAGCTACATGAGTGTCTACATGGGTTATTGATTGATTGTCTGAGTATCTGTATCGGTGCCTGAGTGTTTGTGTGTGGGGTGTGTGTGACTCTGTGCATAGATGTGTGAGTTGGTGATTCACTGGGTGCATGGTTTCAAGAGTGCATCTGTGATGGACTGTATGGGTGGGTGAGTGTGTGTATGGGTGTGTTAGTGATTGAATGTATATCTCAGTGGTACATGTGTGAGTAACTACATATGTGAAAGGCAGTATATATGTGTGTTGGAGTATATAAATGGCTATAAGTGAGAGTGTGTGATTGTGAGAGTGGCTGTATGGATGAGTGTGTACTTGTATCAGTGATTGTATAAGAGCGTAAGAATGTGCTAGTATTTGTATGAGTAAGTGAGCTGGTGTGTGTATAACTGTATAGGTGAGTAAATTGGTGTGTGATTAAGTTTTTTGCATGACTGACTAGGTGTGTGAGTACCTCTATGGATGAGTGGCGGTGTGTGAGTGTTTATATAGGTGTATGAGTGCATATGATAGTCCTGTACTGAGTGACTAAGTATGAGTGACTGTACGGGTGAGTGAGTGGATGTGTGTGTAGACCTAAGAATCAGTGAGTGGGTATGTAGTTTTGGTGTTGGAGTGTCTATGGTTTTGAGAATGGCAGTCTGTAATTTAGAGTGGGTGTATCAAAAGTTATATTAGGGTGTGAGAAGATGCATGAAATTATCACATGGATGATGTCATCAGTGATGTCATTTGAGATGTCATCAGTGATGTCACTGACCATGTCATGAGTGATGTAATATGTGACGTCATCAGCAGTGCATTGCGAGGCGCGAGTTATAGTTAGCTGAACTAACTATAACGGGGAATTTCTATGGTTTTGTGCGAGTGAAATGTCCAACTAACTATAACTGTCCCTAAAACCTATGGTTTTTTCAGTGAATTTCAAAGGTTTTTAAATGCTAATTTCTAACTATAACGTGTCTGAAACCTATGGTTTTTCAGTGAATTTCAAAGGTTTTTTAAATGCTAATTTCTAACTATAACGTGCCTGAAACCTATGATTTTTAAGTGAATTTCAAAGGTTTTTTAAATGCTAGTTTCTAACTATGCCTACAGAGGTAGGACATGTGAAGAAAGAAGAAAAAACGCACAGAAAGAAGCAAAAGATGTGCAGAAAGAACCAACAGAGGAGCAGAAAGAGGCCTTGTTGCAAAATCATCCTGTGCCCACAACTTTTTCAGACGGGTACTGGTGGTAACTGACTCTGACTAACCAGAGCCAGTGCTATGCTAAAAGACACTTAGAATACAGTGAAAACACCTAGATACACTAGGGAACACTATGCGTTGGGGAACCCCTGTGATTAGCATGACCTCCTCTGCAAGTCCCTAGTACATAATAGGGCAGGGGGATTAAAACTACCTCTTAAAACGCGCTACAGGGCGCGTTTGCACAGTGGTGAAGGGAGGGGGCCTGAGGTGACATGTGTGCAAACGCACCCCGTGGCGCGTTTTAAGTTGCGGGATTAAGTCCCCTTGAATTCTGAGGGTCCCTGGGGCCCAACTAGCCCCCAGGTACCTACAGTTAGGACCACAGAGCTGAGTTGCAGAGAGGCGTTCCGAGGCCACGCACCTTTTTTCACCTCTCTGCAACGCAACTCTGTTGTGCTTACTGAAGGTACCTGGTGGGCTAGTTGGCCCCAGGGTCCCTCAGGATTCAAAGGGAATTAATTCCCCAACTTAAAACGCTCCACAGGGCGTGTTTGCGCACATGTCACCTGAGGCCCCGCCCACTCCCTTCACCACTGTGCAAACGCGCCCCGTGGTGCGTTTTAAGTTGGGGGATTAGGTCACCTTGAATCCTGAGGGTCCCTGGGGCCCAACTAGCCCACTAGGTACTTCCAGTAAGCACCACAGGCCTGCGTTGCAACGCCTGTAACAAATTGTGCAGTTGTGTTTAGGTAGTGAAGAGGGTCGTGCTGGGGGTAGTGTTTTAGGGTTTAGGGTAGTGCAGTGGTGTTTGTGTAGTGTAGGGGGTCATGCTGGGGGTAGATTTAGTGTTTAGGGTAGTGCAGTGGTGTTTGGGTAGTGTAGGGAGTTGTGCTGGGGGGAGTGTTTTAGGGTTTAGGGTAGTGCAGTGGTGTTTGGGTAGTGTAGGGGGTCGTGCTGGGGGTAGTGATTTAGGGTAGTGCAGTGGTGTTTGGGTAGTGTAGGGGGTACTGTTGGGGGTAGTGTTTTAGGGTTTAGGGTAGTGCAGTGGTGTTTGGGTAGTGTAGGGATACTGCTGGGGGTAGTTTTTTAGGGTTTAGGGTAGTGCAGTGGTGTTTGGGTAGTGTAGTGGTTCGTGCTGGGGGTAGTTTTTTAGGGTTTAGGGTAGTGCAGTGGTGTTTGTGTAGTGTAGGGGGTAGTGGTTTAGGGTAGTGCAGTGGTGTTTGTGTAGTGTAGGAGGTCGTGTTTTAGGGTTTAGGGTAGTGCAGTGGTCTTTGGGTAGTGTAGGGAGTCGTGCAGGGGGTAGTGTTTTAGGGTTTAGGGTAGTGTAGGGGGTCATGCGGGGGGTAGTGATTTAGGGATTAGGGTAGTGCATTGGTGTTTGGGTAGTGTAGGGGCATGCGGGGGTAGTGTTTTAGGGTTTAGGGCAGTGCAGTGGTGTTTGGGTAGTGTAGGGGGTCGTGCTGGGGGAGTGTTTTAGGGTTTAGGGCAGTGCAGTGGTGTTTGGGTAGTGTAGGGGGTCGTGCTGGGGGAGTGTTTTAGCATTTAGGGCAGTGCAGTGGTGTTCGGGTAGTGTAGGGGGTCGTACTGGGGGAGTGTTTGAGGGTTTAGGGCAGTGCAGTCGTGTTCGGGTAGTGTAGGGGGTTGTGCTGGGGGTAGTATTTTAGGGTTTAGGGTAGTGCAGTGGTGTTTGGGTAGTGTAGGGGGTCGTGCTGGGGGTAGTGTTCTAGGGTTTAGGGCAGTGCAGTGGTGTTTGGGCAGTGTAGGGGTAATGCTGGGGGTGGTGTTTTAGGGTTTAGGACAGTGCAGTGGTGTTTGGGCAGTGTAGGGGGTCGTGCTGGGGGTGGTGTTTCAGGGTTTAGGGCAGTGCAGTGGTGTTCGGGCAGTGTAGGGGGTGGTGTTTCAGGGTTTAGGGCAGTGCAGTGGTGTTCGGGCAGTGTAGGGGGTCATGCAGGGGTGGTGTTTCAGGGTTTAGGGCAGTGGTGTTCGGGCAGTGTAGGGGATCGTGCTGGGGGTGGTGTTTCAGGGTTTGGGGCAGTGCAGTGGTGTTCGAGCAGTAAAGGGGGTCGTGCTGGGGGTGGTGTTTCAGGGTTTAGGGCAGTGCAGTGGTGTTCGGGCAGTGTAGGGGGCGGTGCAGGGGGTGGTGTTTCAGGGTTTAGGGCAGTGCAGTGGTGTTCGGGCAGTGTAGGGGGTGCTGCAGGGGGTGGTGTTTCAGGGTTTAGGGCAGTGCAGTGGTGTTCGGGCAGTGTAGGGGGTCGTGCTGGGGCTGGTGTTTCAGGGTTTAGGGCAGTACAGTGGTGTTCGGGCAGTGTAGGGGGTCGTGCTGGGGCTGGTGTTTCAGGGTTTAGGGCAGTGCAGTGGTGTTCGGGCAGTGTAGGGGGTCGTGCTGGGGCTGGTGTTTCAGGGTTTAGGGCCGTGCAGTGGTGTTCGGGCAGTGTAGGTGGTCGTGCTGGGGCTGGTGTTTCAGGGTTTAGGGCAGTGCAGTGGTGTTCGGGCAGTGTAGGGGGTCATGCTGGGGCTGGTGTTTCAGGGTTTAGGGCAGTGCAGTGGTGTTCGGGCAGTGTAGGGGGTCTTGCTGGGGCTGGTGTTTCAGAGTCTAGGGCAGTGCAGTGGTGTTCGGGCAGTGTAGGGGGTCTTGCTGGGGCTGGTGTTTCAGGGTTTAGGGCAGTGTAGTGGTGTTTGGGCAGTGTAGGGGGTCGTGCTGGGGGTGGTGTTTCAGGGTTTAGGGCAGTGTAGTGGTGTTTGGGCAGTGTAGGGGGTCGTGCTGGGGCTAGTGTTTCAGGATTTAGGGCAGAGCAATGGTGTTCAGGCAGTGTAGGGGGTTTTGCTGGAGGTGGTGTTTCAGGGTTTAGGGCAGTGGTGTTCAGGCAGTGTAGGGGGTCTTGCTGGGGTTGATGTTTCAGGGTTTAGGGCAGTGCAGTGGTGTTCGGGCAGTGTAGGGGGTCGCACTGGGGGTGATGTTTCAGGGTTTAGGGCAGTGCAGTGGTGTTCCGGCAGTGTAGGAGGTCGTGCAGGGGGTGGTGTTTCAGGGTTTAGGGCAGTGCAGTGGTGTTCGGGCAGTGTAGGGTGTCGTGCTGGGGGTGGTGTTTCAGGGTTTAGGGCAGTGCAGTGGTGTTCGGGCAGTGTAGGGTGTCGTGCTGAGGGTGGTGTTTCAGGGTTTAGGGCAGTGCAGTGGTGTTGGGGCAGTGTAGGGGGTCATGCAGGGGTGGTGTTTCAGGGTTTAGGGCAGTGCAGTGGTGTTCGGGCAGTGTAGGAGGTCGTGCAGGGGGTGGTGTTTCAGTGTTTAGGGCAGTGCAGTGGTGTTCGGGCAGTGTAGGGGGTCGTGCTGGGGGTGGTGTTTCAGGGTTTAGGGCAGTGCAGTGGTGTTCGGGCAGTGTAGGGTGTCGTGCTGAGGGTGGTATTTCAGGGTTTAGGGCAGTGCAGTAGTGTTGGGGCAGTGTAGGGGGTCGTGCAGGGGGTGGTGTTTCAGGGTTTAGGGCAGTGCAGTGTTGTTCGGGCAGTGTAGGGGGTCATGCAGGGGGTGGTGTTTCATGGTTTAGGGCAGTGCAGTGGTGTTCGGCCAGTGTAGGTGGTCTTGCTGGGGGTGGTGTTTCAGGCTTTAGTGCAGTGGTGTTCGGGCAGTGTAGGGGGTCTTGCTGGGGGTGGTGTTTCAGGGTTTAGGGCAGTGCAGTGGTGTTCGGGCAGTGTAGGGGGTCTTGCTGGGGCTGGTGTTTCAGGGTTTAGGGCAGTGCAGTGGTGTTCGGGCAATGTAGGGGGTCGTGCTGGGGCTGGTGTTTGAGGGTTTAGGGTAGTGCAGTAGTGTTCGGGCAGTGTAGGGGGTCGTGCTGGGGCTGGTGTTTCAGGGTTTAGGGCAGTGCAGTGGTTTTCGGGCAGTGTAGGTGGTCGTGCTGGGGCTGGTGTTTCAGGGTTTAGGGCAGTGCAGTGGTGTTCGGACAGTGTACGGGGTTGTGCTGGGGCTGGTGTTTCAGGGTTTAGGGCAGTGCAGTGGTGTTCGGGCAGTGTAGGGCGTTGTGCTGGGGGTGGTGTTTCAGGGTTTAGGGCAGTGCAGTGGTGTTCGGGCAGTGTAGGGGTCGTGCTGGGGCTGGTGTTTCATGGTTTAGGGCAGTGCAGTGGTGTTCGGGCAGTGTAGGGGGTCGTGCTGGGGGTGGTGTTTCAGGGTTTAGGGCAGTGCAGTGGTGTTCGGGCAGTGTAGGGGGTCATGCTGGGAGTGGTGTTTCAGGGTTTAGGGCAGTGCAGTGGTGTACGGGCAGTGTAGGGGGTCTTGCTGGGGGTGGTGTTTCAGGGTTTAGGGCAGTGGTGTTCGGGCAGTGTAGGGGGTCTTGCTGGGGGTAGTGTTTCGGGGTTTAGGGCAGTGCAGTGGTGTTCGTGCAGTGTAGGGGGTCGTGCTGGGGGTGGTGTTTCAGGGTTTAGGTCAGTGCAGTAGTGTTCGGGCAGTGTAGGGGATCGTGCAGGGGGTGGTGTTTCAGGGTTTAGGGCAGTGCAGTGGTGTTCAGGCAGTGTAGGGGGTCGTGCTGGGGGTGGTGTTTCAGGGTTTAGGACAGTGCAGTGGTGTTCGGGCAGTGTAGGGGGTCGTGCAGGGGTGGTGTTTCAGGGTTTAGGGCAGTGCAGTGGTGTTCGGGCAGTGTAGGGGTCATGCTGGGGCTGGTGTTTCAGGGTTTAGGGCAGTGCAGTGGTGTTCGGGCAGTGTAGGGGGTCTTGCTGGGGGTGGTGTTTCAGGGTTTAGGGCAGTGGTGTTCGGGCAGTGTAGGGGGTCTTGCTGGGGGTGATGTTTCAGGGTTTAGGGCAGTGCAGTGGTGTTCGGGCAGTGTAGGGGGTCTTGCTGGGGTAGTGTTTCAGGGTTTAGGGCAGTGCAGTGGTATTCGTGCAGTGTAGGGGGTCGTGCTGGGGATGGTGTTTCAGGGTTTAGGGCAGTGCAGTAGTGTTCGGGCAGTGTAGGGGGTCGTGCAGGGGGTGGTGTTTCAGGGTTTAGGGCAGTGCAGTGGTGTTCGGGCAGTGTAGGGGGTCGTGCTGGGGGTGGTGTTTCAGGGTTTAGGGCAGTGCAGTGGTGTTCGGGCAGTGTAGGGGGTCGTGCTGGGGGTGGTGTTTCAGGGTTTAGGGCAGTGGTGTTCGGGCAGTGTAGGGGGTCTTGCTGGGGGTGATGTTTCAGGGTTTAGGGCAGTGCAGTGGTGTTCGGGCAGTGTAGGAGGTCTTGCTGTGGGTAGTGTTTCAGGGTTTAGGGCAGTGCAGTGGTGTTCGGGCAGTGTAGGGGTCATGCTGGGGGTGGTGTTTCAGGGTTTAGGGCAGTGCAGTGGTGTTCGGGCAGTGTAGGGGGTGGTGAAGGGGTGGTGTTTCAGGGTTTAGGGCAGTGCAGTGGTGTTCGGGCAGTGTAGGGGGTCGTGCTAGGGTATGTGTTTCAGGGTTTAGGGCAGTGCAGTGGTGTTCGGGCAGTGTAGGGGGTCGTGCAGGGGCTGGTGTTTCAGGGTTTAGGGCAGTGCAGTGGTGTTCGGGCAGTGTAGGGGGTCGTGCTGGGGGTAGTGTTTTAGGGTTTAGGGTAGTGCAGTGGTGCTTGTGTAGTGTAGGGGGTCGTGCTGGGGGTAGTGTTTTAGGGTTTAGGGTAGTGCAGTGGTGTTTGTGTAGTGTAGGGGTCATGTTTTAGGGTAGTGCAGTGGTGTTTGGGTAGTGTAGGGGTCGTGCTGGGGGTAGTGTTTTAGGATTTAGGTTAGTGCAGTGGTGTTTGGGTAGTGTAGGGGGTCGTGCTGGGGGTAGTGTTTTAGGGTTTAAGGTAGTGCAGTGGTGTTTGTGTAGTGTAGGGGGTTGTGCTGGGGGTAGTGTTTTAGGGTTTAGGGTAGTGCAGTGGTGCTTGTGTAGTGTAGGGGGTTGTGCTGGGGGTAGTGTTTTAGGGTTTAGGGTGGTTTGCACACTTTTGTCATTGGGCTATATGTGGGCTACATCTGGGTAATATTTGTGCTACATTTGGGCTCTTTTTTCACTGGTGGCCATCTTGGAAGACTTCTTTGTTATGAAGTTTCCTAATTTCCTCATTTACTGCAGTCTCCTCAGTAGGAAATGCTTTCAGTTTTTTACTTTGATTCCATCAAGAAGACATTCAGATGTGTCACACATTTGCCATAAATTCAGAATGTTAGCACTCTAGTTGCTCATTAGATCACTGTAGTAAAGCTACTGCTCACCAAGGAGTTAACTGGAAGTCTACTGCTGGTATTGAAAGTGATTGTTTCAGTCTGCATGTCAGAATTTTCTAATGAAATAGAAGAGGATTTGAGATCTCACTTAAAACATGCACTAAATTTTCTTTTTGCAGCACTAACCATAATTTCTATGGCAAAATGAACCCCCTCATTTTGTTCCTTTTTAAATTAAATGTTTTAAGTGTTACCAGTTTATTCCAATCAAGATGGCTTCAGGTGTGCCATACTTTTGTCATAAGTAAGACTGTTAGCTCTCTAGTTGTTCTTTAGAACACTCTGGGAAGCTGCAGTAGAACACAAAGGCATCAACTGACAGGCTGCTCCTGTTGAAATATAACAGGAAGATATTTGAGATCACACTTGAAACATGTCCTAATTTTTCTTTCCAGAGCACTAACCATAATTTCTATGACAAGATGAACCCCATCATTTTGTTCCTTTTTAAATTAAATGTTTTAAGTGTTACCAGTTTATTCCAATCAAGATGGCTTCAGGTGTGCCATACTTTTGTCATAAGTAAGACTGTTAGCACTCTAGTTGTTCTTTAGAACACTCTGGGAAGCTGCAGTAGAACACAAAGGAATCAACTGACAGTCTCTGCCCTTGTTGGATGTACATGTTTTACTGAGAATGTCAGACTTCATTCTCACATGACTGAGAAAGATAATGTGAATTTACAGAAAATATGCTCTCATTTTAGCTTCTGGAGCACCTTCCAAAACTGTATGGGACAAGCATGTGAAAATAGTTTTCTCTCAAACATGATTCATGATATCCCAGCAGAAGGTTTTTCACAGGGTAAAATCACCTTAGAACACACCACAATTCCTGAAATTAGTATGGTACCATCAACAAATGAATTCTAATGTAACTAAAGTCTGTTATCACCCTTTATAGTTCTCCTTTTGGTAACCCTCAAAATCTTCGATTCACTACAATGCATTTCAATGGGGTACTATCATTTATATTGGTCCCAAGATGGCTGCCAGCAATTCCAGGATGAAGTGCTGACAGCCAATCAGATCTCACGATGACATGTGTGGTTAGGCTCCGCCCAGATATATATGTGTTTTTACTTTTGATTTTCTCAGCAACTACTGAGCGGATTTACACCATTTAACAAAAAGGGTTCTTTTTGAACCAAGAACTACCTCTTTGCCAAATTTGGTGTAATTCCGTTCAGCAGTTCGGGCTGTAGCCTTGCATAAAGTTTCCTATGGGAAATTGATTTTTGACTCTTATTTTTTAATTTCTCCGCAACTACTGAACGGATTTACACCATTTAACAAAAGGGTTCTTTCTGAACCAAGAACTACCTCTTTGCCAAATTTGGTGTAATTCCGTTCAGCAGTTCGGGCTGTAGCCGTGTCTAAAGTTTCCTATGGGAAAATGAATGGGGAAAACACGTTTTGGGACCCCCCTTTTTCTCGGCCCCGCTTGACGAATCACCCTGAGACTTTCAAGGTAGGAGCGGACCGGAGCGGGCCATAAAGTTTGAAAATTTCGCGAAGATTCGTCAAACGGCGCAAGAGTTATTTCAAATAGAATGTCGCGGATTTCCTATGGAAAATAGGTCCTAACTATAACTATCTACTGGCGACCGCCAGTAGATAATATATATATATATATATATATATATATATATATATATATATATATATATATATATATATATATATATATTCTAAACAAATGCCTGAAAGCCAGAGTTCCAAGGATTAATACAGACTTGCCTGAAGTGCCATGAGTCCTACAAAGGATAATAAATATGCTTTTAAAGTGGACAAATGGAACTGAACCCACTTAGGGTATAATGGACTTCGTGTCCCAGCATGCCGCTTTACAGAATGCGGGCCAACTATTGGTTGTAAATAAATTCAAACATGCTCATATATATCTATATATATTATATATATAAATATATATATATATAAAAGTTCAGCTGAAACACATGCCTATTTGCAAGTGCTGTCTTCAATAAAATGGAAATTCCTTATACAAAGCACTTTTGTCAACCTCCAGACAAAACTCGCACTTTCGAATCCATAAGGAATTTCCATTTTATTGAAGACAGCACTTACAAATAGAAAACGTTTTGGCTGAAGTTGCATATATATGTGTGTGGAAATCGTACCCAGTGGTGTCACCACTGGGTAGTTATAGTTTTAGTTATGATTGCTTTTCCATTCACATTGCTTTTTTTAGTTTGCTCCTAACTTTGGTGCCGTTTGATGAATCTTCACGAAAATTTCCAAAATAAAAGCAAATTCACTTCCTGAAAAATGTTGGGGTGCTCTGTCGAGCAAGAACTGAGATAAAAGGAAAAAAGGACATAAAAAAAGCAAAAATCCTCATTCATTTTCAATAGGCTTCTTTAGGCAGACCTACAACAAAAACTGCTGAATGGAAATACACAAATTTGGCGGGTAGCTAAATCTTGGTTTGCAGGTTGTGCTTTTTATTATTTACTGTAAATCCGTTCAGAAGGTTTTGATAAATTAGGGTTTAAATAAATTTGCATACCTGGACAGTTGCATCCACAAGAGTCTTGAAAGAGTCTCATGGGAGTGCCAATTTAAAAATGAAGTGTTCTGCTTGGCCCATGGAGCGTTTATTCCCCTGCGTCATCTTGCTTCCATGGGAGTGGCATTAGGAAAAAACTTTGGTTTAGATTTTTTTTTCTGAGCCGAAATTGTGCCATAACTTTTCTTTCTTATTGGGTTCTCCATCCCATTCAAGACATCCACATGCCTTTTAATTCTTGGGGTCCATAGGAGGATCTTCAATGCTCCCGAGTATACAGCTGACCCCTCGTGCAGTGCGCAGTGGCCAGCTTCATTCTGCCCTCTTCTGCCCACATTCAGGGCTGGAAGATGGTGTTGTGCTCCCAGCTCCCCTGAACATGGGCACGTGGAGCAGGAGAGACACAGGGGTATATTTACAAGCCTCTATTGCCACGGGAACGTCACTTTTTAGGACATTCCTGTGGCAATAGGGGCTTCGCCTTATTTACAAGGCAGCGTTAAGCCACTTAATGTGGCTTAACGCTGCCTTGTAAATAAGGCCCCCTTTGACACTATGGTTAGCGTGAAAGGGGAGGTGTAATGGGTGTTGCTGAGGGCGTTCCACCGCAACACCCATTGATTCTAATGCTGCCCTCTATTTACAAGGGAGGTGTAAATAGGAGGCAGCGCTAGAATTAAGACCAGGGAAAACCTGGTCTCCCCTGGCACAACGAGGAGAAATGTTTCATTTCCCCTCATTTTTGCTGTTTTCATGTGTGCTGCATTGTGCATCACACATGAAAACAGCAAAAGGCCAATGATTGTTTATGTACAGGAAGGTCCCCCTTCCTGCACATAAACAATCATGTTTTTAAAAATGCCGTTTTGCAACTTCTTTGTGTGCTGCATTAAGCAGCACACATAGAAGTTACAAAATGGCATTTAAAGATTGTTATGTGCAGGAAGGGGGACCTTCCTGCACATAAACAATCTTCCCCTGCACGGAGAAACCGTTGCACTATGGTGCAAGGGTACCTGAATTGGTGCTAGGCTGCTAAGTGTAGCGCCATCGCAGGGGGAAATGCAGGGCTGCACCATATTCTTGTAAATATGGTGCAGCCCTGCGTTTCTGAAGTGGCAGAGTGAGGCGTTAAGTCAGGAAGGCTAACGCCTCACTCCACCACTTCCCTTGTACATATGCCCCACAGAGTCATACATTGAGCACAGGGGTAGTCATCTCCTTTGGTTTCTGTCTTCTTTCTCAGGGGAATGGGGTCCCCCCAGGACAATTGCACTTGTATTGAACTTCTCGGGATAGGGTCTCCAGGTTAAGGGTTCTCTCTGGTTTGGGGACCAGCGCACATCCCCCTCTTAGAAATTCAATAATAAATTGTGCTGACCACCGGGGACTTGGCCCTCTCTGTGGGAAGTTGAAGAGATTGCCATGAAGCGTCATGCACTTGATTTCCTGCCGGGTCCCCAGGGGGACCACGCTTTAATTGCCATTTTTTCATGCCTAAGACTGCCAAATTGCTTAGAGAAGGTGCCAGTTTGCTCCTGGTGGTGAGCTTTAGCCACCAGAAGTATTTTTGTCAGGTCTCCTGGCCTTCAAAATTATTTTTGTTGTGAAGCCTAATTCTTAAGGCTCCTGTTTCTGAGCCTGTCTTTTGTCTAGGCTTCTAGTACCTGCCTTCACCCAGGGTCTTTTTCAGCAGCCCCTCAGCAGCCCGCTAGCAGAGTACCTTCCCTGTCCCACTCCCCAGGCCTCATGGCTTTGGCCGTCTTGTGGGGTACATATATGTCAGCAGCAGAGTCATTGGTCCCCTCTTGATGCGGATTACTCAGGTACATGACTAATCCACATAAGATCAAGGGGAACCCTTCAGCCCCCCCCCCCACAAGTTGGTCCATCTGGGGGTTCAGAAACAGTCTCAGTCATTGGATACTAGTTGGAATCAAAGTCCTTCAGTCCATCCTGATAGTGGTATCAGGTAGCTTAATTGTCCAGCTTGTCATTCTATCGCCATTGTCTCGCCCAGGTCCAGGAGTTCTCAAGTGTTTTACTCTAGTGCAGGGGTTTTAAGTGGAGGTGCAAAGTTATGGAAGGTGGACACCTCTGCCCAAAACTAGGGTGCCAGCTCACTTCACCCCTGTGCAAACCTTCCTGCACAGCATTCTTAAGCATTTAAAGATGGCAACTTCCAGTGGTCTATGGAAAGACCTTCCCTGGGAGCCTCAGCCCTGCCCCCTTTTGAAACAACTGCTTGATATCCTCTCCCAAAAATGTCAAAGTAAACCCCCTCCTGTGTTTGGTTCAGAGGTCTGGCCTTCCTCCTTTGTTTCTGTGGGCTTGGGCATGCCCAGGCCAGTTGAAGCATGAAGAGTTAATTAGCACATGCACATCCTCCCTACGCCTTGCTTTACCAGGAACAGGGCAAAGTACTGTCAGATGGTTCTACTGAGTGAGGAGGCCTTTGTTCCTCCTCCTGGTGGCATACTGATTAACTTGGCCCAGTAGGAGGAATGATGGCCAGAAATCTGATCATGACTAAACCAGGGAAATAGTATAATATTCCAAGTGCCATAAGGAGTTATCACAAAAGAGACAGTGGAACTACACTCGGTATATTTTTACCCTGTTATTCATACCAGACCATTAACTTTAGGCCTAAACTGTGCAGAGGTGCAGATTTCACACAAATGTATAATGCAGTGAGTACACATCATTTTCTGTATAGCACTACAGGCCTATACTATGAATGCCCACTCGCATTACTAGGCCTACCTCTAGGTCATCACCAATCCCTGAAGGGCCTCTTCTGTGACAGACTACCTGTGTGCAGATACTGGGCTGAGCTACATGGTAATCCCACCCACTCAGCCTGAACATGTGTACACATGGGTGTGGTCCCACTGTTGTATGGCTTATACTTTCTAAAGTAAAACTAGGCATTTGTTGGGTAACATAAACCTTGAACTGGTGAGAGACTCCCCAAGGAAATCATGGTAACTGATCTAGGACTCTTTCACTTAGTTACGTATGCATACCCAGAGAAATATACAAGAAAAACACAACATGCAATTTCAATACTTATTGAAGCATTGTGATTCTTGGGTAAGATACGTGCACTGCAATAATCAATAGAAGGAAACAGAATAATGTGATTAGCATTACGAGAATGGTGCAAACGATGAATAGTTCCTTCATCGAACAATTACTGGAAATCATCTCCGGTAATGCCGATTACGCAGTTCCCCAAATCTTCCTCAGTGACTTCAACCTTCACTGGTCTAATCCCAATGACCAAGCTGTTACATGCCTGAAATCCTTCTTAGATGATCACGAGTTGACCCAATATTGTGACAGGCCAACGCATAATAAAGGAGAAATCCTGGATCTCATCATCTCCAAAGGAAACACAATATCATTGAATAACATCTCCCCTTGTGACTGGTCTGACCATCACATCATCATCTTCTACATTAACCGGGTGGTGTCAGCGAGGAAGCCTCAATCGAAGAAGCTAAAGGTATGGAAAAGGGACCTTAGACATATTAATACAGCAGAACTAGCAACCCAATGTAAACTTGCCCTTTCCGCCCAAGCTGTCAAGCCAGAGGTTAACTCACTTACCGACTTTTACAACTCTACTATCTCAAGTATCATGGACTCCGTTGCACCCATCCAACAAAAAAATAAATCAACAAAACTTTCCAAACCATGGTTTAATGACAACCTAAACTCCGAACGACGCAACCTAAGGGCAACTGAACGATCTTGGAAATCCAATCCTTCCTCGGATCAACTAAAAGTCCTCAGAACAGTAAGAAGCTCCTATAACAAACAAATTAAGAGCGCCAAGACAGACTACCTCAGATCTCAACTCAACCAAGCCTCTAATCTTCCCAAGAAACTTTTTGAAATTGTTAAACAATAATCGTGTGACGCACTCACTCGTTCTGATCCAGGACACAGCTTACCCTCTTGCGACGCTTTGGCTACGTTTTTCTCTGAGAAATCGAGACTCATAAATATCGAACTGGAATCTAAAAAGGCCTCGTTACCATCCTATTGGCCTGCGCTCCCTCCATCCCCCTCTGAACAGCCCATACCAGCTAGTCTGAGCACCAAAAATAATGCCTCTTGGGACACCTTCACCCCTTTTAGCGAAAGAGACATTAACAAAATTCTTCAGAGTATTAACCCATCCAATCACTTTAACGACCCGCTACCTCCCACCATCTTCAAGGAAATAAAGGAAGTCATCACCCCCCTCTGGACAAATATTGTCAATGCCTCACTGTCTCAAGGTATGATCCCTGACTGCCTAAAAGCGGCTCAGGTTTCTCCTATTTTAAAAAAACCTAATGCTGATAGTGCAGACTTCAACAACTTCCGCCCTATCTCCAACATCACTACTCTGGCCAAACTCCTTGAAAAATGTGTCCAATCCCAACTTTGTGCTCACATTGAAAACTTCCAACTCCTTGACCATCACCAATCTGGCTTTCGGAGCGGACACAGCACTGAATCGGTTCTCATTCATGTTTTTGATGACATTTTAAAAATGCTCGACCACAATGAATCCTGCCTCCTGAACCTCCTTGACCTTTCCTCTGCATTTGACACTGTAAATCACGACAACCTACTATCAGTTCTGGAACACAGGATGGGCTTCTCTGGTCTGGTGCTGCAATGGTTCTCGTCCTTCCTCCACCACAGATCTCAAAGAATAAAGGTGAACCACTCCCTATCCCAGCCCACGCCTGTATCCATGGGTGTCCCACAAGGGTCCGCCTTATCCCCCATACTATTCAACCTATTCCTGGAACCACTTGCAAATGCACTAAACTCAATGAACATTATCTTCCACATGTATGAAGACGACACGCGACTTTACCTGAAAATCTCCTCCCCTGACAATCTCACATCACTCAACACTACCCTCATGAACACTCAAAACTGGCTAACGGAGAACCACCTCCTACTCAACACTTCCAAAACCGAATTCTTGCTCATTTCTCCTCCGAATCGTACCCCTAAGGTAGACCTCTGGTTGAACCATCTCACTGCCTTCAACTGCCCCCGTCATTATTGATTCAGCCAAATCGCTCGGAATCACCCTGGACAAGCACTTAAATTTGTAGAACCACATTAGTAATGTTTGTAAGGGTGCGAATCACCAGATGAGACTACTCAGGAATCTCAAACCTTTCCTCCCACAAGCTGACTTCAAGCGGGTGGTTCAAGCGCTGGTTTTGCCGAGGCTAGACTATGTCAGTGCTACACTATGTGGCCTCCCGAAATATACCTTGGCACCCCTTAAGGCTGTATTGAATGTGGCGGCCAGACTGACCACGGGCACAAAAAGATCTGCGCACATTTCCCCAGTTCTAAAATCTCTAAATTGGTTGCCTTTTGAAGCAAGAATACAGCTAAAGATCACCTGCCTGACTCACAAAACTCTCCATCTCAAAACCCCCAAATACCTATGCCAAAAGCTAGAACTATCTGGAGGTGGTAGACCCTCAAGAAGTGCTAACACCTTCCTTCTTAAACCACAGATATTTCGCAAAAAGAGAACTTGTCAAAGAGCTTTCTCTGGCTCCGCTCCACGGATCTGGAACTCTCTCCCTCCTGAAATTCGCAGACTCACCTCCACGGTTACCTTCAAAATGGAAGTAAAACGATTCCTTATGTGCAAGTTCTTACCCTAATTTGGCTCTTATCATTTGCTTAAAGATACTGGACTTATATCCTCATCTCTTATATGGATGTTTTATATCCCCTGACCTTATCTTTTATTCCCCTCCCAGTCCTGCTATTTATATATATATATATATATATTTATATTATCTACTGGCGGTCGCCAGTAGATAGTTATAGTTAGGACCTATTTTCCATAGGAAATCCGCGACATTCTATTTTAAATAACTCTTGCGTCGGTTGACGAATCTTCGCGAAATTTTCAAACTTTATGGCCCGCTCTGGTCCGCTCCTACCCTGAAAGTCTCAGGGTGATTCGTCAAGCGGGGGCCGAGAAAAAAGGGGGTCCCAAAACATGTTTTCCCCATTCATTTTCCCATAGGAAACTTTAGACACGGCTACAGCCCGAACTGCTGAACGGAATTACACCAAATTTGGCAAAGAGGTAGTTCTTGGTTCAGAAAGAACCCTTTTGTTAAATGGTGTAAATCCGTTCAGTAGTTGCGGAGAAATTAAAAAAATAAGAGTCAAAAAATCAATTTCCCATAGGAAACTTTAGACACGGCTACAGCCCGAACTGCTGAACGGAATTACACCAAATTTGGCAAAGAGGTAGTTCTTGGTTCAGAAAGAACCCTTTTGTTAAATGGTGTAAATCCGTTCAGTAGTTGCTGAGAAAATCAAAAGTAAAAGTACATATATATCTATGGCCGCGTCGGATTCGCGCACCCTCCCGATCACGAGCTGTCTGCTAATTGGCTGTCAACACTCCAAACCAGGAAGTGTTGGCAGCCATCTTGTTCCTTGGTAGAACCGAGGAACAAGAAAGCAGTAAAAAGTGCGCAAAACGCACAAAGGGGGCAGGGTAGAAACACCCTGACCCCTAGGTCTGCTCAGGGGTCCCACAAGGACCCCCTGGGCAAAAGCATTTTTTTTTTTTTAAATCGGCAGGATGCGCTCAGGGTGCGCGGATCCTGCCGATAAAAAATCGAAGCGCGGTCTCCGCGCTTCGATGTTAATTGCCCCCGGGTGGGCCAAGTCCCGGGGGCATGCTAGGGGGTGTTTATTTTATGTATGGGGGCCTCTAAGGGCCCCCAAGCCCCGGGGACCACCACCCCCGGGGCTTTATCATAAATGGTGCGGGAGGGCTCTGAGCCCTCCCGCAGCCCCGAGGACCGCCACCTCCCAGGGGCCTTTTTTTTTTTAAAACCTGTGTGGGGGCTCCAGCCCCCACATGCCCCGGGGACCACCACCTCCCGGGGCACTAAGAAAATTGAAAATGGGGGTCCGTTTTGGACCCCAAGCCCCGGGGACCACCACCTCCCCGGGGCTTGCAAAATGTAGGGAGGGGGCCGCGCGGCCCCCCTCCTGGAGCCCTTGATGGCCCTGGGGACCGCCACCCCCTAGGGCCGGCTCCTGCAGTGTCCCGGGTGCCTACCCCCGGGACACTGCTGTTTGCTATGACAGGACGGGAGCCTCGCGGCTCCCGCCCTGTCATAGCAAACTTGGTTTGCATTTTGAAAGAGAGAGCAGGAAACCTGCTCTCTCTTTCAAAATGCAAAGAGAGCGACCCCTGACCTTGACTGGTAGGTCGCTCCCCCACCACACAGCTCCGTCTGTGTGCCCTGCTGCTGCCCCTGATTGTGCTCGTTTTTTTCCTTTCTGTGCCCCCTTGCTGCCCCTGATTGTGCTCGTTTTTTCCTTCCTGTGCCCCCTTGCTGCCCCTGATTGTGCTCGTTTTTTCCTTCCTGTGCCCCCTTGCTGCCCCTGATTGTGATCGTTTTTTCCTTTCTGTGCCCCCTTGCTGCCCCTGATTGTGATCGTTTTTCCTTTCTGTGCCCCCTTGCTGCCCCTGATTGTGCTCGTTTTTCCTTTCTGTGCCCCCTTGCTGCCCCTGATTGTGCTCGTTTTTTCCTTTCTGTGCCCCCTTGCTGCCCCTGATTGTGATCGTTTTTTCCTTTCTGTGCCCCCTTGCTGCCCCTGATTGTGATCGTTTTTTCCTTTCTGTGCCCCCTTGCTGCCCCTGATTGTGATCGTTTTTTCCTTTCTGTGCCCCCTTGCTGCCCCTGATTGTGATCGTTTTTCCTTTCTGTGCCCCCTTGCTGCCCCTGATTGTGATCGTTTTTCCTTTCTGTGCCCCCTTGCTGCCCCGGATTGTGATCGTTTTTCCTTTCTGTGCCCCCTTGCTGCCCCTGATTGTGATCGTTTTTCCTTTCTGTGCCCCCTTGCTGCCCCTGATTGTGATCGTTTTTTCCTTTCTGTGCCCCCTTGCTGCCCCTGATTGTGCTCGTTTTTCCTTTCTGTGCCCCTTGCTGCCCCTCATTGTGCTAGTTTTTTCCTTTCTGTGCCCCCTTGATGCCCCTCATTGTGCTAGTTTTTTCCTTTCTGTGCCCCCTTGATGCCCTGATTGTGCTCGTTTTCCCTTCTGTGCCTGTTTCCCACCGCTGCGCCCCTGCGGCCCCGCCCCCTCACTGCCCATTCGCTGCCCCATTCCCTGCTCCTCCCTCCCACCTCCCCATTTATGGCGGCCGCTGTGCGGCCGCGCCGCTGGCGCGCCAAAGGCGCGCCTAAGGCAAGCCCGTCTGCGCCCGTCCGCGCCGTGGCCGCGCCCAGCGCCAGACCCCCTGGTCCGGGCATCCCCCGCGCCCGCCACATCAACAGACGCCGATACGACGCCAGCACCCTCCACGCACTCAACCCCGGAAAAGATCACGCTTGCTACCAGGCCACCCGAAGCGCACCCAAGGGCCCTTCACCTGCCGGAACTGCAGCTTTGCCAGCACCCGCCCCGCCAAACCACCGCCCAGGAAAGAACCCAACTACCTCAGATGCATCCTCCTCAACACCCGCTCCGCCCGCAAACACGCCATCGAACTCTGGGACCTTCTCGACTCAACCTCCCCAGACGTCGCATTCCTGACGGAGACCTGGCTGAATCCCGCTTCAGCCCCCGACATCGCCATTGCCATCCCGGACGGATACAAGATCACCCGCAGGGACCGCACCAACGGAGTCGGAGGAGGCATTGCCATCGTCCACAGGAACACCCTCAGAGTCTCAACCAACACCAACGACACCCTCAGCACCGCCGAACACATGCACTTCCAGATCCACACCGATCCCAACACCACCCTCAGAGGAACCCTCATCTACAGACCCCCCGGACCCCGACCACAGTTCAGCGATTCCATCGCTGACTTCGTCAGCACACACGCCATCGCCTCCATGGACTACATCCTCCTCGGGGACCTGAACTTCCACCTCGAGAACAACAAGGACACCAACTCCACCACCCTGATCGACAACCTCGCCACCCTCGGACTCAGACAGCTCGTGACTACATCCACCCACGTCGCCGGCCACACGCTAGACTCCATCTTTTCCGCAAGCCCACACGTCTCCTTCAACCACACCTCCGAACCCCACTGGACTGACCACCACTGCATCCACTTCACCTACAGGAAGCCCACCACGCACCACCGCACCGAACAAATGCCTCGCCGCTGCTGGAGCAGAGTCACGGAAGACCAGCTAACCACAACCCTCGCCCTGAGCCCACCCGCCGAACCCTCCGACCCCGACACCGCCGCCCGCAACCTCAGACAGTGGATTGACGACTGCGCCAACACCCTCGCCCCGCTCAAGAATCCACCCAACAGCCACACCAGCAAGAAAGCCACCTGGTTCACCGAAGACCTCCAGGCCTCCAAACGAACATGCCGAAAACTGGAGAAGATCTGGCTCCACGAACGGACAGCGGACAGCTACGCCGCCCACAAGAGCGCCACCCGCAATCACCATCACCTCATCAGATCCGCCAAAAGGGCCTCACTCAAAGACCGCCTAGACAACAACGCACACAACAGCAAAGAGCTCTTCAATATCGTGAAGGAACTCTCCAACCCCAGCTCCAACACCAACGACATCCAGCCGTCGCAAGACCTGTGCGACTCACTGGCCACCTCCTTCCACCGCAAAATCGCCGACGTCCACGACAGCTTCAACACCACGACCGCCCCGGCAACCACCGAGACCACTGCCCACACAACCACCAACCGCCTGCTCTCCTGGACCAACATCAACGACGAGGACACCAGCGAGATCATGAACACCATCCACTCCGGTTCACCGCTAGACCCGTGCCCTCACCACATCTTCAACAAAGCCAGTACAGCCATCGTGCCCCATCTTCGGAAAATAATCAACATCTCCTTCGAGACAGCAACCTTCCCGGAAAGCTGGAAGCACGCCGAGATCACCGCCTTACTCAAGAAACCCAAGGCAGACCCCAAGGACCTCAAGAACTTCCGACCCATCTCTCTGCTCCCGTTCCCCGCGAAGGTCACCGAGAAAATCGTCAACAAACAACTGACCCGCTACCTCGAGGAGAACAACATCCTGGACCCTTCCCAGTCCGGCTTCCGCAGCAACCACAGCACCGAAACCGCCCTCATCGCCGCCACCGATGACATCAGGACCCTGCTAGACAACGGAGAAACAGCAGCCCTCATCCTCCTGGACCTATCAGCCGCCTTCGACACGGTCTGCCACCACACACTACGAACACGCCTTCACGACGCCGGGATCCAAGAGAAGGCCCTGGACTGGACCACATCCTTCCTTTCCGGCAGAACACAAAGCGTCCGCCTCGCCCCCTTCCGATCCAAGGCCACCAAGATCATCTGCGGCGTACCCCAAGGATCCTCCCTCAGCCCAACGCTGTTCAACATCTATATGGCACCCCTCGCCCACGTCGCCCGACAGCACAACCTCAACATCATCTCCTACGCCGACGACACCCAGCTGATCCTCTCCCTCACCAAAGACCCTCACACCGCCAAAGCCCACCTCCACGAAGGAATGAAGGCCGTCGCCGAATGGATGAGGACCAGCCGCCTGAAGCTGAACTCGGACAAGACGGAGGTCCTCATCCTTGGTTCCAACCCTTCAGCCTGGGACGACTCCTGGTGGCCAACATCACTGGGAACAGCCCCGCCACCCACCGACCACGTACGCAACCTAGGGGTCATCCTCGACTCCACCCTCTCCATGACTAAGCAGGTCAACGCCGTTTCCTCATCCTGCTTCAACATCCTCCGAATGCTCTGCAGGATCTTCAAGTGGATCCCCACCGAAACAAGAAAAACAGTCACCCAGGCCCTCGTCACCAGCAGGCTGGACTACGGAAACGCCCTCTACGCAGGAACGACGGCTAAGCTCCTGAGACGTCTGCAACGCATCCAGAACGCCTCTGCACGTCTTATCCTCGACATCCCCCGACGCAGCCACATCACACCCCACCTGAGAGACCTGCACTGGCTCCCTGTCAACAAGAGGATAACCTTCAAGCTCCTCACCCACGCACACAAAGCACTCCACAACTCCGGACCAGCCTACCTCATCAGACGACTCAGCTTCTACACCCCCACCCGCCAGCTCCGCTCGACCAGCCTCGCCCTCGCCACAGTCCCCCGCATCCGGAAAACGACCGCCGGCGGCAGATCCTTCTCCCACCTCGCCGCCAAGACCTGGAACACCCTCCCCACCAACCTCCGACAGACCCAAGACCTACTGGCCTTCAGAAGACTCCTCAAGACCTGGCTCTTCGATCAGTAGCAGCACCACCCCCCTCTTCCCTCAGCGCCTTGAGACCCTCGCGGGTATGTAGTGCGCTTTATAAGTGACATGATTGATTGATTGATTGAAACCAATTGCTTTTCCACATGGGGAGCAGCATCTTAGCTGCTCCCCATGTGGAAAAGCAATGCCGGCTCCCATAGGACGCGGGGAGCCGGCGGGACTGTGGGGGGATTGGGGACCCCCCCACAGTCCCCAACCAGAGGCCAGGCCCCGGGGGATGGGGTCCCCGGGGCCATAAGTGGCTTGGAAGGGGGGCCACGCAGCCCCCCTCCCCAAATAAAAATTAAATAAATAAATAAAAAAAATAAGGGCAAGGCCGGCCCCGGGGGATGGGGTCCCCGGGGCCTTAAATGGCCTGAGGAGGGGGGCCACGCAGCCCCCCTCCATATTTTTTATTTAAAAAACAGGGCATGCCCCAGGGGATGGGGTCCCCGGGGCCAATAGAGGCCCAGGGAAGCGGGGCCACGCGGCCCCCTTCCCGTTTTAAAAAATAAAATAAAAAAATAAAACAAAAAAAAATGCTCAGGCCCCGGGGGATGGGGTCCCCGGGGCCAAAAGTGGCTGAGGGAAGGGGGGCCACGCAGCCCCCCTCCCATAAAAAAACAACAAAAAAACGGCATCGTGCCGGAGGCCCCGCCCCCTCCCTGCAGTACTCTGCAAACGCGCCCCCTGGCGCGTTTTAAGAAGGGAAGTAATTCCCCTTGAATACTGGGGTCCCTGGGAGCCAACTAGCCCACCAGGAACCTCCAGTATGCGCCAGGGGCTGCCTTGCAGAGAGGTGTACAGAGGCCACGCCCTTTTACACCTCTCTGCAACGCAGCTCTGTGGCGCTTAATGGAGGTAGCTGGTGGGCTAGTTGCACCCCAGGGACCCTCAGGATTCAAGGGGAGTTAATCCCCCGACTTAAAACGCGCCACGGGCGCGTTTGCACAGTGGTGAAGGGAGGGCGGGGCCTGAGGTGACATGTGTGCAAACAGGCCCCGTGGCGCGTTTTAAGATGGGGAATTAAATCCCCTTCAATCCTGAGGGTCCCTGGGGCCAACTAGCCCAACAGGTACATCCAGAAAGCGCCACAGAGCTGCCTTGCAGAGAGGTGTAAAAGGGGTGTGGCCTCTCTACACGTCTCTGCAACGCAGCCCCTGGCGCATACTGGAGGTTCCTGGTGGGCTAGTTGGCCCCTAGGGACCCTCATGATTCAAGGGGACTTAATCCCCCAACTTAAAACGCGCCACGGGGCGCGTTTGCACAGATGTCACCTCAGGCCCCGCCCCTCCCTTCACCATTGTGCAAATATTCCTCTAAAATCTGCCGAACTACGAATTCTGATTTACTCACCTGTTATCAGGAGAGACCTCAGTGCTGCATCTTTCAGCCCAGTACTAATCCTGAAAAGTAATTTTAACCGTACATACCAGTAACTTGAATTTCCTTCCATAGGATATCATTGCCTGCTTTTTGCTGAAAAAGTTTCTAAGTGTTGATTTTTGAAACATACAAATATTCCTCTAAAATCAGCCGAAATACGAATTCCGATTTACTCACCTGTTATCAGGAGAGACCTCAGTGCTGTATCTTTCAGCCCAGTACTGGTCCTGAAAAGTAATTTTAACCGTACTTACCAGTAACTTGAATTTCCTTCCATAGGCTAACATTGACTGGTTTCACTTGGAAATTTTTCTAAGTGTGGAGTTTTGGAACTTTAAAATATTCCTCTAAAATCAGCCGAAATACGAATTCCGATTTACTCACCTGTTATCAGGAGAGACCTCAGTGCTGCATCTTTCAGCCCAGTACTGATCCTCAAAAGTAATTTTAACCGTACTTACCAGTAACTTGAATTTCCTTCCATAGGATATCATTGCCTGCTTTTTGCTGAAAAAGTTTCTGTGTTGATTTTTGAAACATACAAATATTCCTCTAAAATCAGCCGAAATACGAATTCCGATTTACTCACCTGTTATCAGGAGAGACCTCAGTGCTGTATCTTTCAGCCCAGTACTGGTCCTGAAAAGTAATTTTAACCGTACTTACCAGTAACTTGAATTTCCTTCCATAGGCTAACATTGACTGGTTTCACTTGGAAATTCTTCTAAGTGTGGAGTTTTGGAACTTTAAAATATTCCTCTAAAATCAGCCGAAATACGAATTCCGATTTACTCACCTGTTATCAGGAGAGACCTCAGTGCTGCATCTTTTAGCCCAGCACTGACCCTGAAAAGTAATTTTAACCGTACTTACCAGTAACTTATATTTTCTTCCATAGGAATCCATTGTCTGGTTTTCAGCAGAAAAGTTTCAAAGTGTCAATTTTCACAAACTACAAATATTCCTTAAAAATCGCCTGTATGACTTAAACGCATTCTTTCAACTGTTTACAGGAGATGCACCAGTGCTGGATCCAGGATCCAACACTGAGTAAGAAAAAGTAACGATAACAGTTTTTACCTGCTAAGTGAATTTCCTTCCATAGGATAACATTGGTGATTCTATGAGAAAAAGTTTCAGTGTCAACTTTTAAAATACAATAATATTCCTTAAAAATCACTACTGTAACCAAAACGCTTTTACTCAACTGTTTACAGGAGATGTCCCAGGACTGAATCTAGGATCCAGTCCTGTGGTTAGAAAAGTAATCCATAAAGTAACTAATTGCATTTAACTAGAAATTCACATTGAGCTGAATGTTGCATTGTGTTTGAAAATGTGTTGCCCATTGCAACAACTGTAACTACTGTACTTAAAAGTCTATTGCCTATGTGCAAAGTATTTAAACTAAAGTAATTCATTCTGAGAAAGTATTTTTTGTAATGTATAATGTAATTACAATGTAATTTAAAAAATAAAATATGTAAAAAAAAATTGTTTCTAAAAATGTAGTAAATCAGTATGAAAAAAATAAATATAACAATTAATACATTTAAAAATTGTCATTTACAAAACCTTTGAAATTCACTGAAAAAACCGTAGGTTTCAGACATGTTATAGTTAGGAATTAGCATTTAAAAAACCTTTGAAATTCACTGAAAAAACCATAGGTTTCAGACACGTTATAGTTAGAAATTAGCATTTAAAAAACCTTTGAAATTCACTGAAAAAACCATAGGTTTCAGGCACGTTATAGTTAGAAATTTGCATTTAAAAAACCTTAGAAATTCACTGAAAAAACCATAAGGTTTTAGGGACAGTTATAGTTAGTTGGACATTGCACTCGTACAAAACCCGTGAAATTCCCCGTTATAGTTAGTTCAGGTAACTATAACTCGCGCCCCGCAATGCACTGCTGATGACGTCACATATTACATCACTCATGACATGGTCAGTGACATCACTGATGACATCACTGATGACATCTCAAATGACATCACTGATGACATCACTGATGACATCATCCATGTGAGAATTTAATGCATCTTCTCACACCCTAATATAAGTTTTGAAACACCCACTCTAAATTACAGACTGCCATTCTCAAAACCATACACACTCCAATACCAATAAGTACATACCCACTCACTGATTCTTAGGTCTACACACACACATCTACTCACTCACCCGTACAGTCACTCATACTTACAGTCACTCAGTACAGGACTATCATATGCACTCATACACCTATATAAACACTCACACAACGCAACTCATCCATAGAGGTACTCACACACCTAGTCAGTCATGCAAATAATTAATCACACTCCAATTTACTCACCTATACAGTTATACACACCAGCTCACTTACTCATAAAAATACTAGCACATTCTTACGCTCCTATGCAATCACTGATGCAAGCACACACTCATCCATATAGCCTCTCTCACAATCACACACTCTCACTTATAGCCATTTATATACTCCAACACACATATATACTGCCTTTCACATATGTAGTTACTCACACATGTACCACTGAGATATACATTCAATCACTAACACACCCATACACACACTCACCCACCCATACAGTCCATCACAGACGCACTCTTGAAACCATGCACCCAGTGAATCACCCACTCACACATCTATGCACAGAGTCACACTCACCCCACCCACACAAACACTGAGGCACCCATACAGATACTCAGAGAACCAATCCATAACCCATATAGACACTCATTTAGCTAGTCAGAAACCCATGCAGCTGCTTACACAACAACAGACAGACGGATACAGACATTCACACAGTTTAGTCACTCACCCATGCATCCAGTAAGATATGTTTAATCACTCACTTATAGACTCAGTCACGCACCTACTAAATCATCCATTCAGACACTTATACACCCACTCATTCTTCAATACGCCTTTCCCTATATATATTAAACATATTTAAACTTTACACAAACACACAGTCACTGGATGATGTCATCAGTGATGTCATTTGAGATGTCATCAGTGATGTCATCAGTGATGTCACTGACCATGTCATGAGTGATGTAATATGTGACGTCATCAGCAGTGCATTGCGGGGCGCGAGTTATAGTTACCTGAACTAACTATAACGGGGGAATTTCACGGGTTTTGTACGAGTGCAATGTCCAACTAACTATAACTGTCCCTAAAACCTTATGGTTTTTTCAGTGAATTTCTAAGGTTTTTTAAATGCAAATTTCTAACTATAACGTGCCTGAAACCTATGGTTTTTTCAGTGAATTTCAAAGGTTTTTTAAATGCTAATTTCTAACTATAACGTGTCTGAAACCTATGGTTTTTTCAGTGAATATATATATATATATATATATATATATATATATTTATATATATATATATATATTTATATATATATATATATTTTTTTTTTTTCTGGTTTTTCTGTTTCCTCAACTATTATACTGCTTTGTTGTGACCTTTGTAACTGTTTCCTTTGATTTGTATTTGATGCCTGCCTGACCATCCTTAATTGTGAAGCGCTCTGATATCCTTCGGGATCATGTTTGCGCTATATAAAACTTTATAAATGAAAAAATAAAAAAAATAGTTCAACCATTTTGCTTATTACAGAGAATGTAGGGTTGCATACAAGCAGTGTAATAAAATGTACTTCTACCTAGTGTATTCTAACTTATCATGTCTAATGTGAGTGAATCTACCAAATCCCTATCGGTGGTCAAACTCCCCTTTACCTGTAGGTTAGTGTCAGCAAGCTACCCTTCTTGGTGTAGAGTTGGACAGCATCCCTTGCATGAGATAACAGGAAACAGCTGAGCTGGAATTCCAGCATGGACCGACCTCTCAGTGACAGCGAAATGCTCCTCTGCCTAAAGAAAGCCTTGATGTCATACCAATCCAAAATATCTTTATTCGACAAATATGTCATCAAAGCATACTTACAAATATGATATGTAAAAGGTTTAAAAAATTATCATAAATACTATAAAACTGTACGTATTTACAGAGTGGTCACAATGTTGAAGCATCAGAACCTTGTTACCTTTGTTCATTTCATCATCATTTATATCACCAGCCACCTTTTGTATATTCAAAAACTACAATTCATAAAATAAAAAAGATAAAAACACAATAAAAACAGCCCTTAGTCAGAAGAGAGGTCATGTGATCTGATTGCCCAGACCCAATTTAGATACTTTGCCATGGCTACGGCAATAGTGCTAGTTGTGTCAGTACGTAATAATCTTAGAGCAACTTCTGACCTTCTTGTGCCTAGAGATCTATAAATGGGCTTCAGCCATACTCGTCGGGGGGTAGCATAAGCTGGACAAACAAATAATACATGGGCTATAGACTCCTGGTGGGTAGAGCAAGTGGGGCAGGTATTAGTTTCAATATTTCCCCATCTTGCTGTAAAAGATCTTACCGGCAAAGTACCCACCCTAAATTGAAAGTAAAGCTTCCTTGCATGTGGCTTGGTGATAATATCCCAATACTGTTCAAAAGTCGGTACTGGTTTGGCAACAAGGAATGTCCCTGTAAGTGAGGAGGAATCACTAGTCCTGTAGGCACCTTGGACCACCCATTCCCAATATTTTGCTTTTAATACTGCTTTCGTGGGGAATTGCGTACCTGCCGGGTTTTCCCATAAATGAGCCATCCCAAGATTGATCAAGGAAGCTCTAATCCCCCGCAGCCATTTAATATTATGAAAACAGTCAGCTTTAATTACATCCAAAAGGCCTGCAGCATAGTTAGTCAGCTCAGGGGTACACCAGATTCTCCGCCAATAGAGCAAGGGATGCAGTCTTGCTCTATCTACCATTGCCTTCTTGCCTAGATCGTATAGCAGTGGGCGTACCGGAGTACTTTGGGGTAGACCAGTAATCTTGCGGAGAAACCTGTTTTCTTCTGTTGTTAATTGTGAAAGGTTCTCAAAACCCCAGAGCTCGGCCCCATATAAAACAGAACTGACCACCTTCAAATCATATATTTGCAGTACTGGGCTTATTGGTTTTGTAAAGGAGGAGCTAAACTCAGATTGTAAAACACCGGCCTGCTGCCGGTGTTTTAGTGAAGCCAGGTTGAGTTGTCACTTCCAGCTAAGGTCTCTCTGCAGGGTAACCCCCAAATAAACAAAGTCAGTGACTTGTTCCAAGGGCCCATTATTCAACACAATGCCACCCTTGAATGCTTTGTGTGGATTAAAAGTCATACATTTTGTTTTCGACACGTTGATTTCCAAGCCCCTTAATTGACAAAATTCTTCAAATCGATTAAGGGCTCACTGCAAACTGCTTGGCGTTTTTGATATAATCAACGTGTCGTCTGCAAACATTAAAATTGGTATTTTAACACCAGCCAATACAGGGGCATCAGACGAAATGGTGGCTAAAAAATCTGCAATCCTATTTATAAAAAGGGAAAATAATGTGGGAGCCATTACACACCCTTGTCGCACACCTCTCTCTATGGGAAATGGAGTAGTAACTTCCCCCTGAACTCCCCAGCGAATCTGGGCGAAGTTATCCTCGTGAAGTCTTATTATAAGGGTTAATAGCTCCGGAGACATTCCCATTTCTTGTAAAACAGACCAAAGTTTACTACGGGAGACGAGGTCAAAAGCCGATTTAAGATCCACAAAGGCAGCATAAAGGCTGCCCTTGTTCAGGACCACCGTCTTCCAGTACAGCATAATAAAGCAAAATACCTGGTCAATGGTACTGGTACTTGCCCTAAAGCCTGCCTGTAAAGGGGACAAACTTTCTCTCTCTTCCACCCAGTCCTGTACTTTATTCAAAACTAGACGCCCAATTATCTTTTGGAGTGAGTCTATCAGACTAATAGGTCTGTAATTACCTGGCTGGGCTTTGTCCCCCTTTTTAAACACGGGAATAATCTCCGCCCCTTTCCACGAAACAGGGACTGGGGCACCCTGAGCAATTGCGTTCGCCACTATCGCAATATAATGGCACCATTTGACTTTTTCATGCAGATATATGTCCGGCGGTATGCCATCTGGGCCCGGTGCTTTTCCTCCTGTGACTGTCCCCAGAGCCAAGCTAACATCAGCATCTTCAAAAACTATGCCTGTATAGTACCGGGCCGAGGGCTTCTCTTCCATTCCCTCCCCTGGACTGCGTGCATATTGGGGCTTGAAGTGAGTAACCCATTGCTCCTGTGAGACGTGGTTTTGCGGCTGGGTTGGCAAACCACCCCTATCCCACTTAGCTATGTTCCAAAACTGTTTGGATTTTTTATTTGCACATGCTAATTTAAGTTCCTGCCATCTAGCCTCATCCCAGGATTTTTTGCCTTCACTTGTGCTCTTCGGTAACTATACCGTAGTTGCCGTACTGCACAAGGATTTCCCTCCTTGATCGCAACTCCTAGTTTTCTACGCACCTCTTTACATTCAATGTTAAACCGCTGTGGGCCTTTCCTGGAATATACTCTCTTGGTCTTATGGTATCTAATAAAATAAGAGCGTAGTTTGGCGAAAAACCTGACATGAGTGCCAATCACCGGGTCAGGAACAGATGAATTTACCATACAAAGTTCCAGCTCTGAGATCGCCCCTACAACGTCTATAGATATAGAGGCTAAAGCTTCAGGGTGCTCAAGTATATTGGCCCATTTTAGACGTCTCATATCGTTTGATGGAACCACATCCCTCGTGAGCAAATTATTCTCTGAACGCGTGTTTTCCTGTTGCGGTAAGAGGTCAAGGGTTGCACATAGGGGGTTGTGGTCACTCTCCGGCCGGTCTCTTACAGCCATATCCCTTACAGCATGCCACAGTCGCAAGTTGATTAACAAGTAATCTATGCGACTAGCACAACGACCATTATTAAAAGTATTTGCTCCATGCCTATCGGACATGGATCTGCCATTCGCTGCCCGTAGCCCCTTCTCAAGACAAGTCGCATTAATTTGAATTGCCACATCAGACCATTTCTTTACCGATGGCAGTTCTAATTTTGGAATCCCCCATTGCTCATCAACCTCTGCAATAAAATCACAGTATTCAAGGGTAAGGGGCTCAAAAGTCACATTAAAGTCCCCTGCAATCAGAATGTTTGAGTCAAAGGAGTGTAGGTCTATTAGGTTGTCTAAAGCCGCTATAACTTCAGACTTTTTCCCCTTTGAACTCCTAGCGTAAATATTATAAACATCCACGACCCCTGATTGACCCCACTTCAACCTGATCGCAATGATGTCATTACTTTGTGTTTCAAGAATCTCGATCTTAAAGCCAGCGGCTTGGCGGACCCAGATTACCAATCCCCCTGATGGTCGACCCTTACCCTTGATGTCATACATATATTAACATCCTCCATGTTACGATGCCGAAGCCTCAGTCAGGCTACTGCTGTTTATTCTATTGCCGAGCAAATAACAACATCTTGCATGCTGAACTTACCCCTTGTACAGAATATTGAGGGTGTTCTGATAGAGTACCTACGAAGTGGTATTGTAAGCAAAACTGAGTTTGAAGAATGTTATTGTGTGTGTGCATGCAAATGAATGTGTGTCAAATGTCACCGTGTTTAGGGAGAGAAGGCAACTTAAGAACATGAGCATGTAAAAATGGGATTTCTTAACCAGGCCTAATCCCTCCACATGACACAGTGTTCACATGTAACCAGCGCAGTTTTCTTACCCAGATGAACAGCTGCAGTCTTATTTTTAAATGCAGATACTGGTGATTAGCTCTCTTAGGGCCTGATGTATGACCATTCCATTTTGTGAGTTGCAAATTATGACTTTTTGCGACTTTCAATTTATGACTCGCAAAATGGAATGTACAACAGTGTCTCAGACAGTGTTTGCGATTCCTAATGGGGTCGCTAAAGACCTACCTCATTAATATTAATGAGGTAGGTTGCAATTTGCGACCCCTTAGGAATCTCACATATTGCAGGGATGGTGGCCTGCTCAGGACAGCAGACCTCCATGTCTGTGTTTGCTTTTTTAAATTAAGCAACTCTTTTTCCAAAAGCAGACCGTTTTCTTAAAAAAAAAAACATGATGCATTTAAAAGAAAAAAATGAAAAGTTTTCTTTTCATTTCATAAGGGCAGGCAGTGGTCCATGGGACCACAGCCTACTCTTAAACAATATTTTTGTATACATTCACAAAGGGAAGGGGTCCCCTGGGGACCCCTTCCCATTTGCAACTGGCTTACCACCTACTTGAAGTAGGTGGTAACTGCAATTGTTTTGTGACCACATTTGCAGTCACAAATCAATCATACTTACTAGTGTGGCTCGCTAGTAAGAAGGGACGCCCTTGGCACGCCCCTTCCTAATAGCGACTCACAAACTCGATTTAGCGAGTTGGTAATAAATTACCGACTCGCAAAATGGGGTTTGTAAATTCCACAACTCTTTTTAGCGGTCGCAAACGGGCTGATTTACTGTTTGCAACCGCTAGAAGGGTTGTACCTCTGGCCCTTAGTTCCATAGATTTTATCATGAGTGAGACTCAGGGAGGGAGACTTCCAGAGACAGTGGGAGGTGGTGAAGTGTATCAAGTTTGGGAGTGGTCTGATTGTACGTCCTTAGTCCTAAAGATTTTGTCTCTTTTCAGTGGTGTTACATAGGGATAGGAGATTGTACTGAAGATGACACAGCTGCTGTTGCTGGCAAACACCAGTACTTCAATGTCATTTCTGAAACTGGTTTCAAGAAGTTATGGAGATATGGACTAATGCTCATTAGTAGTGAGAGTTCCAGTTTCTTGCTGCCTGCATCTTTTTATCTAACTTGGTCTTGAAGGAAAGATTTCTCTGAGTATAGACCCTGAATATTTTGGGGTTGTCCAGAAGTTGTGTTAGCTACAAGCCCTTTTTGATCCTGCATTCTTCTGTTGTCAATTCCCAATAAAGATGAACTCCCTTTTTAGCGTTCAGTTTCAAGTATACCTTTGACATTCGGGCTGAAATGGTGGAGAGACAATATTACCAGTAGTCAATGATCATGTTAGCTGAGACTTTTCATAATGGTTGTTTCATCAGCATTCTGTTGGATTTTGATATTCTAGTTACCTAGGAATATGCTGCTTTGTAGCAGTTCAAGACAGAAGCTTTTCATGCCCTCAATGTCATCAGGATTTGCACTGATCTGGAGGCTTTCATCAGTATAATACAAATAGGATGGAAACCATTGCATTCCAGTGGCACCAACATCTATCCACTTAGTGTTTTGAATAGGATATGATGGTTAACTGATCATTACTTGGCCAAAGTCTTCTGGGAAATCTAGTGATGTATTTATATAATGATAATTGGAGGGGAGTTGGTGCAAGAATATCTCTATTACTATATGGGGTGTTGCTGTTAGGGGGGTCATACAATTAGTGGGTAAAGGTGTTCTTGTGCACTGTAAAAGTACAATTAAAAATGGAGGATTTTCAGACAAAACCTCCTATCCATCTGGTCTCAACAGTATGTTCCATTTGATCTTAGGAAGTTTCTCCACTCGTAATAATTTAATTAACAAAGACTTCAAGGTATCAAAGAACTGTTGAGATGGTCATATCAGCATATTTAGAAATATGCTGAGAAATCTCAGTCAGGTTTCAGGGTGGCCCACAGTACCGAGACAGCACTGGTAGAGGTAACAGACAACATTAGGCTAGCTTTGGACAGACAACAGTCAACAATCCTTGTCCTGCTTGACCTATCCGCCGCCTTTGACACCATCTCCCATAGCATTTTAGAACATCGGCTTTGGGAGATTGGTGTCAGGGGGAATGCCCTAAAATGGCTTAAGAGTTACCTAACAGACCGAGTTATAACGGTACAGGTGGGCAACACTGTGTCATGTAACAGACCGGTCAAGATGGGAGTGCCACAGGGCTCCACCCTGAGCCCGACTCTCTTTAATATTTACATGACGCCGTTGGCCAAAGTGATCAGATCTTATGGTTTTGATGTTGTGTCATATGCCGATGACACGCAGATCTTGGTCACTCTTGGACCAGACACATTAGAAACAAAGCAGCGTTTCAAAGAATGCATGTCCCACGTTGATAGGTGGATGAGTACAAATCACCTTCAACTAAATGGAGGCAAGTCTGAGATCATGCTTTTTGGCAAGGCTCAGGAACATTGGTCTCATGACTGGTGGCCCCTGAACCATGGCCCTTGTCCAACACCCAAACCGATGGTACGGAACCTAGGTTTTTATATGGATAATCAATTATCAATGAAAAGCTCTTGCTTTGGAGTGATGCGTAGCTTACGAAAGGTCTTCAAATGGATTCCGATCGAGGCCAGGAAACCATTAGTCCAGGGACTAATAATAAATCGCATGGACTACGGAAATGCCCTGTTGTCCTCAATCAACAAAGGCCTTCTTACAAGACTTCAGATCTTGCAGAATACTGCGGCCAGGCTGGTTCTGAATCTTCCGCCCAGATTCCCTTCTGCCCCCTGTCTGAGATCTCTACACTGGCTCCCAGTTAGACAGCGAATCCTATTTAATATTCTCTGTCTAACACACAAAAATATGTATGGAAAAGGCCCGGGGTACTGGTCCAAAAAACTATGTTGGTACCAGCCTTGTAGGGTGCTAAGATCGAGCAACGAATCATTTCTCACACCGCTCAGAATCCGTACCATGAGAAATGTAGGAAGGTCTTTCTCCTTTCTTGCCCCTGCTTCATGGAACAAACTCCCCTTAAACCTACGTAATATCACAGATCACAACTGCTTTCGCAAGAAGCTGAAGTCATGGCTATTTGACAACTAAATGAGTACTCTATCAGAGCCGTCTGCAAGCGCCATGAGACTTCCGAGTGATATGTGCGCTGTACAAATGTCCCTGATTTGATTTGATATTACTAACATATTCATAAGCGCTACTCTGCCTGCCAGCGACTGACAAAGGGATTTTAATCCAGTGATCTATCTGCAACCCTAGACAAGTAATGGCAGTGCCATTGCTTTCTACGATTACTATGTTTATCATTTGCTATCTATATGGAAAAGCATAGCCCTCTCTGTCAGTGATGTAGCCTTAGTACACATGCAATAGGTTCTATATATAGGGCAAAATCAGGAATAATGAGGGACACCCCAGCCTGGTGTTGCATGTGACTGTTAAAATTATCAGACTATTTACCAGCTGAGATCACATTGGAATTACCTGTTAACCACGCTCCTTTAAGTCTTTGAAGGTTTCCATCTGATTCATTACTAGGCTAAGCCTTTAGGTGGTAGCTTAAGAAGGCAATAACAGAATAAGTTGAAATCAATACCGGCTCAGTGTATTGATATAGGAGGATAAAAGGATTATAGTACAATCCGGGACTCAAAGAATGCTGTTCTAATATGCAGAATCAAAAGCCTTAGATGCATCAAGCATTACTGCGGCTGCTTCTATTTTAGGGAATATATTATATATTGTAACATAAAGATAATTTTTCAAAGGTTGAATGCCGTTCATTTTCCAGGAATAAAGCCCAACTCTGCTGGGAGAACTAAAGCTAACATCAACATAAGAAGCCTGCCAGCTAGTAAGTTTGCAAGAATTTTACTATCTGTATTTATAAGTGATAGTGGCTGATATGAGCCACAGTTTTTTTGATCTTTGCCTGGCTTCTGCAATGTTACCGGTATTGCCTCCTGCATGATAGTAGAGAGTTTTCCCATTTTGAATTCTTCTTGAAGGGTATTGGGTAGCTGTGGTATGACTATGTGTGCATAGTCTTTGTAAAATTCAACAGTAAGTTGCCACTCCCTGGAGACTTACTATCAAACTTACTACTTTTCTTGTTTTTGATTGTGTGAACAATGTCCTCCACTCTGAATGGCTGCATGGCTGTTCTAGATATTCTCGCTGGAGGTACAGGGCATTCAGACAGTGTTCTGTGGGCCAGCTCAACAACAAATAAATCAGAGAAACTGGCTCTTCTAAATGTTTCTATAGGGAGTTGCTCCACCGTCTCTATCTTTCTGGAATCCCAATTATGAAGATATTATTTCTCCTGGGTCTTCCCACCAGATCCTTGTTCTTGCTTGAAATCAGTTCAGTTTCTTTCTTTAGATTTGAGAATTTTGTGTATTAGTTTTGGTAGGAATAATGAGATAATTTAATTTTAATCCATATAGGTAATGAGACTAGTCTCTCGAGCAACTTCTGCTGGAATGCCCTTTGCTATTGTTAAGGCATGCCTACTGTGTTCAAATGCAAGCTTGGATTGTTGGTGTTCATTTTCCCCCATCTTGGTATAGGT
This sequence comes from Calotriton arnoldi, assembly GCA_963921515.1. Taxonomy (NCBI): domain Eukaryota; kingdom Metazoa; phylum Chordata; class Amphibia; order Caudata; family Salamandridae; genus Calotriton; species Calotriton arnoldi. The sequence continues at coordinate 1,431,924 of CAWUFW010002401.1, read as the reverse complement.
AGGGTAAGTGAGTATACCAACATTTTGGGTGGTATGATTTATGCTATTCTACTGACCTTCAGTTGGCTTAATAAGCAGTAATTATAATGTGCACTGTAGGAAGTGGTCTACTGTTCTATTTTGCAGACTCTACTAGATGGGTTATGGTGTCTGGTTTGATTTGTTTGAGCCCATTGGTGTTAGCACTTGTTAAGGTATGAAATTCTCACTTATACAATATACAAGCTGCAATTTACAGGGTCTGATATCTCTGCCTTGCTGTATGCTGCACGTGGCTGCAAACCCTCTAATTATTTTTTCCATATAAGAGTCTGAGGTGAATTGCTTCCATATCTCTATTGTGATCTTTTGCACCAGATCTCTGGGGTTCCCATTTACAAGCAGTTTCAGATTTTATAATTTGTCATTTTGCATTAAGGACTTAGAATCCACCATAGGCTTATATTACCTTATAATCACTTTCAAGCACCTTCAATTCTCATTTTTTTTCATTAGAGTATTTTGCTGTAGCCAAAAATAAGAAGGGTGATTGGTACTCACCCCTCTGTTTACCTGTTCACCATTGCACTCTGCTTTCAGTTAACCAGTTTGCCCAGTTCTTTTCTCGCTGGTGTGAGCGCATAGCTATCAACCTTGAGAATCAGTGCCTCATCCTTTGATCAGTATGGTTTGATTGGAGTCATTGTTCAGGTCTGGTCACGCAAGTTCTGTATTGTGGGCAAACTCACATCACATATTGAAAGCATCAGCCTTCAAAACAGTGTCTTTGTCCTCTGGTTCAGCAGAACAGGTACAGTGCTTTTGTCTAATAGACAGGTTGGCACCTAGCAGCTATTTTCTGACAAGGGATATTGCAAGGTTTATTAGATTTTGAGTTTTGGCCATGGGAGTCACATTGCTGTGTGGTCATCTAGGGTTGTGGCTCTCTGACGTCCCCCTTTTCTGTTTCATCATTGTATTTATCTTGCTGCTTCTGGGTCGTACCACCTTAACATCATCTGACAAGCACCACATATTATCTTGCAATAAGTTATCTAGGAGAAAAGTGTGATTATATCTGTCTATTCAATCCTGTTGCCAAATTCACCTACCAAAAGAAGGATCAGGAGAGCTCTGAGTCTGTCTGTCAGACTCAAGTCACCACTAACCTGAGGATTTGAATGTTGTTGTGGTAACAACATGAACCTACAAGTCTCTTTCCCCATCAACAAGGCTAAACACATCTAAATCCATGCCTGGCTCTGATGACTGATGGTTTGTAGATGCATGGTTCATTTCATCAGATGGGGGTTATTTCAGATTTTCAGTAGTCTCTCATGAGTAACAATGCTTTTATACTTAACACAAGACTAGTGTTACTCTCTGCACTTACATAAACTTAAAATATAATCAGTTTTTTCATCTATATGGATTTCTCATGAATGGGAAAATTCTACAGGAAATGAGAAATACATAAGATTTACACTAGTAAGTGATGAAATATAGCAAACATTCAAAAGTACCTTTTTCTGTCCAGAGACAAAAGAATCGTCATAATACTGGTACTGGTCTTGGTCTGATGTCCTCTGGTAGTTGTTAATGCTGGACAACTTGAGACACCAATTGGATCCAATCAGGATCAATCTGCATATCACACTACAAAGTCCCAGGAGACAGTTGTTGAAGCACTGCTTTAAGGGAATCACAGAATCCCAGCAGGTGGTGCAGAGGACAGTACAGGAACCTAACAGGAGTCCCACAATCCAAAAAAGTACTATCTCACTCTCCCTATTACTAACCTGAAGACTCTGTAGTCATAACTAGGAGAGGTGTCTCAAACAGAAAACATCTGGGAAGATATTGTCAATGGCTACCTTGAAGATAATCTGAAGTGGAGAGCCAGGAAAGAGCTGAGCCCCAGAAGAGGAACAAAGTTGAGGAGCAGAGACCAAGAAAAGGATTCCTCTTGACCACTGGAAGGAAAGTCAATCACCTGGTGATGCCCTTGGTGTGACTTTTATAGAGTGTTGGATGATCAAATCCTGCAGTAGATCCTGAAATCCTGTGGTAGATCCACAAATCTTGGGATCCTCGAATCCTGCAGAAGATCCTCGACTCCTGCTGTAGTCTACTACTCAAATGGGACATACTCTCACAGTCTTGGAGTTGACACAAGGGGACAACATTGACTGTGCTGGTGGTGCGGAGCACACACGAGACAGACAAAATCCTGGGTGGCTTGACATTCTGAGTGGCATTGCCCTGATCCAGGGCTGGAAGGGGAGTCCAATCATGCCCATCATCGAAGATGGATGAAAAAAGGGAGAAAGCACCTGTGCCACGCCATGATGTTTCCAGTGTGATGCTTAAAGCTTAATATAGAAGCATCCAGGGTACTCCTCTTACAACTCAGTACAAGGCCACAAACATGAATGGGATTCAAAATCTAAAATAAAGATCTGAATAAACCATAGAGTACATTTCAGAATTAAAGCGCATCTTTACAGGGACATGAACTTTCTTTGCCACACAGCCTTTCTGCAATTCCCTACAGGTACAGCAGACCCGGAAATCCCCAATATTAACCAGAATGGAGGAAGGGCTATTACTACCTCTATATCTGAGATGGAGGCACAGTAATGTAGTATCAAATAATGGGTTCTGGCTCTTTCTTACATATGTCAGAACTTGCCAGACTAAAACTGAGGCAGAAATTCAAACAACATGCTTTTAGTAAATCTTCAACATTGGCATCCTGAACTCGATGGGGAAAGTACCTTTACTGAGGATGAAAAGTGTCTCCTGTTGCCTAGTTTTAAATCATACCATTAATGACTAAAGTAACTTTTGATCCTGCTCAATAACTTTATGTCATCCTTCTGTAACTTTAAACAAGCAATACATAATTTTCTATCCACTTCTTCCTCGCGGGAGCACCTACAATTCTCCCTCATATGGACTGCTACTATTTTTGGGCTGTAGAAGGTTTTTCAAAAAGCATATGGCCATAGACTTGGGGAGCTGTACCTTAGCTCCCAAAAGGATGAAGCAATTAGAACCACAAAAAATACTGATTTCAGTAAGAAATCGTTGGCTCCCATTTGTATCTAGTCACAGTCCACAAAGCCCTTTTCACTGAGAAAAGGTATGTGATGTGTGTATCAACTAGTAATACTACAGTACATTACAAAATAAAGATATTAAAAGGTTTACATCAGGTTAGTTCAAAGCACAAGAAAAATCATAAGACAAATGCTACAAACATGAAAAAGCCGGCTAAAGGGATTATGAATAGAAATAAAACACCCATAAGAAAGCATTGGAAAAGAGTTCAATTCTATCATAATAAAAATGCAGAAAAAGAAAAGAATTGTCAAGATGCTTCCAAGCAGTTAACTTGGGTTAAATCACTAATCTTAAGTAATCATTACCAGATGAGAGATGGTGTTGGTCCTGCTGATACCTTCAGAATTAGAGAGAATTCTGAGATAGGCTTTCATCAGAAGGAAATGCCTATCCCTATGAAAACTGTGAAGAAATCCCATAAAATAGTTCATAGTAGCAAAAAATGCTAAAATGGAGTTGCTAAAGTTTTTCTCACTTTTAGGGAAGGTTAACACTTCAACCCTGATTTAAATGATGTAATTCTTCCTTCTAGCATTGCTACTCAGATCCAGGCTTACGAATTCCAGCTCCTACAAGTCCATTTTCAGGTAGACTGCAATATGGCCACATCAAATGTGTATAACATCTTCATAGTAGGCAATGGCCTTCCCTATGCTAGGAGGATCTTTGGCACCCTCCAGTCATAACCAAAAATTCTAGTTACTGGAAGGTGATCTCTCCAGTTGCAACTAGTAAAATTGTATTATACCAGAGAGGTGGCAGATACCTCTCTCTCAGGAATGCTTGCACGTTCTAACCAAAGGATGGAAGTTTCACAGAGCCTGGAACTGAGACCTTTAGTCTTGTAGTCTTGTAGGTTTGCAGTAGAGCGGGGCGACCGGTGCGGCTCCACTGGGCGCTGACCTGAGGGGGGCACTGTGTTTAGCAACATTTGATTTAAAAGCACCAGCTGCTGAGTTCCTTGTGCATCAAGCTTTCAGACAGCAATAAAAATGTCATGATAACTCTTGCGATTAATATTCCTGCTAGAGAGAGAGTTTGGAGTTTTGTCTGGTAGCAGTTTTGACGCACCATAAAGTAGCGCAGAGCATTAATATGCCTGCTGCAAAGAAAAGATCTGTATTTTATGTGGCTAGCTGAGTGAATTAATAAAGCCAGCCTTTATCAGCGCTTAAAAACAAATGAATAGTATTTGAGAGATGAGTTATGGAGAAATGAGAGGCACTTTTGCTGTGTGGTAGTGAGGGAATCTGAGGAGGAGGTCATATGGGGCGGGGTGCCAAAAAAAGAATGTCGCACCGGGCGCAACTATCCCTAAAGCCGGCCCTAAGTAGGGGAAGAGCAGAAGCAACCTTAGGGATACATGCAGGATCAAAGGTCGAAACACAATGATTGGAGGTATTTATTATACTAATCTCATCACTAGTTTTTCGACCTAGCATCTGTTTTTTCAAATATTATTTCTTATTGAAAAAAAAAAATTCCAAGAAATAATTTGTCCTAGAGCATTCTACAAAGCATATTTAATTTACTATAACTTAAACAATTCCAACTTTATATAGTTCAATTGAAACAAAAGAAAAAGAGGAAAATACATTCACTCCTTTTATTCTCCAAACCCTAGGCCACGTAAAAAATCATGCATTCATACAATTCACTTAAAAATCGACCTAAGTACTCATGCTGTTGTGACCTGACAGGTTATTTGTCAATTAAGAAAAAACTTCACAAATATAATGTTTTTTGTTTTTTTTGCAAATTTAAGACAATATGTCTGCAACTTCATCATGAACAGATCAACATAATGTAATTGCGACAATATTTTTTTTATCATCTTCCTAAGGATTTCATGTGTTCCTTTGGATAAAGCATATCAAAGGCAGATATTTGATGTTTTTCATTAAGTTAATCAACGTGGGGAAAAAGCTGGTTTAAGTTGTTAACAATGCTTATTTATGACCTACCGCTGTCATATTCAAATTTGCCGTGTTGAAACATGCAGTCAAAGCTTTTCTTACGCTCACCCCTAACCAAGTCCCCTTCATCAGTCTCTAGATCGATCTTCTCTGTAAGCCAGAATTCTCTTTTTGGGTGGTTTGCTTTGCATCATTTACAGCCTATGGCTTCTGACAAATTGCTGCTTATTCTTTTAAAAGGGATGTTGGTGTTTATTGTTCCTTCTCTGGCTGCAAAGTTAGGAGGATTTTGTAAAGTGAACTATGCCACATTTTTGCTGGGTAAAGTGAGCACACAACCACATTTAAATACCTGTAAATGAACTGTACAAATATTTCAGAATATATCAACAGTTGGGAAATCTCAAATGAAGGACTTTTTTTGTAACAGGACATGACAATGATGGCAGTGGAAAAGTGTGTTAGCACCACTGTCTGTGATTCTACTTTTATATCTTTCCAGTGCCTAGGTGCCTTGGTTTACCTGCGCTCAATAAATACAATAAAATAAAATTTTAGGGCAAACTATTTCTGTTCATGAAGTAATGTTGCCACCCGGTATTGCTTTTGCTTGAAAACTTTGTTATTTTCCAAGTATGTGTTTCTTTTTAAACCTGTTGAGTTATTAAAGAGATTTCTGATCTTTTGCACACACTCTATTTTTATTGTCAATAAAGCCTCATTGGGATTCAAGTGTTTCAATTTATTGGGTAGAACCACAGGGAACAGTTGAATACCATAAGAGAAGGTTAGAAATGACAAACAAAAAAATTCAGGAAAGTGGAAGTATTTGTTGACAAAGGATATCAATAAGTTTGTGATGAAGGTACAAGGGTCTGAGGGAGTGAGAGACCCAAATGTAAAGCAATGAAAGACAAGAGAAATATGGCTGCCCACTAGAATAGTCAATATCACATTCTTATGTGGGAACCCGTAGGGCTGTCCTCTGTCACCTTTACTCTTTAATAGTTCTGCCATGCAGAGATTCAGATGGTAAAGTAGAAGGAAAAATAATTAAGTATATTTAACTCTAATATAAGTAGTAGAAAATATGTTTATGATTAATATTGATGTGAATTAATTTGATAAATTTACTGTACATGTGGATCAACTTAAAAAACGCTACAGCACTTTTAAATTAACTTTGAAATTAAAATTGGAATTAATAAATAATTAAACTAAAATTACTCTTCTGGAGTTTGAATTAGAAAATGTATTCCCATCGAAAGAAAAAAATTAATGTGCCTTAATCATCATTAAAGTGATGTATAGAATTAATTGAACTTTTTAAATATTTATTGTCACATGTTCTAATTTAAAAAAAGCAAGTGTTGGAACAAGCTACAATTAGATAAAAATATGTACTATTTTATATAAAAAAATTATTTATATTTATTTATATTTTTGATTATTTTAAATTCATTTAATTTAATATTATTTCATAGGGGGCCTTATTTTAAGTCCCTTCCTCCATTATTTTCTACAGGAAGGTGTCGCAGTACCAGTGGTTGGCCATATGTAGTGCTGGACTTACTACTGTTATTTTTGTTTATTTTTATTTAGTAGCAGCTTACACTCGGAGTTTGTGAATACTGAAAAGTGGTAAGCTTACTTAAAACGTGTAAGTTACCTTTGTGAATCCATCACTCAGGGCAGCATTCTAAATCTGTGAAAATCTATGTAAATGTGGATGAGTATTGAGATAATATATAAAAAGATTTGACAGTGAGCCAAGATAAGCTTAAATGATATTCAACTACAAGTTATTGGAATAGGGGAGTGGAGAAGTGCTGAGTGGTACGATAGATATAAAGAAAAAGGAATGAAGCTCAGTAGGTCTGGAGTGGGAGTTAACACGAAATAGAGAGAGGAGATGACTAGGTGGGAGTCTCAACAGGAACCACAGGCAAAGTGGGTGTGCAATTGCTTTATGATATAGTCACCTGGAAGAAGTGAGAGATAGACAAAAGAGAAGAGATAGAATGCATTTCAGTGACAGAGTATTGCAGAGGTCTCCAAACATTTTCTGTAACAAGAGCCACTTTCTGTTCAATGAAAATTATCCCAAAACTTCTAATATTATTAGTGTTGTCTATAGTGACCAAATCAGACAGGCAGGATTACATTAGTGGCCACGTTATGCACAATTACCAGCAATGATCTTTTTAGTTCATCAGGCAAGAGTGCCAGCAGTCATGTGAAAAGGGCTTTGTCAATTAGGAATGCATTTTCATAGGTAATGTATAACAGCCATGGCTGCAATGCCCATGGCACCAAGGTACTAAGGTAATAATATTAGTAATAATATTAGTAATAAATCACCCCAATGTCACATAATTTATCATTCAAATATCTCCTTTAAAAATATTTTGGAAATTTAACCATGTTTCTCCAAACATCATCTTATGAGTTCTGAAAATACATACATTTTTGTTTCAAATACACATTATTCAATTTTAGTAAAAATATATTCAGCCAAGCAAAAGCTTCTAATTTAGTACGCTGGGCTGCACACAGGAGAGATACTCACAGGTAGCTGGAAAGCTACCAGTAGCTTACAAGATACTCGTAGGAGAAGCCTGGTAGTGTTTAAAGAGGGTTGGTGGAGAAGTACATTTCACAAGATTGAATGAAAGGTTTAAACCAGGATGGACTGGAAGGATAACTTGAGAAGTATCAGTGAGATGTATATGTCAGGGATACAAAAAGAGTGGACTGGCCATACTGAGATGGGAGCGTCAGCGTATATCAAGAAGATTGGAAAGCAATCAATGGTGAGAAGCAACAATTGCAGCAGTGGCTAGAGATAACAACGGACGTAAGTCAAGAACAAGAGAAAATTCAACTGAAAGTGTCGATAGATTTTCGAAGATAAGAGAGAGGGTGGGCTTGAGCGAAGAATGGGCCCAAACCATCAACAAACAGGGGGACTGAGAGGGATAGTAGAAGTACATTTGTAAGTGAGACAAGTGACATGAGGGAACAGTGACCTATAGTTTTGTAGGAAAGTCTGCAGCCGCCCATGAAAGTCACAATCATTTTCAGCTAAACACATTCAGTAATCGACTTAATAGCAAGAAATTACAACTATAACCTTAAGAAAATCATTCACAAATAGTTGACAATTTAGGAAAGTTAAGGGAGAAAATTCTGAACACTAGGCTATTTTAGCAAATATTCATGAAATAGGCCATCTCATCTGAAAATGTGGCCATGACCATTTAAAATGAACGTTCTGATATCTCAGTGAACATCAGAAATGATCTGAAACGGTTCCATATTCATTGTTTGACATCTCTAGTTTCACTACAGAGGTTTCAGAGGATTAACCTATGACTTTTATTCCATTTCAAATCAAACCTTTGTTTCAAGTATTTCGTTTTTTTAAATCTTCATTATATTATGATTCAATTTTAATGCAAAACAACTTGGAGAAATTAACTTCAATGATTAATTATGCAAGACTCATAGCAACAAAAGTGACAAGAGATTCATGACACTATGCAAGTGATTATAAAAATAGTTATTGCTGCTGGGAGCTCACAGTTTACAACAGACTCTTGCAGTGCAAGCCAGCAGTTGGAACAAATAATGTACATTTCCCACTCAGTCTTTCAAGAGACCAGATACGCCAGAGTTCATAAAATAGGGGGATTAAAAACAAAACATTTACTACTAAAAATTCTACTAGAATGTGGTTTGAGTATCCTGTGATAAATTTGGGATTATTTAACCCCCTATAACGTAACATTGTGCGCATTTTTTATTTTAAAGTATTTCTTGGATATTTAAAATTATTGTCAGTCTTTTTCAAAGCATTCTCGAAGGTGAGATTGCAGGTGTCTCCCACTAACTCAAAAAACATAAATATGTGTAAACAAAAAAAGCATGGTCAAAAAGGAATAAGTTACATGTTCAAATATTCAATATAGATAGCGCAGACACAAAATAGAGAAAAGGCACGACCCCGGTCGTGATCACAAACATGCTGTTTGTGATCACTACATGACGGTTAACACACTCCTTTAAACAAAACTAAAAGTAGCATAATGCTACATATGTAAATTATGGTCATATGATATTTTTGATCGCAAAACTGAGGTTTGAGATTGGTATCTAGTCATGAAGAACACAGTACTGCAAAATTGAGAACAGAAATTTTCCAACCACACCCTGGACTCCTCTCAATCCGGATTCTGAAGCAACCACTGCACTGATCAACACCATCACCTCGTCATCCTTCCACATTCTTTGCCCACTTCTGAAAATCTTCAGATGGTTCCCCACTGAGCCCAGAGAGATGGTCATCCATGCACTCATCAGCAGTAGACTCGACTACGGCAACGCATTCTATGCAGGCACCACCCAGAAACTTCTCCGAAAACTTCAGAACATGCAGAACGCTGCAGCCAGACTGGTCCTCAACCTACCCCACAGCAGCCACATCTCCGAACACCTACAAGAACTCCACTGGCTCCCAGTTAACAAAAGAGTCACCTTCAAGCTCCCCACACATGCCTACAAAGCCCTCCAAGACGCCAGACCTGCACACCTGAACCACTGCCTCTCATTCCTCTCACCCAACAGACACCTCTGCTCTTCCCAACTGGCCCTGGACACCGTCCCTTGGATCCGCAAGACTAGGACTGAAGGAAGTTCCTTCTCCTACCTCGCTGCCAAATCCTGGAACTCTATGCCTCTTCACCTAAGGCTCTCCCTGTCTCTGACGCAATTCAGGAATGATCTCAACACCTGGCTCTTCGAATGAACCACAGGTTCCAGCCGGACCAGCAAATCCATCCACCCCCCCACACCCCTCAGCACCTTGAGACCATCACGGGTGAGTAGCCACGCTTAACAAGCACTGATTGATTGATTGCATTGTATCCGGTTGGCACACCCCAATTGTTTGTGTTGCTGATGGTTGCAAACTCTAAAGCTAGCAGAAACAATGACCCAAAACAGCAGTAACTCGGCAGAGTAAAACAAATGAATTTGAGTTTGGAAAAGTGAATTTATCTACTAATATTTGGTAAGTAGTCATCAGTTCTTAAAAATTAGTCTATTTTACAATCCTAGTGACACTTGGTAACCCACACTCACGATGGATAAACCTCCAAGATGAACGGAGAAGACTCAATGAGTGTGAGTAAATAGTACAAAAGGGGAAACACTCAGACCACTGATGTGCATGTTGTGGCTAACGCACAGACAATCCAGGTGCTGGCCATCCTCACAAAAAGTTTGGATGATGGGGATAGCTGAAAGAATAGAAATTACTTCTGAAAGGGAGTGTACTCACGAGGCAGAGTCACACAGAACCAACATCATCAAATGACATTGATGATGTTGATTCTGTGAGGTAGCCCACTTCTGGTCTCTGACAAGCAAGCAGATGGTTTCAAATCAATTCAGCAGCAGATCCGGATTTGTTGAGCTGGCTGTGGCTTCATGTCAGAATGAAGCCCATCAGGCAAGTCTGGTAAAACTGGTAAGACCATCAGGTCTGTTACCACCTGAAAAGTAATGTTCAGTACTAAGCTCGACAGAACAGCAGTAGCAGATGAGGCCAATTCAATATTTGTGGTCTCTTCAGCAATCTGGAATTGCAGTCCAGGATAAACAAGCCAAGTTTTGGGTAGGGCCATCAGTCACATTTCAAAAAGCCAGTGCATGTTAGGAGTTCAGAAAAGTTAGCCACCAGGTTCTCGTATAGTTTCTTTTCTAAGGGCATTTTCTGGGAATAACAAAATAACATCTCATTTGCTTCTACACAAATGTAATGGTGGCTATTACTTTTGTGTGCCTGGCAAAGTACAAACTCCAGGGACCTGCTTTAGTGGAAATTCTCATTTATTGCCCTCAAACAGGCCATGGAGGCTCACACCACAGAAGATAAAGTGGGGCCTGGGATCTTCTTGTTTGCGTGAGCGGCAGCTCTACTGTCACCTGCAAATTATTTTCGTACTAATGAAAATGTCTTTGCAGGCTGCTAAGGATAATCCTAACAACTCATGCACTGCTATTAACAGCAACCACACACAATCACTATAGCAAAACATACACCTAATGATTGTGAGCATTTCCATTCATAAAAAACCATAAATGTGACCCATTTGCCACAGGCTACTTAATTTAACTTGGAAGTGGAGCACAGTAGGCTTTAGCCCGCATGAGCAGTTATCATGCCTCAAAAAATCCAAATGCTACAATGGGTCATTGCCTGTACAAACTGTCCCAGGTGTCTATCCTCTGAGACTACAAAGTGTGAACACAATTTGTGGTTCTCTCAATTTCAGAGAACACCAAGGGTTTTGTCTGAGTAGCAACAGCGATTTAGGGATATCTTGGGATTATGGTGCACAAAAACACTGTGAAAAAATGCAGGGGGAAATTAAGGGCAAAGTAATCATAACAGCAAAGGTACAAATGAACAGATAGTGAGGTACATTCACAGTTGCAATCTATCTATTTACAGGTTCAACTTTAGCCATTCTAATCAGTTCAACTTCATTCAAAATACAGCTCCTTGCAAAAAGATTACCCAACTTGGCTTCTCCTCTTTCATGGCCATGAGAGAACTCAAGGACCTCTGATCTGTCTAGGTATGAACGATGGATCAGCCCATTTAGGGCGAAAAGTGGTGCAGCAACAAATGATGGATGGAATGCTGAATTAATCAAACATTGCTTTCTTGCCCTAAGTGCGCCGTCTATACCCAGACATGGGTCCCGAACTCACTGTGACACTGGATTCAAGTTAGCCTGGCTTATGAGGGGTGATACCCCAAAAATGGTCCTAGGGTGCTTGTTTCTGGTCCAGAGAGGACCTGGCTTGGAAGTGCGGGCTGGACTGTTCCCATGAGGAGCAGGGGCAAGCATGATTTGCATATGGCTGGGTCTAAACTGGGGTGGCATTGTGAGCAAAAGAACGATGGATTTAACCCAGATCTCTTGACTGGGTGCCAATGTTTGATTTGTTCCGCATTCCATCCATCATTTGTTTGTCTTGTACTCTATATGTGACACAATAAACTATTACATGTACTGTTAAACAAAACGACAACTGGCCACAATTTATAAAGAAAGCATTAAACACACATATGATTTATTCTCACTATTCCTTGGTGAATGCAATGCATTAAATGCATTGTAGCGCACCACCTTACAATCTAAACCTATAGAAGATTAGTATCAGCAACCCAGATGTTTCTGAAAAGAAAAAACATTAATATGCAGACACATATATATCAAAACACATAAAAGATATAGGGGCATATGTATCAAAATCGGAATTAGCGATTCTCAAAATGCGAATTTTAGCGAATCGCATTTTGAGAATCGCAAAACCCGATGTAAATAAAACATTGCAAAATTTTAGCGATTCTCTAAAATTCGCAGAATAAGTCTGCGAATCCCCAAATTGTGATTCCTTAATTGCGAATTCGCAAATAAGGAATCGCAAGTTAAAGAATCTGCAATCCAGGTGCAGCTTGATGACATCACACCCAGGAGGTGTGACTGCCCATGCTGCACCTGATTGCCTGAAGCTGAGTGAGAGGCTGGGAGGAGAGTGAAAGAACAGTGTACTGCAATTCTGTCAAGTGCAAATGAATCCCCAGGAGAAAGAGAAGGAGAAGGAGGAGGCTGGGAGAAAAAGGAAGCATAAGTGCAGCGAGAGGGAGCAGGAGGTGCTGATTGAGGAAATGGTACACAACCATGAGCTCCTCTTTGGGAAAAAATCATTACGTGTGCCAGAGGCACATAAAAGATAAATATGGCTGGACATCCAGGAGAAGGTAAATGCCATCGGCGTGACCCACCACACTGTGGAGGACCTGCGCAAGAGGTGGTATGAGATGCGCCTCAGATCCAAGGAAAAGGGGGCAACCAGATTGGCAGAGGCAAAGAAGACTGGTGGGGGAACATCCCCTGCAACCGAGTCTACGCCCCTTGAGGAGTTGGTGGAGTCCACCCTTCAGCCCGAGAGTGTCAAAGGTGTGGCTGACCTTGACAGCACCGACCCTCCCAACACCAGACAAGGTAAGATGCATGCCTAATCATCTCTGACACACCACCATCTCATCCACACACAGGAATGCCCCAAATACAACACAATCATGCAAATCCAGTACACGTTCACAAGCACACCCAGCAATGCATCATGGGAGATGTAGTCACATGCACCAAACAGTGGAGCAATGAGACACAGCAAGGTAGAAACATGACATGTAAATCAGCATAGTCCAAAAAAACAGACATAGGGTACTTAGCTAATGCAAAATCAAAAAACTTTATTGAGTGGACAATGTGAGGCAGGACACATCATTAATTTGTGCATTTTCATTGACAGCACCACCTGAAACACAGGAAGACAGTGCAGGAGCTGAGGAGCCAGCTAATAATGAAGACCAGGCAGGGCAAGAGGAGCAGGAGGAAAACACACCTACAATCCCTGTCCCATGGAGATAGCGTAAAATAGTGCCTCCAATCCCACTGTTGGAGGCAGGACCACAGGACACAGGTGAAGAAGCCCAGCCAGTCCAGGGCCAGCGTACAGCACAGCTCCAAGAACAGTCCCCTGACCACCATAGGGAAGAAAGTGGGGTGAGGCGCAGGGCAAGGCCGTCCACCAGCGCAGCTGCCGTTGAGGAACACACCGTGTTTGCCGGGCTGGAAGGCACCATGGTCAAAGTACAGCGCCTGCAAGCAAAATCGATGCGGTCAATACAGCGGCAGTTGGTCTCTGTCAACCACAACCTGAGCGACATGAGGGAGGGCATCAGGGAAATGACAGGTGCAATACAAGAACTGTGTGCCGCAATGAGGAGAGACCAGGCAGCCAGACGCAGGGAGAGACAACGTCTCCACAGCCGGCTGGGCACGTACAGCAAGGCGGTCAACCGCCTGTGTACTGCCACGTCCCTGCTGTCACGCCACTCTGTAAGCATGCAGGTGGAAATGGCACACTGCAGCCAGGAGGTGGCCAAGGGCCTGGTGCAGGTGACGCATGCAGTGGAACAGCTGCAGACAGCTACCACAGGTGGCACAGGACTCCTGGGCTCAAGGGAGAGTGAGGAGCAGTCGAGTAGGAGCAGCATCACCCCACCAATTCCCGAGAACAGACGGCGGAGTGTGAGGCAGGGGAGAACATCCGATGACTCAAGGGAGAGCAGGGAGCACCCTGTGCGAACGGCAACAGGCCGTACCCGCAAGAAATGAAGTGCATCAGTGAAGCATGGCAATGAGTGAGGCAACCCATTGCATGTGGACTTGTGTTTGTGCGTCATCCTTGCACTGTGGGTCTAACATGTGCAACATCTTCTGACACACATTAGGTGTGCATCAGGCTGTGTGACAGATATTTTCCTGCACCCAAAGGAATAAAAAACATAGTTGTGCACCAATTTGTAGCATTGTGTCATCATTACCCACCTAGAAATAGTTCTGTGTGATCTCATCACGTCTCTGGCGTCCCGCAGCTGCCCCGACACCATCTGCTGGTCTGCCCCGTGGACCTGGGCCCTCATCATTAGATGCCTCGGTATCCGTAATCTCGACTGGGATGCCTTTTTTGGTGGCTATATTGTGGAGCATGGCACATGTGGCCACAATCTTGCAGCACGTTTCAGGGCTGTATTGTAGCGCACCTCCACTCTTATGCAGGCAGCGGTAAAGGCTCTTGAGTATTCCAAAGGTTCGCTCAATGGCACAGCGTGTAGATTTGTGAGCGCTGTTATACCTCCGCTCCCTTGCATTGGCTAGATTGAGGTAAGGAGTCAGAATGAAGTCACGTACAGCATATGCACTGTCGCCTGCAGGGTGAAAGACATTAGATCATTCACTGTCCTCCCACTTCAGACCTTTACTGTATGTGTGAATGTAAGCCATGTATTTACCTAGCAGGTAGCCCTCACCAAACTCACCAGCTGTGAGTCGTCGGTATAGCCCACTGTGGCGAAATATGAAGGAGTCGTATGTACTTCCTGGGTATTTCGCGACAATATCGGTGATGACATGTTTGGCATTGCAGATTACCTGTATGTTCAGGGAATGATAGGATTTGCGGTTCCTGAACACATACTCATTGTGTGATGGGGGTGAGAGGGCGACATGGGTCCCATCCAGTAGCGGCTCCTTCAGGGAGTGCCGCCGGGCGGTGACGTGGGGCGGGGGAGGGCCAGGGTGGGGGGTAGTAAAATCCGGAATACGGCCCAACGGAGGGAAGTACACATTTAAATAAATAAAATGAATTTCGTTGCGCGCGCTGCATCGTATTTGGCGATGCAGCGTGCGCAACGAAATTCGTTTTATTTAAATGTGTACTTACCTCCATTGGGCCATATTCCGGATTTTACTACCCCCCACTCTGCCCCTCCCCCGCCCCACGTCACCGCCCGGCGGCACTCCCTGAAGGAGCCGCTACTGGTCCCATCTATGCAGCCAATTACGTGGGGGAATTGGGCTAGCTGATAGAACTCCTGTTTTGTCTGCTGTAATGCCTGTTGTGTGCTGGGGAATTGTATGTGGTGATGCAGCCTCTGTATCATTGCATCCAGGAAAGCGTGAAAGAAGCGCGACAGGCAACTCTGGGAGACCCCTCCTGCTGCTGCTATCACCCCCTGGAAACTCCCTGATGCCAGTAAGTGCAGTGAGCACAGGACCTGTACATGGGTTGGGATGGTGTGTGTCCTGCATGTGGGGTGTTCCAGCATTGGTTTTAACTCATCTATCAAGTCCATGATGCTGGCTGAGTCCAGCCTATACTTCTCATGGATCTCCTCCTCAGTCTGCTGGAAAAGGGTGACGCGCGCTCTGAAGATCCGTTGCTGCCGTCTCCTTCTCTGTGCAGCAGCTCGGATTCGCAGCCTCCTGGCTATCACATACAGCGCTGCCATTGTGAAACTCCCTGAAGCATTGTGGGGCTGTTTAAGTAGGTTGCACCTGGTTACCACCTGCTTTGAGTTGGTGGTAATATCCATGTGCAAAATTGCGAATTTCGTAAAATCGCAATTTGCGAATTTTTCATACATCTATTTGCGATTTTGCTATTAGCAATTACGCTATTTGCGATTCACGCTAATAGCGTGTCGCAGAATGCGAATTCGCAGATTTATTCGCTATTTCAGGGTCTCGCAAAATTGCTACTCGCTAAATTTGCGATTAGCTATTTTGCACGGCGGAACACCGTCATACATCGGACAGCTCTGTTTTACGATCGCAAACACTGTTTTTTTGCGATTCGCAGTGTTTGCGACCGCAAAACAGCTTGATACATATGGCCCATACTTTCTATAACTTTAATTCACCTAAGCTCTTTAATATTATTGCGTCACACAAGTACATAAGGCCAAATGTAAATATATAGGTGGCCTAACCAACAGAAAAGTATGGAGCCAAAATGATGCTATTCCAATCCCCCCTCTGTTGAGATCAAGCCATCACAGACTACAATCAGATCATTATCACACTAGATCAATTAAAACATTGTGGTCTTCAGCATCTTTCAGCTAGACTCCTCTAGATGCTTCATATCATCATAATATCTGCTCTGACCTTCTAATTCCACATCTGCTCACTTTCTCTTCACTCCCTGTGCTCCCTGTCTTGCTTGTGCATGCTGATATCCCTTAAAGATCAGATAAAGGAATATTGCACATAGGGCATTTATCAAAAGTGCCCAATATTCCACTTCCCAAGCATCCAAACTATCTACCTATCGAAGCAAACCCATTTCCAATAGCGTCCCAAGCACCTGTCACTTCCAACTCTTCCAATTCTTTCAAATCCTTCATCAACCCAGATATATTCTTAATATATTTGTCCAGGTCCTTACTTTCATCTGGAATCTAAGTACAGCATTGCTGAACTTTCAACATCCGACAGGTGGAACTATAGTTAAGTCTAGGCGGTGAACTCCGCTCACAGGGGGATATTCACAAGGACTTATCGCCGAGTTATCGCCACCTTAATGCATCAATAGTGGAGATAGATTTAACGCCCCATTCACAAGCGAGTGCAAACTGCAGACATCGCCAGTATACCCGTGATAACTGCCGCAAATTTTACCCCCATGGGTGACACCACCAACTAACCCTAATGAGATGCAGAGTAGGCGTTCCCGTGCAAAAACACACGAAAAGACCACTACACCACTTTCACAACAAACTGCCAGATCCGCGATGCGAGTCAAAACCACGCGATAAGCCGTGGTAGCAGCAGGTATTTAACACCTGCCTCTTGCTGGTGTTAACAGGACAACTACCTGCAGTAGGTAACGGAGCCCCGCACACAGCCACACCCGAAGAACAACCGAGGCCATGGAGCTACTCATCATGCAGCTTGGAGCCCCAACAGGCCCACAACACACACCGCCACCACCCCCAGGACCGCCACCACCCCCAGGACCCGGACCGGCACCCCCCCCCGGACTGCCACAGAGGCAGCACAGAGTAAGACAGCGGACATACCGAAAATGCACTAGTCTCACAGACCTAACGCCCGAGGAAGTCATTGCCCACTACAGGCTCAAAAGGACAGCCATCCTCCACATCATGACCCACATCGGCCACAGGCTGACGGTCCCAACACAGCGGACAACCAACATCCCTCCGCAGACAAAGCTGCTGGCTGTGCTGCACATGTTGGCCTCTGGTACCTTCCAACCAACAACGGCCAGAGTCGGGGGAGTCTCACAGCCAGCCCTATCAAAGGCCATCACACCTGTCCTGGATGCCATCTTCAGCTTCATACCCCAGTACCTTCACTTCCCCCACACTGCGCAGGAACAGCTGGAGACCAAGCAAGGCTTCTACGCCATTGCTGGATTCCCACACGTGTTGGGGGCCATTGACTGCACACATGTCCTACTTGTGCCCCCTGCGGACACTGCACACATCTACCGCAACAGAAAGCACATGCATTCCATCAATGTGCAGGCAATAGTGGACCACCGGGGAATGTTCACCAATGTCGTCGCAAACTACCCAGGCAGTGTGCACGATTCCTACATCTTCCGACAGTCCATCATCAACCAGCGCTTCCAGGATGGCACCTATGCAAATGCACTGCTTGTTGGTAAGTACCAAATCAACATACCACACACCTAAAAGCCACCATCACACAACGCACAACTGTGGAAATGCACATGTGACCAAACCACATACAACATGTCAATCAACATGCCCACCTACCAGACACGACAACAGAACTCCATTGGGATCCTGGGCTGCCCATGTACACAAGCCAGTTACATCATGGCACCACAGCCACACAACAGCTGAACGTGTGGAGAGGCGGAAAGCAGGCATGTGCGAATGAGGCAAGTGACCCATGAATGGGTATGTACACAACGACAAGTGTGGCGTGAATGTGCTGGACAGACCTGGGTATGCAAACCACAGATATGTCCATGCAGACATTAACTTCTGGTGTCTGGAGAGTAGTGGACAGTGGACCCAACCATGTCACCCCAGGCTGTGGGGTAGATCGCGGAAATCTCGCTTGCTGTGTCCCCCCCTGTGTGCGTGAGCGTAGTGGGTTGGCCCAGCTTACGCCTGCACAGGGGTGTGGATAAAAACACCGTGGCACTGAGCGTGGTGCCCTCCCGGAATGGCCAACATCACTGCCAGGGCGGCGCCTCTCAGCCCGCCACGAGGCCGACGCCGTGAGCAGTGGGGCCTGCAAGCCTGTGCGCCTGCTGCACCCCCGGCCGCTGTTATCCAGACCCGGCTTGCCCGCCCCAGCGCACCAAGGCCGCACTGCTCACCTGCCGACACCGTCGTGTGTCAAAGTGCGCCCACCACGTGCCGGTGCTAGCTCCAAGACCCATGCCCGCGACCTTGGCAGCCTCCTCAGACCATCGCTGTCTTCCGTGACACATGCCCCCAGGAGTCCTCATTTGTCGACATACTCCACCCCTGCAGCCGGCCTACACTGCAGGCCTGTATGTCCCACATCTAGAACTAACTCCTGATTAATCAATGGCAGAGTTCATGCCAGTGAACGCAGGGAGAGGAGTGAGAGAAGGATGCGTTTCAGTCCGGTGGAAACACGGATCACCGTTACGGAGGAGGTCAACCACTAGCAAGGACTGACCTGGTGCCACTAACCCTGTGCGCCATGAGTCACCGTCAGCCTCCGGCAGAACATTGTTGGTGTCTGAGCCTGTGGCCTGGGGGTTGTCATCAGCAACTGGCAGGTACGGACTTGGTGTTTGGCATGAGTCTGTGGCATTCATATCCGCCATGTTGCCGGACACAGCTGGCATGTGCCCTCTGCATCATGCCCTGGGGGTACACCTCCCACTCTCCCCGAGACACTCCACGAAAACCACCTTTGAGACATACGGGACCCTGCTCTGCCCTCATGACCCTACCCCAGTGTCCCGCAGGTCAGCGTCCCATGGCGGTAGGCCCGTGTCGGCCACTGTGCATCCGGGGCCACTAACTCTGTGCAACTCAAGTCATGGTCCCTTGCTGGACAAACATTGCATTTCTGAGTGCCTGATGACTGTTGTAGTTGTTGCCAGCACCAGCCACTCCCTGAGGGCTGGCTTACACTCACCCCACACACAGCCAGCACAGGCGTCACTGGACTAGTGGGCCTGCCAACACATCATGCCGAACCAAGTATTGACTCTTTTCTCTCTGCACTGTCACAGGTGATCAAGGTTATGCACTCTGCCCTTGGATGATGACACCCCTCCGAGACCCGAACACACCCGCCCAGAGGCAGTACAATGCGGTCCACA
The DNA here is from genome assembly GCA_963921515.1 of Calotriton arnoldi. NCBI lineage: Eukaryota > Metazoa > Chordata > Amphibia > Caudata > Salamandridae > Calotriton > Calotriton arnoldi. The sequence goes on along the minus strand of CAWUFW010002401.1, from coordinate 1,412,113 downwards.
TACGCACCAGGGGCATCGTGGAACGCACATTTGGCGTCTTGAAGTCACGTTTCAGGTGCCTGGACGTCACAGGTGGAAGGCTCCTGTACAGGCCAGACATCGTGTGCAAGATGATCGTTGCATGTTGTGTGTTGCACAACATCTGTGTATGCACCAATGCCCCATGGATCCAAGTTCCAGAAGTACCGGACGAGGATGAGGACGATGGGGCAGGTGGCCCACATCCCACCGCAGCTGCGGCAGGAATAGCCCGTAGGAACACCCTCATTGCCAATTTCTTCACATCAGCATGTCACATTGTGGCCATCCCTGGCAATCATGGGATAGTACAAAATGTCCACAGACACAGCATGTGTGAATTAAAAATATTTGCCTGTTACCGGTTGTACTTGTACATTGTCATGTCACAGTTTCCTGCTGTGCCAGATGTGATTGGCCATGTCGTGCACATATGTGGCACCTGTTGTGTCCTGTGTTCTGTTGTGGAGATGTTGTTGTTTGTACCACGATGTTGTCAATGTCGAGGTGCACTTATTCTTATGTGCGTATGCTGCACGGTGTGTGAGTTGCTCCTGCGGCTCTGATTTGGCTGCCACTTATCCCTTTCATGCGGTGTGCCTTTCAGTTCTGTGCTTCCACAGTGCTGAGATGTTGCAGACATGGGTAACTTGTGCTCTTTGTCGAGTTGTGACTCTTGGGCATGGTTTGTCCGCAGATGTGTCGTTGACATCAGGGGTTGTTTGTGCAGGTGGTTGTGTCCGAGTGTGACCTGCTCCTTTCCGGTTGTGGTCCGCACTCAGCCACCTCAGTGTCGTGCCGTGAACATTGTCATGATGATTGGACTGCAGCCATGCTACTCGTCATGTGGTGTCTCTTGCATTGTCAGTGTGGCTGACGTATGTGCATGTTTGCTGTGTTTCGCACATGTGCATGTGTTGGTTGTGTGATTGTTGATGTGTTGGGTGGGTGCCCCTTTGGGCACATGGTGTACGTGGGACTACTTGGTGTTTGTGTGTGTGCCGAAGTGTTCCCGTGGGATCAGGGACATGATCCTGAGTTATTGTGGGTGTGCAGTGTGCTCTGCTTAATTGTGCATGTGTGCCATTGTGCCCATCTCCCCCCATTCCCCCCACTCCCTGGTCGGTACGCACCCTGTTGATGTAGTGTCAGGTCATGTTGGGCAGTGTTCGGATCCCCAACTCCTGTCACCGTCTCCCGACTGATGACTGTGGCCACCATCTTCTCCATGTCATTCAGCTCCTGGTGTTCTGCTGGCCCCCCTCCTCTGATGTGCGTTGCTGCTTTCAAGTTGGCAGCAAGTTTCTGCTTGGTTTTGGCATTCATATCAATCCAGCGCCTCTTGTCCTCTTCCATTGTCCTCCTCGGCGCTGCGACGGCATTCACATGGTCCGAGATGGTGTGCCATCTTTTCCTCTTTGTTGCCAATGACACGTTGGAGGTGACGTACAGTTGGTGGTAGTGTTCTATCTCATCCGTGACGATAACCGTGTTTTCCTGCAGACTGTACCCCGTCTTCCTCTTCCTCTTCTCATTGCCCTTCCACGAGCCCTGGATTCCTGGGTGTTCCTCCGTGGGGATTGTGGGGTTCATGTTGTCCTCTGCAGTTGGTCAGGGTGCATCCGTGGTACTCCGCAGTTCATTTCCTTTTTAGTGTAATTTTCCGTATGCTGTTCTTGTGCTTTTTCAAGCATTGCGCGTGGGTATTGCTGGCCTCTCGCTGGTTATCACTGTTTTCTTATCGCGTTTGGGGCCATTGCGTCTTTTTACGCGTTGGGGTTTGGGTTTTTTATCACCGTCGTGGTTGTTGTATCGCGGACATTGTCCGCATTTTCGGGAGACTATCGCATGGTACCGCAGTGTTGTGAATTCCACCTTAACACAGGGTTATTTTCCCACAATAGACTGCGATGTGTGAAGTTGCGTTAACATTTTTTGGAGATGTTTAGCGCACGTTCTTGTGAATATACCCCACAGAGTTTCCGGAGTTTTCTGCACTCCGCGTTATGCGGAGCTCATGGAGTTTTTCTCCTTCCGGTGAGATTTTTCCTCATTCATGATCGTCAACATCAAGTTGGTGAGTGCGAGCGTGGAAAATCAGCCTCCCGGCATGATTTCTCAACGTGGGCGGTCAGATTTCTCATTGCGAGTGGTCGCGTATGCTCACGACCGCTCACATTGAGAAACTGTCCTTTCGCGTTGAGAAAGCTGCCACTCGAGTACAAATCTACTCAAGCGGCAGAAAGGAAGCAGTGCCCGCTTGCGCTGTGCATAGTGCCGTTCGCGATGATTGCACAGTGTGGACAAGCGTAGCGCGGCAGAGTTTTTTTGTACTTCGCGGAGTTCTGCGTAGCGGAACACCACAAACTCCGCCCAGGCTTAATTATAGTGCCAATTTATCTCCTACTACGTCTGCTGCACTGACATCTCTTTTGGTTTTGGATTTCTCTTCCCATACAGGATCATTAAAATGTTCTACATGATAAATCTTCAGGAAAACTATGCCAAGATAACAGATACTATGCCATCGATGTGGCAATTTGAAATATGAATTTTGTCCACAAATAAGATAGACTCCAGGAATCACAGGTTCCAGTCCCTCCAAGAAATGAGAATTTTTCCCTCTCACTTCAAAAGTATGTTCACATTCACTCTCTGTGTTTCGAATCTAAAACTAAGGCACGTAAATTTCCTTTTTCCTGATGTTCAATTTCGTTCCTAATCCACTTGTGATTTTTGAGATCCTTATCAGTTTCAGTTTGTGATTTTAGGTCTCTCCATCTATCCTCCACCAATTCCCAAAAAGTTATTTTCCATATTTGACATCAAACAAGTCAAATTATGCCTGTGAGCATACACCGTATCTAATGACTTAAAGCATACAAAATATTTGCGTGCAATCTCTGCACCTTGAAAATAAGGATTCTTATTTAACCCCTTAATGTCTGCAAACCCCCCATAGTGTTGAGCCCTTTTTTGGCTATTTGGGGTAGTTTGGGCTTAGGGCTTCATAACTTTTTTCCATATAAGCTATCCATGCTAAATTTGCAGCCTAAAATGCAATGTGGGTACATCACATTTTTCCAGTGAAAACTGACCCTTTTTTTTGCAACATGCCTAGCTGTGGATATTGGACCCTAGCTCAGCCGGCACACAGGGAAACCTAGCAAACCTATACATTTTTTAAAACTAGACACCCAGGGAAATTCAGGATGGTGTGACTTGTGAGGCTCTCACAGGGTTCTGTTACCCAGAATCCCTTGCAAACCTTAAACTTGGTCTATAAAAATTCATTTTCCTCTCATTTCTGTGATGGAAAGTTCTGGAATCTGTGGGGAGCCACAAACATCCTTCCACCAGCATTCTCCCTAGTCTCCCAATAAAAATGGTGCCTCACTTGGGTGGGTAGGCCTAGTGTCCGTGACAGGAAACAGCCCAAAACGCAACGTGGGCACATCACATTTTTCCAGTGAAAATTGACCCTTTTTTCGTAAAATGCCTAGCTGCAAATTTTGGACACTAGCTCAGCCTACACCTAGGGAAACCTTGCAAACCTGTTTGTTTTTTAAACCTAGACACTCAGGAGAATTCAGAATGGGTTGACTTCTGTAGCTTTCACCTGGTTCTGTTACCCAGAATCCCTTGCAAACCTCAAACTTTGTATTAAAAAACAACAACATTTTCCTCATATTTCTGTGATGGAAAGCTCTGGAAACTGCGGGCAGCCGCAAACTTCCACCCACTCAGCATCCCCCCCAAGTCTCCCAATAAAAATAGTACCTCACTTGTGTGGGTAGGCCTTGTGCCTGCGACAGGAAATGGCCCAAAACATACTGTGGAGACTTCAAAATTATCGATTACTAAAATACCTTGTTTTGCAAGGAAGTCACCTGCATTTTTGGTCCCAGGCTCGGCAGCCATCTAGGTAAACCTAACAAAACTACACATTACTGAGAACTAGATACCAGGGGTGAGTCCAGGGAGTTGTGACTTGCATGGATTCCCTAACGTTTTCCTATCCAAAATCCCCCTAAACCTCAAATCTAGCTGAACAAATCACATTTTTCTCACATTTCTGTGTGGGAAAGTTGTGGGATCGTCGGGCTGACAAAAAGTTTCTACCACCCAGCGTTCCCCCAGGTCTCCTGATAAAAATGGCAGCTCACTTGTGTGTGTGGGCCAAGTACCCACGACAGCCCAAAACGTATTGTGGAGACATCAAAATTATCTATTACAAAACTACCTGGTTTTGCAAGGAGGATACCTGCATTTTGGTCCCGGGCTCGGCGGCCATCTAGGGAAATCTACCAAACCCACACATTTCAGAAAACTAGACACCCAGGGGAGTCCAGGGAGGTGTGACTTGCGTGGATCCTCCACCGTTTTCCTTCCCAAAATCCCCTGCAAACCTCAAATTTAGATAAAAAATAAAATTTTCATTACATTTCTGTGTGGGATCACTGCACCGTGTGATTTCTTAACCCTCCACAACTGCATATTACTATCGTGGCATTGCTCCTGGTGTGGTGGGCTGTAGCAGCTTCAACCTGATGAGACACAGAAGAACCACATCAGCCAATCCTTTGCAGTAATCTAGAATCAGATCATCAGTAATGTTCAACAAGGGCAATTACAGGTACAGCTGGCAATCTCATTGCCCTTCCCATGATGATCTCATGGGGAGACAGTCCTGTCCTACGATCAGGTGTGCTGCACAGAATCATCAGCACCAACGGAAGAGCATCCAGCCATTTCAAAGACGTAGAAGCACACACTTTGGCAAGTCTTGATTTCAGTGTCCTATTGACTTGCTCCACCAGACCTGAAGCCTCGGTTCTGTAACTACAATGCAGTCTCTGTTCAAACTGTAAGGTGGCACACACCATTCTCAGCACTTTGTTATTGAAGTGCTTGCCTCGGTTCAATTCCAAATAAGTTGGGAAGCCTAACCTTGGTATCAACTACCTCAACAACAACTTTGCTACTGTGAGAATATCATTTCTTCTTGTGGGATATGCATCAACCAATTGTGAAAAGATGTGCACAACAACCATCACATATCTTAGCCCGTTGCACACAGGCATCTCAGTAAATTCCATCTGCATCCTGTTGAAGGGACCACCTGACCTCCCTATGTGGCTCAATGTCACTGTGGTTCTTTTCCCTACATTGTTCTGTTGACACACAAAACATCTGTGACATAACGCTTCCGCCATCAACCTAAACTTTGGATTAAACCTTGTTTGGCAAAACAGTCTGACCATGGCATCAGTCCCTACATGAGTCGGACCATGGGAATGTTTAGCTATTGGCGGCGACAAATTATTTGGTAACACAGGTCAGTCATTTCCTGAAACCCATATTTCATCTTCAACTTTTTAAAACAAACTGGTTCACCCAACTCTGCTGTTCTGCTTCTGACACCCCTTTCTGTAACCTCTCAACGTTCTCCAAAGTATTAGCCGCTGTGTGCAAAAGGTTGTAATTGGTCTCGTCTGTTCCTTCATTTACATACTTGCCATTAAATGTACAAGCATTATAAGCACAGTACCTTGTGACTTTGTCGTTATATCTGTTGCCAACTGTCACACAGTCATCTCCATGGCAATGTGTGGAACATTTCATGACCGCAACGTGCACACACAATTGCAAAGCCTCTAACTGTTTTCTCAACTGCTCACCAGGTATCATAAATCTGCTCTGGGACCATAACTGTCTGAAGATGTGCACCACACCAAAGCTGTACTGACTATCTGTAAACATAGTCACCTGTAGTCGATCTGAAACATAGCATGCTCAGGTAAGAGCAATCAACTCAGCCGCTTGTGCGGAGACTACTCCTTGAAGCCAAGTAGCTGCCACTACTCCTGAAACAGTACAGACTGCATAAGCAGCTTTCACATGTCCTTTGTGATCTCGTAAACATGAGCCATCCACAAACAGTACGTAGTAAGATTCAGGTAGTGGTTCATCATGAATATCTGGTCTCTGCTTGGTGCATAGTTCAGTGACATCATGACAGTCATGCTCCACTTAACCATCATCATTGTCATTCTCAGGAAGGGGTAACAAAGGGGCAGTATACAAAACAGAACACCTTTTTAGGGATACGTTCTTAGCCACCAGTATGATTTGCCCATGCCAGGTCAACCAGATGTTCGTAAGGTGCAGCGTCCTCGTTCTAGTTCACAAAATTTCAACAGAATGAGGAACATACACAGTCAAGGGATGACCCATTACTATACCATTTCAACTTTCGATGTTCACACCTGTCACTACCACTGCTTTAAGGAAGCCAGGCAGCGCTGCATCCACTAGACATAATGTGGCTTAGAAATAGGCAACTGGTCTTTGGGCTCCTCCGTGGTTCTGTTCTCACTGAAATAGCGCAGCACTCTCTTTTCACTGCAGAAAAGCAAAAGCACTTTGCTGTAATCAGGAATTCCTAGTGCCCTGGTGCAGCAGAGCCTTTCTCTCAATTCTAGGAAGGCAACCAGACAGTCATTGTCCCAAGGCACCAGATCAAACACATCCTTGTGTGTCAGCCTTTGTAAAGGCTTGATCACTAGGGAAAGGTTGGATATAAACTGATGACAGTAGCCCACCATTCCCAGAAACACCCTTACTTCTTTCTGTGTTGTTGGTGGATTCATTTGCATGAACGCCAAAATTCTCTCTTCTGATACCCTTCTCGCATCATACCTCACAGGAAGAACACAGAAAACCATCCTCCCTCCCTGCTCCTCACTCCCTCAGAACATCACCTGCAGTGTACCTCAAGGCTCATCCCTCAGCCCAACCCTCTTCGACACATACATGACCCACTTGGCCAATATCTTCAAAAGCCACGGACTCAACATCATCTCCTACGCCAACGACACCCAACTCATTCTCTCTGACTAACGATCCAAGAACCATCAAAGACAAGTTTCAAAGATGCATGAAAGATGTTGCCGACTCGATGAACAACAACTGTCTCAAACTCAACACAGACAAGGCAGAAGTACTCATCTTCGGGAAAGGTAAGGACACACACACTGGAACAACGAATGGTGGCCCCCGGAGTTCACCCAACCCTGATACCCACTAAACATGGCAGCAACCTCGGCATCATCCTCGTCAGCCAGATAAAGAAGCAATTCTGCGCTGTCTCTTCACCGTCTACTTCCTCACACTCTGAATGTTCAGGAAGGTTTCCAGATGGCTCCCGACCAACACCAGGCGAACTGTCAATCAGGCTCTCATCACCAGTAGACTCGACCAAGGAAACGCCCTCTACATAGGAATAACAGCCCAACTCATGAACAAATTCCAGACGATCCATAAGAGAGCAGCCATGCTCATCCTTAACCTCCCAGACAGACACACATAACCCATCACCTCAGAAAACTCCACTGGCTACCAGTCATGAAGAGATGCCAATACAAGCTACTCACCCATACATACAAGGCACAACGAAGGACCTGCGCACTTCAACCAATGCAGGACCTTTCATCAGCCCACCATAAAACTCAGATCAGGTTCCCTCGCCCTAGCTGCCACCCATCACATCCATCAAACTAACAGCGGAGGACGCTCATCTCCCATCTAGCGGCCAAGACCTGGAACGACCTTCCCCTTCACCTCAGAGCCTCACCATCACTCCAACAATTCAGGAACGACCTCAAGACTTGGATGTTCGACCAATAAGAGAACAGGCAGCATAATCCGGTAGCACCTCAAGACCCTCATGGGGGAAATAGCCGCGCTCTACAAATCCTGATTGATTGATTCTCAGCCAAGTGGTTTAGTAATGCAATAGTGTAACTTTTGCCTGCTTCCTGTGTATTTGATGCAATCAGCAGGTCATCAATATACTGGACCAGGACAGAGTTACAGGGCATTACCAAAGACTGCAAATTATTCTTAAGGATCTGATTAAAGATGGAGGGGCTCTATGTATATCCTTGTGGGACTCAACACCATACCAAAACACGGTTCCCGAGCATAAAGGCAGGATTGACTGTCCTCATGCACAGGTATAAAGAACAATGCTTGGCACAAATCAATAGCAATAAACCACGCAGCCTCACATGGAATTCGATATTACAGCAGGATTCAGTACTGTGGAAGAACAAGGAATCACAATATTATTGATTTTGTGAAAGTCCTGCACTATCGGGTACTTACAACTAGGCTTCTGCAGGCCCATATTGGGTGAGTTACATGGACTCCCCATCATTTCTTTCAGTATTCAGTATTGTTGAATCGCTGGCTCAAACTGGATTTATTCCAGCAATCATTTCAGGAGTCAAATTATACTGCAGTGCTCTGGGACATTTCACATTCAGTTTTATCTGTATACGGACAGGCCCGACTCCTTTAATGAGTCCAATGTATTTTCCTGAAAAATTACAAACTTCTGGTCTCACTGCATCTCTCAGATCTAAAGGCAAATCTTCTGTCATCATCATATGATACATTCCAATAATAGATGCTGATTTGCCAACTCAAAGGCAATATCCTCATTATGAGTTTGTAGCTCTATTCCTTTTGGGGTACAATATATAGTGCAGTTCAGTTTGCACAACAAATCACGTCTTAAGAAACTGACAGGAGTCAAATCACAAACCACAAATTGATGTTTATTCTCAAAACTTCCTATCTTTACATGAACATCCTCAGTAATAGGGTTCTTAATTTGTTGATTAGCATCTCCAAGAACTTAGATAGTTCTTCCCGAGAGGTGTAGGTTTGGTACTTCCACTGATCTCACAGTAGAACGGGTAGCACCTGTATCAACCAAAAATGATATGTCATAACCATTTACCAAAGCATCTAGAAATGGGCCACTCTGGTCTACCTCCAAGACTGCACCAAGCACCAATCTTCCTGGCCCCTCAAGCACCATCAGGAGGACTGATCAATGCTAAACTTCTCACTTGTCTTCAGCATGGTAAATGGTTGGTAAGGATTAGTATTTTAGAATGCATCCTTATTCAAATTTGGAACCTGATTTGAAGAGAATCTGGGAACATTAGCAGCTTGCTGTGGCATCAGAGATAGGGGAACCTGCATCACTGGGGCTTTTTGCATATTAAAATTCTGAGATCTAGGTCTGGGTACATTCTGTTGCTGTATGGAATTACTGTTCTGAGGTGGTACAAACTCTGGATTCTGACCCTGATTTGCAGGATGAAGACGACATTCTCGCTTCCAGTGCCCCAGCCTATTGCAGTAGTGACATGGATTAGACTTCTTCAATGTAGCTACATCAATTCTGGTATTCAGATCAATGGGGACACCCGACTTCAAACTTGTGACTGAAATCCAGCTCCACCCTGCATCACTGGAGCTCCCTGTTGATACATTCCCTGCATCGCAGAGGCATTCCCTACAAATGGTGGAGTCTGAATTTCTCTAGGAGCAGCCTTCATTTGAACCACCATCAATTTTTCTTTTCATTTCTCCTGCCTCATTTCAATCTTATCATTGCAATACTTAGCATGTCGCAAAATCTTGTCAACAGCCTTATTCTGCCAACAAATCAAGAGCTGTTAAATCATCATACTAATCTCAGGCCTCAATCCTGTCACAAACCTGGACACAAAATGCCCCATATCTTTGGGCCCCAGTGTTTTCATTCCGCTATACTGTTTGAATGCCTGTAACAATCTCTAATATGCATGAATCATCTATTTTGGTTCCTGGGTCGTCCGATTGATCTTGACCCAGTCAATATCGTGGGGTGGCACCTTAGACTTCAACCACCTGATCATACTTCCTCCTCACTATAGCTGAAGGACCATTAGTAGGTGGCCAGAGCTTGTGCAGTTTCACTCCGTGGAATTCTTCAGAGTTGGCAAAAAAATCCAATGAATTCCGCGGAGTTCTGTGAGGAGGCAGAGTTCCTCTGCGATCAATTCAACTGCTTGCATAATTCTCGGTTAGTGCCCCATAATAATCAGAAGGTACGTACTCCCAATCTATGTAAAAGATTTTAATTTAATTGGTGCTCACCATATGATGAAGTTCCTTCCTCTTACCTCTGGTCACAGCATGAACGAATGCCAATCTTTGTGGGGTGCAATTATATGCATCGAAGATGCCATTGTAGAGGTGATTAATAATGTGGCCGAAGTGACATTCCTGCGTATCTCACCATTGTCACTCACCAGCCGAATGGTGGCAGTGCGGGAATGCCGGGAAACGTAGTGTGCCTTTGATGACAGTCTGCCTTAGTGTGTAGTGCAGAGGGACCAGGCATGTTGGTATTTGTGGTTTCTGATCTCTAGCATTTGTAGTTTATTAAATGTTTGCTGGGGCTAGTAGGGACCACCAAAAGTGCACAGGCTCATTGGGAAATGTAATTTATGCTGCCTTCGTGTAATTCGGAGCCAGCAACTACTGGGTCCGAATATGTGTTAGTTGAATTCTACTAATAATGTCTTCTAATAATTTAAGTGTAATCCTGATCCTGAGATCAGCAGTGCCAGACTCCGCTGGCTATGCCTGAGCATGCATCACCACTCACCAAACGGTCAACTCTCCCGGCCTGGAGGGGATGTCAGTGGAGGCGAGCGGAAGATTACAGCAGTCAGTGGGGGGAGCAGAGGGATGCTGCCACTGGTGGTGAGACAGAAGGATACTGCCGCAAATGGGGGAGCAGATAGATGCTGCCAAGACGAACTTGTTCTCACTCAGCTGTCTAATGGAGGCCAAAGGCAGGGGAAGACGTGCGGACACCGAGGGTGAGCAGTACAGACGGGAGTGGAGCACGGACTCTTCAGGAGTCTCGTGGTCCCGCTGCCAGGTACAAAGCCCAAACCTGATGCCATCTTCACAGCTGCTTACGGTTAATATATTACAAATGTTGAGGGTCTTTTTAATGCAAGAGAAAAAAATCATTTTGTTGGGGCGAAAGTTGAATTCATTTGAGGCGCCATTATTTAGTACTATCGTGTCTCTGTGCAGTAGTGAACTATGACGTTGAAGTACTTCAAAAAATGAATCATGTTACCTGACCTCATTAAATAACAAATACTTATTAGGGCCATGAGTTTAGATGACAAGGGCATAACATGATATTATGATGACGAGGTGCCTATCTCTAACAAAGAAGGGGGACTGTAGGGCTTGTTGACGGGGTCCAGCATACATGCCCAGTCACAACATTACAAAAAGAGTATGCTGTTCCCCAGGGCGGACAACGTCATGAGAGGGGAATTCCCTTGTCGGAACTAGAGTCCTCACACACCCAGCAAGCTAGGTGTCATGCTTCATCATCTGGACTTGCTCCTCGTCGGGTCGGCGCTGCAATACCCAACGTGCACCCGTAAAGGGGCTCTTTCGCGGAGATCTTTTGTTCCAGCCGTATGGTGCATGGGTGTGAGGGCCCTAGAAAATATATATAGTGTAGATGTGATGTGGGTGGGTGATTTAAAAAAGGTTGGATAATCCAAATGAAAATTATTTTTATTATTAAGGTGGTTATCCACCTTATTAAAAAACAGAGTGGCCGCTCTCTGGCTCTATGGTCCAGTGGAGCTAGCTCATCTCTCACAGTGTGGTCGACATGTTCCATGCATTTTGGTCACTACTGATCCATTGCATTTCATCAGGACCTATTATTAATGCTATCTACACGTGGTGATGGGAAGGGAAACTCCTACCTACCACACTTCATGGGTGCGAGCGCAAGGTCCCGCCAATCATAGTGGTAACCTAACTGGAGGGTAAAACTCACTCCATTTGGTATTATTGGCTCCAGACACCAATATCGTGGTGTCCTGTCCACGCTGGACGTGCGCCGGTAAACCTCCCGCGCGTCGAGCCGCAAATGCCGAATGGAGTGAGTTTTACCCTCCAGTTAGGTTACCACTATGATTATCCAACCTTTTTTAAATCACCCACCCACATCACATCTACACTATATATATTTTCTAGGGCCCTCACACCCATGCACCATACGGCTGGAACAAAAGATCTCCGCGAAAGAGCCCCTTTACGGGTGCCCGTTGGGTATTGCAGCGCCGACCCGACGAGGAGCAAGTCCAGATGATGAAGCATGACACCTAGCTTGCTGGGTGTGTGAGGACTCTAGTTCCGACAAGGGGAATTCCCCTCTCATGACGTTGTCCGCCCTGGGGAACAGCATACTCTTTTTGTAATGATGTGACGAGGTGCCTATGTCACTGAGCAACCAAAGGTAACTCAACCGAAGCCCCTGATCCATTACACAAACACGCGTCGGATTTATTTTAATGACGCTGCAGGGGGTTGAACGCTGCACAGCATATAGCGTGTGCATCGCCTCTGTTTCACGGCTCGTCTACTCTGCAGGAATGCCATTCCATACCCACAGTGATGTCTCAGTGGGGGAGTTGATCTACTGAGAATTGTATGCAGCCTTGCAAATAAGAAGCTGTAATTGCTAGTGTTGCTGATCAAACAATGCTCCTATAGCGCCAATTTGCCTTCAATAAACTGGATTGCTCAATGCTCACGTAATACACAAGCAGCAACAAAAATCGGCATTAGGAGGAGGAGGGGTGGCACCGGTAAACTCTGCTACGCTCGGCTGGCGAAGTATTTTTTTGTCGAACTTCTTGTTCCAAGCGGAGCATGGAGCGGCAATACGAATTTCGTTGTAAAGGCATGAATGGAAAAGGCATGTTTTACATGTAAGTATAAGGTAAGTATAGGGTTTAGGGTGGGTTTGGGTTTTGAGGTGTAGGGGTAATTTTAGGGTTCATGGTGGATATAGATTTTGGGGTGCAAAGGGTAATTTTAAAATTTAGGGTGGGAATGGGTTTTGGGGTGCCAAGGATAATTTTAGGGTTCAGGGTTGGTTGGGGTTTTGGGGTGCTAAGGGTAATTTTAGGGTACATGGTGGGTATGGGTTTTGGGGTGTAGGGGTAATTTTAGGGTTCAGGGTGGGTATGTGTTTTGGGGTGTAGGGGTAATTTCAGGGTTCAGGGTGGGTATGGTTTTTCGGGGGAACAGAGTGATTTTAGGGTTCAGGGTGGGTTTGGGTTTTGGGGTGCCAAGGGTAATTTCAGGGTTCAGGGTGGGTATGGGTTTTGGGGTGTAGGGGTATTTTTAGGGTTCAGGGTGGGTTTGGGTTTTGGGGTGCCAAGGGTAAATTTTGGGTTCACGGTGGGTATGTGTTTTGGGGTGTAGGGGTAATTATAGGGTTCTGGGTGGGTTTGGGTTTTAGGGGCACAGAGTGATTTTAGGGTTCAGGGTGGGTTTGGGTTTTGGGGTGCCAAGGGTAATTTTAGGGTTCAGGGTGGGTATGGGTTTTGGGTGTAGGGGTATTTTTAGGGTTCAGGGTGGGTTTGGGTTTTGGGGTGCCAAGGGTAAATTTAGGGTTCAGGGTGGGTATTGGTTTTGGGGGGTATGGGTAATTTTAGGGTTCAGGGTGGGTCTGGGTTTTGGAGTGTAGGGGTAATTTTAGGGATCATGGTGGGTCTGGGTTTTGGGGTGCCAGGGGTAATTTTAAGGTTCATCCTGGATTTGGGTTTTGGGGTGCCAAGGGTAATTTTAGGGTTCAGGGTGGGTATGGGTTTTGGGGCGTAGGGGTAATTCTAGGGTTTGGGGTAGGTTTGGGTTTTGGGGTGCACAGGGTAATTTTAGGGTTCAGGGTGGGTTTGGGTTTTAGGGTGCTAAGGGTAATTTTAGGGTTCAGGGTGGGTATGGGTTTTGGGGTGTAGGCATAATTTTAGGGTTCAGAGTGGGTTTGGGTTTTGGGGTGCAAAGGGTAATTTTAGGGTTCAGGGTGGGTATGGGTTTTGGGGTGCTAAGGGTAATTTTACAGTTCAGGGTGGGTATGGGTTTTGGGTTGTATGGGTAATTTTAGGGTTTAGGGTGCGTATGGGTTTTGAAGTGTAGGGGTAATTTTAGGGATCATGGTGGGTTTGGGTTTTGGGGTGCCAGGGGTAATTTTAAAGTTCTGCGTGGGTTTGGGTTTTAGGGTGCCAAGGGTAATTTTAGGGTTCAGGGTGGGTATGGGTTTTGGGGTGTAGGGGTAATTTTAGGGTTCAGGGTGGGTATGGGTTTTGGGGTGTAGGGGTATTTTTTGGGTTCGGGGTGGGTTTGGGTTTTGGGGTGCTAAGGGTAATTTTAGGGTTCAGGTTGGGTATGGGTTTTGGGGTGTAGGGGTAATTTTAGGGTTCAGAGTGGGTTTGGGTTTTGGTGTGCCAATGATAATTTTAGGGTTCAAGGTGGGTATGGGTTTTGGGGTGCTAAGGGTAGTTTTAGGGTTTAGGTTTTGGGGTATGAAGGGTAATTTTAGAGTTCAGTGTGGGTATGGGTTTAGGGGTGTGGGGGTAATTTAAGGGTTCAGGGTGGGTATGAGTTTTGGGGTGTAGGGGTAATTTTAAGGTTTAGGGTGGGTTTGGGTTTTGGGGTGCCAAAGGTAATTTTAAGGTTCAGGGTGGGTATGGGTTTGTGGTGTAGGGGTAATTTTAGGGTTCAGTGTGGGTGTCCCTGCATCATGGGTCGGCAAGTAGTGATGCATGAAGGGAGCACCAAATGCACACAAATAATCAACAAAGTTGTTTAAGCATCAGTCTGTGCTGTTGCAGAATGGAGCATGCATAGCAAGAGCATACAAACCATCCAAATCACATTCTCACCACGTCGTGCGTCCACATGACTCCCCTGATGAGGCATAGCAATCAGATGCACAAAATCAAAATTCATAATGTGTGTCGATTGGGAACAGACACACACATGGCAAAGTACATTACCAGTAGCACCTTCAATGATCAACACAACAAGTTGCATCATGCATACTTCTCATGTCAATGATGTTAAAACAATAACATGATAAGCCTTGCCATCAGGTAATGTTCTTTGCTCATGCAAGAATGGCAAGATAATGCACCAAACATATCACGCACAATGCAGGCATTGTCATCCCTGTCAGTCTGCTGTAACTCAGCAGTATCTGTGTCTACACACCAGGGTCTTATACAAAGGCACATCATGCTCTTCAGGCTATGTGGACTGCTGGTGCTCACAGGCATCGTTACTTTTGCTGTTGCAAGGACTGTGACATGTAAAGTGCTGCCTTGCCATTGCAAAGTAACAATGACATGTTCACATGTGAATCTGGGTCTTCAACATACTTGAACATGGCTGAGTGGGGCATGTAGAGCTATGCATAATTTTGAGGTTTCAGCTCCATTATGCCACCTGTCACACACATTTCATTGTGCATTATCTGAGCTGTCCCTGTAAGATCTTGTAGGCCATAGGGTACTAATAATATGTGCAGACACAACACCAAAACTAACTTACGATGGTATCTGTACAGTCATGACATAATTTCACATACCAGCTAATATTAGCTCATTGCTGACATGCTGGACTTATCTTGTGATGTTGCTTGCACAAGAACATACTCACACCATGTAACACCTTGGTTAGCTTTTTTTGGTAATGTTGACAATGGAGATGCTCATTGCACCTCAACCATAGACCATGTCATGCATAGCACAGCATGAAATGCATAGACATATCTTGTGAAAATGAAGTAATTAGTGCCATAACACAGACTGTCACCAATGTGCCCCTCTGTGTCTCCAGCTATTCATATACCCAAATGTGAATGTGCAGTCATAGCTGTGCATTGCATGCTGCTTTGCAAATATCATAGACAAGTAGTGACTGCCTGTTGGTCAAGTACATTTGTGTACCAAGACCATCGAACATGCACAAACATCACAGCAATGTGTGATGTAAGAGGCTCACATGTAGTGACAGATACCACCAATGCCAACCCTATTGTGTGACACTGTGGCATGTCTCTACGTACACACATGACCAGTCATGAACAGACATCAATGTGAGTAAATAGTGCCTCGTAATAGCTCAGGGCCACTCATACCAGTACTATACAGATACACTACACAAAAGTACAACACACAGATCACATCACAAATACATATTGTGCGGTTAGTCCGGACAAATCTAATCAAATGGTACATATACTGATCAAGTATCAATAAGCAATAAAAAATCAACGCAAATCCACGTTTGCGGTAATATTTTTCATATCCGGCATGATAAATACTCGCAAAATACATATATACACATGAAATCTTCCCGCTCACCCCTAGGCGTGTGTAATTTTGTCATAAGCCATGGAAACGGGCCACAATCTGGCAGGAAATGATGTCAGTCTGCATCCTGTGCCATGGAGGGGTACAGTACACTTTCACTTTCTCTTTCAGCCAAACTGTCAGTGTCTTTTGTGAGTTCTGGAAGTGTTGGAAGGTGTCTGGTGGTCTTGGTGTTTTTGAGAGAGTTCTGTGTGTAGTGTACTGTCCATACTGTCCTTGTTGAGTCCTGTGTCTCTGTCCCTATGTGTTTTTTGCGACTGTCTGATTGTTTTGATGGGTGTACGTCTCTGGGGTATCTTTGTATATTTCTATAGTTAATAAGGGTTAATTGTTTTTTTTGGTTTGCCTGGGATCAAGATTGTATTGGGGATGTTGGGTCAGGGTAGGGAGGGCAGGATGTCGGAGGGGCCTTGGGGGCCTTCCTCTGGCTTGTTAAATGGGAGGGCAGGATGACGGAGGGGGCTTGGGAGCCTTCCTCTGGCTTGTTAAATTTTACCTGCCCAAGATGGTAGAGGCTGGGGGACATATCCTACAAGGATACAATGTTAAAGTCCGGAAAGTAAGATGGGAGCACATCCGGGAGAAGATGCTCAACATGTTTGGTGTGGACAGGACTGTCCAGCAGTGGAAGCACCGGTGGCAGGACTTTGTGGGCTGTGAGGGGGACCTAATGGATCACCTTGGACTCATTGTCGGCAGGCAATGTGGTAAGTACATGACCAACATTGTATCACATCAGAGGATGAATGCACAAGACACCAATTAGGTTGAGCACAAGATATATGCACCCATCATGGAAAAAAGCATGCCTGTCATGATATACTGTGCCACCCCTACATGCTTTGATATTTGGACACTTCACATGATCAACTGGCTGACAATCTCTGTGAGATACACAATGTGGGTCACCAACATGTCAAAGCTTGTGATATACCTGTGTGTAGTAGAAAAACTGATTTGACCTACAAACGTCATGTCTATTGAGGTGTGAGAGCAAATTTGTCATTCATGAAGCAGTGGGACAGGTCATAGTATGTTATGTCACTCAGACCGTTACAGGGATGTCCATTAGGCCACTAGGGTGAAATTGACATGTGTTGTGGGTAAGACAGACTCAGCAGATTGCAACATGTATTTAATGTGGCACCACACCTGACTATTACAGTGAATGAAATTGTATCATGAAACCATCAATGATGTATGTGAGTCTTGCAAAATGTGATGTCAATGGCATTAATTGTACATTCCAAGCTTTTTCCGCAGCAGGAAGACCCTTGATCACACAAGGAGATGTGGATGCATTCATGGACCCACACACCACAGGTGAGTGTGTCGCCCCTAGCTTTGGATTGTTTGTGTTGACATATGCAAGCAATGCCACAGGCCCTGTTTGTTTTAATACACAGTCTGGATGTGCATCACATGAACCTCACCTCTGGTGTGATGATGCTGCATCAAGTCAAGAGTTTTGCACGTCAGCATCATGTGATGCTGGAGGACAGCATTACCCTTCCGGAATTGATGTTTCAACGCCTCATATGATTCCCAACACCCTATCTATGTGCAAGCACAGAGTCCATGATGTGGGTGATGTCATAGCCATGTCATAGAGCCGATCATGCAGAATCAAAACATCTATGTGCCCTGACATGATTGTGCAAGGGTTCCAGATATGCAGCAGCCAATTTCAATTGTAGACTGTATATGATGATAAGTTTGTTCCACTGAACATGTCACATCTGTTGTCGATTATCATTTGCAAAGTGATGTGGCATTCTGACATGAACTAGTGACAAAAACCCACATACAATCTTATTGTAAACTAACTAGAATGTACTACCATCACCATATGATGTTTGCCCCCATGGCATCAACTGTGTCACCACAAAACAGTGATTTGACGTAAGCTGTGTCTGTGTGTACTCATGACACATTCAATTAGTTTTGTCATTTAGGTACAATGGTCAGACACATATGTGATGTATTGTGCATGATCTGATCAAAAACTCACAATGATCCTGGCTCCTTGACATGGTGTAATGTGTACAGGACAGCTTGTGGACATGTTGCATGTCCACCGCTACAACAAGTTAATTATGTTCCCTTTGCATAGAATTGTTTTCCTGGTGAATATGGTACATAGTGAGCAACTGAATTAAGAGCCCATCAGTACAATCTTTGTACATCAGCCCAGCCATTGTAGGTACATCCCAGAGTGTACACACTTAAGAAGATACATTTGAGTAATTATGTTGATGTGCATGAACAGACCTGGAACACATTGACACCCAGCACTGATGTGCTGTTGGTAATTGTCCTGACTAATAGCAGTTCCAGTTGACATTGACAGTTAATTGTTCAAAGAGCATGTCACATAACGACAATGACAACGTGAGTACGTGTCACAGAGGGCTGACTGACATGATGAAACATCAACATGTTTGTCAGGAAAACTCTTCCAATGCAACACAGATTGTTGGTACATAAATCTGTCCCATCAAATACTTGTGTATTTGATGAGGAATCCTGTGAATCATTTCCATGCTCATGCAAGTAAACAGGCCTCTGTAACCAAAGAAAAGTTTGTTGTCACAACATAGTCTTGGACAGACTATCTCTGACTCAGTGCCGAAGCAGGCAGGAGAAAATCAACGTAGGGCAATCTCGACTCAAAAATCAGACAGCCTTTCACACTACATTTAGGTATTGAGGGTTTGTCATTGTTACACTGCTAAGCCCATTCATCATCACACAGAATCATTCACACAAGGGCACCTTCAATATCGTGGAGTGTCTGATTTTCAGACTGTGTGTAAAATATGTCTATAATATGCTCTTTACAGTGACATGCTCAACAGTTCTCCAATTCACATGTTACTACTTGGTCATCAGAATGTGTCACACATGAAAAACACAATAGTACACTGATGGATCATGTGAATGATGGTGATCCTTGCATAACATTGACTAACATGCTCAAATCAGACAACACAGCACTGTGCATTCCTTAGCACTAGCATAAATGTGTTCACACTGCCACTGTTTGAAAAGCAGTGCAGACAAATGTGTGGTTGACAAGCAGCAGCTTTGCTGTCCCATTGGGTCATTGCACAGAAATGTGCAGTGCTGGTCAATACTGGTACACAATGCTTCATGCCCTCTTTCCTTGCATGCATGTCAAATTATAGGCATTGTTCCACAAATTGGCAAGTACATGTGTACATGATCTAATCTGGTTGTGTAGCTGTGGTGACACCTCCAAGGGCTCACTCATATGATGATTTTCCATTTCCTCAAATTTACTACATGACTAACACTGTTGTAATTAGTCATCTGACATGATTGCAGACTGTGCAGCCTAATGTCTTTGTGTAGTTGGAATGGCAAGGTCTGCTATGGGCCTGTTATACTTCATACTTACTGTACTCCCCCTGTTGGACTCGATTGTTGTTCTTTTGCATGGCCAAATTTCAAACAGCAATTCTACAACAGTTGTCACTGCACTTTGTGCCAGCTTTGTCCAAGCACAGGAATAGCCATGTTTTCATGAACATCTTATTCTGATTCCGGCTATGATGTGTTTATGAATTTTAAGATTATGTGTGTAGAACCTATGGCTCATTAATTTTTGGTGTGGCAATTATGCATGATGCCATCATGTTCTTGGAGTCAGGAAACATGACATGTATCATTTTTTTTCAGACAACATGTCCCTGGAGGAGCAGCGTCTGTTCCTCCAGCGGAAAGAACGTTACCATCACATCAGGCGTGTGGCTAAGGGATTCCATGCAATGGCTAAGAGGTACACGAGGAAAGGGCTTCTGGCAGGTGGAAGTCCATCACAGACAGCACCAAGAAAGCTGGGAAAAACAACACGCTACCCTGCCTGCCTCCACAACACACCAGAGCCAGCCCTAGCTAATACCTGGCCAGTCACGAATTCATCGGGGGACACAAAAGAAAAGGTCAGCTGTCCCAGGACCATCAGGAGCTGCTCCACGTGTGGCACCCACATCTTCGAGTAAAAGTCTAGCCCCCTCACAGAGTGCACAACCGGGGACATCCTCCAGAGCTGCAGGACACAGAGAGAGGTCTGTCCTCACAGAGAGTGAGAGGAGGCTCATATACAATTTGAATGTTCATGTGGCCCGACTTGAACGGGACAATGATGACATTAAGGGCCACCTCATGGACATAAAGGGGGCCTTGGGGCTCCCCTATTGATGATCAATGGTGTTTAGTTTCCCACCCTGTACAGTCCCACGTTTCCCCTCACCTATTTACCATCCTTTTCATAGATTTAGTAGTTAGTTAGTGTTAAGTGTAGATGTAGTGTAGGGCTAGTATAGTGTTAGGCGTAATTAGCTTTTAAATTTAGGATATTCTTTTTTAAGTGCTTTTGGTTAAGTTTCCTTTTCCTTTGGGTGGGGGGTTGATGTATTTGTGGACTTGTTAATAAATAATATATTTTTTTAAATATATATATAATTGTTTAGTATGTATGTTTAGTTAGTTGATGTATAGGTTAAGGTGTCTTTGTGCCGTCCTGGATGTGCAATAAGGGGTAGGTGGATTGATGTTTAATATATGTTGTTATGTGTATAGTCTTAGGTAAGCTAGTTATTTTAGTGTAATTTAATATTAGTACAAGTTAGGTTAGTGTAGGGTAGGATTTGTAAGTATCATTAGTTTAGTTTTTTAAGAGTGTTTTTTGTAATAATAAATTGCCAATGGTTGATGCTTTGTGCTCCCATTAATTTTTGCTGTGTGGACATATCCTGTTGAATTGTAGTGGATTACGACAGATGCATCCCCCACACAATCAGTTTGAATGTTGTCAAATGTAATTACAGGATCTTCAAGGCACAGGCTACCATCAATCCGCATTTGTAATATTTTTAACAAAACTGATTGATGTTTAGGGTAACAAAGTTCAGTTAGGAAAATAGTTTTTGAGTGGTCTGAGAAATATTTATCGATATGTGAATAATTTGCAAGGACAGATTTACACAGGATGCACTGTGGGCATTGTGCTCTGCACAGTAGGGGTTGAATGCTGTGGGTACGGTGTCAGTATACTTTGGGACATCTTTGATTACACCGGTCCCCACAACAGCTTCACTTTACACGTGGAAGTACAGGGGATGTATGCTTAGCATTATTCCCAAGTCATCCTGAGGCCTCTTTACATGTTTCTACACAGCCTTGTACATTGTGGGCAACACTGTGAACAAATTAGCAAGTTTTGGGTGAGGGATGTTGTGATGTGCGTTGTAGCAAACCTTCACATGTATTTGAACCAGTAACAATTTTTGAGCTATGCTTTCCTACATCATTCCTCTTCTTTCTGCTAGATGGAATTATTTCAAATATGTGACATGTTGAGGGAACTGTCTTTACATGTGTCATGTAACGACAAACATCTATACAAACATTGTCCACCACATTGACTATGGGTAGTTCTTCTAAGTATCTATTTTTAACGTATTTTTTTGAGACACTGCATGTGGATTTACACTAACGTGAGTATTGTTCCTAGTCACAATCAACATCATGGGCATGGATCATTTTTGTGTTGCTGAGACAGTGTTGTCTTACAGATCAGAGCATTGGTTGAGTCACACGTGTCAGGCCCTCACAATGCCTATCATGGACACAGAGTAAGCATGTTCCCTTTGCCAAATGTTCCAAGATTAGTAGCACTGGCTACCCTGAACATCCATTGTTGGCACATTTAAACATAAATGGTCACAGGCAACACACATCTTGGTGACTCAATTATTTTTATTTACATGTGCAGAAACTGAGGTAGCAGACTGGCCCAGTTCTTTGTGTAACAACACCCCATTGTGTGAATGCCCAGTGGGGGGCCAGACAGAGTCCTGGGGGGGGACACATGTGCAGAGACATGTTGAGGAAGAGGCAGAGTTCAGTCAGCAGGCTGATTCCAGTGTCATTGGGAACTACGCAAAAATTGGCTGGCATTCCATATCAAAGTCCAAGGTGAGTGTAGCAGAGCAATTCAGGGGAGAGTGGAAGCTGATGTTCTGGGGCATGATGGTAAGCACAGTTCCAAGCAGAAACACTCAATTTGACAGAGATGAATGCTACCGCTGACTTCTTCGCAAGATTGTTGATTCATCCACATCTTCCTCCTCTGAAGTGTCATGTGACCCCCGTGTGCGTGATGGAGGATTGGCTGGAGCACTTTGAGGCCATGACACATCAGGGGGTGAGATGTGGATGTTGAAGGTGCAGCAGCATTCATCCGTGCCAAAGGTTGAGGCAGCACTGCAGTGATGATAAGCTGCAGGGCTTGCAAGACTCCAGCAACGTCTCTGTGGTATGCAGCCATGGCTGCCAAGTGTGAATCCTGCATCCGCTCCATGTTCTCCATGATCATTCTCATTTGACGCAACTCCTTGGTGACATCGCTGGAGCCACTTTGACTGAACAGTTGTTCTTGTCCCTGAGTAAGTACTCCAGCGATGTCAGCCATGGAATGCTGGAGAGCATGGAGCGCACTGTGCTTGCCTGTGATGGACTCTAGGAGGTCCCTAATGGGACTGAGACACCTACGGACCCCATCTAGTTTGGCCGTCAGGCTGTCAAACCCCACCTGCACCTGACCAGCCATCTCCTGCTGGACCTCTACCGCACAGCGTTGAAATGTTAGAAGTGGGTCCTCAAGGTCCTGGGAGACAGCTGTGGTGGTAGGTGCTTGCTAGTGGGTGTTTTGTGCAGGGGTGGAGCTACCACAACGCTGCTGGATGTCCCTGCTTACAGAGATGGGCTGCCAATGGAGTTGAGCAGCTCTTGGAGCGTGTCCTGATCGATGGTTGAGATGTCTTCATCTTCATCATTGAAGAGTGGGACAGGCTTCTATACAGGAGGTGATGTTACACCCTCTGCAATGTAAAGAGTAGATGCTGTTGTATGTGTGTCTCAAGTATAATCATGCAATTGATCAGTTTGCAAGCAGACTGCATGACAATGTCCAATCCAAAATTTTAAGAGAAGACACCTATTACATGCAGGATAGTGAATCATTATACAACATCACTGATGTGACATTAGAGTGGTAAATCCTTTTCTTACAGTTTTCAAGTATGCCAAATGTGAGTGGCCAATTTCTACACACATGCTGCACCAGTTGTGTCCTCTGTTCAGTAGTGACAGTAGTGCAGGTTGTACCACATTGTTGTCAATGCAGATTAGCTCTGATTTATGTGTCTGTACAAAGTATTGTGGTAGAGTCACCCCTACTCATTACACTTCAAACTTTTTTCAGATTGTCTAGTTTTGTAGGTGTGGATTGCATGCTACCACACTTGCTGTTGGCAATGCCACATGATTGTTATTGTGGCATGAGTAGGGCTATCATGCGGCTGAGATCAGGGTTGATGTGATGTGCCACATGATATAACTAGGCCTGGGTGGAAAACTACGCTACGCTCGCGTAGATTGCGTAGTTTGCGCAACTACGCGTTACGCGAATTGCACGTAGCACAGTGCAAAAACGCGTAGCTTAGCGGGCATTTTTTGCTTGCTCGCGGTCCTCAACGTCAAGTTGGCGACCGCGAGCGAGCAAAATGACATCCCGGCAAGACTTTTTCCTCGTTCGCGATCAGCAACATCAAGTTGCCAATCGCGAGCGTGGAAAATAAACCTCCCAGCGAGATTCTCAACGCGGGGAGGTCAGGTTTCTCATTGCGAGTGGTCGCGTAAGCTCGCGACCGCTCGCGATGAGAAACTACCAGTCCGCGTTGAGAAAACTGCCGCTCGAGTACAAATCTACTCGAGCGGCAGAAAACGACCGCTTGCACTGTGCAAGATGCCGTTTGCAATGATTGCACAGTGCGGACAAGCATCCGGCACTGTGCAATCATTGCGAACAGCATTTCCTACCACACTATGCAGTTCGCGTAGTGCTACGCGTAGCTCGCGTAGTGCGAAGTGCACTTCGCGTAGCTACGCGTAGCGCTACTACGCGAACTACGCCCAGGGTTAGATATGACCAGGTAGATATGCTTGATTTGCCATGATCCAAACAGTGTTGATCCATTTTAATGTTGCCAAATAACATTGACAAATGACATTCTCATTGATGCGTGTTGATATGCAGGTATGGTACTGCTTCTGTTTTATTGCCCCTTATTCCTTTCGACGAGTGACCCTTGCACTTATGTGCATTTACAATGGTGAGATGTTGCAAGCTGGAGGAAACATGGCTCATGGTCAGGGTTGAGACACTTGTGCATTGTTGGACTGCAGACGTATTTCTTGCATCAGGGGGGTATAGATACAATGAGGTGACAGAGTGAGGCCTTCTCCTTACAGGATTGATTCAGCACTCAACTGTGAGAAAGTGCCATCTTTCTTGCATGGTATGCCCCCACTTTTTGCTGAGATGCTGATGTGCTTTGACTGAGTGTGCCCTGGGCTCCTGCCAACCAGGTACCCAGGGCCTGTGTTCCTTCCCTAAAACTGCATTGATACCTACACCCAATTGGCATCCCTGGCCACAGGTCAGCCCCTGGTAAATGGTACCATGGGTACCCAGGGCACTGTGACCAGGGAAGGCCCCTAAGGGCTGCAGCACTTGTTGTGCCACCCTTAGGGACCCTGTACCTTTACACACACACACTGCCTTTGCAGGCTGCGTGTCTTGGTGCAGAACAAAAGCGAAGAGTCGACATGGCACACATACCTGTGTGCCATGCCTACAAGCCACTGCCCTGGCCTAGGTCAGCCACCCCTCTAGCTGGGTGCACTATGCCAGTGGTGAGGGCATAGAGGCATGAGCCCTGTGCCCCTACAGTGCCCAAGTCCATTCTTGGGCATTGTAAGTGCAGTGCTGCCATTAAGAGTATATGGTGCTGGGAGTCTGTCATTACGAACTCCACAGCACCATAATGGCCCCACTAAAAACTAAGAAGTTTAGTATCAAACTTCTTAGCCCATTAAACCCCCACTGATGCCAGTGTGGGATTTAATGTAAAACGCACTCCAGAGGGCATCTTAGAGATGCCCCCTGAAACCAGCCCGACCTCCAGTGTCCGGACTGAGTGGCTGCCCAGGCTGCCACCACCAGACATGTTTCTGACCCCTGGGTCGAGAGCCTCGGCTCTCAGGGGCCTGAAAGAATGCGCATCCTGGGGCGAGGTGCCAAAGCCTCCTCCCCCAGGATGGGCAGGGGAGCTTCAAAGGCCTGCCGCCTTTTGAGCTTCCCCAGACCACTTGCTGCTTCCAGCAAACTGGTCCCCACTGGTTCTACCCCCACTTCTGGCGGGAGAACCGGCGGGAAAACCAGAGGCAGGAAATGGGTTGTGCCCACCTCTGCCAACTCCACCCCTAAGGTGGGGGAGACGAGGTGAAGCCCAAACTCGAGTCCCCGCCATCTTGAGGATGGGGGGACCCAGCCAACCAGGGACAGGCTCCTGCCCCCTCCCACTAGAGAGGAGCAGAATAGGGGGTGTACCCACCCTAGGGAAGGGACCCATTGGCCCCTGCCCTTACCTACCTGTAACCACCCCTAAATTTAGTATTTAGGGGCTCCCTGAACCTTCCTTCCTCAGTTCCCGAATCCAAAAACAAGAAGAGAAGACGAAGCAAGAAGACCAGACGGGCAGCTGCTAACAAGGAGGCGACGACAACTGACTTGGCCCCAGCCCTACCGGCCTGTCGACCTCTGAACCTGCTCCTGCGGAACCCCGGCCTCAGAAACCTCAAAAACCCCGGAGGACCTGACTTCTGTGCCACAGCCTTCAACCCAGGGACTCCCACGAGCAGTGGTACTGCTCAAAAGAACAAACTCCAAAAGACCCAGCCCTGGCACGGAACCGCGAAACCTGCACCCTCTGCACCCGCCGAGCCCGGCCTGTGCCCGAGTGAACCAAGACTTTGAGGACGTCCCCCCGGCGATTCTGACCTGGAATCCAGTGCCCAAGGACCCTCCTCGATGACCCAGATGACGCCTGCAGCCTCAGGACAAGGGACCCCTCCAACCGCGACCAGCAGGGGGTAAGATTTCCCGACCTCAAAAGACACCCCTGCACCGGGCGCCCCACGGCCCCCTGTGCCCAACTCCTGGGTGTCTACCTATCCTCCAAGATCCCAACTTACCTCCCAAAGTGTTGGTCGCCCCTGAAGAATCACCGTCCCCGAGCCTGCAGCCTTTTTTCACCGTCCAAGATCGTCATTGGTTAACATTGAGCGCCCGACGGCTCAAAGCACCCTGCACCCAGCCGCCCGAGTGCCCCTGGAAGTGCAACCTCTACCCTAACCTACTTCCCCATTTGCCCTGGGCAAGTGACCAGGAGCCCAGCTCCCACAGCCGCGTGGCCTGCTTGCCAGCCGCCACCAACCCGAGGCCCCTGCCTGCCATAGGATAACATTGGGCCTACTCACTCTGCACCCGGCCGCCCCTGTGCCGCTGAGGGTGTAACAACTGTACTTACCTGATACTGGGGGACCCCTGAGTCTATGCCCAGAACCTTAACTCTGCCAGTCGAGTACTTACCCAAAGACCGATAACTCACTTTCCTTCCATAGGGTAACACTGACTGGCTCGCACCTGGAATTTCTTCTAAGTGTGGAGTTTTGGAACTTTAAAATATTCACCTAAAATCAACCGAGTCACGAAAACGAAAATACTCACCTGGCATTAGAACAGGCCCCAGTGCTGGACCGGGGTGCCCAACACTGGCCCTAAAAAGTAATCCCAACGTTACTTACCGCTAACTCCATTTTCTTCCATAGGGATCCATTGAATGGTTTTCTGTGAAATTTCTTCTAAGTGTCTACTTTTGAAATACTAAAATATTGTTTAAAAATCACAACAGTAACGAATTCCGAACTACTCACCTGCTATCAGGAGAGACGTCAGTACTGCCTCTTTTAGGCTAGTACCAACCATGAAAAGTAATTTTTACCGTACTTACCAGTAACTCGAAATTCCTCTCATAGGATACCATTGCCTGCTTTTGTTGAAAAAGTTTCTAAGTGTCGATTTCTGCATTTTACAAATATTCTTTAAAAATCGTGCCAATGATACAAACGTAATTACTTACCTGTTTTAGCTAGATACCCCAGTGCTGAACCCGAGAACCCAGCACTGGATTACAAAAGTAACGTAAACCTGCTTTGCTTGCAAACTGCATTTCCTTCCATAGGATAACATTGGTAATTTTACCCAGAAAAGTTTCTAAGTGTCGACTTTTGAAATACAGTAATATTCCTCAAAAATCACTACAATAACCAAAACGCTTTTTCTTACCTGTTTCCAGGAAGTGTCCCAGGACTGAATCCAGGATCCAGTCCTGTGGTTAGAAACGTAACCTACAAAGTCATTAATTGTAATTAATCACAATTTTCCATTAAGCTCAATGTTGCATTGTATTTGACCCTGTGTTGTCTCTTGCACCAACTGTGATTATTACCACCAACAAGTCTATTGCCTATTTTGTAAGGTGGCTAACCAGAACATCTCATACTGAGAAAGTATATTTTGACCCTATTGTTGGTTCTAAAATAAAACAAGCATATATTTTTTTATATACAAACCATTGGCCTAGAGTTCAGTTCTTGAGTGTGTGGCTTAATTTGCTGACTGAGTGTGTACAACAAATGCTTTACACTGTCCTCTGATACTGCCTTACTGCTCGACCAAGCTACCACTTTAGAGAGTAAGGTTATATCTAACTTTAGCCTCTGCCAAACCTCTGGGGACTGGGGACTCTGTGCACACTGAACCTTACTTTGGTGCAGTATATACAGAGCCACTTTCCTACATTGGTGGCAGCGGTGGGATACGAACTTGCATTTGTTGGACTACTTGGGTACCACCTGATCACACGACAGAACTCTTAAATTGCCTTTAGAATTCTGATTTTTTTTTTTAAATTGGCATTGTTTTTACCAAATTACTAAAAGTCTTGTTAGGGCCTTGCTTAAGCCCCTTTAGCATCTTAGAAAATAAAAAGTCACTATAGTCAAGGGTAGAGGGGTTAGAACTTTTTGTTAAAATGTCTCAAGACAAGAACCCAGCTATTAGTGAAGATAATAATGACATACAGGAACTGGTTGAGGAGCTCGACCTCACCCCTTATCTTCATTTGTCTTTCAAAGAGATAAGGTCCTTATGCAAACTTAAAGATATACCAATGGGCCAGCATCCAACCAAACAAGGGCTCCAGGAGCTCCTGGCTGAGTATGCTAAAGCCCACCCCTCTGAGCATGATGATGACCAACCAGAGGAGGAAAGGAATGAGGAGGATGGGGATGGTAACCCACCTCCATCACTGCCTAGGGAAGATAGGGTCCCTGCACCCTTAACTCCAAGAATAGACCTCTGGGGACCTAGAGGCCACCTAGGTGGTTCAGGCCTCAGAGAGGACCCTGAGGACAGCCTCAGGGAAGAGGACAACTTTTTAGCAAAGTTGGCCAAAAGACTGGACCTAGAGACCAGACTCCTGGCTCTAGAGAAGGAAAGAAAAGAGATGGGTTTAGCACCCATCAATGGTGGCAGCAATACCAATAATAAGGATAAGGAGGAATCCTATGATCCTAAAATCCCCAAAGGGATTGTCCCTAAATATGAGGAGGGTGATGACATCACCAAATGGTTCACAGCCTTTGAGAGGGCTTGTGAAATAAGAAGGGTGAAGAAACCTCTCTGGGGGCACTCCTGTGGGAACTGTTCTCTGGTAACTGCAGAGACAGGCTTCTGACCCTCTCTGGGCCAGATGCAGGGTCCTATGACCTCATGAGGAAGACTCTGATTGAGGGATTTGGATTCACTACTGAGGAGTATAGAATTAGATTCAGGGGGCTCAAAAACCCAGACCCAGTCCTGGATTGACTTCGTGGACTTCTCAGTAAAGACACTGGATGGGTGGTTAGCTGGACATGGTGTGCAGGATTTTACTGGATTGTACAATTTGTTCATGAAGGAACATATATTAAGTAACTGCACAAATGAAAAGTTGCATCAGCATTTGGTAAACCTAGGTTTAATTTCTCCCCAAGAATTGGGAAAGAAGGCAGACCACTGGGTCAAGACTAGGGTGACAAGGACAACCACTGGGGGTGACCAAAGAAGGTGGTCACCAAACCTCCCCAGGGGAAAGGTGGTGAGAATCCCCAAGATAAGAAGTCTGAGTCTTCCAAAGGGCCCCAAAAACCTGTTCTGGGGGTGGGTCCCAAACTACTCCCTATGTGCCTCAACCCTATAGGGGGAAGAACTTTGATCCCTTAAAGGCCTGGTGTAATAACTGTAAGAAGTTAGGACACCTAACTATAGATAAATCTTGCCCCCACAACAAAGCCCCTAAAGCACCCAGTACAGCTACTCCTGGGGCAGCCAGTCTACAGATGAGATCAGAAGAGTGCCCTGAGCAAATCTGGGGACACACTCAGGCGAGTCTCGTCTCACTAGGGGAAGTGGAGTTTGCCACTGTAGCTGTGTGGCCACCCAACTTGAAGAAATATTTACAATACCCCTGGGTGAATGGAACTAGGGTAGAAGCTCTGAGGGATACAGGTGCCAGTGTCACTATGGTGAGGGACACTCTGGTTTCCCCTGAGCAATACTTGATTGGGAAAACCTACCCATTCACCAATGCTGACAGTGTCACCACTAGTCATCCCATGGCCATGGTGACATTAGGCTGGGGGGGGGTTACTGGCCTGAAGCAGGTAGTGGTCTCTCAGAAGTTACCAGCTGCATGTCTGCTAGGCAATGATCTGGAAACCTCAGCCTGGGCAGAGGTTGAGCTAAAGGCCCATGCAGCCATGCTGGGCATCCCTGAATTGGTGTGTGTAAAAACAAGAGCACAGAGCAAAAGGCAGGGTGAAGAAATAGTGTTGGAGCCTGAAATGATGGCCCAACCTACCAAGAGAAAAGGAAAGAAGACTGGGGGACCAGCTTCTACACAGCCACAAGAGCAGGACCCCTCTCCTCAGGGAGAGAACCTGGACACCCCCGAGGGAACTGAGCCCCTGGAGCTTGACCCTTACCAGGTTGAACTCTTGGGCCCAGGGGGACCCTCTAGGGAAGACCTGTGCCAAGGACAGCAAGACTGTCCCACTCTTGACAGCCTGAGGCAGCAAGCTGTTTCAGAAGCCAAGGGAGATGTCAGTAGTACCCACAGAGTCTATTGGGAAGAGGGACTACTGTACACTGAGGCAAAAGACCCCAATCCTGGAGCCACCAGGAGAGTGGTAGTGCCCCAGAAGTACAGGGAGTTCCTCCTAACTTTGGCTCATGACATCCCCTAGCTGGACATCTGGGCCAAACCAAAACTTGGGAAAGGCTAGTTAGCCACTTTTACTGGCCCCAGATGCACCAAAAGGTGAAGGAGTTTGTCAGCTCCTGTGTTACCTGTCAAGCCAGTGGCAAGACAGGTGGCCATCCAAAGGCCCCCTGATACCACTACCTGTGGTGGGGGTTCCCTTTGAAAGGGTAGGTGTGGACATAGTGGGTCCACTGGAACCTCCCACAGCCTCAGGGAACAAGTTCATACTGGTGGTAGTGGATCATGCCACTAGGTATCCTGAGGCTATTCCCCTTAGGACTACTACAGCTCCTGCAGTAGCCAAGGCCCTCATTGGTGTCTTCACCAGGGTAGGGTTTCCTAAGGAGGTGGTTTCAGACAGAGGTTCCAATTTCATGTCTGCTTACCTGACCCACATGTGGAAGGAGTGCGGGTGCAGTACAAGTTTACTACACCCTACCATCCACAAACCAATGGCCTTGTTGAGAGATTCAACAAGACATTGAAAGGCATGATCATGGGACTCCCTGAAAAACTCAAAAGGAGATGGGATGTCCTACTACCATGCCTGCTTTTCGCTTACAGAGAAGTGCCACAGAAGGGAGTAGGTTTCTCACCCTTTGAACTTCTGTTTGGCCATCCTGTGAGGGGACCACTCTGTCTTGTGAAGGAGGGCTGGGAGAGACCTCTCCAAGAACCCAAACAAGACATTGTGGACTATGTGCTTGGCCTAAGGTCCAGAATGGCTGAGTACATGGAAAAGGCATCCAAGAATCTTGAGGCCAGCCAGGAGCTTCAGAAGCACTGGTATGACCAAAAAGCTGCACTGGTTGAATTTCAACCTGGGCAACAGGTATGGGTTTTGGAGCCAGTGGCACCAAGGGCACTCCAGGACAGATGGAGTGGCCCTTACCCTATCCTAGAGAAAAGAGTGAGGTCACCTACTTGGTTGACCTGGGCACAAGCAGGACACCCAAAAGGGTTATCCATGTGAACCGCCTAAAACTCTACAATGACAGGGCTGACATCACCATGCTGATGGTGACAGATGAGGAACAGGAAGCTGAAAGTGAACCTCTCCCTGATCTCCTCTCCCACAGCCCAAAAGATGGGTCAGCAGATGGAGTTGTCTTTTCAGACACCCTCACTGCCCAACAGCAGACTGACTGCAAGCAAGTCTTGCAGCAGTATGCTGGGCTCTTTTCCTTGACCCCTGGTCTGACAAACTGGTGTACCCATGATGTGGACACTGGTGACAGTGCACCTGTCAAAAACAAGATCTATCGTCAGTCAGACCAAGTTAAGGAAAGCATCAGAGCTGAAGTCAGCAAGATGCTGGAGCTGGGGGTTATTGAGCCCTCTGAGAGCCCTTGGGCTAGCCCAGTGGTTCTGGTCCCCAAACCCCATCAACAGGGTGAAAAGAGAGAGATGAGGTTTTGTGTGGACTATAGAGGTCTCAACTCTGTCACCAAGACAGATGCACACCCTATCCCAAGAGCTGATGAACTGATAGACAGATTGGGTGCAGCCAAATACCTGAGTACCTTTGACTTAACTGCAGGGTACTGGCAGATTGGCATGGCCCCAGGAGCCAAAGAGAAAACAGCATTCTCTACACCTGATGGGCATTTTCAGTTCACTGTTATGCCCTTTGGTTTAAAGAATGCCCCTGCCACCTTCCAGAGGTTGGTGAATCAAGTCCTTGCTGGGTTGGAGTCCTTTAGTGCAGCCTATCTTGATGATATTGCTGTCTTCAGTTCCACCTGGCAGGATCACCTGATCCACCTTGGGAAGGTGTTAAAGGCTCTGCAAACTGCAGGCCTATCTATCAAGGCATCCAAATGCCAGATAGGGCAGGGCACTGTGGTGTACTTGGGCCACCTGGTTGGTGGAGGCCAGGTACAACCCTTACAGCCCAAGATCCAGGCCATCCTGGACTGGGCAGCTCCAACAACTCAGACCCAAGTCAGGGCATTCCTTGGCTTGACTGGGTACTACAGGAGGTTTGTGAAGGGATATGGGTCCATTGTGACTCCCCTCACAGAACTCACCTCCAAGAAGATGCCAAAGAAAGTAAACTGGACTGCCTGTTGCCAAAAGGCTTTTGACACTCTAAAAGAAGCAATGTGCTCAGCACCAATTCTAAAAGCACCAGATTATGCCAAGCAGTTCATTGTGCAAACTGATGCCTCTGAGCTGGGGATAGGAGCGGTCCTATCCCAGACCAATGATGAAGGCCAAGACCAACCTGTTGCTTTTATAAGCAGAAGGCTTCTCCCCAGGGAGCAGCGTTGGAGTGCCATTGAGAGGGAGGCCTTTGCTGTGGTTTGGTCCCTGAAGAAGCTGAGGCCCTACCTGTTTGGGACTCACTTCCTTGTTCAAACTGACCACAGACCTCTCAGGTGGCTAATGCAAATGAAAGGAGAAAATCCAAAACTGTTGAGGTGGTCCATCTCCCTACAGGGAATGGACTTTGAAGTGGAACACAGACCTGGCACTGCCCATGCCAATGCAGATGGCCTTTCCAGGTTCTTCCACTTAGACAATGAAGACTCCCTAGGGCAAGGTTAGTCTCATCATCTTTCATTTGGGGGGGGTTGTGTGAGAAAGTGCCATCTTTCTTGCATGGTATGCCCCCACTTTTTGCTGAGATGCTGATGTGCTTTGACTGAGTGTGCCCTGGGCTCCTGCCAACCAGGTACCCAGGGCCTGTGTTCCTTCCCTAAAACTGCATTGATACCTACACCCAATTGGCATCCCTGGCCACAGGTCAGCCCCTGGTAAATGGTACCATGGGTACCCAGGGCACTGTGACCAGGGAAGGCCCCTAAGGGCTGCAGCACTTGTTGTGCCACCCTTAGGGACCCTGTACCTTTACACACACACACTGCCTTTGCAGGCTGCGTGTCTTGGTGCAGAACAAAAGCGAAGAGTCGACATGGCACACATCCCTGTGTGCCATGCCTACAAGCCACTGCCCTGGCCTAGGTCAGCCACCCCTCTAGCTGGGTGCACTATGCCAGTGGTGAGGGCATAGAGGCATGAGCCCTGTGCCCCTACAGTGCCCAAGTCCATTCTTGGGCATTGTAAGTGCAGTGCTGCCATTAAGAGTATATGGTGCTGGGAGTCTGTCATTACGAACTCCACAGCACCATAATGGCCCCACTGAAAACTAAGAAGTTTAGTATCAAACTTCTTAGCCCATTAAACCCCCACTGATGCCAGTGTGGGATTTAATGTAAAACGCACTCCAGAGGGCATCTTAGAGATGCCCCCTGAAACCAACCCGACCTCCAGTGTCCGGACTGAGTGGCTGCCCAGGCTGCCACCACCAGACATGTTTCTGACCCCTGGGTCGAGAGCCTCTGCTCTCAGGGGCCTGAAAGAATGCGCATCCTGGGGCGAGGTGCCAAAGCCTCCTCCCCCAGGATGGGCAGGGGGAGCTTCAAAGGCCTGCCGCCTTTTGAGCTTCCCCAGACCACTTGCTGCTTCCAGCAAACTGGTCCCCACTGGTTCTACCCCCACTTCTGGCGGGAGAACCGGCGGGAAAACCAGAGGCAGGAAATGGGTTGTGCCCACCTCTGCCAACTCCACCCCTAAGGTGGGGGAGACGAGGTGAAGCCCAAACTCGAGTCCCCGCCATCTTGAGGATGGGGGGACCCAGCCAACCAGGGACAGGCTCCTGCCCCCCTCCCACTAGAGAGGAGCAGAATAGGGGTGTACCCACCCCAGGGAAGGGACCCATTGGCCCCTGCCCTTACCTACCTGTAACCACCCCTAAATTTAGTATTTAGGGGCTCCCTGAACCTTCCTTCCTCAGTTCCCGAATCCAAAAACAAGAAGAGAAGACGAAGCAAGAAGACCAGCCGGGCAGCTGCTAACAAGGAGGCGACGACAACTGACTTGGCCCCAGCCCTACCGGCCTGTCGACCTCTGAACCTGCTCCTGCGGAACCCCGGCCTCAGCAACCTCAAAAACCCCGGAGGACCTGACTTCTGTGCCACAGCCTTCAACCCAGGGACTCCCACGAGCAGTGGTACTGCTCAAAAGAACAAACTCCAAAAGACCCAGCCCTGGCACGGAACCGCGAAACCTGCACCCTCTGCACCCGCCGAGCCCGGCCTGTGCCCGAGTGAACCAAGACTTTGAGGACGTCCCCCCGGCGATTCTGACCTGGAATCCAGTGCCCAAGGACCCTCCTCGACGACCCAGACGACGCCTGCAGCCTCAGGACAAGGGACCCCTCCAACCGCGACCAGCAGGGGGTAAGATTTCCCGACCTCAAAAGACACCCCTGCACCCGGCGCCCCACGGCCCCCTGTGCCCAACTCCTGGGTGTCTACCTATCCTCCAAGATCCCAACTTACCTCCCAAAGTGTTGGTCGCCCCTGAAGAATCACCGTCCCCGAGCCTGCAGCCTTTTTTCACCGTCCAAGATCGCCATTGGTTAACATTGAGCGCCCGACGGCTCAAAAGCACCCTGCACCCAGCCGCCCGAGTGCCCCTGGAAGTGCAACCTCTACCCTAACCTACTTCCCCATTTGCCCTGGGCAAGTGACCAGGAGCCCAGCTCCCACAGCCGCGTGGCCTGCTTGCCAGCAGCCACCAACCCGAGGCCCCCTGCCTGCCATAGGATAACATTGGGCCTACTCACTCTGCACCCGGCCGCCCCTGTGCCGCTGAGGGTGTAACAACTGTACTTACCTGATACTGGGGGACCCCTGAGTCTATGCCCAGAACCTTAACTCTGCCAGTCGAGTACTTACCCAAAGACCGATAACTCACTTTCCTTCCATAGGGTAACACTGACTGGCTCGCACCTGGAATTTCTTCTAAGTGTGGAGTTTTGGAACTTTAAAATATTCACCTAAAATCAACCGAGTCACGAAAACGAAAATACTCACCTGGCATTAGAAGAGGCCCCAGTGCTGGACCGGGGTGCCCAACACTGGCCCTAAAAAGTAATCCCAACGTTACTTACCGCTAACTCCATTTTCTTCCATAGGGATCCATTGACTGGTTTTCTGTGAAATTTCTTCTAAGTGTCTACTTTTGAAATACTAAAATATTGTTTAAAAATCACAACAGTAACGAATTCCGAACTACTCACCTGCTATCAGGAGAGACGTCAGTACTGCCTCTTTTAGGCTAGTACCAACCATGAAAAGTAATTTTTACCGTACTTACCAGTAACTCGAAATTCCTCTCATAGGATACCATTGCCTGCTTTTGTTGAAAAAGTTTCTAAGTGTCGATTTCTGCATTTTACAAATATTCTTTAAAAATCGTGCCAATGATACAAACGTAATTACTTACCTGTTTTAGCTAGATACCCCAGTGCTGAACCCGAGAACCCAGCACTGGATTACAAAAGTAACGTAAACCTGCTTTGCTTGCAAACTGCATTTCCTTCCATAGGATAACATTGGTAATTTTACCCAGAAAAGTTTCTAAGTGTCGACTTTTGAAATACAGTAATATTCCTCAAAAATCACTACAATAACCAAAACGCTTTTTCTTACCTGTTTCCAGGAAGTGTCCCAGGACTGAATCCAGGATCCAGTCCTGTGGTTAGAAACGTAACCTACAAAGTCATTAATTGTAATTAATCACAATTTTCCATTAAGCTCAATGTTGCATTGTATTTGACCCTGTGTTGCCTCTTGCACCAACTGTGATTATTACCACCAACAAGTCTATTGCCTATTTTGTAAGGTGGCTAACCAGAACATCTCATACTGAGAAAGTATATTTTGACCCTATTGTTGGTTCTAAAATAAAACAAGCATATATTTTTTTATATACAAACCATTGGCCTAGAGTTCAGTTCTTGAGTGTGTGGCTTCATTTGCTGACTGAGTGTGTACAACAAATGCTTTACACTGTCCTCTGATACTGCCTTACTGCTCGACCAAGCTACCACTTTAGAGAGTAAGGTTATATCTAACTTTAGCCTCTGCCAAACCTCTGGGGACTGGGGACTCTGTGCACACTGAACCTTACTTTGGTGCAGTATATACAGAGCCACTTTCCTACATTGGTGGATCAGCGGTGGGATACAAACTTGCATTTGTTGGACTACTTGGGTACCACCTGATCACACGACAGAACTCTTAAATTGCCTTTAGAATTCTGATTTTTTTTTTAAATTGGCATTTTTTTACCAAATTACTAAAAGTCTTGTTAGGGCCTTGCTTAAGCCCCTTTAGCATCTTAGAAAATAAAAAGTCACTATAGTCAAGGGTAGAGGGGTTAGAACTTTTTGTTAAAATGTCTCAAGACAAGAACCCAGCTATTAGTGAAGATAATAATGACATACAGGAACTGGTTGAGGAGCTCGACCTCACCCCTTATCTTCATTTGTCTTTCAAAGAGATAAGGTCCTTATGCAAACTTAAAGATATACCAATGGGCCAGCATCCAACCAAACAAGGGCTCCAGGAGCTCCTGGCTGAGTATGCTAAAGCCCACCCCTCTGAGCATGATGATGACCAACCAGAGGAGGAAAGGAATGAGGAGGATGGGGATGGTAACCCACCTCCATCACTGCCTAGGGAAGATAGGGTCCCTGCACCCTTAACTCCAAGAATAGACCTCTGGGGACCTAGAGGCCACCTAGGTGGTTCAGGTCTCAGAGAGGACCCTGAGGACAGCCTCAGGGAAGAGGACAACTTTTTAGCAAAGTTGGCCAAAAGACTGGACCTAGAGACCAGACTCCTGGCTCTAGAGAAGGAAAGAAAAGAGATGGGTTTAGCACCCATCAATGGTGGCAGCAATACCAATAATAAGGATAAGGAGGAATCCTATGATCCTAAAATCCCCAAAGGGATTGTCCCTAAATATGAGGAGGGTGATGACATCACCAAATGGTTCACAGCCTTTGAGAGGGCTTGTGAAATAAGAAGGGTGAAGAAACCTCTCTGGGGGGCACTCCTGTGGGAACTGTTCTCTGGTAACTGCAGAGACAGGCTTCTGACCCTCTCTGGGCCAGATGCAGGGTCCTATGACCTCATGAGGAAGACTCTGATTGAGGGATTTGGATTCACTACTGAGGAGTATAGAATTAGATTCAGGGGGGCTCAAAAAACCCAGACCCAGTCCTGGATTGACTTCGTGGACTTCTCAGTAAAGACACTGGATGGGTGGTTAGCTGGACATGGTGTGCAGGATTTTACTGGATTGTACAATTTGTTCATGAAGGAACATATATTAAGTAACTGCACAAATGAAAAGCTGCATCAGCATTTGGTAGACCTAGGTTTAATTTCTCCCCAAGAATTGGGAAAGAAGGCAGACCACTGGGTCAAGACTAGGGTGACAAGGACAACCACTGGGGGTGACCAAAAGAAGGTGGTCACCAAACCTCCCCAGGGGAAAGGTGGTGAGAATCCCCAAGATAAGAAGTCTGAGTCTTCCAAAGGGCCCCAAAAACCTGTTCTGGGGGGTGGGTCCCAAACTACTCCCTATGTGCCTCAACCCTATAGGGGGAAGAACTTTGATCCCTTAAAGGCCTGGTGTAATAACTGTAAGAAGTTAGGACACCTAACTATAGATAAATCTTGCCCCCACAACAAAGCCCCTAAGGCACCCAGTACAGCTACTCCTGGGGCAGCCAGTCTACAGATGGGATCAGAAGAGTGCCCTGAGCAAATCTGGGGACACACTCAGGCGAGTCTCGTCTCACTAGGGGAAGTGGAGTTTGCCACTGTAGCTGTGTGGCCACCCAACTTGAAGAAATATTTACAATACCCCTGGGTGAATGGAACTAGGGTAGAAGCTCTGAGGGATACAGGTGCCAGTGTCACTATGGTGAGGGACACACTGGTTTCCCCTGAGCAATACTTGATTGGGAAAACCTACCCGGTCACCAATGCTGACAGTGTCACCACTAGTCATCCCATGGCCATGGTGACATTAGGCTGGGGGGGTTACTGGCCTGAAGCAGGTAGTGGTCTCTCAGAAGTTACCAGCTGCATGTCTGCTAGGCAATGATCTGGAAACCTCAGCCTGGGCAGAGGTTGAGCTAAAGGCCCATGCAGCCATGCTGGGCATCCCTGAATTGGTGTGTGTAAAAACAAGAGCACAGAGCAAAAGGCAGGGTGAAGAAATAGTGTTGGAGCCTGAAATGATGGCCCAACCTACCAAGAGAAAAGGAAAGAAGACTGGGGGACCAGCTTCTACACAGCCACAAGAGCAGGACCCCTCTCCTCAGGGAGAGAACCTGGACACCCCCGAGGGAACTGAGCCCCTGGAGCTTGACCCTTACCAGGTTGAACTCTTGGGCCCAGGGGGACCCTCTAGGGAAGAGCTGTGCCAAGGACAGCAAGACTGTCCCACTCTTGACAGCCTGAGGCAGCAAGCTGTTTCAGAAGCCAAGGGAGATGTCAGTAGTACCCACAGAGTCTATTGGGAAGAGGGACTACTGTACACTGAGGCAAAAGACCCCAATCCTGGAGCCACCAGGAGAGTGGTAGTGCCCCAGAAGTACAGGGAGTTCCTCCTAACTTTGGCTCATGACATCCCCCTAGCTGGACATCTGGGCCAAACCAAAACTTGGGAAAGGCTAGTTAGCCACTTTTACTGGCCCCAGATGCACCAAAAGGTGAAGGAGTTTGTCAGCTCCTGTGTTACCTGTCAAGCCAGTGGCAAGACAGGTGGCCATCCAAAGGCCCCCCTGATACCACTACCTGTGGTGGGGGTTCCCTTTGAAAGGGTAGGTGTGGACATAGTGGGTCCACTGGAACCTCCCACAGCCTCAGGGAACAAGTTCATACTGGTGGTAGTGGATCATGCCACTAGGTATCCTGAGGCTATTCCCCTTAGGACTACTACAGCTCCTGCAGTAGCCAAGGCCCTCATTGGTGTCTTCACCAGGGTAGGGTTTCCTAAGGAGGTGGTTTCAGACAGAGGTTCCAACTTCATGTCTGCTTACCTGACCCACATGTGGAAGGAGTGCGGGGTGCAGTACAAGTTTACTACACCCTACCATCCACAAACCAATGGCCTTGTTGAGAGATTCAACAAGACATTGAAAGGCATGATCATGGGACTCCCTGAAAAACTCAAAAGGAGATGGGATGTCCTACTACCATGCCTGCTTTTCGCTTACAGAGAAGTGCCACAGAAGGGAGTAGGTTTCTCACCCTTTGAACTTCTGTTTGGCCATCCTGTGAGGGGACCACTCTGTCTTGTGAAGGAGGGCTGGGAGAGACCTCTCCAAGAACCCAAACAAGACATTGTGGACTATGTGCTTGGCCTAAGGTCCAGAATGGCTGAGTACATGGAAAAGGCATCCAAGAATCTTGAGGCCAGCCAGGAGCTTCAGAAGCACTGGTATGACCAAAAAGCTGCACTGGTTGAATTTCAACCTGGGCAACAGGTATGGGTTTTGGAGCCAGTGGCACCAAGGGCACTCCAGGACAGATGGAGTGGCCCTTACCCTATCCTAGAGAAAAAGAGTGAGGTCACCTACTTGGTTGACCTGGGCACAAGCAGGACACCCAAAAGGGTTATCCATGTGAACCGCCTAAAACTCTACAATGACAGGGCTGACATCACCATGCTGATGGTGACAGATGAGGAACAGGAAGCTGAAAGTGAACCTCTCCCTGATCTCCTCTCCCACAGCCCAAAAGATGGGTCAGCAGATGGAGTTGTCTTTTCAGACACCCTCACTGCCCAACAGCAGACTGACTGCAAGCAAGTCTTGCAGCAGTATGCTGGGCTCTTTTCCTTGACCCCTGGTCTGACAAACTGGTGTACCCATGATGTGGACACTGGTGACAGTGCACCTGTCAAAAACAAGATCTATCGTCAGTCAGACCAAGTTAAGGAAAGCATCAGAGCTGAAGTCAGCAAGATGCTGGAGCTGGGGGTTATTGAGCCCTCTGAGAGCCCTTGGGCTAGCCCAGTGGTTCTGGTCCCCAAACCCCATCAACAGGGTGAAAAGAGAGAGATGAGGTTTTGTGTGGACTATAGAGGTCTCAACTCTGTCACCAAGACAGATGCACACCCTATCCCAAGAGCTGATGAACTGATAGACAGATTGGGTGCAGCCAAATACCTGAGTACCTTTGACTTAACTGCAGGGTACTGGCAGATTGGCATGGCCCCAGGAGCCAAAGAGAAAACAGCATTCTCTACACCTGATGGGCATTTTCAGTTCACTGTTATGCCCTTTGGTTTAAAGAATGCCCCTGCCACCTTCCAGAGGTTGGTGAATCAAGTCCTTGCTGGGTTGGAGTCCTTTAGTGCAGCCTATCTTGATGATATTGCTGTCTTCAGTTCCACCTGGCAGGATCACCTGATCCACCTTGGGAAGGTGTTAAAGGCTCTGCAAACTGCAGGCCTATCTATCAAGGCATCCAAATGCCAGATAGGGCAGGGCACTGTGGTGTACTTGGGCCACCTGGTTGGTGGAGGCCAGGTACAACCCTTACAGCCCAAGATCCAGGCCATCCTGGACTGGGCAGCTCCAACAACTCAGACCCAAGTCAGGGCATTCCTTGGCTTGACTGGGTACTACAGGAGGTTTGTGAAGGGATATGGGTCCATTGTGACTCCCCTCACAGAACTCACCTCCAAGAAGATGCCAAAGAAAGTAAACTGGACTGCCTGTTGCCAAAAGGCTTTTGACACTCTAAAAGAAGCAATGTGCTCAGCACCAATTCTAAAAGCACCAGATTATGCCAAGCAGTTCATTGTGCAAACTGATGCCTCTGAGCTGGGGATAGGAGCGGTCCTATCCCAGACCAATGATGAAGGCCAAGACCAACCTGTTGCTTTTATAAGCAGAAGGCTTCTCCCCAGGGAGCAGCGTTGGAGTGCCATTGAGAGGGAGGCCTTTGCTGTGGTTTGGTCCCTGAAGAAGCTGAGGCCCTACCTGTTTGGGACTCACTTCCTTGTTCAAACTGACCACAGACCTCTCAGGTGGCTAATGCAAATGAAAGGAGAAAATCCAAAACTGTTGAGGTGGTCCATCTCCCTACAGGGAATGGACTTTGAAGTGGAACACAGACCTGGCACTGCCCATGCCAATGCAGATGGCCTTTCCAGGTTCTTCCACTTAGACAATGAAGACTCCCTAGGGCAAGGTTAGTCTCATCATCTTTCATTTGGGGGGGGGTTGTGTGAGAAAGTGCCATCTTTCTTGCATGGTATGCCCCCACTTTTTGCTGAGATGCTGATGTGCTTTGACTGAGTGTGCCCTGGGCTCCTGCCAACCAGGTACCCAGGGCCTGTGTTCCTTCCCTAAAACTGCATTGATACCTACACCCAATTGGCATCCCTGGCCACAGGTCAGCCCCTGGTAAATGGTACCATGGGTACCCAGGGCACTGTGACCAGGGAAGGCCCCTAAGGGCTGCAGCACTTGTTGTGCCACCCTTAGGGACCCTGTACCTTTACACACACACACTGCCTTTGCAGGCTGCGTGTCTTGGTGCAGAACAAAAGCGAAGAGTCGACATGGCACACATCCCTGTGTGCCATGCCTACAAGCCACTGCCCTGGCCTAGGTCAGCCACCCCTCTAGCTGGGTGCACTATGCCAGTGGTGAGGGCATAGAGGCATGAGCCCTGTGCCCCTACAGTGCCCAAGTCCATTCTTGGGCATTGTAAGTGCAGTGCTGCCATTAAGAGTATATGGTGCTGGGAGTCTGTCATTACGAACTCCACAGCACCATAATGGCCCCACTGAAAACTAAGAAGTTTAGTATCAAACTTCTTAGCCCATTAAACCCCCACTGATGCCAGTGTGGGATTTAATGTAAAACGCACTCCAGAGGGCATCTTAGAGATGCCCCCTGAAACCAACCCGACCTCCAGTGTCCGGACTGAGTGGCTGCCCAGGCTGCCACCACCAGACATGTTTCTGACCCCTGGGTCGAGAGCCTCTGCTCTCAGGGGCCTGAAAGAATGCGCATCCTGGGGCGAGGTGCCAAAGCCTCCTCCCCCAGGATGGGCAGGGGGAGCTTCAAAGGCCTGCCGCCTTTTGAGCTTCCCCAGACCACTTGCTGCTTCCAGCAAACTGGTCCCCACTGGTTCTACCCCCACTTCTGGCGGGAGAACCGGCGGGAAAACCAGAGGCAGGAAATGGGTTGTGCCCACCTCTGCCAACTCCACCCCTAAGGTGGGGGAGACGAGGTGAAGCCCAAACTCGAGTCCCCGCCATCTTGAGGATGGGGGGACCCAGCCAACCAGGGACAGGCTCCTGCCCCCTCCCACTAGAGAGGAGCAGAATAGGGGGTGTACCCACCCCAGGGAAGGGACCCATTGGCCCCTGCCCTTACCTACCTGTAACCACCCCTAAATTTAGTATTTAGGGGCTCCCTGAACCTTCCTTCCTCAGTTCCCGAATCCAAAAACAAGAAGAGAAGACGAAGCAAGAAGACCAGCCGGGCAGCTGCTAACAAGGAGGCGACGACAACTGACTTGGCCCCAGCCCTACCGGCCTGTCGACCTCTGAACCTGCTCCTGCGGAACCCCGGCCTCAGCAACCTCAAAAACCCCGGAGGACCTGACTTCTGTGCCACAGCCTTCAACCCAGGGACTCCCACGAGCAGTGGTACTGCTCAAAAGAACAAACTCCAAAAGACCCAGCCCTGGCACGGAACCGCGAAACCTGCACCCTCTGCACCCGCCGAGCCCGGCCTGTGCCCGAGTGAACCAAGACTTTGAGGACGTCCCCCGGCGATTCTGACCTGGAATCCAGTGCCCAAGGACCCTCCTCGACGACCCAGACGACGCCTGCAGCCTCAGGACAAGGGACCCCTCCAACCGCGACCAGCAGGGGGTAAGATTTCCCGACCTCAAAAGACACCCCTGCACCCGGCGCCCCACGGCCCCCTGTGCCCAACTCCTGGGTGTCTACCTATCCTCCAAGATCCCAACTTACCTCCCAAAGTGTTGGTCGCCCCTGAAGAATCACCGTCCCCGAGCCTGCAGCCTTTTTTCACCGTCCAAGATCGCCATTGGTTAACATTGAGCGCCCGACGGCTCAAAAGCACCCTGCACCCAGCCGCCCGAGTGCCCCTGGAAGTGCAACCTCTACCCTAACCTACTTCCCCATTTGCCCTGGGCAAGTGACCAGGAGCCCAGCTCCCACAGCCGCGTGGCCTGCTTGCCAGCAGCCACCAACCCGAGGCCCCCTGCCTGCCATAGGATAACATTGGGCCTACTCACTCTGCACCCGGCCGCCCCTGTGCCGCTGAGGGTGTAACAACTGTACTTACCTGATACTGGGGGACCCCTGAGTCTATGCCCAGAACCTTAACTCTGCCAGTCGAGTACTTACCCAAAGACCGATAACTCACTTTCCTTCCATAGGGTAACACTGACTGGCTCGCACCTGGAATTTCTTCTAAGTGTGGAGTTTTGGAACTTTAAAATATTCACCTAAAATCAACCGAGTCACGAAAACGAAAATACTCACCTGGCATTAGAAGAGGCCCCAGTGCTGGACCGGGGTGCCCAACACTGGCCCTAAAAAGTAATCCCAACGTTACTTACCGCTAACTCCATTTTCTTCCATAGGGATCCATTGACTGGTTTTCTGTGAAATTTCTTCTAAGTGTCTACTTTTGAAATACTAAAATATTGTTTAAAAATCACAACAGTAACGAATTCCGAACTACTCACCTGCTATCAGGAGAGACGTCAGTACTGCCTCTTTTAGGCTAGTACCAACCATGAAAAGTAATTTTTACCGTACTTACCAGTAACTCGAAATTCCTCTCATAGGATACCATTGCCTGCTTTTGTTGAAAAAGTTTCTAAGTGTCGATTTCTGCATTTTACAAATATTCTTTAAAAATCGTGCCAATGATACAAACGTAATTACTTACCTGTTTTAGCTAGATACCCCAGTGCTGAACCCGAGAACCCAGCACTGGATTACAAAAGTAACGTAAACCTGCTTTGCTTGCAAACTGCATTTCCTTCCATAGGATAACATTGGTAATTTTACCCAGAAAAGTTTCTAAGTGTCGACTTTTGAAATACAGTAATATTCCTCAAAAATCACTACAATAACCAAAACGCTTTTTCTTACCTGTTTCCAGGAAGTGTCCCAGGACTGAATCCAGGATCCAGTCCTGTGGTTAGAAACGTAACCTACAAAGTCATTAATTGTAATTAATCACAATTTTCCATTAAGCTCAATGTTGCATTGTATTT
Organism: Calotriton arnoldi; assembly: GCA_963921515.1. Taxonomy (NCBI): domain Eukaryota; kingdom Metazoa; phylum Chordata; class Amphibia; order Caudata; family Salamandridae; genus Calotriton; species Calotriton arnoldi. Next base: position 1,367,536 of record CAWUFW010002401.1, on the reverse strand, counting down.
GACCCTGTGTTGCCTCTTGCACCAACTGTGATTATTACCACCAACAAGTCTATTGCCTATTTTGTAAGGTGGCTAACCAGAACATCTCATACTGAGAAAGTATATTTTGACCCTATTGTTGGTTCTAAAATAAAACAAGCATATATTTTTTTTATATACAAACCATTGGCCTAGAGTTCAGTTCTTGAGTGTGTGGCTTCATTTGCTGACTGAGTGTGTACAACAAATGCTTTACACTGTCCTCTGATACTGCCTTACTGCTCGACCAAGCTACCACTTTAGAGAGTAAGGTTATATCTAACTTTAGCCTCTGCCAAACCTCTGGGGACTGGGGACTCTGTGCACACTGAACCTTACTTTGGTGCAGTATATACAGAGCCACTTTCCTACATTGGTGGATCAGCGGTGGGATACAAACTTGCATTTGTTGGACTACTTGGGTACCACCTGATCACACGACAGAACTCTTAAATTGCCTTTAGAATTCTGATTTTTTTTTTAAATTGGCATTTTTTTACCAAATTACTAAAAGTCTTGTTAGGGCCTTGCTTAAGCCCCTTTAGCATCTTAGAAAATAAAAAGTCACTATAGTCAAGGGTAGAGGGGTTAGAACTTTTTGTTAAAATGTCTCAAGACAAGAACCCAGCTATTAGTGAAGATAATAATGACATACAGGAACTGGTTGAGGAGCTCGACCTCACCCCTTATCTTCATTTGTCTTTCAAAGAGATAAGGTCCTTATGCAAACTTAAAGATATACCAATGGGCCAGCATCCAACCAAACAAGGGCTCCAGGAGCTCCTGGCTGAGTATGCTAAAGCCCACCCCTCTGAGCATGATGATGACCAACCAGAGGAGGAAAGGAATGAGGAGGATGGGGATGGTAACCCACCTCCATCACTGCCTAGGGAAGATAGGGTCCCTGCACCCTTAACTCCAAGAATAGACCTCTGGGGACCTAGAGGCCACCTAGGTGGTTCAGGTCTCAGAGAGGACCCTGAGGACAGCCTCAGGGAAGAGGACAACTTTTTAGCAAAGTTGGCCAAAAGACTGGACCTAGAGACCAGACTCCTGGCTCTAGAGAAGGAAAGAAAAGAGATGGGTTTAGCACCCATCAATGGTGGCAGCAATACCAATAATAAGGATAAGGAGGAATCCTATGATCCTAAAATCCCCAAAGGGATTGTCCCTAAATATGAGGAGGGTGATGACATCACCAAATGGTTCACAGCCTTTGAGAGGGCTTGTGAAATAAGAAGGGTGAAGAAACCTCTCTGGGGGGCACTCCTGTGGGAACTGTTCTCTGGTAACTGCAGAGACAGGCTTCTGACCCTCTCTGGGCCAGATGCAGGGTCCTATGACCTCATGAGGAAGACTCTGATTGAGGGATTTGGATTCACTACTGAGGAGTATAGAATTAGATTCAGGGGGGCTCAAAAAACCCAGACCCAGTCCTGGATTGACTTCGTGGACTTCTCAGTAAAGACACTGGATGGGTGGTTAGCTGGACATGGTGTGCAGGATTTTACTGGATTGTACAATTTGTTCATGAAGGAACATATATTAAGTAACTGCACAAATGAAAAGCTGCATCAGCATTTGGTAGACCTAGGTTTAATTTCTCCCCAAGAATTGGGAAAGAAGGCAGACCACTGGGTCAAGACTAGGGTGACAAGGACAACCACTGGGGGTGACCAAAAGAAGGTGGTCACCAAACCTCCCCAGGGGAAAGGTGGTGAGAATCCCCAAGATAAGAAGTCTGAGTCTTCCAAAGGGCCCCAAAAACCTGTTCTGGGGGGTGGGTCCCAAACTACTCCCTATGTGCCTCAACCCTATAGGGGGAAGAACTTTGATCCCTTAAAGGCCTGGTGTAATAACTGTAAGAAGTTAGGACACCTAACTATAGATAAATCTTGCCCCCACAACAAAGCCCCTAAGGCACCCAGTACAGCTACTCCTGGGGCAGCCAGTCTACAGATGGGATCAGAAGAGTGCCCTGAGCAAATCTGGGGACACACTCAGGCGAGTCTCGTCTCACTAGGGGAAGTGGAGTTTGCCACTGTAGCTGTGTGGCCACCCAACTTGAAGAAATATTTACAATACCCCTGGGTGAATGGAACTAGGGTAGAAGCTCTGAGGGATACAGGTGCCAGTGTCACTATGGTGAGGGACACACTGGTTTCCCCTGAGCAATACTTGATTGGGAAAACCTACCCGGTCACCAATGCTGACAGTGTCACCACTAGTCATCCCATGGCCATGGTGACATTAGGCTGGGGGGGGTTACTGGCCTGAAGCAGGTAGTGGTCTCTCAGAAGTTACCAGCTGCATGTCTGCTAGGCAATGATCTGGAAACCTCAGCCTGGGCAGAGGTTGAGCTAAAGGCCCATGCAGCCATGCTGGGCATCCCTGAATTGGTGTGTGTAAAAACAAGAGCACAGAGCAAAAGGCAGGGTGAAGAAATAGTGTTGGAGCCTGAAATGATGGCCCAACCTACCAAGAGAAAAGGAAAGAAGACTGGGGGACCAGCTTCTACACAGCCACAAGAGCAGGACCCCTCTCCTCAGGGAGAGAACCTGGACACCCCCGAGGGAACTGAGCCCCTGGAGCTTGACCCTTACCAGGTTGAACTCTTGGGCCCAGGGGGACCCTCTAGGGAAGAGCTGTGCCAAGGACAGCAAGACTGTCCCACTCTTGACAGCCTGAGGCAGCAAGCTGTTTCAGAAGCCAAGGGAGATGTCAGTAGTACCCACAGAGTCTATTGGGAAGAGGGACTACTGTACACTGAGGCAAAAGACCCCAATCCTGGAGCCACCAGGAGAGTGGTAGTGCCCCAGAAGTACAGGGAGTTCCTCCTAACTTTGGCTCATGACATCCCCCTAGCTGGACATCTGGGCCAAACCAAAACTTGGGAAAGGCTAGTTAGCCACTTTTACTGGCCCCAGATGCACCAAAAGGTGAAGGAGTTTGTCAGCTCCTGTGTTACCTGTCAAGCCAGTGGCAAGACAGGTGGCCATCCAAAGGCCCCCCTGATACCACTACCTGTGGTGGGGGTTCCCTTTGAAAGGGTAGGTGTGGACATAGTGGGTCCACTGGAACCTCCCACAGCCTCAGGGAACAAGTTCATACTGGTGGTAGTGGATCATGCCACTAGGTATCCTGAGGCTATTCCCCTTAGGACTACTACAGCTCCTGCAGTAGCCAAGGCCCTCATTGGTGTCTTCACCAGGGTAGGGTTTCCTAAGGAGGTGGTTTCAGACAGAGGTTCCAACTTCATGTCTGCTTACCTGACCCACATGTGGAAGGAGTGCGGGGTGCAGTACAAGTTTACTACACCCTACCATCCACAAACCAATGGCCTTGTTGAGAGATTCAACAAGACATTGAAAGGCATGATCATGGGACTCCCTGAAAAACTCAAAAGGAGATGGGATGTCCTACTACCATGCCTGCTTTTCGCTTACAGAGAAGTGCCACAGAAGGGAGTAGGTTTCTCACCCTTTGAACTTCTGTTTGGCCATCCTGTGAGGGGACCACTCTGTCTTGTGAAGGAGGGCTGGGAGAGACCTCTCCAAGAACCCAAACAAGACATTGTGGACTATGTGCTTGGCCTAAGGTCCAGAATGGCTGAGTACATGGAAAAGGCATCCAAGAATCTTGAGGCCAGCCAGGAGCTTCAGAAGCACTGGTATGACCAAAAAGCTGCACTGGTTGAATTTCAACCTGGGCAACAGGTATGGGTTTTGGAGCCAGTGGCACCAAGGGCACTCCAGGACAGATGGAGTGGCCCTTACCCTATCCTAGAGAAAAAGAGTGAGGTCACCTACTTGGTTGACCTGGGCACAAGCAGGACACCCAAAAGGGTTATCCATGTGAACCGCCTAAAACTCTACAATGACAGGGCTGACATCACCATGCTGATGGTGACAGATGAGGAACAGGAAGCTGAAAGTGAACCTCTCCCTGATCTCCTCTCCCACAGCCCAAAAGATGGGTCAGCAGATGGAGTTGTCTTTTCAGACACCCTCACTGCCCAACAGCAGACTGACTGCAAGCAAGTCTTGCAGCAGTATGCTGGGCTCTTTTCCTTGACCCCTGGTCTGACAAACTGGTGTACCCATGATGTGGACACTGGTGACAGTGCACCTGTCAAAAACAAGATCTATCGTCAGTCAGACCAAGTTAAGGAAAGCATCAGAGCTGAAGTCAGCAAGATGCTGGAGCTGGGGGTTATTGAGCCCTCTGAGAGCCCTTGGGCTAGCCCAGTGGTTCTGGTCCCCAAACCCCATCAACAGGGTGAAAAGAGAGAGATGAGGTTTTGTGTGGACTATAGAGGTCTCAACTCTGTCACCAAGACAGATGCACACCCTATCCCAAGAGCTGATGAACTGATAGACAGATTGGGTGCAGCCAAATACCTGAGTACCTTTGACTTAACTGCAGGGTACTGGCAGATTGGCATGGCCCCAGGAGCCAAAGAGAAAACAGCATTCTCTACACCTGATGGGCATTTTCAGTTCACTGTTATGCCCTTTGGTTTAAAGAATGCCCCTGCCACCTTCCAGAGGTTGGTGAATCAAGTCCTTGCTGGGTTGGAGTCCTTTAGTGCAGCCTATCTTGATGATATTGCTGTCTTCAGTTCCACCTGGCAGGATCACCTGATCCACCTTGGGAAGGTGTTAAAGGCTCTGCAAACTGCAGGCCTATCTATCAAGGCATCCAAATGCCAGATAGGGCAGGGCACTGTGGTGTACTTGGGCCACCTGGTTGGTGGAGGCCAGGTACAACCCTTACAGCCCAAGATCCAGGCCATCCTGGACTGGGCAGCTCCAACAACTCAGACCCAAGTCAGGGCATTCCTTGGCTTGACTGGGTACTACAGGAGGTTTGTGAAGGGATATGGGTCCATTGTGACTCCCCTCACAGAACTCACCTCCAAGAAGATGCCAAAGAAAGTAAACTGGACTGCCTGTTGCCAAAAGGCTTTTGACACTCTAAAAGAAGCAATGTGCTCAGCACCAATTCTAAAAGCACCAGATTATGCCAAGCAGTTCATTGTGCAAACTGATGCCTCTGAGCTGGGGATAGGAGCGGTCCTATCCCAGACCAATGATGAAGGCCAAGACCAACCTGTTGCTTTTATAAGCAGAAGGCTTCTCCCCAGGGAGCAGCGTTGGAGTGCCATTGAGAGGGAGGCCTTTGCTGTGGTTTGGTCCCTGAAGAAGCTGAGGCCCTACCTGTTTGGGACTCACTTCCTTGTTCAAACTGACCACAGACCTCTCAGGTGGCTAATGCAAATGAAAGGAGAAAATCCAAAACTGTTGAGGTGGTCCATCTCCCTACAGGGAATGGACTTTGAAGTGGAACACAGACCTGGCACTGCCCATGCCAATGCAGATGGCCTTTCCAGGTTCTTCCACTTAGACAATGAAGACTCCCTAGGGCAAGGTTAGTCTCATCATCTTTCATTTGGGGGGGGTTGTGTGAGAAAGTGCCATCTTTCTTGCATGGTATGCCCCCACTTTTTGCTGAGATGCTGATGTGCTTTGACTGAGTGTGCCCTGGGCTCCTGCCAACCAGGTACCCAGGGCCTGTGTTCCTTCCCTAAAACTGCATTGATACCTACACCCAATTGGCATCCCTGGCCACAGGTCAGCCCCTGGTAAATGGTACCATGGGTACCCAGGGCACTGTGACCAGGGAAGGCCCCTAAGGGCTGCAGCACTTGTTGTGCCACCCTTAGGGACCCTGTACCTTTACACACACACACTGCCTTTGCAGGCTGCGTGTCTTGGTGCAGAACAAAAGCGAAGAGTCGACATGGCACACATCCCTGTGTGCCATGCCTACAAGCCACTGCCCTGGCCTAGGTCAGCCACCCCTCTAGCTGGGTGCACTATGCCAGTGGTGAGGGCATAGAGGCATGAGCCCTGTGCCCCTACAGTGCCCAAGTCCATTCTTGGGCATTGTAAGTGCAGTGCTGCCATTAAGAGTATATGGTGCTGGGAGTCTGTCATTACGAACTCCACAGCACCATAATGGCCCCACTGAAAACTAAGAAGTTTAGTATCAAACTTCTTAGCCCATTAAACCCCCACTGATGCCAGTGTGGGATTTAATGTAAAACGCACTCCAGAGGGCATCTTAGAGATGCCCCCTGAAACCAACCCGACCTCCAGTGTCCGGACTGAGTGGCTGCCCAGGCTGCCACCACCAGACATGTTTCTGACCCCTGGGTCGAGAGCCTCTGCTCTCAGGGGCCTGAAAGAATGCGCATCCTGGGGCGAGGTGCCAAAGCCTCCTCCCCCAGGATGGGCAGGGGGAGCTTCAAAGGCCTGCCGCCTTTTGAGCTTCCCCAGACCACTTGCTGCTTCCAGCAAACTGGTCCCCACTGGTTCTACCCCCACTTCTGGCGGGAGAACCGGCGGGAAAACCAGAGGCAGGAAATGGGTTGTGCCCACCTCTGCCAACTCCACCCCTAAGGTGGGGGAGACGAGGTGAAGCCCAAACTCGAGTCCCCGCCATCTTGAGGATGGGGGGACCCAGCCAACCAGGGACAGGCTCCTGCCCCCTCCCACTAGAGAGGAGCAGAATAGGGGGTGTACCCACCCCAGGGAAGGGACCCATTGGCCCCTGCCCTTACCTACCTGTAACCACCCCTAAATTTAGTATTTAGGGGCTCCCTGAACCTTCCTTCCTCAGTTCCCGAATCCAAAAACAAGAAGAGAAGACGAAGCAAGAAGACCAGCCGGGCAGCTGCTAACAAGGAGGCGACGACAACTGACTTGGCCCCAGCCCTACCGGCCTGTCGACCTCTGAACCTGCTCCTGCGGAACCCCGGCCTCAGCAACCTCAAAAACCCCGGAGGACCTGACTTCTGTGCCACAGCCTTCAACCCAGGGACTCCCACGAGCAGTGGTACTGCTCAAAAGAACAAACTCCAAAAGACCCAGCCCTGGCACGGAACCGCGAAACCTGCACCCTCTGCACCCGCCGAGCCCGGCCTGTGCCCGAGTGAACCAAGACTTTGAGGACGTCCCCCGGCGATTCTGACCTGGAATCCAGTGCCCAAGGACCCTCCTCGACGACCCAGACGACGCCTGCAGCCTCAGGACAAGGGACCCCTCCAACCGCGACCAGCAGGGGGTAAGATTTCCCGACCTCAAAAGACACCCCTGCACCCGGCGCCCCACGGCCCCCTGTGCCCAACTCCTGGGTGTCTACCTATCCTCCAAGATCCCAACTTACCTCCCAAAGTGTTGGTCGCCCCTGAAGAATCACCGTCCCCGAGCCTGCAGCCTTTTTTCACCGTCCAAGATCGCCATTGGTTAACATTGAGCGCCCGACGGCTCAAAAGCACCCTGCACCCAGCCGCCCGAGTGCCCCTGGAAGTGCAACCTCTACCCTAACCTACTTCCCCATTTGCCCTGGGCAAGTGACCAGGAGCCCAGCTCCCACAGCCGCGTGGCCTGCTTGCCAGCAGCCACCAACCCGAGGCCCCCTGCCTGCCATAGGATAACATTGGGCCTACTCACTCTGCACCCGGCCGCCCCTGTGCCGCTGAGGGTGTAACAACTGTACTTACCTGATACTGGGGGACCCCTGAGTCTATGCCCAGAACCTTAACTCTGCCAGTCGAGTACTTACCCAAAGACCGATAACTCACTTTCCTTCCATAGGGTAACACTGACTGGCTCGCACCTGGAATTTCTTCTAAGTGTGGAGTTTTGGAACTTTAAAATATTCACCTAAAATCAACCGAGTCACGAAAACGAAAATACTCACCTGGCATTAGAAGAGGCCCCAGTGCTGGACCGGGGTGCCCAACACTGGCCCTAAAAAGTAATCCCAACGTTACTTACCGCTAACTCCATTTTCTTCCATAGGGATCCATTGACTGGTTTTCTGTGAAATTTCTTCTAAGTGTCTACTTTTGAAATACTAAAATATTGTTTAAAAATCACAACAGTAACGAATTCCGAACTACTCACCTGCTATCAGGAGAGACGTCAGTACTGCCTCTTTTAGGCTAGTACCAACCATGAAAAGTAATTTTTACCGTACTTACCAGTAACTCGAAATTCCTCTCATAGGATACCATTGCCTGCTTTTGTTGAAAAAGTTTCTAAGTGTCGATTTCTGCATTTTACAAATATTCTTTAAAAATCGTGCCAATGATACAAACGTAATTACTTACCTGTTTTAGCTAGATACCCCAGTGCTGAACCCGAGAACCCAGCACTGGATTACAAAAGTAACGTAAACCTGCTTTGCTTGCAAACTGCATTTCCTTCCATAGGATAACATTGGTAATTTTACCCAGAAAAGTTTCTAAGTGTCGACTTTTGAAATACAGTAATATTCCTCAAAAATCACTACAATAACCAAAACGCTTTTTCTTACCTGTTTCCAGGAAGTGTCCCAGGACTGAATCCAGGATCCAGTCCTGTGGTTAGAAACGTAACCTACAAAGTCATTAATTGTAATTAATCACAATTTTCCATTAAGCTCAATGTTGCATTGTATTTGACCCTGTGTTGCCTCTTGCACCAACTGTGATTATTACCACCAACAAGTCTATTGCCTATTTTGTAAGGTGGCTAACCAGAACATCTCATACTGAGAAAGTATATTTTGACCCTATTGTTGGTTCTAAAATAAAACAAGCATATATTTTTTTATATACAAACCATTGGCCTAGAGTTCAGTTCTTGAGTGTGTGGCTTCATTTGCTGACTGAGTGTGTACAACAAATGCTTTACACTGTCCTCTGATACTGCCTTACTGCTCGACCAAGCTACCACTTTAGAGAGTAAGGTTATATCTAACTTTAGCCTCTGCCAAACCTCTGGGGACTGGGGACTCTGTGCACACTGAACCTTACTTTGGTGCAGTATATACAGAGCCACTTTCCTACATTGGTGGATCAGCGGTGGGATACAAACTTGCATTTGTTGGACTACTTGGGTACCACCTGATCACACGACAGAACTCTTAAATTGCCTTTAGAATTCTGATTTTTTTTTAAATTGGCATTTTTTTACCAAATTACTAAAAGTCTTGTTAGGGCCTTGCTTAAGCCCCTTTAGCATCTTAGAAAATAAAAAGTCACTATAGTCAAGGGTAGAGGGGTTAGAACTTTTTGTTAAAATGTCTCAAGACAAGAACCCAGCTATTAGTGAAGATAATAATGACATACAGGAACTGGTTGAGGAGCTCGACCTCACCCCTTATCTTCATTTGTCTTTCAAAGAGATAAGGTCCTTATGCAAACTTAAAGATATACCAATGGGCCAGCATCCAACCAAACAAGGGCTCCAGGAGCTCCTGGCTGAGTATGCTAAAGCCCACCCCTCTGAGCATGATGATGACCAACCAGAGGAGGAAAGGAATGAGGAGGATGGGGATGGTAACCCACCTCCATCACTGCCTAGGGAAGATAGGGTCCCTGCACCCTTAACTCCAAGAATAGACCTCTGGGGACCTAGAGGCCACCTAGGTGGTTCAGGTCTCAGAGAGGACCCTGAGGACAGCCTCAGGGAAGAGGACAACTTTTAGCAAAGTTGGCCAAAAGACTGGACCTAGAGACCAGACTCCTGGCTCTAGAGAAGGAAAGAAAAGAGATGGGTTTAGCACCCATCAATGGTGGCAGCAATACCAATAATAAGGATAAGGAGGAATCCTATGATCCTAAAATCCCCAAAGGGATTGTCCCTAAATATGAGGAGGGTGATGACATCACCAAATGGTTCACAGCCTTTGAGAGGGCTTGTGAAATAAGAAGGGTGAAGAAACCTCTCTGGGGGGCACTCCTGTGGGAACTGTTCTCTGGTAACTGCAGAGACAGGCTTCTGACCCTCTCTGGGCCAGATGCAGGGTCCTATGACCTCATGAGGAAGACTCTGATTGAGGGATTTGGATTCACTACTGAGGAGTATAGAATTAGATTCAGGGGGCTCAAAAAACCCAGACCCAGTCCTGGATTGACTTCGTGGACTTCTCAGTAAAGACACTGGATGGGTGGTTAGCTGGACATGGTGTGCAGGATTTTACTGGATTGTACAATTTGTTCATGAAGGAACATATATTAAGTAACTGCACAAATGAAAAGCTGCATCAGCATTTGGTAGACCTAGGTTTAATTTCTCCCCAAGAATTGGGAAAGAAGGCAGACCACTGGGTCAAGACTAGGGTGACAAGGACAACCACTGGGGGTGACCAAAAGAAGGTGGTCACCAAACCTCCCCAGGGGAAAGGTGGTGAGAATCCCCAAGATAAGAAGTCTGAGTCTTCCAAAGGGCCCCAAAAACCTGTTCTGGGGGGTGGGTCCCAAACTACTCCCTATGTGCCTCAACCCTATAGGGGGAAGAACTTTGATCCCTTAAAGGCCTGGTGTAATAACTGTAAGAAGTTAGGACACCTAACTATAGATAAATCTTGCCCCCACAACAAAGCCCCTAAGGCACCCAGTACAGCTACTCCTGGGGCAGCCAGTCTACAGATGGGATCAGAAGAGTGCCCTGAGCAAATCTGGGGACACACTCAGGCGAGTCTCGTCTCACTAGGGGAAGTGGAGTTTGCCACTGTAGCTGTGTGGCCACCCAACTTGAAGAAATATTTACAATACCCCTGGGTGAATGGAACTAGGGTAGAAGCTCTGAGGGATACAGGTGCCAGTGTCACTATGGTGAGGGACACACTGGTTTCCCCTGAGCAATACTTGATTGGGAAAACCTACCCGGTCACCAATGCTGACAGTGTCACCACTAGTCATCCCATGGCCATGGTGACATTAGGCTGGGGGGGTTACTGGCCTGAAGCAGGTAGTGGTCTCTCAGAAGTTACCAGCTGCATGTCTGCTAGGCAATGATCTGGAAACCTCAGCCTGGGCAGAGGTTGAGCTAAAGGCCCATGCAGCCATGCTGGGCATCCCTGAATTGGTGTGTGTAAAAACAAGAGCACAGAGCAAAAGGCAGGGTGAAGAAATAGTGTTGGAGCCTGAAATGATGGCCCAACCTACCAAGAGAAAAGGAAAGAAGACTGGGGGACCAGCTTCTACACAGCCACAAGAGCAGGACCCCTCTCCTCAGGGAGAGAACCTGGACACCCCCGAGGGAACTGAGCCCCTGGAGCTTGACCCTAACCAGGTTGAACTCTTGGGCCCAGGGGGACCCTCTAGGGAAGAGCTGTGCCAAGGACAGCAAGACTGTCCCACTCTTGACAGCCTGAGGCAGCAAGCTGTTTCAGAAGCCAAGGGAGATGTCAGTAGTACCCACAGAGTCTATTGGGAAGAGGGACTACTGTACACTGAGGCAAAAGACCCCAATCCTGGAGCCACCAGGAGAGTGGTAGTGCCCCAGAAGTACAGGGAGTTCCTCCTAACTTTGGCTCATGACATCCCCCTAGCTGGACATCTGGGCCAAACCAAAACTTGGGAAAGGCTAGTTAGCCACTTTTACTGGCCCCAGATGCACCAAAAGGTGAAGGAGTTTGTCAGCTCCTGTGTTACCTGTCAAGCCAGTGGCAAGACAGGTGGCCATCCAAAGGCCCCCTGATACCACTACCTGTGGTGGGGGTTCCCTTTGAAAGGGTAGGTGTGGACATAGTGGGTCCACTGGAACCTCCCACAGCCTCAGGGAACAAGTTCATACTGGTGGTAGTGGATCATGCCACTAGGTATCCTGAGGCTATTCCCCTTAGGACTACTACAGCTCCTGCAGTAGCCAAGGCCCTCATTGGTGTCTTCACCAGGGTAGGGTTTCCTAAGGAGGTGGTTTCAGACAGAGGTTCCAACTTCATGTCTGCTTACCTGACCCACATGTGGAAGGAGTGTGGGGTGCAGTACAAGTTTACTACACCCTACCATCCACAAACCAATGGCCTTGTTGAGAGATTCAACAAGACATTGAAAGGCATGATCATGGGACTCCCTGAAAAACTCAAAAGGAGATGGGATGTCCTACTACCATGCCTGCTTTTCGCTTACAGAGAAGTGCCACAGAAGGGAGTAGGTTTCTCACCCTTTGAACTTCTGTTTGGCCATCCTGTGAGGGGACCACTCTGTCTTGTGAAGGAGGGCTGGGAGAGACCTCTCCAAGAACCCAAACAAGACATTGTGGACTATGTGCTTGGCCTAAGGTCCAGAATGGCTGAGTACATGGAAAAGGCATCCAAGAATCTTGAGGCCAGCCAGGAGCTTCAGAAGCACTGGTATGACCAAAAAGCTGCACTGGTTGAATTTCAACCTGGGCAACAGGTATGGGTTTTGGAGCCAGTGGCACCAAGGGCACTCCAGGACAGATGGAGTGGCCCTTACCCTATCCTAGAGAAAAAGAGTGAGGTCACCTACTTGGTTGACCTGGGCACAAGCAGGACACCCAAAAGGGTTATCCATGTGAACCGCCTAAAACTCTACAATGACAGGGCTGACATCACCATGCTGATGGTGACAGATGAGGAACAGGAAGCTGAAAGTGAACCTCTCCCTGATCTCCTCTCCCACAGCCCAAAAGATGGGTCAGCAGATGGAGTTGTCTTTTCAGACACCCTCACTGCCCAACAGCAGACTGACTGCAAGCAAGTCTTGCAGCAGTATGCTGGGCTCTTTTCCTTGACCCCTGGTCTGACAAACTGGTGTACCCATGATGTGGACACTGGTGACAGTGCACCTGTCAAAAACAAGATCTATCGTCAGTCAGACCAAGTTAAGGAAAGCATCAGAGCTGAAGTCAGCAAGATGCTGGAGCTGGGGGTTATTGAGCCCTCTGAGAGCCCTTGGGCTAGCCCAGTGGTTCTGGTCCCCAAACCCCATCAACAGGGTGAAAAGAGAGAGATGAGGTTTTGTGTGGACTATAGAGGTCTCAACTCTGTCACCAAGACAGATGCACACCCTATCCCAAGAGCTGATGAACTGATAGACAGATTGGGTGCAGCCAAATACCTGAGTACCTTTGACTTAACTGCAGGGTACTGGCAGATTGGCATGGCCCCAGGAGCCAAAGAGAAAACAGCATTCTCTACACCTGATGGGCATTTTCAGTTCACTGTTATGCCCTTTGGTTTAAAGAATGCCCCTGCCACCTTCCAGAGGTTGGTGAATCAAGTCCTTGCTGGGTTGGAGTCCTTTAGTGCAGCCTATCTTGATGATATTGCTGTCTTCAGTTCCACCTGGCAGGATCACCTGATCCACCTTGGGAAGGTGTTAAAGGCTCTGCAAACTGCAGGCCTATCTATCAAGGCATCCAAATGCCAGATAGGGCAGGGCACTGTGGTGTACTTGGGCCACCTGGTTGGTGGAGGCCAGGTACAACCCTTACAGCCCAAGATCCAGGCCATCCTGGACTGGGCAGCTCCAACAACTCAGACCCAAGTCAGGGCATTCCTTGGCTTGACTGGGTACTACAGGAGGTTTGTGAAGGGATATGGGTCCATTGTGACTCCCCTCACAGAACTCACCTCCAAGAAGATGCCAAAGAAAGTAAACTGGACTGCCTGTTGCCAAAAGGCTTTTGACACTCTAAAAGAAGCAATGTGCTCAGCACCAATTCTAAAAGCACCAGATTATGCCAAGCAGTTCATTGTGCAAACTGATGCCTCTGAGCTGGGGATAGGAGCGGTCCTATCCCAGACCAATGATGAAGGCCAAGACCAACCTGTTGCTTTTATAAGCAGAAGGCTTCTCCCCAGGGAGCAGCGTTGGAGTGCCATTGAGAGGGAGGCCTTTGCTGTGGTTTGGTCCCTGAAGAAGCTGAGGCCCTACCTGTTTGGGACTCACTTCCTTGTTCAAACTGACCACAGACCTCTCAGGTGGCTAATGCAAATGAAAGGAGAAAATCCAAAACTGTTGAGGTGGTCCATCTCCCTACAGGGAATGGACTTTGAAGTGGAACACAGACCTGGCACTGCCCATGCCAATGCAGATGGCCTTTCCAGGTTCTTCCACTTAGACAATGAAGACTCCCTAGGGCAAGGTTAGTCTCATCATCTTTCATTTGGGGGGGTTGTGTGAGAAAGTGCCATCTTTCTTGCATGGTATGCCCCCACTTTTTGCTGAGATGCTGATGTGCTTTGACTGAGTGTGCCCTGGGCTCCTGCCAACCAGGTACCCAGGGCCTGTGTTCCTTCCCTAAAACTGCATTGATACCTACACCCAATTGGCATCCCTGGCCACAGGTCAGCCCCTGGAAAATGGTACCATGGGTACCCAGGGCACTGTGACCAGGGAAGGCCCCTAAGGGCTGCAGCACTTGTTGTGCCACCCTTAGGGACCCTGTACCTTTACACACACACACTGCCTTTGCAGGCTGCGTGTCTTGGTGCAGAACAAAAGCGAAGAGTCGACATGGCACACATACCTGTGTGCCATGCCTACAAGCCACTGCCCTGGCCTAGGTCAGCCACCCCTCTAGCTGGGTGCACTATGCCAGTGGTGAGGGCATAGAGGCATGAGCCCTGTGCCCCTACAGTGCCCAAGTCCATTCTTGGGCATTGTAAGTGTAGTGCTGCCATTAAGAGTATATGGTGCTGGGAGTCTGTCATTACGAACTCCACAGCACCATAATGGCCCCACTAAAAACTAAGAAGTTTAGTATCAAACTTCTTAGCCCATTAAACCCCCACTGATGCCAGTGTGGGATTTAATGTAAAACGCACTCAGAGGGCATCTTAGAGATGCCCCCTGAAACCAACCCGACCTCCAGTGTCCGGACTGAGTGGCTGCCCAGGCTGCCACCACCAGACATGTTTCTGACCCCTGGGTCGAGAGCCTCGGCTCTCAGGGGCCTGAAAGAATGCGCATCCTGGGGCGAGGTGCCAAAGCCTCCTCCCCCAGGATGGGCAGGGGGAGCTTCAAAGGCCTGCCGCCTTTTGAGCTTCCCCAGACCACTTGCTGCTTCCAGCAAACTGGTCCCCACTGGTTCTACCCCCACTTCTGGCGGGAGAACCGGCGGGAAAACCAGAGGCAGGAAATGGGTTGTGCCCACCTCTGCCAACTCCACCCCTAAGGTGGGGGAGACGAGGTGAAGCCCAAACTCGAGTCCCCGCCATCTTGAGGATGGGGGGACCCAGCCAACCAGGGACAGGCTCCTGCCCCCTCCCACTAGAGAGGAGCAGAATAGGGGGTGTACCCACCCTAGGGAAGGGACCCATTGGCCCCTGCCCTTACCTACCTGTAACCACCCCTAAATTTAGTATTTAGGGGCTCCCTGAACCTTCCTTCCTCAGTTCCCGAATCCAAAAACAAGAAGAGAAGACGAAGCAAGAAGACCAGACGGGCAGCTGCTAACAAGGAGGCGACGACAACTGACTTGGCCCCAGCCCTACCGGCCTGTCGACCTCTGAACCTGCTCCTGCGGAACCCCGGCCTCAGCAACCTCAAAAACCCCGGAGGACCTGACTTCTGTGCCACAGCCTTCAACCCAGGGACTCCCACGAGCAGTGGTACTGCTCAAAAGAACAAACTCCAAAAGACCCAGCCCTGGCACGGAACCGCAAAACCTGCACCCTCTGCACCCGCCGAGCCCGGCCTGTGCCCGAGTGAACCAAGACTTTGAGGACGTCCCCCCGGCGATTCTGACCTGGAATCCAGTGCCCAAGGACCCTCCTCGACGACCCAGACGACGCCTGCAGCCTCAGGACAAGGGACCCCTCCAACCGCGACCAGCAGGGGGTAAGATTTCCCGACCTCAAAAGACACCCCTGCACCCGGCGCCCCACGGCCCCCTGTGCCCAACTCCTGGGTGTCTACCTATCCTCCAAGATCCCAACTTACCTCCCAAAGTGTTGGTCGCCCCTGAAGAATCACCGTCCCCGAGCCTGCAGCCTTTTTTCACCGTCCAAGATCGTCATTGGTTAACATTGAGCGCCCGACGGCTCAAAAGCACCCTGCACCCAGCCGCCCGAGTGCCCCTGGAAGTGCAACCTCTACCCTAACCTACTTCCCCATTTGCCCTGGGCAAGTGACCAGGAGCCCAGCTCCCACAGCCGCGTGGCCTGCTTGCCAGCCGCCACCAACCCGAGGCCCCCTGCCTGCCATAGGATAACATTGGGCCTACTCACTCTGCACCCGGCCGCCCCTGTGCCGCTGAGGGTGTAACAACTGTACTTACCTGATACTGGGGGACCCCTGAGTCTATGCCCAGAACCTTAACTCTGCCAGTCGAGTACTTACCCAAAGACCGATAACTCACTTTCCTTCCATAGGGTAACACTGACTGGCTCGCACCTGGAATTTCTTCTAAGTGTGGAGTTTTGGAACTTTAAAATATTCACCTAAAATCAACCGAGTCACGAAAATGAAAATACTCACCTGGCATTAGAAGAGGCCCCAGTGCTGGCCCGGGGTGCCCAACACTGGCCCTAAAAAGTAATCCCAACGTTACTTACCGCTAACTCCATTTTCTTCCATAGGGATCCATTGACTGGTTTTCTGTGAAATTTCTTCTAAGTGTCTACTTTTGAAATACTAAAATATTGTTTAAAAATCACAACAGTAACGAATTCCGAACTACTCACCTGCTATCAGGAGAGACGTCAGTACTGCCTCTTTTAGGCTAGTACCAACCATGAAAAGTAATTTTTACCGTACTTACCAGTAACTCGAAATTCCTCTCATAGGATACCATTGCCTGCTTTTTTTTAAAAGTTTCTGTGTCGATTTCTGCATTTTACAAATATTCTTTAAAAATCGTGCCAATGATACAAACGTAATTACTTACCTGTTTTAGCTAGATACCCCAGTGCTGAACCCGAGAACCCAGCACTGGTTACAAAAGTAACGTAAACCTGCTTTGCTTGCAAACTGCATTTCCTTCCATAGGATAACATTGGTAATTTTACCCAGAAAAGTTTCTAAGTGTCGACTTTTGAAATACAGTAATATTCCTCAAAAATCACTACAATAACCAAAACGCTTTTTCTTACCTGTTTCCAGGAAGTGTCCCAGGACTGAATCCAGGATCCAGTCCTGTGGTTAGAAACGTAACCTACAAAGTCATTAATTGTAATTAATCACAATTTTCCATTAAGCTCAATGTTGCATTGTATTTGACCCTGTGTTGCCTCTTGCACCAACTGTGATTATTACCACCAACAAGTCTATTGCCTATTTTGTAAGGTGGCTAACCAGAACATCTCATACTGAGAAAGTATATTTTGACCCTATTGTTGGTTCTAAAATAAAACAAGCATATATTTTTTTATATACAAACCATTGGCCTAGAGTTCAGTTCTTGAGTGTGTGGCTTCATTTGCTGACTGAGTGTGTACAACAAATGCTTTACACTGTCCTCTGATACTGCCTTACTGCTCGACCAAGCTACCACTTTAGAGAGTAAGGTTATATCTAACTTTAGCCTCTGCCAAACCTCTGGGGACTGGGGACTCTGTGCACACTGAACCTTACTTTGGTGCAGTATATACAGAGCCACTTTCCTACATCAACCACTTCAGTGACAGAGGCCTTCACCATGTTTCCAAGTTTATGGTGCAGGCATGCGTCTCATCATGCACTGGCACTTGACATTCGACGGCTACACTGGCTGCCAATGGAGAGGCGGCTGGAGTTTAAATCTCTCTGCTGTGCTTTTAAGATCCTGAAATCCTCCACCTCTGGTATAATATCCGGCCTGCTCTCGACCTACACTCCTTCGCGCCATCTGCGCTCTACTGGCAAACATTTGGTCTCTATACCACGGGTGAAGAGGGCCCGCGCTGGTGGTCGCTCGTTCCGCGTTCTAGCTGCCAAGCTCTGGAATGATCTTCCGTCTCACATCCGGAGTATGGACAACTACTTATCCTCCCGTAAAGCGCTAAAGACCCATCTGTTCCCTCATTAGGTTCCCCTTCTTTTGTCCCACTTGTCTTCCTTGGCCCTTCCTTCTCCTCTCAGGAGGGATACTCGCAGTTTTAGCCTCTATTTTGCTAAGCGCCGGGACGCCCCGTAGCTGGGGCAGCTGCGCGCTCTACAAGCTATCTTAACAAGCTATCTTAACAGGCACCGTAGCAGGGTAGTGTAAGTGTGTCTGGGTTCAGGGCAAGAATGTTTATGTGCAAGGATGGACCCCTTCAGGCACATTAGCAATGACTGACAAATTGCTGTTTCTATGTGTGCTGCACAATGCAGTACACATGTAGACAGCAAAAGCATTGACAATTGAGGATCTACTCTATTTTTGCATGTTAGGGGTCATGGTTTTCCTTGCATACATTGCTTACTGGCCTCCTATTGGCTTCACCCTTGCGAGTATAGGGCAGCGTGTCTTTCTAAGGGTGTTGCAGGGTGGACAGCCAAAACAATACCCATTACCCTCACCTTTCACACCACGTGAAGTGTGCAAGTGGGCCTAGATTACATGGCTGTGGATTTACACTGGCTTCTTAGTGGTGCTAAGCCCCTATCAACAGCCCAACGTCACATCAAGTGACATTGGCATGGGGATGGGTGCTTGGAAATATGCCCCTCTGATGGGCACATGGATGATACATGCTGTTCTGCACAGGCTGATTGGATGCCTTTCTTGTGTAAGGATGTTTACAGACATGCTGCCTATGCATTTGTTCACTGCCACTGTTGACTTTCCCCAAGGACTGGTTTCCATGCACGTCAATGTGTAACGGCCATCTCACACCAGGACAGTGATTACTGTAGAATCTGTTATCTGTATGGCACATGCGGATACTTTGATGTGGATAAGTGCATTTTGATGTATAGGGTGAAGGTGACATGTAGCAAGTTGAGATGCATTGGTGCTACATTATCATTCTTGCTCGGTGTCATACTTCACTTGACGTGCACCTTGACAGGGACTGTATGGTTCTGTGAGCATGGCACACAGACGAGACATGTAGATAGTTTTTTTGGGACACATTCCTGATATGCAGATTCCTTACACTGTACTTTTGGATGCATATCACTTCGGCTCATAGTTAAACATCACATTAGCCCTCCACTATGCTAAATTTGGACATTGTGGAATATGCACCTTTTAGACACAAGGGTGTATATTTACTATGTAGTGGTGATTCATGTGTTTATGGTATAAAGACTCACTACATGCTTTGTCACTTTGGGAACACAGGGCTGCATCTCATGAACAAACAAAGGGGCATATTGACTGGAGAGGTGGCAGAGTGTTGCATTGCCCTCCTTGCCTCAACACCATGCTCATACACATTGGCTACACAGGGCTGCATCTCATTGACAACAATATGATGCAGCCCCGTGAACCAGCCTGCTCTGGGTCTAAAGTTAGAAGGCCACCACTGATGCCGGCACACATGTACCATTGTGCAGGGATGCCTGTGTTGGGAGGAAGAATGTGTATGTGCAGTAAGGCCCCCCTTCATGCACATGTACAATCTTCAACTCAACTCAGACACCCCTGCACAATGGTACATGTGTGCCGTCATCGGTGGTGGCCTGCTAACTTTAGCCCCAGAGCAGGCTGGTTCATGAAGCTGCATCATATTGTTGTCAATGAGGTGCAGCCAATTTGTGTAAGCGTGGTGTTGAGGCAAGGAGGCCAATGCGACACTCTGCCACCTCTCCAGTCAATATGCCCCTTTGTTTGTTCATGTTGACGTTATTTTGTAGTCTGATGTATATTATTTTTGCTCTATATTGGATTTTTTTAAGTGCAGAATTCCAAGTCTATGACACCACCATTATGTGTCTTTAAATATATTCAATAACTAAGGTGATATGTGGCTATACCCCCAGGGACCATTGTGTCTGGTAAGAGATCAGCAGTCAGTGTGGGTGTGCACCGTGGGATATTTGCTTGGACATGATTAACATTAGTGCCCACACCCCCTCCCCCAGTTCCTGGTTGTTACTTACCCTGTTGCTGATGTAGCTGGTCATGTTCAGCACCATCCTGTCCCTGGACTCCAACCACCGACTCCTTGCAGATGACTGTGGACACCTGTCCCTCCAAGGCATCCATCTCCTCCAGTGGCGCTGGACTCCCACCTCCGGTCTGCAGTGCTGCCTGGCGATTGTTGGACAGTTTCTGCTTGGTCTTGTACTTAGCATCATGCCAGCGCTTCTTGCAGTCGGTCACTGTCCTCTTGACCTCTGCTACAGCATTCACCTTGGCTATGATGAACTGCCATATTGCATTTTTGGTCCCCAATGACACTGTGGAGCTGACAAAAAGCTGGTGTTGTTTGTCTGTCACCTCCGCAATCAGGAGCTCATTTTCCTGCTGGCTGAACCTGGTTTTCATCTTCCTCTGGCTGGTCCTCCTGGCTTTTTGAGGGGTTAGGGGGGTTGTTCTCTCCAGAATTACTTGTTCCAGCTTGCTCCATGTTTCTTCAT
Source organism: Calotriton arnoldi (assembly GCA_963921515.1). Lineage (NCBI taxonomy): Eukaryota > Metazoa > Chordata > Amphibia > Caudata > Salamandridae > Calotriton > Calotriton arnoldi. The sequence continues at coordinate 1,347,219 of CAWUFW010002401.1, read as the reverse complement.
GGCTTGTTTTTTAATTATTTTATTTTTTTGGGTACTTCACGGGCTTTTTGTAGTTTGTTTTTCCAGCGAAACATGAAAAAAGTGGCGTCACGCTGATTAGTGTGCATTTTCTGCCCGCTGACTGGCCGGCCGTCACTTTTTCAAGTTAGCGTTAAGATTTTATCGATGTAACGCTGGTCTTAACGTCGACAATTCCCGCAGCGGTGAGAAACTATCGCTGTGTAGCCATGTATTGTAAATACGTCAGTAACATGGAGATAGTTTTCAGCGGTACAAGGAGGTAAAAAAATTGCCGCTAACTAACGTTAGCGTTAGTTTGTAGCAATTCTTGTACATATCCCCTTTTGTGTCCTGGTGATGGCCCTGTGAGTAACTTGCCAAAGCTGAAACATCAATATAACTGATACACATACTGGAGATTTCCTTCAGAACTGCATGGTGGAATCTCAAAACCATGGTGCAGGCGCTCATTTCAGTGCACACTCGGAGTTAGAGATGCCCAGTGGACCACAGTCCAAACAGAAGCCCACCAAGCTATTCTTTGCTCCAGCAATGTTTTTAGGTCTGGTTAGACCTGACATCCTTAGGGTGGTCTTCCTCCCAACTTGCTGCCTTCCTCCTCTACTTTTTCTGACCTTGTTTTTGTGCTGCCTTAGTTCTCTAAGCACTTTACCACTGCTAAGCAGTGATAAAGTGCATGTACTTTTCCATAAAACATGGTAATATTAGTTAATCTCCAATTGGCATATTTAATTTATTTTTACTTGTAGTAAAGTGCACTACATGTGCCCAGGGCCTGTACATTAAATGCCACAGCACTTATTGTGCTACCTACCGAAGTGGCTTAATGGCTAGACCCAATTTTGAAGCTGGAGAACTAGGTTTGAGTCTGGCAGGAGGCTCAAACATCCTGTGATTCTGGGCAAATCACTTCACTCTGATACCTTTGGGTCGAGCTTGCGCTATATAAAACTGCAACAAAACAAAAAACCATGGCTCAGGCCTGTCATTGCAGAGCCTGTGTGTGCAGCTTACACTGCCATTTCGACCTGGCAAGATAAACCTCTTGCCAGGACCAAAGCTTCTTCTTTTTATACATATGAGTCACCCGTAAGGTAGGCCCTGGACAATATTGAGGGCAAGGTGCAGTATGTTTAAAGGACAGGACATGTTCTTATTTATTAATTAAAAAGCGGGTAGTGGATTGAATAAAAGAAAAGGAGATATGAATAGAGAAGAATTTTGGGTCTCTCACATCTATATCTGAAAGATTGGGGTAATTGCTTGACAAGGGCTTCTACCCCAGTCATCCAGAAACCCAATTTCTAACAGATTACTTATCAGCAGTCCAGTTAAACGAGTTCACAGACATAGTGGTAATCAAAACATATTGCTTGTCTAGACAATACACTCAAACATCGTTATAAGAAATCTGCATTTGTAGTTTTAAAAGTTTATTTTAAAAGTGTTGATTTGTGCAAATGTAATGAACGTTAATGACACAGAATAAGATTGCTGTTAAAGTTGTTAGTATTAATGAGAACAAGAGATACATTTCAAGCATGTTTGCAAGTTAGATACCATCCTAGACCCTAATGCTATTTATAAACCCTACAATAATTAGTAGGCTAAAACATTATATAGTATCCCTGCCTATCAAGCATTTGGAATGGATTGCACAGCATACCAACTGTGGCTCCTTATTATCAGAGTTCTGCCACAGAAGGACAGGCTTGCCCTTCAGTCAAGGACAAGAGTCTCAGCACAGCTGCTCCAGGCTCCTGAAGCTTGCTGTGAGAGTGGAGTCTGGATCAGGAATTAGCAATTCGGCTTGACCTATGGCAATAACATCTAGAGCAAAGATCTCTCCTATTTAATGGTCAAAAACCCGAGGATTCTATAGGGTCTTGGCCACTTATTTGTTCTAATGTTTTCCAAACCAATCATAGTTTGAGGCATTATCTTCCTAGTTTAAACTATTACAGGCTAATATAGTAACCTTTACTCCACATAGTTACATTTAAGGACATAGCCATGTTAGCCTTGAGCACTCATAGACAGCTATAAAAGATGACAGGTGTGCAAACATGTGCGTAATCAAGTAAGATGCCAGTCTACAATGAAGAGTTCAATTGTGAAGATAAAAATACATGAACTGTCTTTCCACACTGGAGGTGTGAACAGTTATCAACAGTTTGCAGGAAGAAGGAATCTCACACCTTCTAATAAAGATGCTAATAGAATTGAAATCAAAGCAAACCTAAAAAATAAACAAATCTAGATGGGAACTACCATAGTGTGAAACAACATAACCAGTGGACTATTGATGTCTAGTTTGGATCGCCAGATTGTCCCAATTCTGCAAGGACAAAATGGTGATGTTTTCCTTCCAAATTACAATTGTCACTGCTTATTTACAATGTCACCCTGAACTGAATTTATTTTACTTTGTTAACTGTAAGTGTTTCAACATAGCTATATTTGTATTTCACACTCCCCTTCAAAATGTGAAAACGTAATGTTGATTGATACTTCTTTAAATTGTGGGCCTTTTAATGTGGAAATGATTCAACTTCTAGAGTATATGACAAATAATAACTTAACAAATCAAGGCTTATGCTTCAAAGTGTTTTAACAGAACTATATAATATAGCTGTACCACTAATGTTCCAAATAGTTGTTTAGCAATCAGGTTCCTTCTGGAATACAGGGTTGCATTATTATGTAATATGGCCATCCTTAGGCCTTAGATGGCCAGCAATATGCCTAGGTTTCCCACAATATGCCATTGAGTGCCACCGTGCAATTGGCCTCCATAATGCCCTGAAACCCCATATTATTTATCTTGTGTAAGACCGCCATAATATTTGGAATACTCACAATTGGAATTGGAGGATGATTTCATGCCAGTTCCGCCTTAATTCTTTAAAAGGTCACAATATTACAAGGAATGAAAAGTATACCTACAATTTGCAGTAACAACCCACCTCTTCTACAGTCATCACAATGCCCACAAGGCACATTTTCATCTCTATCAGGTTCACTGGTACATCTTCTAGACTCAAAATGTCCCTCTCATGTTCAACCCTCTCTCATTCTATTATCTTCATTTCTCAATTTCGTTCTCCTCCATTCTCACATATTTTCTTTCATATAAATCTCCACCTTTCTCTTTCATAAATAGATTTATCAGTCTTTCTTTTCATGGTCCCCGAACTACTGTTTCTGCTTCATTTGTCACTTTCCTTTGCATTCTTCTCATTGAGCACCTGTGTCATCCTTTCTCCCTTTGCCATTCATCCTCTTCTCCAGTGTCTCTTATCTCTCCCTCCCCATCATTTCTCAGTCTCCCACTTTATCTCCATTATCTCCCTTTGTGTTTGTATTCATTTATTTTTATGTTCTACTGAGCTTATTGTTGTGTTAATCTATTTCTACTTCTTCTTCTTTCTCTCCTTTTATGCTGTCTTTCATCATTTTAGTTTTCTTGACTTTCCCTTCTTCTTTGCCCTTCAGTGTAACTATACTTTACTCTCTTTTCTTTATTTTTTAGGTCGAACCTAAACAGCGCTTGAAGGTGATATGTTTTGTCTACTTTGTGGAGTCTGACTCCTCCTTTGCTTAGGATTGGCTTATCTGTGTATCATTTAAAAATGTGAGTGTGGTAATGGCTGATGGGTGTTGCATGTCCCACCTTTTTTAAAAAGTAAAATCCCATGAAGTATTGCCTGGGGAGCGAGCAGCGGCACGCACGCTGCTTGCGTCCCTTTATCTTGTTGTTTTCGTTATTTCCACATTACCACCGTAAAACCTTCCTGGGCTCGGCCACTTCCTCACTGTCTGCCTGTGATTGCTTCTAGGAACACAGGCGCTACTTTCCAGTTCGTTGGCTGTGTTTCATCAGTGTGGAAATCACTTGTTTTTCTTAGTGTGGCATCACTGGTACGTTCTCTTTTTAAAACCACTACATTAGCATGTTTGCATTTTGCGTCATGCAACCTATTTAGACAATTAAAAAACAAATGTGGGACAAATAACAGTTCAAATTATTTACTGGCAACAATTGAGTGCTGAGCCTCTACAGGAATCAAGAGGGATGCGAACAGTGGTTGAAAGTTACTTCTTTTTCATCATATGGTTTGTTCTTTGTTTTGACAGAGGGAGGCGTCGCACTGTAAAGCTGCATCGTGTGGGGTGTGGGGTGTTTACACTACCCTCACCCTGCAGCTTAGGCAGCCACAGCTCCTCCTTTCTGGGCAGGGCACCGAGGGGAGCTGCTGCTTTCACTTTCGCTTCGGAGTTTTGCTCTCTCTTCGAGCTCCTACTTTTGTGCATGTTGACCTCCAGCACAGCCCTGCAGGGGTGAGGGGGGGCTGAAGCTGAAGTCGATGCACTGAGGAGCAGGTCGTCTATGCTTCAAGACTGAGGAGGTGCCTTGTGGTGGTCCTTGGGATTTGTTTAGAGTTGCTTCTCGTCGATCTGTTTGTGTTACCGGGGCAGCCATGGAGGAGGACACTAATCTTGTCTACGGGCCCACTGTTGTGCTGAAGAAGTAGGACCGGTTTTGTGGGATGGAAGCATCTCCAGCCACTACGTTTCTCCCTCAAACTCGCGTAGGTGGTGAGCATGGAGCCCCAGAGAGACGCCGCCCTCCTGCCACTCACTGAACTACAGAGGTGTCACTACCCCTCTTACTTACCAGCTGTCCACTAACTGCTGCCCTATCACCAGCAGAGCCTAATATGCCCCTAACTACACAGCTACTGCCCACCATGAGGACATTGTCGCCACTACCCCTTACTGGAGCTTCACCTAACTACATCCTAACAGCGCGCCTAGCCTACCCAAATAAGACTACAACTACTCATCTAGTCTGCCCCTAACCATCACCAGCGATTTTACCCTCTAAGAGCGCCCCTAGTGACCGGGTCACTACTCCCCATTAGCACAGCACCCACCAAGAGTGCCCCCACCTATCGACAGGGCCCTTACCCAGCTAGCGTGCAGCTACCCACCCCAAGTGCATCTATACCCACCGATAGCACCCCTGACAGCTAACAGCATCCCTTTTCAGTGCTCCACACCTGTTCTTTCACTTGATCCCTCTGCCCCGTAGCCCTTTCACTTACTGCAGCAATTTAATCACTGCGACGCCCTACGTGAATTGCCCACTCTCTAATCGTCATATAGCCCTCTTAGCCTCGGGCCGACCCACTCTACCCACAGGTAAGACTAAAACAAGGGGAAGAACGAGAGTACGACACTAAACATGCAGGAGAAATATATAAGCGAGCAAGTGCTGCTCACTTTATATTATTGTTAAATGTGACAACGCATGTAAACACTGGAATGCAGCAATTATGTTTCCAGGCGATAGGAAGTGAAACCCAGACATATTGGCTTTGCCAGTGCTTGGCAGTTGTTTTGTGGCATTGCTTCCTTTAGTATTGATATTGGTGGTATTGAGGATGATCGTATTGGTGGTGGTGGTGTGTTATTAGCAGTGTGATAATATTGGTGGTAGTGGTGTTAGTTTATTTATTTATGGGTTTGTATAGCGCTTGAATCATCTCAGCGCTCACGGACCCACAATAAGAAAGCTGTCACACAAGAGCAAGACTAGAACAGAACATTTTTCAAAGCCTTTCTAAACTGCAGATGGTCGGGGCACTGCCTCAATGAAATGATGAGCTGGTTCCAGTAGAGAGGTGCCAGATATGAAAATGCTTTTCCCCCTGTCCTTAACTTCTTGACCTTAGGTATCTTGAGGAGGGATTTCGAACCAGAGTGGAGATCCCTACGGGGAATGTAACGGTTAAGTTTCTCCGCCAGGTAAATAGGTCCTTTACCCCACACTGCTTTGTGTGCAATGCAGCAAACCTTAAATTTTATTCGTTTGCGTACAGGCAGCCAGTGGAGCTGTTGCAGAAGGGGGAGTGAGGCTGTTCTATAGGGGGCATTCAGTGTTAAGCGAGCCGCTGTATTCTGCACCACCTGTAGGCGATCCAGAGAGGACTCGTTGGCTGCAATCAGCAAGGCGTTGCAATAGTCCAATCTGCTCAACACTAAAGTCTGAATGAGAGACTTCCGTGTAGAATCGGGAAGGAAGGGGAAGACTCTTCTCAGCAGGCTTAGCACATGGAAGCATGAGCCAACCATGTGGGTCACATGCTCCTTCATGGTCAAGGCCTGCTCAATACGAACCCCTAGATTTTTTACCATTGTCTTTGGTGCTGGAACAATCCCCAGCTCTCTTGGCCACCACTCTGGAGTCCACAGCAGTGGAGCCTCTCCAAAAAGCATGATCTCAGGCTTTCCGGCGTTTAGTTGTAAAAAGTTGTTACGCATCCATTGAGAGACTGCCAACATGCCGGAGGAGAAGGTGGCTGAGCTGCCTGGAAAGATTTCTTGAAAGAAAAAGTAAGTTGAGTGTCATCTGCATATGATATCGGGATGAACCCATAATTCCTTAGAAATGCGACCAAGGTAGCGATATAGATGTTAAATAAAGTGGGGCTTAAGCAAGAGCCCTGGGGCACTCCCTTGGTCAGTTCTTTGGATTTAGAACGATACGGCCCCAGATTAACGGTCTGGGAGTGATTTGTAAGGAAACTTGTCACCCACTGCAGCGCCACTCCACCAATACCGGATTCCTCCAGTCTCCTGAGCAAAATCTGGTGGTCGACCGTATCGAATGCGGCGGAAAGATCTAATAACACCAGGAGAGTGGATTGGCTGCTATCGAGTGCTAGCCTGATGGTATCTGTGACAGCCACCAGGGCTGTTTCGGTGCTGTGTTTCGGCCGAAAGCCTGATTGCGATGGATCAAGGCAGCCTGCTGATTCGATATGGTCTGACAGGTGTTTGTTAATGTGCTTTTCCAGCAGTTTGCTCATGAGAGGTAGGAGAGAGATTGGACGTAAATTAGAGAGATCTTCCATGGAGGATTTGGTATTTTTGCGGATCGGAATGATCTGTGCCTTCCATTCCAAAGGCAGCTGTCCTTCCTTCAGTGATAAATTAAGTAGAGAGCAAATTGGGGCTGACAGTTGTTTAACAAGAGAGGAAGAGATTCTGGCAGGTATAACATCAAGCGGCGAACCTGATTTCACATTGCACATTAAGGTTTCCACCACCTCCTGAGTTAGAGGAGGGAAACTCACCAATGAGTTTACCTTCGAGCAAGGTGAGGGTTCTATAGCAGCGGCAACCATCTGCGAACTGCCAGCAGAGGTGATCTTATTATAGATAGTATCTATTTTCTGTATAAAATAGTCAGCTATTTTATCACAGAGGGTTTGAGATGAGGCTTCCTCTAGATCACAGGCTTTAGGATTTGTAAAAGCTTTCAGAATCTGAAACAAAGCTTTAGGTGTATTCTCTGCCTGACTTAGCTGTTGGGTAATATAGGATTTCCGAGCCAGCTTTATGTTTTTGTGATACTGGCAAGGGCAGTCCTATATTTCTCTTTATCATCAATAAGATGAGTCCGTCGCCATCGCCTCTCCAAATTTTTGCAATGACTTTTTTCGTTATGAAGCTCAAGTGTAAACCAGGCTGCCTGGGCTTGCCTGGATTTACTAGATCGAGTTTTTAATGGGGCGATCTGATCAATGGCGGCTTTAGCCACCTCATTGAAATGAGCTAGGCCCTCCTCAACATTCCTGGGTTCAAGATCCCTTGATGAAGTAAAAACCGCTGAGAAGGAGTCCGGGGTAATTTTGTGCCATTGCCTATAGAGGAACTGGTGATCTGGGCTAAATGACTCCTGTCCTCTGGGTCCCTGCTCTTGGAAGTCAATGAGTGAATGATCTGACCAGCTAAGTGGCCTTGGGGCTTTACATGAGAGGTGGTGTGAGTTGGAGAAGATAATGTCTAGAGTATGTCCCGCTTTATGGGTTGGACCGTCATTAATTTTAGTTAGGTCCAATGCGGCTAGATCAGCCAGGAAATACGCCGTCTCCGCCTTGCCCTGACACTCACTGTGTACGTTGAAGTCTCCCAGCAGCATAAAGTTATTGGAGGAGATCACATGAGGTGCAATCAGTTCCATTAGTTGAAGTGAGAATTCGGCAATAGGACCGGGAGGCCGATAAACTAATGCACCTTTCCAACTGTACTGTGGAAGTAGATCCATCCGAAATATCAGGATTTCGATCTTATCATTACTACGTTGCTCCAGTACAGTGACTTTCGCTCTAACATTATGGATTATGGCTATCCCACCGCCCACTTTAGTCTGCCTATCCAGTCTGTGAATCCTGTAACCCTCCGGGATTGCTATGGTAATTGCAGGGGTGGAGCCCGGTTTTAGCCAGGTCTCAGTTAGAAAACCTAGATCTGGTTTCTCTGAGTTGAGTAAATCCCATATCTCGATCGCGTGTTTTGGGAGCGATCTAATGTTGCCCAGGAAACCCTTCCAGCTCTGCCTGGGGAGGCAGGTGCCTGCCCTGGATCCTGTCTTATAGCTTTCATAACGGGAAGTTTCTCATATTTATACAAGATTGACCCAACAGTGTAGGGCCGTCTGGGTTGTATGGCTCTTGATCAGGGCCTATACTATGGTACCTACAGTATATACATGAAAAAGGGCCTTCCATGTAGTCGAGGCGCTTCACCCCATTCGGTAAGTGAGAATGGCACCAACATTTAGGGTTTTCCCTGAGGTACAGTAGGTCTCTACTTGAATATCTTAGCCTAAGGTCAGTACCTTGAAATGAGCAGGGGTCCTGGCTCCTGGCGACGGTCGTGCGCGGACTGGCGCAGACGGGCTTACCTTCGGCACGCTGGCGGCACGCCCGCTGCGCGCGTCCGCTGCGTGCTCCGTCCTGCATCCGGTTTTATGGAGGAGTTGGCGGACTAGACCGCCAACCTCCAACCAGCCGGAAGTTGCCTCCCTCCACACAAACGGGAAAAAACCTGCGGTGGACCGGGGAGAGCAACCCAAGAAAAATGGCTGCAGAAGTAAGGATTAAGGTATATTCACGATTGACTGTGTCCACACAACTATTTAGGCACAACTATTTAGGCACAGTTTAACATATCAGCGACGCACTTAAAATATCAAAGTGTTGAGTGCAATGTAGTTTTATAATTAAAACAATTTAAAATAACAGTGACAGAGTCTCAAAACATCCAGCAGCTAGGGCCGAGTGAAAGCAGCAAACTCACGCGCGTCCGCTGCTCGCTCCGTTCTGCATCCGGTTTTATGGAGGAGTTGGCGGACTAGACCGCCAACCTTCAACCAGCCGGAAGTTGCCTCCTCCACAAAAGTTCTTTTAGTATTGATGTTGGTGGTATTGATGGTGATGGTATTGGTGGTGTGTTATTGGTAGTGGTGATATTATTGGTTGTTGTATTGGTTCCTTTAGTGTTGATCTTGGTGTTATTGAGGATGATGATATTGGTGGCAGAGTTGGTTTCTTTAGTGTTGATGGTTGTGGCATTGAAAATGAGGGTGTTGGTAGTGGTGTGTTATTGGTAGTGATGGTATTGGTGATGGTCTAGCATTGGTGGCTCTGATCAAGTGCCTACATGTCAACACATATATCTTGTACTTGCATCTCCTAATTGCTTTTTAGGTTGAAGCCTAATAGACAGCGCAGCAGTTTGGTTTGCTAAAGACATCTTAGGGGCATTCAGAAAGCTTCCCAGGGAATGGGTTCCGCCCGGAACTTACCATTGGCTTTGTGGTTCGTAACTTACATTTTCTGGCTTTCTATTTGCTGGCTTTATTTGTTTTAGGCTGTCTGGTTTCCGTTCATCCCTCCCAAGAAGCAAAGCCTTTTCACACTACCTCTCCTTGTATTCTTCCATGAATGCTCCTTTCTGTAAACAGGCCTGTAAATCTTCTTATCTTGTCACATTTGCAGTGCATTCAAAGACAGAGGTCAAATGCCAGGCTCTGTCATCTGAGGGAGCTTGTAGTTTACTTTTCTTTCCCCAAAATCAAAGTGAGAAGATTTATGTGACAATCATGCAGATACTAGGGGTAGGAAAGGTTTTATTTCAGCATACAGCATTTAAATTAACTGTGCAAGTATTGCAGAATATAGCAGAATTTGAAAGCACACATAAAGCAAATTTTTTGCTAATTCTGAAGTATGTTGGAAATAAATACTTTAATAGGATCAAAACTAATCAATGCACTAGGTGATACCATTTCCACGCATTATCGTTAGTACACTATATAGTTTTGTTAGTAAAACTGTATGCCTGTGCATTTGTAATTGTCATTTCAACTGAATATTCATTGGGTGTAATGGCAGTGAGCTACCACCCTATGCAGACTCCACTCTACTCTACTCTTGTCAAGGTTTTATTCCAAACTCCCAGGATCGGTGCGTTGCTCAAATGGGTCCACCTCTCAATCGCTCCACTCTCTGATGCTATAACAGCGCAGAGGGTAGGAAGGATTAAGCGAGGGAAGGAAAGGATGGGGACAGCGGGGAGGGAGACCTACAACACAACAAACACAAGTAAAGGCCTGTTCCACTTCCTGTAACGCACTTATTAATAAACATAACACATACGGAGCAGTAACTACCTGTAAAGGAAAATAAAGAACTTGCTTTCATGCAGACCAGTTCTTTGATGAAGGTATCATATCCTAGGGAGGCTCTTTACATGCAAAATGAGAAATGATACAATATAATGAGTTTCAACAACCTAAATGCTCACACTACTCACACATACTCACTCACTCAGACTGTACCCACCACAATGAATGTTGATACTTGCATCACAGAGGGGGTTGAGCTTAACTCACACCACTGCCCATGCTAGGAAGAAAGATCACAAGAGCCACATAAGTCTTTAGCAATACTCATGATCTTAAATGAATTTAACGGTACTGGCATTAACCTCTCATGCCTAGCACTCTTCGGCTGCTTGAAGCACAGCAATATCAAAACGTATGAAACCAGCAATAATCCACTTCTAACCACCATGAATTGTTAGTCCTTGAACATTACACGGATGAGGTAGCAACTCCCTTTCTCAAAAGTGTTTGTCAAACGCTAAGGCTTGGAGCCATGCGGTCCAAATCAAATCCTTAATAAGTAACCACTTATGCCCCCCAGAGCGGTGACAACGTCACCCTTACCGCCCTGTATGTTATCGTTCAATGCCACGGAGATATCGTCAGCGTGGGTCTTCCTGTCTCCGGCGTCTGGCCGATCAGAATTCACAGCACCGCATCACCGCCGCCCTCCTGCATATGGGGCTTCTGGGCAGGCGCGTCATCAACGCGCGCGCGCGCCTACCCGGAAGCAGGATACCTGGGAAATGTAGTTTATGTGGGGCGCGAGCGAACGCTGCTACCGCGTTCGTCGCGCGCCCGGTAACGAAGATTGTTCCAGCTTCAGGCAAGTGTGACAGTACATTCCTCTCCCTAGAGGGGTCGACGAAGACGGGGCTTTCCGGGATACTGCACATGGAACGCGCGAATCATCCTAGGTGCGTGAACACTCCTTGCTGGTTCCCAAGAATTCTCCTCTACACTATATCCTTTCCATGAAATTAGATACCATAAAGAGGATCCCCTCATCTTGGAGTCTAAGATCCTTGACACCTCATATTCAGGCTCACCGTCCACCCACACGGGAGGGGTTCTTTTCTTCACCGGTTTGTAGGAGGGTTTCAGCAACGATACATGGAACACAGGGTGTATTTTCATGGTTTTTGGCAATGCTAAACGGACTGAGACTGGGTTGATGCATTTTATCACCTTGTAAGGCCCTACGCAGCGAGGGTTAAAAATGCTGTATCTGCGAAACCTAATGTTCTTAGTGGATAACCAGACCACATCGCCAGGCAGGTATGGGGAACCTTCCCTACGATGTACATCGGCGTGCCTTTTGTAACGTGTCTTAGCTTTTTGAAGATTCAGCCTCGTCCTTTTTATAGTGCGTTGTATATGTTTCACTCTGTCCTGTACTGCAGGTAATTTAAGATCCATCCCAGGGTGGACTAACGGCAAGAATCTAGGATGAAACCCATAGGTGCTGTAGTAAGGGGTGTGATTAGTGGACTGGTGGGTCGCACTGTTGTACGCTGTTTCTGCCACCCACAACAGGTCCATCCACTCATCAGTGTTTTCTTTCACGTAGCAACGTAGATATTGCTTTAACGTTTGGTTCAAACGCTCAGTCTGCCCATCTGTTTGTGGATGGAAACTTGTGGATTTTGCTGATTTTATTTGCAAAGCCTCACACCACACCTTCCAGAAATGACCCGTGAATTGGGATCCACGATCGGATACAATAGTAGACGGCACTCCATGTAAACGTACTATCTGACTCAGGAGTATTTTGGCTAACTGCCCAGAAGTAGGTAGAGACTTACATGCTATGAAATGCCCCATCTTTGTGAGACTATCAACCACTACCAGAATTACCGTGTGACCTTGATCTTTAGGCAACCCTACTATGAAATCTATGGATATAGTAGACCATGGAACCGCGGGTGTGGGTAGCGGTTGCAGCAACCCTTGAGCCTTTCTGTGATCTGATTTTGCTTTTGCACATGTTTCGCATTTCCTTACAAACAGTACCACATCTGTTTTCACTGAAGGCCACCAAAAATATCTCAGAATCCTGTCTAGTGTTTTGTCGATGCCATGGTGTCCTGCGCTGGGAACCGTTTGACACCAATGAAGCACTCTCTCTTGTAATGCTTTTAAGGGGATTAACATCTGTCGGTTTCTTATGGGCACCCCTTGTCTCATTTTCCATTGTGGATGTACCTTGAGCCATTTCCTCCATATGGGAGTTGTGCTTGCACGAGCCACAGAGCGTAAAAACTGCTCAGAGTGCACCACACCTATGACTTGATCAGGGGCCAAAATAGATAGAGTTTGATTTTTCACCGGACTACACGCTGTTTCTTGTCGGGTGAGAGCATCCGCCTTCCTATTCTCCGCACCTGGTCTAGACTTGAGTGGTCTGTAGGTGACGATATAATCGAATTCAGAGAAAAACAACATCCAGCGCATCTGCCTGGGGGATAGCAGACGGGCAGACCTCATAAATTGTAGATTACGGTGATCGGTGTATACTGTGATCACATGCTTGGCCCCCATCAAATGATGTCTCCAGGTAGTAAACGCATCCTTGATGGCCATTAACTCTTTTTCCGCAATGGTGTACCTTGTTTCAGCCTCATTTAGCTTGCGAGACATGTAGGCTACAGGATGTAGCTGTCCTGTCTTCTCATTCCTTTGTGATAGAATTGCCCCCACCGCCATATCTGACGCATCAGCTTCCACTACAAATGGCTTCTCAGGATCTGGGTGGGCCAAAACTGGGGCTGAGGTAAAGGCTCTTTTCAGCTGAGAAAAGGAGGCTTCAGTTTCGGTAGTCCATTCAAACGGAACGTTTTTCCGTAACAACCTTGTTATCGGTGTAACCACCCTTGAAAACTGAGGAATAAATCTTCGATAGAAATTGGCGAAGCCCAAAAAACATTGAACCTCCTTCACATTGACTGGTTGTGGCTAATCCTTTACAGCTTTTATTTTCCGATCAGACATTTCCAATCCTTGTGGTGAAATGATTACTCCTAAAAACTCCACCCTCTGAACGTTGAATTCGCATTTAGTGAGTTTGCAAAACAAACCATTGTCTCGCAAGGCTTGCAGGACCAGACACACGTGCTGATAATGCTGGCCCACTGAATCAGAATATATCAAGATATCGTCTATATAGACTACTGTGAAGACGTCCAGATACTCCCGCAACACCTCGTTCAAAAAGAATTGAAAAGCAGCGGGAGCGTTACACAGCCCAAAGGGCATCACAGTATACTCGAATAACCCAAAACAAGTGCGAAACGCTGTTTTCCACTCATCTCCCTTCCTCACCCTAACTAGGTGATAAGCGCCTTTTAAGTCCAATCGCGTGTATATTTGAGCAGTTTTCACCTGGTCCAATAGGACTGGAATCAAAGGTAAGGGGTACCTGTTCTTAATGGTAATGTGGTTCAAGGCCCTAAAATCGATGCAGGCGCATTTTTCCACGTTTGCCTTCGGTATGAAAAACAAAGGGGAAGCTGCAGGGGATTTAGATGGCCTTATGAAGCCATTCGCCAAATACTGGTCTAGATATGATTTGAGATGCTCGTTTTCCTTATCCGTGAGAGCATAGATTCTACTACATGGAACTACAGCACCTGGCACTAGGTCAATCTGACAGTCGTAAGACCGATGAGGAGGTAACACATTGGCTTGTTGCTCATTGAACACTTCCCTGTATTGTTTGTACTCCTCGGGTAGGGTCATGTCCTGCTCAGCTGTGGTAGCAATGTGAAGGAGAGTGGCTAAGGCTTTTACCGGAAGATCCCTATGTTCCTGACTGCAATGTTCCTTGCATTCCGGGCTGTTAAAAAGTACAGTCTTGGCTACCCAATCTATGGAAGGATTGTGCTTGATCAACCAAGACAACCCCAGAATGATGCCATACTGAGGTGCTCGTATTATGTTAAAGCTTAGGGACTCTACATGTTGAGGAGCACAGCGTACTAATAATGCTCTTGTGGAGAAACCAATGGGTCCCGTGATAAATTCCCTCCCATCTATGGCCAAAACCGGTTCAGGCACTTCCTTCTTAAGTAATGACAACTGCAATACCGTAGCCAATGCCTCATCCATAAACAGCCCAGTGGCCCCTGAATCTATCATAGCTTCCAGCTCTCTCCACCCTTCTGATAACTGGATTTGGATAGGGATTCTAAAATGTCCTGATGTGTTCACCTGTATGTCCAGAGTTGAAGGGATTACTAAGCCGCTCAAAAAGCCCCCTCCTGTTACCTTTGAGCATTCTAGTTTTCCGACTTAGGGGGCACGGGTGCCCTCATACTACCAAACCCGGGTTTATTCTTGGGTTTAGCCAGGCAATCCCTTACAAAATGGCCTTTCTTGCCACAATACAAACATAGCCCATTCTTACGTCTTTGCTCACGTTCCTCCTGTGATAAAGGAGCCCTTACAGTTCCTATCTCCATGGGTTCTGACTCCCCGGCCGTGCTAGACTTAGGAAACCTTGGTTTTTCGTATCTAGTAAAAACCCGATCAGGTCTTCTCCCGTCGGTCCGGCGATCGTTCATCCTACTGTCCACCGTCCCTCGCATTCGAAGAACAACCACCGGCGGCAGATCCTTCTCCCACCTCGCCGCCAAGACCTGGAACACCCTTCCACTCAGCCTACGACAGACCCAAGACCTGCTGACCTTCAGGAGGCTACTCAAGACCTGGCTGTTCGACCAGTAGCGGCACCCCCCCCCCCCTTTTTTCCCTACCGCCTTGAGACCCTCGCGGGTAAGTAGTGTGCTCTACAAATTCTGTGATTGATTGATTGATTGACTGTCTAACCTCAAGGCCAAATTAATGAGATCAGTACACATGGCTGGTTGAGGATCTACCTGGGCTATCACGTCTTTGAGCTCATCTCGTAATCCCTGGTGAAACAAGGCAGCCCTCTTATCTTCAGGCCATCCTGTCTCTGATATCAACCTCTGAAAAGTATTTAAGTATACCACTAAATCTTTATTACCTTGCCTTAGTTCCAATAACTCCCTATCGGCTGAGAAGCTATGGGATCTCCTATCGAAGATATTCTCAAACTCTTTTCTAAATCCGTCCCAATCGTGCAACAGAGGATCATCATTACGAACCAACGGGACGGCCCACAAAGCGGCATCTCCAGCTAAATAAGAAATAAGGAAAGCTACCCTAGCTTGATTAGTAGGAAACGCCCTAGGTTTACAGGTAAAATGCAATAACACCTGTGTCATAAAAACCTGTACTTTGCTCTCATCCCCTGTAAACCTTTCAGGGGCCGCCAACGGTATAGGCGTGGGAAATTCCACCGACAACGGGGGTGCGGCTCCTGCAAAGGTACCTGAAGACCAAGTAGCACCACTACCTTTTCCTGCGCTCGCATCAAACGGATTCCTCTGCAATTTGTCAACACAGTCTTGTAAGACCGCGGTTTCTGCCCTAGAGGCAGCTAATTCCTGTTGAACCATAATCAAGGCCGCCATTACATTATCTAAGGTGGCCATCATCAACCCAACACCAATCAGGAGAGAATAAATTCTTGGGCTGCGAATTCTGTCAAGGTTTTATTCCAAACTCCCAGGATCGGTGTGTTGCTCAAATGGGTCCACCTCTCAATCGCTCCACTCTCTGATGCTATAACAGCGCAGAGGGTAGGAAGGATTAAGCAAGGGAAGGAAAGGATGGGGACAGCGGGGAGGGAGACCTACAACACAAGAAACACAAGTAAAGGCCTGTTCCACTTCCTGTAACGCACTTATTAATAAACATAACACATACGAAGCAGTAACTACCTGTAAAGGAAAATAAAGAACTTGCTTTCATGCAGACCAGTTCTTTGATGAAGGTATCATATCCTAGGGAGGCTCTTTACATGCAAAATGAGAAATGATACAATATAATGAGTTTCAACAACCTAAATGCTCACACTACTCACACATACTCACTCACTCAGACTGTACCCACCACAATGAATGTTGATACTTGCATCACAGAGGGGGTTGAGCTTAACTCACACCACTGCCCCTGCTAGGAAGAAAGATCACAAGAGCCACATAAGTCTTTAGCAATACTCATGATCTTAAATGAATTTAACGGTACTGGCATTAACCTCTCATGCCTAGCACTCTTCGGCTGCTTGAAGCACAGCAATATCAAAACGTATGAAACCAGCAATAATCCACTTCTAACCACCATGAATTGTTAGTCCTTGAACATTACACGGATGAGGTAGCAACTCCCTTTCTCAAAAGTGTTTGTCAAACGCTAAGGCTTGGAGCCATGCGGTCCAAATCAAATCCTTAATAAGTAACCACTTATGCCCCCCAGAGCGGTGACAACGTCACCCTTACCGCACTGTATGTTATCGTTCAATGCCACGGAGATATCGTCAGCGTGGGTCTTCCTGTCTCCGGTGTCTGGCCGATCAGAATTCGCAGCACCGCATCACTGACGCCCTCCTGCATATGGGGCTTCTGGGCAGGCGCGTCATCAACGCGCACGCCTACCCGGAAGCAGGATACCTGGGAAATGTAGTTTATGTGGGGCGCGAGCGAACGCTGCTACCACGTTCGTCGCGCGCCCAGTAACGAAGATTGTTCCAGCTTCAGGCAAGTGTGACAGTACATTCCTCTCCCTAGAGGGGTCGACGAAGACGGGGCTTTCCGGGATACTGCACATGGAACGCGCGAATCATCCTGGGTGCGTGAACACTCCTTGCTGGTTCCCAAGAATTCTCCTCTACACTATATCCTTTCCATGAAATTAGATACCATAAAGAGGATCCCCTTATCTTGGAGTCTAAGATCCTTGACACCTCATATTCAGGCTCACCGTCCACCCACACGGGAGGGGTTCTTTTCTTCACCGGTGTGTAGGAGGGTTTCAGCAATGATACATGGAACACAGGGTGTATTTTCATGGTTTTTGGCAATGCTAAACGGACTGAGACTGGGTTGATGCATTTTATCACCTTGTAAGGCCCTACGTAGCGAGGGTTAAAAATGCCGTATCTGCGAAACCTAATGTTCTTAGTGGATAACCAGACCACATCCTTTTTATAGTGCGTTGTATATGTTTCACTCTGTCCTGTACTGCAGGTAATTTAAGATCCATCCCAGGGTGGACTAACGGCAAGAATCTAGGATGAAACCCATAGTTGCTGTAGTAAGGGGTGTGATTAGTGGACTGGTGGGTCGCACTGTTGTACGCTGTTTCTGCCACCCACAACAGGTCCATCCACTCATCAGTGTTTTCTTTCACGTAGCAACGTAGATATTGCTTTAACGTTTGGTTCAAACGCTCAGTCTGCCCATCTGTTTGTGGATGGAAACTTGTGGATTTTGCTGATTTTATTTGCTGATTACCTGGGAAATGTAGTTTATGTGGGGCGCGAGCGAACGCTGCTACCGCGTTCGTCGCCCGCCCAGTAACGAAGATTGTTCCAGCTTCAGGCAAGTGTGACAACTCTGCACCACTTCACACCACTTCATTTTACTCCACTCTGCACCACGCTATGCCTCTATACTCTGCCCCTCTGTACTCTATGCCAATGCACTCTATGCCACTACTATACCCCACTGCACTCTACACCACTCAAGTCTAGGCCATTCCACTGTACTCTGCACATCTCCACTCCACTCTGCAACACTGTACTCTAAGCCAATGCATTCTGCTTTGCGCCACTGCACTCTACACCACTTTACGACATTAGACTCTGTCATTGTACACTTCTGCACTCTACTCTGCACCACTTCACTCTTTCCACTTCTCTCTACTCTGAAACCACCTACTCTACCACACTGCATTCTCCGCCACTGTACTGAACACCACTCTACTCCGCACCACTCCACTCTATGCCACTATACTCTACGCAATTGCGATCTACCCTTCAGCACTGTACTCTGCCACTGCAATCTATGCCTCTCTACTTTACACTGCTGCACACTACACCAAAGCACTTTACGCCACCTTACACCACTGAACTGTACAACACTCTACTCTGCAACATTGCACTCTCTGACAGTGAGCTCTACACCACTCTACTCTGCACTACTGCACTCTGCATCAATCCTCTCTACGCCACTCCACTCCGCACCACTCTGCACCACTGCATTCTCTGCCACTCTACTCTGTCACTCTACTCTGCACCATTGACTCTACTGTGCACCACTCTAATCTATGCCTCTGCATTCTACGATGCTGCATTGTACAAAGCTGAATTCTATGCCGCTGCACTTTACGCCACTATACTCTCCAACATTCTACGCTAATGCACTCTACACCAGTCCATTCTACTCTATGCCACTCCACTGTAAGCCACTCTAAGCTACTCCTCTCTATGCCACTCCTGTATATGACACTCAATTCCACTCCACTCTATGATGCTCTACTCCAGCCACTCTTCGCCATTCCACTCTACAACCCTCCACGCCACTCTCCTCCCCTAACTTTTAGGCATGATGAACAGCAGCCACCCTGGTGTACAACATGGCTTAAACATATTGGCAAAGCCAGTAGCTCATATATAGGCGAGACCTATTAGCTTTGCCAATGCTTGTTTCTTTTAATTCCATCCTCTCCATTTGCCTCTGACAATTGTTTTCGCTGGAATTTACATAATTCCACTTTCTTGATTCACTATGTAAAGTGAAATAGAGAGTACACATCTTATCCTCAGCTCGGTCATGGCATCTTCTTGCAGTAATATTTATTAGCTTGTTTCTGGTGATCTGCAACTCACAGATCAAAATTAACAACCCACAACTGGTTGAGACCTGGCTTCACAACACCATTGTTCACGGTTGTGTCAAATCTGATGCCAATTTCAAATATATTATGATTTCATCAATTATGTAATGTGTAACAATATTGGCGATGCCATATGCGATGTTATCAATGATGCCATGAGTGATGTCTTGTACACCTATATTGGCTGTGCACCCCCAACTATGATCAAGTAGAGCTTATTTTTAGAAGCTCTCTGTGCGGCAGGAAAGTGAGTGCTACAGTTGTGTATGTCGGTCAGTTCGTGGCCAACAGCTACAATGAAGGAGTATGTGTGCAAGAGACTGGGTAGGCAGCAGTGCTGTTGAGGTGAGGCGGGGTGAAGGCCATTTTACTATCTTCACTGCGATGTTTAGAGACTTTTGAGATTTCGCATTTTAAGCACCCCCCACCCCGGGTTAAGTTTGTTTTATTGATAGAATATGTGGATACACAGCACAACATGCAATTGTTCAGTTCTTCTGTATGTTTACGATGATGACAATATTGGGGTGAGTTTCTGGTGTTTTTACAATTTCCAAGGAGACTTACAAAATAAATTCACCCTCAGAAAATGTACTTAGTTGAGATTGATAAAACTATGCACAAAATGTTAGTTTGAAGCTCTTCCCTGAAGTGTGGTGCTATTCCTGGCTCTTAAGGCCTTGGTCTCCCTCTGCTGTCAGCTTGCGTGCAGTGGAACCAGAGCACAGCAGCTACTATCTTTCTTCTCGTGTAATTTCTGCAATGTAAGTATTCATTATTTTTCCCGTCTCCTCTCCTTGCTTGTTATGTTACATAATATTTTTGCTAAATGGCATAGATTGCACGCTTTATGTTATTGCTATTCTGCAAAAATGAAAGCATTTTACTGTAATTGTGCTACTCTAGAGAACAAAACACTACAAAAAAGGAAAAACTGTGTAGAACGTTGGAGTCAAGACATCCCAGTAAATTCACACTGAGATGCGATAAACCGTCACATTTATTTCATTACAATAATTTAATAATGCTATCTATCAGGACCATCAGAATTACCTAAGATTTTAAAGAAAAAAGCTATTTTTTGCCTGTCCACATTTTTTCGTTCATTTTTGGTTTTGATATTAAAAACTGTTTTGTTCTCAACCCCTATTTTCCACATTGGTGCAGTTTCACACAGTTGGTTCTAACATTTTGTTTCAGTGCAATGAGGTCATGTAGACAAAATCTAAGGGGCATATTCACAAGGAGCTATCGCCGAATTAACGGCACTTTATCGCAGACAAAGTCGTGATAAATATACCTCCCCATTCACAAGCCGGTGTAAACAGCCCACAGCACCAGTTTACCCGCGATAGCAGCCGCAAAAAACATCGCCACAGAGGACCCACGCAAATATTGCTAATGAGATGCAGAGTAGGCGTTCCCGTGCCAAAAGCCGAGACAACATCACACCTCAACATTCACAACGACCAGCCACATCGGCGATAAGAACACAAAACAGGCGATAAGGCACGTTAGCACCATGAAATTTACACCTGCTCTGACCTGGTGTAAAGTCGGATGGCAGCCAGCACCACAAAAGGGATCACAGCCCAGAGCCACACATGAAGGACAACAGATGCCCACGAGCAACTGAACATGCAGCACGGATACCCAAGAGGGCCACAACACCCACCGACACCACACCCAGGCCCGCAACACCCCACCCCGGGACCACCCCCAACCCCGGACTAAGAAATTGCACACCAACACCACAAATCCCAAAACAAACATTCTGCCTGACGTCGCACAAGCAGGAAAATAAACATACATGCGTGGCCAGAAAATGGAGAACCAGTCATACAGCAATGCAATCATCAACACAAAACACCATTCAAACAAAAGCAGAAACAACCCTTAGGATGAGTCCTAGCGGCTCCTCACTGGACAATCCGTAGCACACAGCCTGGAAGACCAAATCCAAGAGAAGAAGGTGTTCCATGCGCCCAACAAAGGAAAGAGAGGGAGAGAGGGAGGGAGACAGAGTGAGATAGCACAAGCAGCGCAAGGCCGCCTGGGCACCTGGCTCCACAATGCCAACATGTGTGTGTGCATCGCCATCCGTACACCATGACCCCAAGGCCGTGTCCCAATCTCAGCGCCAAAGCCACATCACATTCTGAAAACGCAAGTAGTAGTCAGACAAACATCAGGGAGGAAAGCACCATTGTCCCAATGCAGAAGGCGGGAGGACACCTGCACCTCTGACCTTGGTCCAGAACGCGCCTGGAACACCCTGATAGAGATGCAATGGCAGACGGGGACGACTCCCACACCACACATTCTGCCAATGAACCATCCGACTCATCCACAGCCCACACACAGAAGCCCCTGCATGTGGTACCCCCGCATGGGATGCCCTTGACACTCACGGAAACAGCAACCCATTACCCACAACGTTGCACACACATACGAATCATTGCACAGAGCTGTGGCATATCCTCCACACAACTGCCGCAGTGCAGAAGAGTGCCGGTTCACAAGACGCACCAACGCAATGGCAGGCCATAGCGGGCACATTCACAACCCCAGTCACGTGGAACAGTACCGTGCACGTATGCTGCATTTACTGGGCGCACTGCCACTGGCAGTGCTGCGGATCAGTTACAGGCTCAGCTTCCGCATTGCCCACGTCACCTGCGTCCAGCCCTGGTTCCACTGCCGAACATGCACATTTGAGTGTCCCATGGATGTCTGCCTATCCAACACAACTGTTGATGAATTGGACTATGACTTGTGTCTGCGCCCCCTGTTGGATCACGAACAGGAGTGTAACCGAGACAGCCGTGCATGGGATGCCATGACACACTGTGTATGTATTGGTAGTTGTGCATGGGAGTTTGCACAATTTCTCGTGTGCAGTGACCACATCGAGGCGCTCCCCTATTGGGCTGTGTTGCGGATCGGTGAGACGGCATGGGCTGAGCACACCTGCCCGGACCACCTAATGGATTGGCTCAGCAGGGTGTTCCTTGAACACGACAACGACGTACTATTAGAACACATTGCACATGAAGCTGCACGGGCATTCATGGATGAGTAACTACGTCCCTGCAGCCACATCTGATTGTCACTCACAGCACATGGCCCAACAACTTGTTGCATCGTTGGGATTGCTCACATATCCCACCACAACAGAGGACACATCTGCCTTCGGTCGGACTCTGGATGCATGTGCATGGAATAACGCATGTGTACACACACCTGTGCAAGGTGACGCAGGTCCATGGTCGGAGCAACACTGCGTCGTTTGGCAACGTTGCCAATTCGGACACACGGCTGGGGGAGAGCACACACATGGCAATGTAGCACGACATGTGAACCTGTCGGACCCTCACACCTGATCACTGTCAGCAGAGCAGACAATCGGCACACTCCGGAGGCAGAGCACCATGCAGATCCCACGTGCAGTGAGTCGTGCCCCCTCACACGGGGCAATGGGCAGACGCCAAACAACACATGACTCATCCAGCAAGGCAAGGTGGGCTGTGAGCGTTGCCATCCGTGATGAATGTTGTCCATTTCAGCCCCCACATTTCCTGAACCTCGACATGTACCCATGCTGCGTGTAAGTGTCTTAAGCATGTCCCTGCCTGTTGTGGCCATTGCCTCGTCCGTACTGACACGCACATGCCAATAAAGTCTATGCCACTCCACTGGTGTCTAACTGTGAGGTGTGTTGTTTAGATTGTCCACTCGTGTGCCACAATGAGCATCGTCCCAACACAGGGAGGAACTGACTGACGCATGTGCAATGGGGGTGTGTCCCTTTGGCAAGCTCCACCTCTGTGAGCCAGACATTGTTTTTGTATAGGTGCTGGACGACATGTGCACTTACATGACTTCAGCTATGTGTGTATGGTGTCCAACCTCTGACCATGTGAAGCAATGTCATACATCACAACAGAATGTGTCCACACAGAGATGTGTGTAAGTAGGTATGCGACATGAAGTTCTGTTGGCACACGTGGTGTAGGACACCACTCCTGGCCTGCCACCGTTTTGGTCACTCCTACACACAGCCCTATTCAACACATGGACGTGTGCCTACGTTGGGGGGTTGTGAGATTGTTGCTGATGTGCAATGGAGACACAGCTAGTACTCACCTTCACAGTCATCCAATTGCCCATCTGTCTCAGGGATAGACATACGCATAGATGTCAGTTACCAGGGTGTACCTTCATGCGCAATCATTGTCCCTACATCCAGCCATACTTCCATACGTGAGTGAACATAGTGATGACACATCTGTGTGATTTAGAATGTTTTATTCACATTCAGGTGATTGACGGAGCTGGAGCTGTACATGGCCATCCAAGACCACATCACATGGAAGCCCAGTGGTGGGCCAACCAGAGTCCTTTGGGGATTGCACAGTGATTAGGAAGAGGGAGAGTGCAGTCCGCAGCCAGATTGCTGTGTAATTGGCCAGCGGTGAAGAAATGGCAGTCCGTGTGGGGGTCCGGGTGAATGTCGCAGGGTGTTCCGGAGGTCAGTAGGAGGTATTACCCAGGGCATGATGCATAGGTCAGAAGCAGGCAGGGACAGGCCATATGGCGGTGATGGATGCTACTGCCTCCTTCCTCACACAGTAGGTCCCATCCCCTTCTCACTCCCCTGATACGGGTTCTGTGTCCGGTGTGTCCGGTGTGTGTGGCGGGGTGATGGCTGCATCGCTGTGTGCCCCGGACACATCAGACTGCGTAGGTGATGGGGCAGCATAACAGTGTGCCACGGACACATCAGGGGTCGGAGCTGTGTGTGTCGACATTCCCGCTGCAGTCATCTGGGAACGTCTCAGTGACAGCAATGGCAAGATGAAGTACCGCAGGGCATTGAAATTCCCAGCCACTACTCGCTGGTGTCCAGCCGTGGCAGACATACTTCCAGCCTGCATCTGCTCCATGGTCTCCATTGACCTCCGCACCTGTGCCAACTCTGTGCTGTCATGGCTGGTGCCTGTCTGACCAGACAGTTCTTGTATTAGATTCATGGCACCAGCGAGGTCAGCCAAGGTCTGTGGCGGAGCATGGTGCGAACAGGGGGTGTCTGATAGGGACTGTACGTGGTCCCTAATGGGACTCAGACACCCACGTATGGCATCGAGTTTGGCTGCCACGAGCTCGAAATCCACCCGCAGCTGATGAGCCAACTCCACCTGGCAACCCAACACACGCCGTTGGAATTCCATGTATTGGTTTCGGGGGTCCTGGGAGACAGCCGTGGTGGTGTGTGTTTCCTGCTGTGTGGTCTGTGCAGGTGGTGGGGTCACCTCGAGGCAGCTGGCCTGGCCTGCTCCTGGGGGTGGGGTGCAGATGCTGTCCATAATCCGTTGGAGGGTGTCTTGACATATGTGCAGGTTGTCCTCTTCATCATCAATGATGGGAAGTGTGGTGTGCTCTGCAGGAGGTGTTGTATGTCCCTCTGCAATGTGATGGGAAGATGCAGGTTAACAGGTTTCACATGTATGGTGATGATTTGCAGATGTTTACATTCAGACTGCATGCCAATGTACATTGTGACTGTTTTGGGTGAGCTGGCTATTTGATGGCAGTCAGTGTTTTTTTCGACTACATGAAGGATGTGTGGTAGTACTTGTACATTGTCATCACACAGTGTCAGGCAATGCCAGATGTGAGTGGCCAGTTACTATGCACGAACGGAACCTGTTGTGAGCTCTGTCCTGTGGTGCTGGTGTTGCACTTTGTACCACATTGCCGTCATTGCTTATGTTCTGTGATTGCTATGTGTGTGTGCTGCATTGTGGGCGAGTTGCCCCTGCAGCTCTGATTTCGTGTGCCCTTCACCCTTTGAGGCGGGGTGCCTTTGAATTGTGTGCTTTTCGGACCTGATTTGCTTTTGACTTGGGTCATATGTGCTCTCGGACTGTTTTTGTGTCCTGATGCATTGTTCGTCTGCTGCGTGTATTGTACGGCATGGGTTGTGGGTGCACGTGGACATGCCGGAGTGTGACCTGCTCCTTTACGGATGTGATCCGCACTGGGATACCTCCATGTCGATTCGTGGGCCATGTCATTTTTTTTTGGCTGCTGCCATGCTATCGGACATGCAGTGTTACTTGCATGGTCATTGTGGGTCACAGAGCCGCTGCTTTTCTGGATTCAGCACATGTGCACGGGTGGGTTGTGATATTGGTGATGGGGGGGCCTCTCTGTGCACATTGTGGATGGGGGCCTACTTGGCGTTTCTATGTGTGCTGCAGTGTGCCAAGGCAATCAGGGACATTTTCCACGGTCATTGTGTGTGTGCTGTGTGCTACACATAATTGTGCATGTGTGCCATTGTGCCCGTCCCCCCCGTCCCCCCGTCCCCCCGTCCCTAGTAGTTACTCATCTTGTTGCTGTTGGGTCAGGTTGTATCGTGCTGTGTCCAGGCCCCCCAATCCTGCCACCGTCTCCTCACTGCTGACTGTGGCCACCATTTACTCCAGCTCATCCAGCTCCTCCTGTGTCGCAGGACTTCCACCTCCAGTCGCCGTTGCTGCCTCCCTGTTGGCAGCGAGCTTATGTTTGGTCTGCCTTTTCAGTTCATGCCAGCGCCTCTTGACCTCCCCCAGTGACCTCCTCGACACTCCGACTGCATTGACGTTGGTGACGATGGCCTGCCATATTTCGGTTTGGGTTGCCAGTGCCGCAGTGGAGGTGCCGAACAGTTGTTGATGGTGTTCGGTCACCTCCGTGACGATGATCCGGTCTTCCTGCGGACTGAACCCGGTCTTCCTCTTCCTCTTGTCCTTGCACTTCCCTGAATGCGGGGTTCCTGGCTGGTCCTCCGTGGGGCTTGTGGTGTTCAGCTTGTCCTCTGCACTCGGTCCGGGTGCATCCATGTTTCTGCGCAGTTTGAATTGTTTTTGGGCTTTTTTTTTCCTTCTTTTATGGTGCTTTTTCCCGCCGGACGCGTGGGATTTGCAGGCCTGTGGCTGGTGTTCGCTGATTTATGTACCCCGATTGGCCTCATCGCATGATTTCTCGCGTTTCGCATATTTTTGGCGTGGCGTTGATTTTCACGGTGTCATTTGACGCGTTATCTGGTGACTATCGCATGCTACCGCCTTATTGTGAATTCCACGTTGACACGGGGTTATTTTCCCGAGATAGGCTGCGATGTTGAAAGTTGCGTTACGCTACTCTTGCGGTAGTTATCACACGTTCTTGTGAATATACTCCTAAGTGTTATAAATGGGTACTAGATGAAAAAGAGGGAGACTCCTTTAGTTCCGTATTCAGTAAACAAACAGTTCATATTTTGGACTAGAAACCTAAAAAAGGCAAGTATGATGTTGTGCAAGCATCTGAAGCTGAATGTAATTCTCAGTTTCAGTCAGATTAACACTGTATGCGTTTGACCAAGTGTGCACACATGCAATAGAACACACAAGAAAAGCTGTTCCTTAACATTTACCTCACATTTTTATGGAAAGAAATGACAGAAAAAATAATGAAAGTTGAATTTTGTATTATGTGAGCAGCAGTGTGTAATTTGAGCCGGTGGTATCCGGTGCTTGGCACCAGTACTTAATTGTCAACATCGGCAAGTATGTGGTCTGTTACATGGTGGGGGTGTTTATTTAATTTAGAGACGAGCACAACAAGTTTTTTGTCAATACAATATACCTTAAAAATGACTTATAACTGCCCCCAACACATTCATATAAATGAGGGTGTTGAAATAGTCTGAATTGCCACACTTGAAGGAGTGTAATAGTTAGTAGTTGTGTTGGTACTGTCATTGGAGTGGAGTGAAGGTGGTCTCGTACGCTGACGACACTCAGCTTGTGTTCTCTTTTAAAGAACACACGGAGGTAGCCTACATGAATTTCAAACTATGTCTACGAATAATCTTGGCGTGGATGACAAATAATTGCATGAAGCTGAATACTGATAAAACAGAGGTACTGTTTTTTAACCAATCGTCTCCTCCCTCGTCTGAACTCTGGTGGCCGGCTGAGCTTAACCCCCCTCCTAGCCCGGTGCACTCTGCTAGGAACCTGGGCTTTAGGTTTGATTATAGTTTATCGGGTAGTGCCCACATTTGCAAAGTCTCTTCCGCATGTTTCTGGAAATTAAAAGTTTACGAAAATTCCTGCATTTATTGCCAATGAACTGCAGGAAAAATGTGGTCCATGCGCTTGTTACCTCCCAATTGGACTACGCAAATAGTCTCTACCTGGGGCTCCCAGATTACCTGCTGAGAAAACTGCAGATTATACAAAATGCTGCAGCCAGGCTGATCAGAAACGTGCCTCTTCGCCACCACATCTCTCCCCACCTGCGAAGCCTTCATTGGCTCCCGGTCAAGAGACGGATCGAGTTTAAGGCACTGATACTGGCTTTCAGATCCATTAGAGATGCTGGCCCTCAATATCTGAAGCACAGACTTCGGAGATATCACCAATCAAGATCTCTGAGGTCAAACCATCAGGACCTAATGGTGACCCCACGCTTCAAAAAGGCCAGGATGGGGGGTCGCGCTTTTGCTGTGAAAACAGCCTCTCTGTGGAACTCTATGCCAGTCCACCTTCGAAAGGCGAACTCAGAGCCCCTGTTTAGAAAGGCCTTAAAAACCTGGCTTTTCAGCCTAACCTAGAACACTGCATAATTCTTCAGCTCCTGCACGCAATCTGTACTTATCGCTAGCGCCGGAACACTTCCGTTGGAGGTAGCCGAGCGCTCTATAAAATGCATTATTAATAATAATAATAATAATAATAATAATTGGCAGTGTTAACAGGGGCAATGGGTGGTGCAAGCTGAAGTAGCCTCCTAACAAAGGCCCTGGCACTTATATTTTCACAAATTAAGCACTGGTGAGAGGTAACACATCAGAGGAGAGTGTTGTAACCATTGTTAGAAATTGGGTTTCTGGTTGACTGAGGTGGGAGACCAGCTCAAGCAGCAACCACAATCCTAGTCAGGATAAGGCTCAAGATAACCCCAAAGTACCTCTGCTCACACTCTGGTAGCTTGGCCCAGAGCAGTCAGGCTTAACTTGAAGACAATGATTAAAGTATGTGTGCAATACTTCAAACAGTAAAACAGTGAAAACACCACACAAAAAGATCCCACACCAAGTCTAGAAAAATATTTTGACTTTTAATAAATAAAACAAGACCAAAAAAACAAAAACCCAATCAATAGAACTGGAGACATTCAATTTAAAATGTATAGGTTGAAATAGCGCCAGAAAGCAAAAAGCGCCAGCAAAATATTTCTGGTTGTGCCAAACCGGGACAAAGTAACAAGTTCAGGGCAATTGCAATGGTGCGCGGGCCGGCTACAGGGGCCCAGTTAGGCCTGCTGAATAAAGTAACTTAAATCATGGTTGTGGAGTGTTGTGCGGATCTGGGTCGAAGAAGCACCATGCAGCTGAAGCGATGCATTGGATCCATGCAGCAGCGGTGATGCATCAGTTCTGCTCGAGGATGCACCACTCAGCTGAGGAGATGCATCGGTTCCACAGCTAAGCGCCTTAGGTCCACTTCCAAGGGCCCAGGACTGGGGTGGCACCACTTGGCAGGATAGACTCATAGATGGCAGAGTCCAGGTGTGGGTGTAGGGTGGTTGGAAGCCTGTTATGTCCACGAGGCTTCAGATCAGGAGGCCAGCCAACTAGCCCTTGGAGTCACTCTGGGTTCTAGGTTCAAGGCGTGGAAATCCAATCCTTACCACCTAGGCAAGTGGGCAGCAGGCCAGCACAGGAAAGCAGGAGTCCAGCAGAATAGCAGTCTAGCAGAGTGAAAGTCCTTTCAGCAGCACAGGATTCCTTTTTTCCTGGCAGAGTATCCACAGGTCCTGAAGTTGTGGTGTCTGAGGTTCTTCTTTTATATTAAGCTGTGCCCTAGAAGTAGGGAGAATCGTCTAGAGACGTGCCATTGAAGTGTACAGATGCCCTACCTCCCCTGCCTTGGCTCCAGAATAACTACAGGGGGTATGCATCCCTTTGTGTGGGGACAGGACACAGCCTCTTCAGGTGTAAGTGAGGCTGCCCAGCTCCTCCCTCCCATCCTGCCAGTGATGGCCCATTGAGACACACTTAAGTTCCCATTGTGTGTTGGTGTCTAGGAGAAATACACAAAGCCCTACTGGCAACTACATCCAGTCCTGTAACCAGAGACAGGCTGCAGGCACCAAATGGCTAAGGCAAGAAAATGACTTCACCATAAGTTAGTATTTTAAGGTAGGATTCCAGAGACACCAAACTTATTAAATGTAATATGGTCATCTCAATGTTATCCTATGGGAGATATGGGCCTTGCAGTAGTGAAAAACAAAATAAAGAGTTTTTCACTACCAGTACATGTAAAACCTAAAAGTACATGTCTTGCTTTTTAAATACATTGCACGCTGCCCTCTGGGCTGTCCTGTGCCTACCCTAGGGGTGACATATGTATTAAAATGGAAGGTTAGTGCCTTGCAAAAGGTTTATTTTGCCAGGTCGAAATGACAGGTTAAACTGCACACACAGGCTCTGCAGTGGCAGGCCTTAGGCATGCTTAAAGGGCTACTTAAGTGGGTGGTACATGCAGTGCTGCAGAGCCACTAGTAGCATTTAATTTCCAGGCCCTTGGCACATGTGATACACTTTACTAGGGACTTATAAGTAAATTAAAGAGAACAATTGGGTATGAGCCAAAGTTACCATTGTTTGTGGAAAGAGCACAAGCCTTTTAGCACTGGTTAGCTTTGGTAAAGTGTGCAGAATCCTAAAGCCAGCAAAAGCGAAGT
Organism: Calotriton arnoldi; assembly: GCA_963921515.1. Taxonomy (NCBI): domain Eukaryota; kingdom Metazoa; phylum Chordata; class Amphibia; order Caudata; family Salamandridae; genus Calotriton; species Calotriton arnoldi. Next base: position 1,317,131 of record CAWUFW010002401.1, on the reverse strand, counting down.
CAGCAAAAACAGGAAGTATGAAGGCAAAAAGTCAGAGGAAAACCACTCCAAGGATGCCAGGTCTAACAACCATGACATAAAGCTTACTTTTATTAATTATCTAAATCACAGCTAAGTATGTGCTGTTTAATGTGTAAAAGTGAGACATGCAACATAGTAAAGAAACATACGCCTGTAGATAGCTGCCAAATGCTATTGGTCACTGTTCATTACGGTGTGGGTATACTTGCATTGCGCAATGAGACTGCTTGACTGTGAATAAACGTCTATTTTGACAGGGAAAATGGTAGAAACGTGCTTAAAAGTTATTTTTACTAAGCTATCCAATATCTAGTAGTTAGATGGTGAAAGTAGATTTTTGATATCTGTAGGGGAAAAGTATATTTTGAAAAGTACACTTTGTGAGGTTGTAAGCCCTGAAGGATTAAACCAATGATTCAGGACTGTCTGCCCCAAATGTTTGTAATGAAGAGTTCCATTGGGCTTTAAGTGTTGAGCTGCCAAAAACATTGCACCAACTTATGAAGCCTGGAAGATTGGGTTGTTGCAAACTTTGACCACTTAACGGGGATGCACCATTTGAGAGGGAACAGGAAGAGGAAAAGAATGATTTACAAATTACTTGAACAACATCCATCCTGTTCACATGAAAATGCAGTGACAGTAATCTTTCATCCAGTGGGATCTCTTAGACATTTATGACTGCCAACAGCAGTCAGAGGTAGCTGCTCCCTGATCGTGGAGATTCTCTGAGAACTCCCTAATCAAAACAGGAAAAAGATGTGTAGGCTTTCAAAAAGGCTTACTATGGGGCAGTCAAGAATTTAGATTGAGAGTTTCTAAAGGGGGAAGCTTTCTAGCCTATATTGTAGGAAAACATTGCCATAGACTGGAATCTGTTGTTAGTTGAATAGGCCCATGTCTACCAAAGATATGGGACCGATACAAATAGCCTAGGGTGAATTGTTTGGATTTGAATTCAAGCAACTGAGTTAACAAAATCAATTAGCTCATTGTAAAAACTGTGTTTTACTGTGACAAATAGTCTTTGTCACACCTTGTAAATTTCTCTGACCCTAGCTTATAGAGGCATTTTAACTTATTTTCTGGAATAGAAAAATCAGACAAGTATCCTGTGAACCACCAACATGGGTTACATGGAAAATGAACCACTTTAGAAATGGACAAACCCTACCAGAGACAACAGGTAAAATTTGAGTTACCATCCATTCCCCAGAGACAGCACATAGTAATATCAGCATAGTAATATTATAAGAGGCATTTATCATACGCCAAACTAATTTAGAGCATATGCAGGATAACCATGTGCTCGGAATCCAACAGGAGAAATGCACTTTTCAGTCTCTAACCACCTCCACCAATCACCATGTACACAGAGATATGGGGGTCAGTGGTATGTATGGGGAAAAGGATACAAGATAAATTCTTGACCACCAGAGCAGAAGTCATGAGTCAAAGCAGTGGAGTCCCATGTCTCCACTACTTTGACTCATGACTTCGGCTCTGCTGGCCAAGATTCTCTGCAAGATCTTGTGAATATTTAAATCAACATATCTGTGTAACCAAGTCTCTGTACTTTAGTATGGAACTTGGAATTTCTAAAACAATAAACATTAAAATAACGAGTACCTTAAATATAGATGTCTCAACACATTTCCCTAAAATCTGAGTAACTACTTCAAGCCTCTTCACTAAGCAGTCTGTGGAAGATGAATTATAGTTTCTTCTTGACTCTTGTAGTACTGCAAGACAATCAACAATGTTAATATTCTACTATCCCCTTACTCAGCCATTTGTATAAACATGGTAGAACTCCACTACCTTTTACTTTGACTATTGATATTAGAATGAGTACTTTGTCAAGACTAAGAATCCTTTCTCTTTCATATAATATAACACTTAGTAAATGTCACAACTATTAATATATTATGTTGTCAACTGTGTTTACAATACCCCTCTAGGTGAAGTCTGCTTCCTGTGTTGATTCTGTGAAATGTTTTCCCCCTATGCCCCTTGTATATACATTGGAAATGTAATGTGTCTCATCTTGAAAGTGAATAAAACCCCAATCCCCACACCTAGTTGGGTTGTGGAACTTTCCCATCCTGAACAAATCACTCTTCAAACTGATTTAAATAATTTCCCATTGGATCTTGGCGGTCACCAAGAACAGAATGGTTTACTGTGTGCTCTTTTCCCATGCGCCCTTGGAATCTCGGGACACACCTCCCCGATGTCATCTTAACACTCAGGGCCAGATTTATCATAGTATTGTGTTTGCTGTGTATCCCGCATAGTATTGCAAGGACAGCGCAATACTAAAGTCAGATGTACCAAGTAACGCAAGGCCACCTTGTGTGGCTTTGTGTTGCTTGGTAAATCTGGAGTAATGCAAGGCAGCACAAGTCGCTGCCTTGCTTTACTCTGCCTTATGAAGGTGTTCCATGGGTAGAGTGTGGGTGTTCCGATGCATCCACAAATGGATTTTGGCACTTTCCCAGATTTATCAAGACTGGTAAACCTGGGAATGCATCAAAATGCTACGTCTTCCCATGGGAGGCGCAAAGAGAAGAAATACATGTATTTCTCCTCATTGTTTCCTCTTTCTAAGTAAGAAAGTGGAAAAAGTTTCAGAGGATTGTTTTTGTGCAGGAAGGTGTCCCTTTCTGTGCAAAAAGCAATCCTGCACCATGGCGCAAGGGTGCTTGTGTTGACTGTAGGCCGCAAAGTGTGTGCCAGTGCAGGCAGAGTGCAGGAATGCACTATATATTGGTAAATATGGCACATTCCTGCCCTCTCCTTTTCACGCAGCACAGCTCAGCAAGTTGCCTTGCTGTGTTGCGTTGTATTAAAGACTGATAAATCTGGCCTTTAGTAAGTTATGCTACCCCAGTCACATCTTAAATATACACTCATCTACTAAAGGATATCATGAGGCATCCATCAGATCACCAGTTGAGCTGTCATTTGGATGGGAGTTGGACACCCACCCTCCAGCTCCTTCAGCACCTCATCCATTGCCTCATGATTCTGAGTACCCAGTGTCTCAGAGTCTGACCCATGAATTTCTGAGCAGAAGTCCCACATTTCTCAACCTCTGCTACCACCAATGCCCTTTCACTTGTCGATTGTTCCTCAGTGGTTTTACTCCACTGGTCTCCATGCTCCATTTAGGTTCTTTGTGTTAGGAGATCATGTTTCTCCCTTGGATTCCAGTCAAAGCCATGCATCTTTAGGTGACAGAAAGAACATAGTCTTTTCATTGTCCTTGACCTTAGGTTTTACCGGAAACATAAGGGTATGTTTTATGTTAAGGTGTTTGAATCCTTGTTTCGTCATGTAGAATAATTCTTGTTTCCTTTGTTTTGTAGTATGAAAGATTGTTACTTTACTGGTTTCGACCATTCATGGTCTATTGGATATCGAGATTTGAAGAATATTATCTCTGTTGCAAAAATTAAACATCCTCGCTACCTCTAGATGTGAAGGGTTTCCCTGAGGCGCAGGCCCTTTGGGCATGCTCCACAGAGAAAAACCTGTACATCTTGCACCCCAGCACCACCATTGAGATCCAGTCTTCTACATATAGATCCATACTCGAGCCTTCAATGGTTTCAGGCAGTCCAACTATTCTAACATTGTTATGACGTGAGAGTCCCTCCACATTGCCTGCTTTGGCATTCAAAATCAAAACCACATCCTACAGGGCTTTGATCTGCATTTCTGTCGCATTTACAATCAGTCTTATTGTTGCCAGAGCAGATTCGTTACTTTTTGTGGTCTTCTCGGAGGAGAACTACGCCGATCAGCAATGCATTTATTTTTGGTTATAATGAGGATATAATGTCCAACACTGCCTTTAATAGTTCCTCAGATTTACCAGTGGCACTGAACTCACCATCTGTGCCGGGGGTGCATCCAGCCCACCTGTTGAGATTGGCACTGTGTTGTCACCTGGTTTGTTACTTTTGGCTTTAACCATTTTAGCACACTGTTTCTCTGCATGTATATGTTGGGCTTTTCCCCTCCCTCCTTCAAATCCACAAGAGACTTTAGCGATGGCAGGGATAGTGTTGTTAAACAGGCACCAAGGATGCAAGGGTAAATAATGTCTAACCAATTAGTGGTGTCAGTCCATCTGTACTACGTCACCATGTAGAGATTTAAGTTAGTGTATCAGTTCACCCATCAATGAGTAGGGCAGTAGTCGTCTAGCGACCCCCCTGAGACCAGTATCTCCTTATGTAGCCAATTCACAATGACTCTGATGTTAAATTTGGTGCTCCTAAAGCACACTTTGTCCAAAAGACCCTATCCAAGTATGGGAGGAGGATGGAAAGCCTCACACCTACTGGGTGACGCCAGAGCAACTGAGAGCCAAAATGCAGATGAAGGTGCAATTTATTTGCGACTCGCTATTTTGGAATTGCGAGTCGCTATTAGGAAGGGGCGTTCCCTTCCTAATAGCGAGCGCAACCCCATGTACAAATGTTTTGCGACTGCAATTGCGGTCGCAAAACACTCGCAAATTACCACCCTCTTCAAGAGGGTGGTAATGGGGTCGCAAAAGGGAAGATCTCCCCCGCAATTGCGGTCGCAAAACATTTGTACATGGGGTTGCGACTCGCTATGTTGGAATGGTACATTTGCATGCGCAAACAGGTTCGCAAACCCGTTTGCGCAAGCAAAAACCGTCGTACATCTGGCCCCAAGCCCCTTTGGTCACTGAAAGAAATTCCAAAGCTCCTGTCATGCCTGCCGCGGCCCGTAGCGAGCCGTGGCGGGGGAGTATGAAACTCCCTCAATCCCGCACTAGAACGCTCCGCGTTCTAGTGTTTCGGCGTGTTGACAGCACTTCCGGGTCACTTACCTTCTGTTTCCGGTCGGGGTTGTGGTATCTCTGCCTCCAGCTTCATTTCAGCATCCGCAGGCTCTTGGCTCCCTGGATTTGGGTTTCTCTCCGCGACGCTGCAGCGTTCCTGTCTTCGTGTCCGGCGCCTGCTCACCTCTCTGGCCCTCTTGGATCATTGAGCATCCCGCTGCGTCCTCGACTTCGCCTCCTGCTTGGAGGGGCCTGAATTGCAGGGAGCACAGTCATTCCTGAAGCTTGTGGGCCTATTAAAAGAAAATAGAAAAAGAACAATTATGGTAAAAAGAATTTCATGCGCATTATGTTGGTCAAGATCTCAGGACATAAATAGTTATTACTTATCTCTGCAAGTTCCTCCATCCTTGGGGATCTGCCTTGTTCCGTTATTAGTTCTGATGTTCCTGGAGATAAGAAGAATATTTATGTTATTGTTCCTGAAGAAAGGAAGCACAAGGCCGACTCAAGGTGAAAATTAGTAGTTTGATTCCAGTTTTTTTCCCAGATTTCTTTTCCTGAATACCCATTTCTAGGTTAGGTGAGTGCTTTAAACTCTTCCTTTCTTTTTACTGCACCTAGAGTTGTTATGGGCATAAAGTCACTAATATCTTTTTATTTGTATAAATAATCACCACCATACAGTATTTGGGCTATTATCCAATCAATGGAAGAGGGGAATCATTCAGGTATATACATTACAGTCTCTTTTTCCTCCTTATAACCTCTCAGTCTTTATTGTCCAGAACTCACTTTCTACCTTGTTGCCTCATGTAGGAACTCTCCTGATTTCCTGAACAGACATCCGACCAGGGAACATCGTGGGACATTTTTTATCTCTTTTCTTTTCCCTTCCCCTCTTACCCTGATTTACCATTGTGCTTTGACATTGTTTGGCACCATTGGTGGATAAGGGACGGTGGGATTTTTCCATCTTGCACGTTGTTCCTGTGGAAATCCTGGTAAGAGCTTGACAGTTCCCCAGCTTTATGCACCTCCTGTCCTTAATTTACAACCCCATAACTACTTTCTCAAGAAATCTTTGCAGTTAGGATTGACTGCCATTTCTCACTGGTAGACAATCTCTGTTTAGAACGAGTTACCTCTGCAAGCTTATGGCTAGTTCAAAGGTAGCTTAAGTTATGTCCAGGAGCCAAGAGATGGGGCTTGGCCCATTCTTGTTGTTATCTGATGGGTCACAGACCCATGGTTCGGTCTACATCCAAACAGTGGGTAGGTATGCCGATGGGCATCATGCTGCCAGCAAAGTAGCCTTGTTTTGGCAAAGTTGATAATGGGTGGAGTTCTGTTGACAATCAATATTCTGGTTCTATGAGTCTTTCATCAACACCTAAGAGGTATGTGCCCCATGCCTCAACAAACTTTTCCCAGGTTTCAGATGAAACAGACAACTTTTTGGCGCTTTGGTGATGGGCAGTTCTCTGTTGATAATGGGAGTTTTTTTTATTAGTCCCCCACCAGCCCTGGCAAAATTCTGTGCCACCCGGCCTTTCCAAGAGTGTATTCCTTGGGGAAGTAAACATATCTCAACATATGCAATTCTCTGTTGTGTATCAGTCCTTCTCGTAGGGATTGATTACACTGCAATGATGAGAGACTATATCACATCTAAAAAGTACAATCCCTCATCACACTTTTTGTCACATTCAATTATTTACCTCAAACATGCATTCTAAAGAGAAAGCAATGCTTTTGTCATTGCAGGAGGCATTTTTAATGCATTTGCCAGGACTTGAGTATGTTTTGTTTCTCTTTGTCAATAGGATAGCGTGACCTGATGATGGCTTCTCTTAAGTCTGTCAATATGAAAAGAGGCTGTGATCTCACAAGACTTCAAGTGACTATTTAGGGGTCAGGTCATTGAGGTGTCCAATAAAAAGCCCACCCACAGGCAAGTGTGAGAAATTGGGTTTCCAGTTGAGTGTCGGGTGCTAACCCTGCTCAATTAACAGCTACAATTCCTGTCAGGGTGAACAAAAAACGTAACTAAATCAACCTGTGCTTGACATTCTAGAAGCTTGGCACACAGGTAGTCAGGCCTAATTTAGAGGCAATGTGTAAAGTATTTATGGTGCACACAAACAGTAATAAAGTGAAAACACAACCCAAGAAAAATTCCACCCCAATTTAGAAAAATAGAGAGATTTTAATAAATTATTTGACACCAAAATGACAAAAATCCAAGCAATGGAACAGGAATTATGAATGTTTATAGTTTAAGCTAAATATAGTGCCTAAAAAATCAAACTGCCAACCACAGACATCTAGTCACATGAGACTTGTTCAAAGTGGAAAAATATGGTCGACTGCGATGGAGCATGAGTCGGATACAAAGAGTGGATTGGGCCCAGTCAGCACTTACCTTATGACTTAAAAGAAATTATAAAAAGAATGTTGTGAGAAGGTAGAAATTCAGTGGGGTAAGGGTGCAAATGGTGTCCGAGGGGAGGCGTAATTGTTGGGGAGTCACTGGATGAAATTGCGCTGAAGATTTCTATGTTCAGGTGTAGTCTCTTTTTGGGAAGTCAAAAATCTCCCGCAGATGGAGCTGGAGGCTGTAGCCGATGAGCGATCCACAAGGCCGGATAACCCTTTTGCGAAATTATGCTTAACAGGATTTGTTGCTGCGGAGAATAATATAGCGGGTGCTGCCACAAAGTCAGACTGACTGTTAATGCACCTTGGGTGGCTAGATGAGCAGATTGGTCCCATTCTCCTCTCAGTTCTCAGAGCAGTGTTTAGCCCAAAAATGTTTAAGTCCCAAGTTTTGGATCCTAGCTATCTTGGCACCTTTAACACCACAACCAAGGGTCCAGGACAGGAGAGGCACTACTTGGGGGGTTGGGACTCACTCAGGCTGGGTCCAGGTATGGGTTCAAGATGGTTGGAGTCTTCTCTGTCCCTGAGGCTCTGATCAGGAGACCAGCTAACAAGCCCTTGGAGTCACTCTGGTAGTCCTAAGTTTAACAAGTGAGACAAGGCTCAAACAGCATGGCAAGCCTCTGAGGGTTCAACACAGGCTTCAGACAGCAGCACAGTCCTTCCAGGTGCAGCAAAGCAGTCTTCTGAAGCACACAGCAGACCACAGCAGCAGGCAATTCTTTGAGAGTCCTTCCACAGGTCCAGAAAGTGAAGAGAAGTGTGGGTCTGGGGGTCCTATTTTTATACTTTTTGCCTTCTTTGAAGTACAAGAAATTTCTAGAGAATTTCCTCTGACGTGCTTGGAGTTTCCTGCCTGAAGTGCTGTAAAGTCCTTTGTGTGAAGGCAGGGCACAGCCTATTGATTTGCAAGTGGGGCTGTGCCCAGCTCCGCCCCCCATCCTGCCAGTCATGGCCCATTCAGGCACACCTAATTCCTTTTTTGTGTGGCTGTCTGGGAGGAATAAATAAAGACCAACTTCCAACTATACCCAATCATGTGACCCAGAAACCGTCCGCAGGAACAAAATAGTTAGGGCAGGATCATGCCAGCTTTCTAAAAGTGGCATTTTGAAAAGTGTAACTTGAAACCAACGTTACCATTAAAGAGGGTTTTAAATTTCAATTTATTAGCGATCAAACATGAAATCTCTACCTGTTCCCAATCAAAGGTGAGTACTTATTAAATGTAATAAGCAACCAAATGTTATCCTATAGGAGAGGTAGACTTCATAATAGTGAAAAACAAATTTAGGAGTTTTTTACTACAAGGACATGAAAAAATTAAAAATACATGCCCAACCTTTGTTATTACAATGCACCTTGCCTTTTGGGCTACCTAGGCCCTACCTTAGGGTTGCTGTATATGTAATAAAAGGGAAGTTTAAGACTTCGCAAGGGGTTTATTTTGCCAAACCAAACAGACAATTTAAAACTGCATTCAGGCTACAATGGCAAGTCTGGGACATGTTTTAAGGGGCTGCTTAAGTGAGTGTCACAATAAGGACTGGGGGCCCACTAGTAGCATTTACTTTACAGGCCCTGGGACTTATAATCAATTAATCAATCAAGGGCTTGTAAAGCGCGGCTACTCACCTGTGAGGGTCTCAAGATGTTGGGGGGGGGCTGCTAGTCGGCCTGGGTGGCGGATCATTTGAAGAGCCAGGGCTTGAGGTCCTTCCTGAATTGGGTCCGTGACACTGATTGCCTGAGGTGCCGGGGCAGGGAGTTCCATGTTTTGTCAGCAAGGTACCAGAACGACCTTCCTCCGGTTCTGGCCTTGTGGATCCTGGGGATGTAAGTAAATGAAATATGCCAATTTGGTGTAAGCCAATTTTACCATATATTAAGGAGTGAGCACAAGCACTTAAGAACTGCTTAGCAGTGGTAAAGTGCACTGAGTCCTTATGCCACTAACAAGGAATTCATAAAAACAGGAGGATGAATGCAAGACACTGGGGGTGGGGGTGGGGGCATCCAAAGGCCTAACAGCAAGAATTGTCACTGCCTGCACAGCGCACTTTAACTCACTGAGAAACGCAGCTGACATGATTAGGGTAAAATTCTCTCCCACTCTATCAATGGACTCACTCCTATTCTTCACACTTTTTTCTAGCTTTTCGCCATACAGGTCTCCTCCTCCACCTGCCTCTCTTTTTCTCCCTTCCTATGTTTTTCTCCTTTGTTCCTCCCCACCAGGTCTCTTCAACCCATTCTATTTCTATTGAACCTTCTGGGCACCATCACCATTCTGATTCAGAAGGAACTTGTGACACGTGCACAGTTGGTATTGTGGGACTGCATGCATTGTCTACTTAACTACTGTACGGAGTTTCCACAAATTTGTGAGTTGCATATCAAGGCCCAGCCACCTAATTGCTGGCTCAAGTAATGTGGCTACTAGGATGAAAATAGAGTTACATGTAACCGTACAAACACAAATGTGGGGGTACACTGTTGAGCTTAGAGTGCAGCCGAGTGCGCCCTACATTTCTAGTATCTGAACACAAATTTGGGTATATACTGCCAGCTCTGCTGTTTGTGGCTGCTGGGGGGACTACACTGACCACAAGCCTCTTGCCTTCGTGCACTCCCAGGAGGGAGGTGCTTGCTGATCCAGCGCTCAAAAGCGCCCGGTTCTACCGCGACGCGGGACGCCCTGCTGTTTGTGGCTGCTGGGGGACTACACTGACCACAAGCCTCTTGCCTTCGTGCACTCCCAGGAGGGAGGTGCTTGCTGATCCAGCGCTCAAAAGCGCCCGGTTCTACCGCGACGCGGGACGCCCTGCTGTTTGTGGCTGCTGGGGGACTACACTGACCACAAGCCTCTTGCCTTCGTGCACTCCCAGGAGGGAGGTGCTTGCTGATCCAGCGCTCAAAGCGCCCGGTTCTACCGCGACGCGGGACGCACGCGGGCGGAGCCCGGGCGAAGCCCGGGCCAAGGGCGGGCCCGTCCTTGCCCGTCATCGCCAGGAAGAGGCAGGGCTGGGCCACCTTTCTTTGAAATACGCTCAGGGTGGTGTGACTGTCTACTGGCTAACCATAGCGCCTGATAGGGGGATTGCGAGCGTCTTTAGGCATTTTCCGCTCTTCTCCCCAGGAGGGGATTGTACTGATCAACATCCTCAGTGCGTTATTCTACGGCTGACCTGCGCCCGTTTGAGACTGACTGATACTGGGCTGTGACACCTTCCGGATAATCTACTGGACAAGGTATTGTTGGTGAGGACTATAGAGCTTGGTGTTCGGTTGCTAAAATGGGAAAACGGAAGGCAGGGGATGTTGTCAACCATGAGCACAGTATTAAAAACCAAAGAAATCTGGAGTAAATAAACGAGGGGTTAGGCCTGGGGGTATTGGTATTGCTCAAGAACAAACCACTTTGGCGGACATTGACACATTAATTAACGAAGTGGAACAGTTGCTTACAACAGGTAACAATAAAAATAAGGTCAAATTGGCGAAGGTTCCGGCAATGTTTAAAAAATCAATTGTATGTGGGGGTATTAACCCGGCCATATCTTTGTCTGAGAACCCCTGCTCACTACGATCTTCTGATTATGAATGTCAGTCTAATGAGCTTGTTCCTGTTGTGGATCAGGCGTCTGTATCCTCCAAGTCTATTGATATAATAACTCTTGCTGACCAATTGACTGAGACCCCATGTTCTTTATATCCATCAATTGCTGTAATTCCCAATATCCCCTGTTCTAACCGGTATGGCCCAATTGCCCCTTTGGATGTACCTGAAGGAGTTGAGCTCTTGGATTCTATAGCTCAGGCTACTACTTTTTGCCAGGACCGCAAGGTGCACATACAGCTACGGAAAAATGTTTAGTGGATAATGATATGCTGTTTAGTAAAATGACTGAGCTTTGTACCCAATTGAGAATACTGTCATCAAACGTCCTGTCTTTTAAGTCTAAGTTTGTGTGTAGTTGTAGTTGTATGAATTCTGGGCTTTCACCAAGTAAAATGATTTCTCCTTCTGGAGTGGGTAGTGATGTAAGGCTGGCTACTGACTCTGTGTATGGAAGGACCAATGGGAAACATTGTACGGAGGCCCTTACTGGTCTCAGCTCCTTTAACAATACCAATAATTTGGATTCTATAATTCATAACCAGCCAAAGGACTTATTTCCCTTGGCTACGAATTCCAACTGTGTGCTTATGAATCCCTCTGCACTTTTACCTAAGTGGTCTTCAAATCAAATGCTAGTGTCTGAGCCTCCCTTTTTAGAGGGCGACCACAATCTCTTGCTTCATCCCTGAAGTTTGACCATCAACTTCCTAGGGATAAGGGTAAAAGTAATAGGTCCATTTATATGGTACAGGTACCTAAGCTGAATTCAGGTGTTAGGGAAGATACAGAGGCACTGATTAATAAGGCGATCTACTGGTTGAGACATGAGCGGAACTGTCTATCTATAATCAGATCTGATATTTTATTTGCAAAGAGACGTTCAACTCCACTCTCGCAGTTTGATCATATCCATATTGTTTTATGTTCCAATTTTTTAGCTGAAAATTTAATTAATTTTGCCTTGCGTACTTATGATTATGTCGGGGGAAACTAACTGGTATACAACTAAAAGCAACTTCCCCAATGCAGTGGGCCCAGATGGGGCAACTGAATGAGAGCCATGCTAGATCATCTGATGTCCCCAATACTGGCACTCTTCCTTTACAATCTCCTATGAATGCATTAGATTGACTGCATGTAAGACCTGTGTGCGTAAATACCATCTTGGGAAGCAATAGCCCTGGAGCAATGAGCCAAGTAGGGGTGGGAAAGATCGTGTGTGGTTTAAATCATGTTACTGAACAAACGTCTTCTTTGGGTGGCTCTAATATTGAAGCGGTTTCACATGATATGGTGGATAGGTCAGGTGGGAAGCTGGAGAGTGGTGAACTTATTATACTGCGACCCTTGGATGACTATACTAGATCTCAGGGTATGATAGAGTCTAGTATTGATATTCATATAGCTGATGAGTCCAATAACTCCCAGAATTTAAATTTAAATCTATTGTCTTGGAATATTGCAGGTATTGGCCAGAAATTATGTGATCATGACTGGCTAAGATATATAGAGAGGTATGATGTCTGTCTATTGCAGGAAACTTGGGCTATAGAGAAAACTTATATAGATGGATATGCATCCTTCAGTGTAGACGCCAAGCCAGCCCTTCATTTTGGTAGAGCTAGTGGTGGACTTTTAACTTTGATCAAGAATGGTCGCTTTAGCTCTGTCACTACTATTGAAATAGACTGTCTAGATTTAATGGGAACTTTAGTCACCTTATCGTCTGGTCTTTCTTTGGCAATTTTTAATATTTATGTAAGGCCAACTCGATCTATTGATACGTCTACGACTTTAGCATTATTGGACACTATATTGGATAAACTATCCCCGGATACAAGAATTATAGTGGCGGGAGATTTTAACACCAGCTTTGAACCCTGCTCCTTCTTATCTGAGACTACTGTGGAGGAAGACGAGCAATGGGGAATTCCTACATTGCAGGTGCCCCTGAGGAAAAATTTCACATCATGTGCTTTACAGATAGTTTCACTGGTCATTGGTAGAGGTCTTAGAGCCCTAAATGGTCGTACTACCTCTGATCCCCTGTGTGCACCAACATTTAAGAGAGGTATGTGTGCCAGTATAATTGATTATGTATTAATTGATGTGAGATTGTGGCCCCTATTAGCTGATATGAAAGTCAACGTTAGGTCTGATAGTGATCATAACTCTCTTGAAGTGGTACTTGCGGGAGAGCTTTTGGTTTCTGGGTGTGCTGCTATTTTTACAAACGTTCCTGTAGCATTGGCTACCAATAATCGACGTGCTGTTAGATGGCCGGAAGTTATGGCTAACCCGGATGTTTATTCAAAAGTTTATAAACAGTTTATTACCTCTTTTGACCCTTACGAGGGGATAGATCCAGCAGGAATACCTATTTTATCAGTCCATATGCAGTTGTTTGATGGTCTTCAAAAGATATTCTATAGAGAGGTGACTACTACGAAGTCGGTACACTTTAAGTATCACGACTGGTTTAATCCTGCTTGTAAAGTAGCGAAGAATTTATTAAAAATAGCTATTGATGAGGGTGACAGAGGTAAAATTCGTACCGCTAGAGGTTTTTATAAAACACAGCTTGGAAAGGCTAGAAGAGATTGGGAAGATGAGTTTTGGCAGGATCTACTTGCAGCTACAAAAACCAAGGACAGTAGATCGTTTTGGAAATTGGTCGCCCAGAGACACTCCGAAGGAGTAAAATACCCAAGTTTTAATATACCACCTGACAACTGGGTAGCTCATTTTTCATCATTGTATTCGCTAAGGAAGCTTGATGATATTGACAGTGGTACTAATATAGTGGAGGACGCTATTTCGTCATGCATAGTGCAAGAACATCATAATAACCCTGTCAAATTCAGTTTTGAAGAGACAATTTGTGCAATTCAGTCTCTTAAAATGGCCAAAGCGCCGGGACCTGACAAAATCCCGGGTGATCTTTTTAAGTCAGAGCCGTTAATCTGGTCAAGCTATTTTAATCTTCTATCGAATGCTATCTCTGCCGGGGGAGCGATCCCTGATTCATGGAGGGGGGCTGAGATAATAACTATTTTCAAAAAGGGTGATGCTAATAACCCAGCTAATTATAGGCCAATTAGTTTGCTAGATAACGCACAAAAAGTTTTTAGTCGCCAAATCCTGAACAAATTAATTGAATGGATGGAAGAAAAAGAAATACTTTCCCCCTTCCAAGCAGGTTTTAGAAGTAAAATTAGTACTGTTGATCAGATTTTTAGATTTACATTATTGTACTGGAAGACTGTGCTTTTACGTAAGGGTGTGCTGTATGTGGCTTTTATTGATCTTAGAGCTGCCTTTGATCTTATTCCTCGATCGAATCTGTGGCAGGTTCTTATTAATATGGGTGCTCCCAGTAATCTTGTATATTTATTGAGTAAATTACATGAAAACAACTATGCTCAAGTACGCTGGGGACCAAATGGAGAACTAACCGATTGTATTCCTATTGAGCGGGGGTTAGGCAAGGCTGTGTCCTTGCCCCCACTTTATTTTCCCTTTATCTAAATGATGTGGTTAATGTCTTAGAAAACTGTGTAAATGATTCCCCTATGTTAAACGGTAGGAAGATACCAATATTGCTTTTTGCGGATGACTCCCTACTTATTTCAAAGTCCCCTATGGGTCTCCAGATCCTGGTTAATACATTTTTAGGGTTCTGCAATGAGAGGGGACTTGAGCTTAATGTTAATAAAACAAAATTTATGATTCTAGGTAAGGGGGTCAAGAAAGGTAATCTGACTATTCGGGTTGGAAAAGACGTCCTTGAGAGGGTTGAAAACTTTGATTATTTGGGAGTACGATTTATGGATAATTTTAAGTGGTTAGATCAGATCATGAAAAGTAAATTTCTTATTGAGCATAGGTCAAATGCCATTTTGAGAACACAAAAGAGAACGGTATCTCATGTGGTAGCCCCGGTTATGGAGATTTACCGCGCAAAGGCGCAAGGGGCTGCTCTTTATGGAGCTGAAGTATGGGGCTATGTTGATGCTAAGCCTCTTGCACTGGTAGAAAACAGTTTTGTTAGGAAAATGCTATGTCTACCCCAGAGCACACCTCTTATTCCATTGTATTTAGATCTAGGATTGAAAAGAATATCAGATTTAGTGGCTTTGAAAGTCTTGATCTACTGGGTTCGTCTTTGGTGTACACCGGAGCTAGTTGATTATAGAGAATCCCTGACTGATGTCTTAAATATACCAGGTGCTCGATCGCTCCCATGGTTTAAACACGTGTTTTCGTGGGTGAGTAGATTAGGTCTCGGTAGATTTTGCGATGACCCTACTAAACTTAAGAAAGTCGATCAGCATCTTCTTAAAACTACTTATTGGAATTTTATCAATGATTGTGTATTAAGGAAAAATTATGTAGGATCTCTGACCAATAGTTTTTTGATTTTAAATCTACTCCATTATTGGAAGATTATATGGATTTTATACCTTTTGCTTTCCCTAAAAGCCTTTTTATACGGTTTCGCTTGGGGACCTTGCCTATAAGATCATTCACACATAAATGGAATCCTGCACAGTCAGAATTGACTTGCCCAATGTGTAAACAATGTGATGAAAATGAATCGCATTTGCTATTTTTTGTCCAGAGTATATGTCCCCTCGTAGGAGGTGGATTATTCCGCTTTGCCGGGAATTGGGACTTGTACATTACCAAATTGCATTACGGATTCTAAAAACTAATCTCTCCCCTAGAATAGTTGTAGCTGTTAGCAAATTTTTAGAGGCTATCTGGTATAAGCGCAATGCAATTTTAAAGATTAGATCAGTGTAAGGATTAAGGATGTATTTTATTGCTTTTATTGATTGATGAATTGTTTTATTCTGTATTGTTCTGTTAGGTGTAATTTTTAGGTATTGTCTGTTGTTGGATCATATGTATAGTGCTAATGAAATTATTGTCTTTTAACAATTATGATATTATTGCTGCTGTTATTCTACCCAACTATGAAGCACTATGCACTTTATTTATGGACCTATTGTTGCTATTATATCTTTTATAATTGATATGTAATTTGAGGCACTATGCATTTTAAATATGGACATACTGATGTTATTATTGCTGTTATTGTACATATATTTGTTGCGTCATTGGTCATTTGATGTATAGGATGCTGGTTGATATTATTGCTGCTGTTATTGTACCAATCTATGAAGCACTATGCACTTTAACTATGGACCTATTGCTGCTATTATATTTTTATAATTGAAACGTAATTTGAGGCACTATGCACTTTAAATATGGACATACTGATGTTATTATTGCTGTTATTGTATATATATTTGTTGTGTCATTGGTCATTTGATGTATAGGATGCTGGTTGATATTATTGCTGCTGTTATTGTACCAAACTATGAAGCACTATGCACTTTAACTATGGACCTATTGCTGTTATTATTTTATTTACAATTGTAACGTAATTTGAGGCACTATGCACTTTAAATATGGACATACTGCTGCTATTATTGTTGTTATTGTACATATATTTGTTGTGTCATTGGTCATTTGATGTATAGGATGTTGGTTGATACTTTGATGGTTGCAATAACCGAATAAAGTTATATACTACTACTACTGCCAGCTCACCTCTATGGGTTTAGAGTTGTGACTGTCTATTTGATGCTAGTAGTGGAGTATAGACTACCTGTATAGATGCAGTGGTGAAAGAGGTATGTATGTCTGCATGTGATATTGTATACCCCAAGACTAACGGACAGACATTGGAGTGCTGTGCAAGATCAACGACAAAGATACAGCCAACATGTAATTGGCGGGGGAGCTGTTTAGCTCTGCCACTTGAAAAAAGGAGGACAGTGTGTTAAACATCCAAGTTTGTTTCAGGTCTTTTGCAATGAATTGCTGCAACTTCGCACAACTGTTTGAAGGAGCTGACCAGTGGCAAAAGAAACACGTACATAGCAACTTTCTAAACATATTCATGTCAGGTGCAGTCATACATTTGCTTTTTTGCCATGCATGGTTGCTCCCAAATGTGCCTTCTAGCCAGTTACAGTGTTTAGTTTTGCTTCCTAGAATGGACCAGGCAAAACAGCAGACCTTGTCCTCGCATGTCATCTTATTATGCGTTATACAATCCTGTGCTCCATGAAATGAACCGAGACAGCAGCTGACCAGATTCGGTCCCTACATCACCGCATTAGAGCCCCAAGCATATTCATTCTCTATCTTTGTTATTCCTACAAATATTGCCCTAAACACTGCCTTCACTGGCATGCTAGTCTCTTACCCGTCGGTTGTTTTGTCTGTCCCATCATCTAGGCTGTTCAGCATTTCACCGGTTGAGATATTTAAGCTTACCCACAAAATTCGACAGCAACAAGCATCTACAAATCTATTAGATCTGGCTTTACTGTACTACTTCATAAAAACACGGACAGGCATAAACCATTTGTGCAAGAGATAGCACATTAAAGCAAGACCTGTTGGCATTGCCAATGGTTTTTATGACTGTCTCATCATATTCAGTAAAAATGTAAAAACATTGTAAGTAAATGGGATGGATATATTTTGAGCATTTACCAGGGGCACCAGAACAATCAATATTCCATTCTCTCATAATCTTATGATTAACTATTTGTTGGAGAAAGGAGCCGTTTTTCTGGGGCAAATGCAAAACAAAGACTAATTCAATTTAATGGAGGAACAATTTCCCTATTATGAATAAAATATTTAATTCGAGATTAGTTAAGTGGGCATTTGGCTGAAATGGATTTCAGAACCGTCATCTAGGTATCCAGCGCTCCTTCGTGTGAGGGAAATATTCAGTGAAATCTAATTAGCAAATGAATCCTCGCTGGCACTGAGCCTATATTAACCTTTCTTTTATTGCTAGAGTACTCACAGATTAATAAGCCAAAATGTGGCCACAATTCAGCGTCTGACTAAAAAGCTAAGGACAAATTAATTCTGAATAATAGACCAATCTCTTATTAAAGGAATTCTGGTCTTCCCTCAATTTGGACTTAATTTTTACTACAAAAGTGGTCTTGTGAAGAATCTTTGTTTCTGATTATTGACCATTCAATGCATGGCATGAAAAGTTTCCACTTGTTTTTTGATGTTCTCTGTGATAATGTTAGCAGCATTATAACCTTTGCCATATTTGTATTGATTCATATCTTGTGCCTGTTTAATATGTAATTGTACAATATTAAAGTTTATTAAAAAGTGTTACTTTTCTACGTTTAAAACTCCGTACAGAATCACAAATTCAGCTGAGTTTTTAAACCTATGTCTCGTTGTTTTTACTTCAAGCCCTGCAACAATGAGGAACCAGGCATCTCTCCTCCCATCCTAAGATTATTTTCTTTTTTTTAAACTGCATCTTGATTCTTAGAACGTGCACATTGAGAGTGTAACGTTGCTTGGCTCCATAAAACTGCATCTTGATTCTTATAACTTGTACATTGAGAGTGTAAGGTTACTTGGCTCAATAAAAGTACAAGTGTAAGGCATGTCTTCAGCCTGCTCTACACGGTACCAATTTAAGAGCCTCCCCTCCCAACCCCCAGGAAGGAGGGAGAAAGCACCGCAGCACACACCTTCATTGCTGGAGACCAGCTAAGTATTGAGGGGCTATTTATGAGTATGTCACGCAGTGCAGTACAGCAAGTCACCTTGCTGAGCTGCACGGTGTGACAGGGCAGGAATGCGCCATATTTAAGGCAATACAGCACTTCCCTGTCTTTTCCTCTGTGCTGATGCCCTTTTGGCAGCCTAGTGCCAATGCAGGCAACCTTGCACCATGGTGCAAGGGTGCCTGCATTGCATGTTGGATTGTTTTTGTGCAGGAACACCTTCCTGGACAAAAACAATCCTGAGAGGCATATTCATCTTTTATGTGTGCTGCAAAATGCTGCACAAATAGAAAGAGGAAGTGATGGCGCAGGGGTTTGAGAAAATAAAACCTGCTCTGATTAATTCCTCTGTAACATTTACTAACAGTGTGCGGTGAAACTAGCATGCAAAAACACGAAAACACAAGGAAATGCTTATGCGCATGCGTGCACTAATGCGTGGACTAATGCATGAAAGACTAGGCCGCATTCGCGTTCTGCTTGAAAATAAAAATAATAATAATGCTGCTTTCTGCACGTTAATGCTTTGATAGACCAATAACGTGGGATAGTGCAAATGGTGGGCGGTAAAACAGTAAGAATTATATTTCATGAAATTAATAATGTCTGTGTTTTATTCATCGTAGTGATGCTTGCATGGGCCTACATCGTTGCATGACGAGTTGAGGGTTAAAAAAGAAAAATTTATAAAAGCTGAAAAGCGAGCTCTGAGAGAGAATGGAGAAGGCAATGTTGATGACCTTCGAGAATCATTGTATGTCTGCCAAGTAACGGAAAGATGGCCGTGGGACCATGAGCAAATGTACAAACTTTTTCCGCGGAAGTTGCAGAGGCGGACAATGAAAATGTAGGGATTTGAAACATGTTACTAGTTGAAGGAAGCATGTATTCATGAGACGTGGCTTACGTATTGTTAGAAATGTAAAACAAAGAATGCTGTGAAAACATGGACGTGACTATGGTGGTGTGATAGAACACCCCCTAAACTGACCAATGAAAGACCAAGATTCTGAAAATGTTGCTACAATGGTGGGATGGACATAAAGGTTTTTAGAGTATAACTGGGGTGTCTGGGGGGTGTTAGATAGCTTAAGCGTGCCTTTGAAGAAGCTAGAGAGGGGAAATCGCCGCTGTCCGTCGGTTTGCTGTATGCAGATAGAGGTCTACCTGTTTCCTGTTCCTGTCCTCCTCTGTGTTCCCTGAACTTCCCAGGGAACCCCCATCTATTCTCATGGCCAGGGGGTAGATTTTCCACTAAAATACTTAGGTTTGTATAGCTAAAATCTGAATTTGCATAATCATTTGCAAATGTATTTTCGTCTCTGAAACTTTTGTCTCTTCAACTATCCACTCCTTCATTGCAATCCTGTACATTGTGATATGAGTTTGATACCATTTTGCTTTGATAAATGTTCTCTCTCTTTGATTTATACTTTGTTTGCCTTGTAAAACTGTACATGATGAGCATTTACCTTCACATTATTTGTGATAAATATTATTAACCTTTTTCTGAGTTTGTGATTTATTTAGTAATATAGATTGATAGTGAGTTTCTAATTATTACCATCAACTTCTCAACTAATGGTCCATCGACCAGAGCAAAGAGAGTTGATTACGGGTTCAATTATGTATCTTGTGTGTTAGGACGAGCCTGCAGTTTGTGAACAACTGATTTAACGTTAAACTTGAAACAGCGCAACAGGGATTTGTGTTGGGTGTATGAGTATGGGCCAGTGTTTGTGTTTATCGATTATCGATCCCTGATTGGCGCTGGATCAGTTTTTGGTAGCAGAGGACGGTTTATTATTGATTAGTTTGGTAATAATTATCGATTATTGATTAATTGTCTTCTTAACATGAAAGTTAGTGTTTTGTTCTATGTTGCCTTGAAGTACGGGTACGGAGTTACCTAAGATCCCGGGATGATAATGTATTAGCCTGAAGAGGCAGAAGAATAGTGTGGATAAGGTATCACACTGCAGAAGTACTTTGTCTGTTGTCATAATACTTAACGGCGAGAGGCTGTTAGTGTTATATTAGGGACTATTTTGTTTGAGAGTAGATTTTGTTTGAATAGCGAAGGGTCTACTTCCGAAACTCTGGCCTTACATCCCCAAACAAGTACCAAGACCTCTTTCCATGTGAAAGTCCTCTTCCGAAACTTTGGCTAGTGTCCCTAGAGGAGTACCAAGTCCTCCTGTAGCTTGTTTGGGTGTAGAATAGCGCTGGTCGGTATTTGACTCGAAGTGAGAGAATCTTTCTTTTTGAAGTGAAGACTATCTCTTTATTTAGTGGAACAGACAAGGTAGCATTGTTTTATGTTTGTTTCCTAACAGGTTTTGTTGAGAAAAGTATAGAAAAATATTGCTGTATTATTTTGTAAAGGGAGGGTCAGTAGTTGGAGTAATACTTACGTCACAAAAAGCTGCGCTGGCATTGGTCAGACAGTTGGCGTTCGAAGTGCTGTGATTGGTTGATTACTGTGAGCTGTGCTGGTATTGGTCAAGGTACTGAATTACGTAGGAGTGTTCTGATTGGTTGGCTAGTGTGAGTCACGCTGGTATTGGACGGCTGTTAGCAAATACAATAAGCAGATGTACGAAGAGTTTGTTGTTTGTTTTATTGATTTGAATTTTAGCGAGAAGGATTGGGAAAAATGAAGCTGGTTAATAAGATAAAGAGGGGCAGATTTACAAGCCCCTTGCGCCACTTTTGCGTCACTTTTCCCATGTTAAAAGTGACGCAAAAGTGGCGCAAGGGGCTTGTAAATAAGCCCCAGAGTTTCTTTAAAAAGGACAAACCAATAGTTACAAGAGAGGGAATTCCTATTCCACCTCCAAGAAAAGCTGCTTCTTTTATGATGTTGGAACGTGGTTACCATATGTGTACTTGGTTAGAAAATTGGGTGAAATACACGGAAGATGATGGTGTATTAGCTTTTCCGAAGCATGGTACATTCAATGTAAGGATCCTACAGAATTTGAGAGGAAGAATGAACTCTTTAGAACCAAATCCCAGACCTACACAGTATGAAGCGCTTGAGGAATGGGAACAAGAAGCATACGACCGAGAGATGTATAGGGGCGGAAGGAAATATAGGAGTATAATGTCCAGGTATCCTTTTTAAAAAACGGGATGATAAAATGAAGAGATGGAGAAGAGCTGTGATAGCGGATGGTTTGTACCCAGTTTTAGTTGCTGAAGAAGCAACTGGAGGCAAATGTAAAGAAAAGAAGAAAAATGTAGAGACATCAAGGATAGATTTTGACCCAAGTGATTCTGAAGATGAGTTGTTAGATGACATTTTGAATAAAACACCTCCACCTTTTCAAGAGAAATCAAGTGAAACAGTCCCAAATGCACCATTAATGGGAACCCCACTAATTCCGCAGGTTCCACAAGTCCCGGTAGTTACTAGAGCAGTACAAGAGAGTGAAATGGACATGTTGAATAGGACAAGAGAGAAGTTGACTCAGAAAATTAATCAGTTGAAACTGAATGCGGAAGCGTTAACAGTGCCAGTAACAATTGGACCTATAGTTCCGTTGTACGGAGAAAAACTGAATATATCAAGAGCACATGCGTTGACAGTCCCAATGAATAGAGACAGGAATAAAGTGGTAACGATAGTTGATCAGGTTGAACAAACTGAAACAAGTACTTCATTAATTGATTTGCCAGTTTGTGAGATGTTAACTGAAACCCCTAAGAGAAGTGCACAAATGGATCCAAGGAGATTAGTGCACAATGTCACTCTGATATCAGGGAGTTCAATGGGACCTTCACCAGATGAATTAGATGACTGGATAAGGGAAATGGAAAAGCGAAAACCTCAATCACAGAGTATAGATGTGAGTAAACTGAGAGTGGATTTGGAAGAAATGATTATTGGTACAATAATCCCAGACAGATTGAGTAATTATCGAGATGAGGAGTTGTTATTTCTGTGCACAAATATTACTTGGAGAGCGAGAAATCTTCATGAAAAGTTAACAGAGGCTGCTTGTGAATATGGAGTGGACATAGAGAGGTCAACAGTGTTACAGAAAACATATAGACTGGATTTTACTGAAAAGGATTTAGAGAGCTTGAATGCGTCTGGTAAAAGATTGCAAATAAAAGAATTAATGAATATCTTGAAGAAATGGGGAGATGTAGAACGGTGGAAAGGTAGATGGGCAAAAAAGAAAGAAGAAATGATTGCCAATAAAAATGTGTCTTTATTTCTACTGAGAGAGTCAGAACAGGCTGAAAGGGTGTGTCCAATGAGAGAAGTTCAGGGTGGTGGATATGTTCATGCTCCTTGGACAAGACAGGATATATTGTCTTTTACTCATGACTTCCCTAGGTTGAGGGAAAAGCCAGTTGAATGGTACAAACAAGTAGAGAGGTTTGTGAAGGTTTCAAAGGTCTTATTGAAGGATCTGGATGGTTTATTTGAGATTGTTGTTCCAGCAGATTTATGGACAGAGTGTAAGATTGCTGTTGATTGGCCTAAAGAAGAATATCCTAGAGATGCAAAAACAGGTGCACCTTCAGATGAGGTGATGAAGAAATATCATCAGGTAATTACTTACCTGAAGGGAAACATTGCTCCGAAAGAAACAGATTGGGTTAAAATTGACAGAACAACCCAAGAACCAAAGGAGTTGGTACATGCTTATTATGAAAGGTTGTTACAGGTGTTCAAACAGTACAGTGGGTTTGAGAATATTGGAGATAAAGATATGGGACATTTTGTGTATCGTTTTGTATTTGGATTAAAACCAGAAATTAGTAACATGATTCAGCAACATTTGATTTGTTGGCAGAGTAAAACGGTTGATGAGATACTGAGGTATGCAAAGTATTGTAGTAATGATATTGAATCGAGGCATAAGAAGCTAAAAGAGAAAATGATGTGGGCACAAGTGAAGGTAGCAAAACAGCAAGAAGGAAACAGTGGTTCTCAAACAGATTTTCAGATGAAAGGTCAGAATCAGAATGGTCAAATAATGAGTGATGGTAGAGGTAGAAGTAAAATGAATAAAGATGAAAAGGAAATATCCTTGTCATGCGTGCGGAAAATTTGGGCAATGGAAGAACGAGTGTAGATCTGCTCAGAAAAATAATGGGATAAATCAAAATTTCAATTAACAGATGCAGAATGAGGTGGTTGTGAATCAACAACAGCAGCAGCAGATAGTTACTCCACAGTTACATGTACCACAAGCTCCTATGCCAAATAATGTGAATGCTCAAGTGCAGAGATACAGTGCGAACACTGGATTTCATGCAGGTGAACCAATTGGTAAGAATCAAAATGTGCAAATGGTTTCGCAATACTTGTTGCACTGCAATGAGAGTGATTCAGACTCATCTTAATGACGGTGCCTGAGGGGGGAGGAAGAGTGCGTGCTTGGTGCAACTCTAGAGGTAGATCAGACAGGTCCATTTGTTGATGGAAAATTGGAAGGTAATGATATTACATTCCTAGTAGACACTAGTGCTACCCGTTCTACTGTAAGAGCAGCAGAAATTCCAAACCTATCCCTCTCGGGAGAAACTATCCAAGTCGTAGGAGTTTCCAATAAGCATATCAAAACCCCAATAACAAGGCCAATAGAAGTTCATATTGGAAGATTCAGAGACATGCATCAGTTCGTGGTATGTGATACGAGTCCGGTAAACCTTTTAGGGAGAGATTTACTGTGCAAGATGAATTGCACTATTTATTGTACACCAGATGGTATTGCTTTCCAAACACCAGATGAAAATGTTGCATTTAAAATGATGTTAGCGAAGCAAGGGACAGAAGTGGATGAACTGTTTTCACTTCTTACTAAAGAAGATTTGCCTGAAGAGTTGAGAAATACAGTAGGATCTGATGTATGGGACTTCTCAGGAAAAGAGATTGGTCTGATGAAAGGTATGGATCCTATTCAGGTTGCGGTGAAACCAGGTGCAATATTTCCAAACACACCTCAATACAAAATGAGTCCTGAGATAACAGCAGGAGTTATTCCTGTGATTGACCAAATGATGGAGCAAGGTATTTTAAGAGAAATACTAAGCAGTCCTTGTAATTCGCCTATTATGGAAATTAAGAAGCCAAGCGGAAAATATAGGATAGTACAAGATTTACGAAAAATAAATAAGATTGTGATACCCTGTTGTCCAATAGTGCCAAATCCAGCAGTGATTCTATATCAAATTCCCTGTGATGCAGAATGGTATACAGTAACTGATCTGTGTCAAGCATTTTTCTCGATTCCCTTACATCCGGATAGCCAGTATTTGTTTGCATTCCGGTTCGCAGACCGTGTTTTGGCATGGTGCCGAGTTCCCCAAGGGTACACAGAGAGTCCATCGATTTTTAATCAGATTTTGAAAAAATGTTTGGAGACTTTGATTATGCCAGAAAAATCGGTTTTGGTTCAGTATATTGATGACCTACTGGTGGCCTCCTAAACATGAGAGGCATGTGTGACAGATACAATTGCCTTACTGAATCATCTGGCAGAAGGTGGACACAAAGGGGCCGATTCCGATTCAGGCCGGAAATCTCTCCGACCGAGCCGGACCCGGAGAGATTTCCGACCGAATCGGACTCTGGCAGTCCGACCGAACGAGTACGATGCGCACGCATGCAATCGGACTCGAGTCGGTCGGACTCCCATTGAGTCAATGGGAGCTGGACGTACAACGCGTACGCGGGCTCCAATTGACCCATGCGAGGCGAACAAGGGTGCCCCCTACAGCGGGTACGCCTCGAAGCGACTCGCGGCGTACATGCACAGGTAGGGGGGACACATGGGTCCCCTGTGTGCGACTCGCGTGGCTGCACGCGTACAGGAGGTCCGACACGGACCCCAAAGTGCAGCTCCAACTGCTCTTTCGAGCCGGACGGCTCAAGTCGGTCGGACTGCTCGCGGCGCGCATCGTACTTGCCCGGCCGGGGAACGTCTCCATCGCGCGGTGCGCGTCGTGTCCGTGCGAGTCGGTCGGAGCGCTTCGGACCCGCGAACAAGTCGGTCGGCGATTTCGCGTGCGCTCGCATCGTACTCGCTCGGCCGGACGCACGTATGAATCGGTCAGGAAAGAGGGCTCCGAATCGGATCCGGTTAAGCCGAATCCGATTCGGTGCCCTACCGGCCGAGATCGGAATCGGCCCCAAAGTGTCACCAGCAAAATTACAGTTTTGTAAACAGGAGGTCCAATATTTGGGACACAAAATAGAGAAAGGAGTCAGAAAGGTGACACCAGAAAGGATCAATGTGATTCAACATATGAGCCCTCCTAAAACTCAGAAGGAAGTGCGAATGTTCTTGGGAATGGTTGGATACTGCAGACAATGGATCAGTGGTTTTTCACTGATTGCAATGCCTCTACAGAGGTTGACACACAAAGATGTGACTGATCCAATTGAATTGGATGATGAAAGCAAGAAAGCTTTTAATGAGTTACGAGACAGTCTTTGTCGAGCACCTGCATTGGGAATGCCAGATTATACAAAAGATTTTGCGTTGTACTGTTGTGAGAGAGATGGGTGTGCACTTTCAGTTTTGACTCAGAGACATGGAATGGCACGACGTCCAGTGGCATATTTTTCTGCTACTTTGGATTCAGTGGCTGCAGCGTTACCAGGTTGTTTGAAAGGAGTAGCTGCTACTTGTGTGAGCTTGGAACAAAGTGAAGCGATTGTGATGGGACATTCAGTTAAAGTATATGTGCCACACTCAGTTGAGATTCTTTTGACAAGAACACGTACACAGCACATGACCTATAGTCGGCTGACTAGGTATGAAAGAGTAATATTAGGTGCTGAAAATGTGACTGTGGTGAGATGCACGACAATAAATCCGGCAACATTGTTGCCTAGTCCATTTTGTGAGGAAGTGAGAGATGAAGCAGATCATGATTGCTTGGATGTGACAGATTTGTGCACGAAACCAAGGCGAGACATTAAGGATACTCCGTTAGAGGAATCAGATAGTGTGATGTTTGTTGAGGGATCTTGTCTGAGAAATGAAAAAGGCGTATTGAGTTCTGCCTATGCAGTATGTACAGTGGCTGCAGTTCTGGAAGCATCTTGTCTAAAAGGGGTAAATTCTGCGCAAATTGCTGAGCTCATAGCTCTGATTAGAGCATGCAAAATTGGCAAACATTTGAAAGTAACCATATTTACTGACAGTCAATATGGTTTTGGGGTGGTTCACGATTTCGGACAGTTATGGATGCAAAGAGGATTTCTGACTTCTTCAGGTTCTCCTATCAGAAATAGCAAAAATGTGAAAGATTTATTGGATGGTTTGCAATTGCCAAAGAAAATTGCGGTGGTCAAATGTTCTGCACATAAGTCAGGAAATGATCATGTGACAAGCGGCAACAGATACGCTGACCAAGTAGTGCGTTTCTGTGCACAAAATTCAATTGCGATAAACAGAGGAGTGGAGAAGAAAAATACGAATTGCCACCTCATGTTTTTCTCCTGGGAAACTTGGGATGAGATTAGACAGTTACAAGAAGAGGCAAGTGAGGTGGAAAAGGAAATTTGAAAAAAATCAGGCTGCAAGAAGAGAGCAGAAGATGAAGTTTGGGTGTATATGGATGAAAGACCAGTTATGCCAGATTCTTTACTATCCCAAATGGCAAGGGTATACCATGGAATTGCACATGTTGGAAGAGATGCAATGATTAGGCTCTTCAAGCAGTCATGGTGTAACCCGAAATTCAGGGTCATTGCAGAGAGTCAATGCCAGAGGTGTGCTATATGTAGCAGCAAAATTCAGGCAGAAAGACAGTTGTAAGTTGGGGACAAATTAGAAAGGCAGCAGGACCATTTACGAGGCTCCAGGTCAATTTGATTGAGCTTCCCCATGTAACGGACTAAAATATGTGTTAGTTGTTGTTTATTTGTTTTATCATTGGGTAGAAGCTTATCCAACAAGAAGGAATGATAGCTTGACTGTTGCAAAGTTGCTTCTAAGAGAACTAATTCCAAGGTTCGGATTTTCAGTCACTTTAGAGACAGATAGGGGATCTCATTTTAATAATGAGATAATTCGGATGATCTGTGCAACACTACAGATTGAGCAAAAGCTGCATTGTGCCTATCGACCAGAAGCATCTGGAGTGGTCGAACAAATCAATGGCACAATAAAATCTAGAACGGGAAAAGTATGTGCATCCACAACACTGAAGTGGCCTGACGCTTTACCCCTGGTATTGATGAGTCATAGAAGTATCCCATATAAAAAGACTGGATTGAGTCCTCATGAAGTGCTAATGGAAAGAGCAATGAGACAACCGATTGTACCTTTAAACAAACTGATGAATATTTCTGATGATCTAGTGCTTGACTATTGCAGAGGATTGGCTGATCTGGTGCGTTCTGTGTCTCATCAGGTTGGAGAAATTGCAACCACAAGACAGCCGGATCAAGCACATGATCTGAGTCCAGGAGAGTGGGTTCTTGTCAAGAAACACGTGAGGAAGTCGTGTTTAGAATCCAGGTGGCATGGACCGTATCAGATTATTTTGGTGACAACAACAGCAGTGAAGTGTGGTGGCTTGCCAAACTGGATCCACGCAAGTCATACCAGAAGAGTCCCAAGTCCACTTGAAAAAGAAGGTGAGCAGCAACTGGTGAATAAAGAAAAGAAAACAGAAGCTGGAGGTTGTGAAGCTAAAGAATGTAGAGTGACAGATTCTGACAAGCTTGATGATGGTGAACAACCAAGCACAAGCCAAGTTGAGTGGGCATCAGCTACTGGGTCTCGTAAGACTGCTGGTGAGCAAGTAGAAAAGGAAGTTACAGAAAATCAAGAGCAAGTTCAACAAAGAAAGGGACTAAATAAAAGAACCTGTGAACCAGAAAGAAAAGGTGAAGAAGTGGTTCAAGTTAAGAGAGCAAAAAGGGTGACAATTGGCCAAGTGGAGTAAAAAGACTGAAATACACTCTTGAAAGGAGAAAACCAGAACAAATAAATGAAGTATCAAGTCAAACTGAACAAGAAGAATCAGAAGAAGAATCAGTATGAAGAACAAAGAGAATAAGAGTCCCAAGCAGGAAATACAGAGCTCCTGAATGGACGTATGTTTTATTGGAAGAAATCGAGAGCACAGAACAAATAGAAAGAGAAGTTGGTACTGGTACTGAGCAAATTGATGAAAGCAAATTGAGACCGCCTTAAAAGAAAACAGTGAAAATTAATGTGCAACAAAATTCAGTGAAAATATTTGGGAAGTTCCAGATAATTTGAAGAAGACTCTTTTATTAAAAAAAAAAAAAAAAGAAAAAAGAAAAAGAGGGGGGTAAAGAAGAAGCTTTCCTCTTGAAGTGTAGGATACACTATTTTCCGGTGGTTTTTGGACAAGTTTGTCAAAAGTTTTAGAAAGTTGTTAGGATTTTCTTAGGTTTTTCTGAGATTTTTATTTTTTATAGTATACATAATGGCAGAATATATAGTGACTGGACATCAAGAACCTAGTTTTAAATGTAGATGTATCAAAGCTTGCTTACGTAGTGTCTTGCTATTAATGTTAATATGGTTAATATTAACTGTCTTTGTACCTGCTCTAATGGTTACTAATAACAAGAATAATACTAATAATGTGATAAGTGAAAGAATGGACCCTGTTACTAAAGAAACTCCTAAAACTAACAATGATCAGGCTGATAGCATTTATCATCATGATAAATCAATTAGTGATTTCTCATTAAATGTCTTTACAAAATTGCTTTACGAATACGTAGACACAATGGATGTGAGAGATTGTTATGTATGCATGCAATTATTACCTTCATCTGTCTCAGAGGGGGTGACTTATCATCACCTTCCTTTAACATATGGCGTATCATGTAGTGTACTAACTAGTCTCTTTTACGTGACGGGGAAGTTACAGTATTATTATTCAAACATGGATTTAGTGTTTTCAGAAATTCCTATTAGAAAAGATATGAATAAGGTGTATAGTAGTAGAAATGCGGGATACATGGGAGAATTTTTCCATATTACACAGACAATAGATATAGTATATGCTCATAGAAATAATCTAACATGTAGTTTGCGGGCTGAAGAAAAAGAATTCATTAACATGGTTGAAGATAGAAGACAGGATTTTCAAAGAAAAGCTGCTGAACAGAAGTCACATGTACCACCATGGGCTTTAGAGAGGGAAATTATAAGAAAGGCGAGACTTACGCTGCAATGTCTCTGGATTGGTATCATAAAGGGAAACTTTGCTTACTTAGACTAAAAACTGACTATAATAATTATTTCATTGGTACTAGTGAATGTGAACACACTTTTCTGATAACTGGTGGATGGGGATTCAAAGGTGGAACTGATCCTGTATTTCCAGGAGTATAATATGTGTGTGGTAAAAATGCTTACTATAGGTTGCCAGCACACTGGTATGGTAGTTGTTACTTTGGGATCGTATTTCATAAAGTGTACTATGTAGATAGAAATAATAAAATCAATGAAATAAAGCATAGACTAACACGCAAAAAGAGAGCAAGTTTTTCAGAAATAATTGGTGATATTTTTGGTGCACTGATACCCTCAGTTGAAGTCATTCTAAATTTGCATTAAAATTCGGAAATTGTCCTCAGTGGTTGATCGTTTATCAACAGACACTGCTGGTGGGGTTTTGATGATTGATACTGAAATGGTTGCAATTAGATCAATGGTTTTGCAAAATCGACTTGCCCTGGATATTTTATTGGCAGAAGAGGGCGGAGTCTGTGGCATGGTGAAAATACAACACTGCTGTACTTATATCCCTGATAAAAGTAAAAGTCTTGAGGGATATATAAAGAATATTACAAAATTACGTGAAGATTTGACTCAACTGGAGGTTGACGGTGTTTGGGAGAAACTTGGTAAGAGTTTTTCCTCTATAGGTAAATGTTTTCCACATTTGGGAGTAGTTTATTAGGTAAAATACTAATACCAATTATTTCAATAATTGTAGTGATTTTGTTTATAATAATGGCATATAAAGGTCTTAAGTGTAAATGTGGAAAGAAGGAGGTGACAGAAGCAGACAATAAACGTAGAGCTAGGAAAAGAAGGAGACAAGAAATAGAACTAGAGGATATGAGAGGAAATTACTATGAAATGATGAAAGATTTAGATGAGAAAATGGCAAAACGAGAAAGAAGTACAGACCTTTAGATAAAAATAAAGGTGGTAATTAGTATGATGGTGATTTTTGTGATGGCTCAAAAATTCCATCAAAGGGGGATATTGATGGAGCAGGGGTTTGAGAAAATAAAACCTGCTCGGATTAATTCCTTGGTAACATTTACTAACAGTGTGCGGTGAAACTAACATGCAAAAATACGAAAACACAGGGAAATGCTTATGTGCGTGTGTGCACTAATGCGTGGACTAATGCATGAAAGACTAGGCCGCATTCGCGTTCTGCTTGAAAATAAAAATAAAAATAATAATGCTGCTTTCTGCAAGTTAATGCTTTGATAGACCAATAACGTGAGATAGTGCAAATTGTGGGTGGTAAAACAGTAAGAATTATATTTCATGAAATTAATAATGTCTGTGTTTTATTTATCGTAGTGATGCTTGCATGGGCCTACATCGTTGCATGACGAGTTGAGGGTTAAAAAGAAAAATTAATAAAAGCTGAAAATCGAGCTCTGAGAGAGAATGGAGAAGGCAATGTTGATGACCTTCGAGAATCGTATCTCTGCCAAGTAACGGAAGGATGGCCGTGGGACCATGAGCAAATGTACAAACTTCTTCCGCGGAAGCTGCAGAGGCGGATTTGAAACATGTTACTAGTTGAAGGAAGCGTGTATTCATAAAAAGTGGCTTACGTATTGTTAGAAATGTAAAACAAAGAATGCTGTGAAAACATGGACGTGACTATGGTGGTGTGATAGAGCACCCCCTAAACTGACCAATGAGAGACCAAGATTCTGAAAATGTTGCTACAATGGTGGGTCGGACATGAAGGTTTTTAGAGTATAACTGGGGTGTCTGGCGGGTGTTAGATAGCTCGAGCGTGCCTTTGAAGAAGCTAGAGAAGGGAGATCATCGCTGTCCGTCGGTTTGCTGTATGCAGATAGAGGCCCACCTGTTTCCTGTCCTGTCCTACTCTTTGTTCCCTGAACTTTCCCGGGGAACCCCCATCTATTCTCATGGCCAGGGGGTAGATTTTCCACTAAAATACTTAGGTTTGTATAGCTAAAATCTGAATTTGCATAATCATTTGCAAATGTATTTTCGTCTCTGAAAATGTTGTCTCTTCATCTATCCACTCCTTCATTGCAATCCGTACATTGTGATATTAGTTTGATACCATTTTGCTTTGATAAATGTTCTCTCTCTGTGATTTATACTTTGTTTGTCTTGTAAAACTGTACATGATGAGCATTTACCTTCACATTATTTGCGATAAATATTATTAACCTTTTTCCGAGTTTGTGATTTATTTAGTAATATAGATTGATAGTAAGTTTCTAATTATTACCATCAACTTCTCAACTAATGGTCCATCGACCAGAGGAAAGAGAGTTGTTTACAGGTTCAATTATGTATCTTGTGTGTTAGGACGAGCCTGTAGTTTGTGAACAACTGATTTAACGTTAAACTTGAAACAGCTCAACAGGGATTTATGTGTTGGGTGTATGAGTATGGGCCAGTGTTTGTGTTTATCGATTATCGATTCCTGATTGGCGCTGGATCAGAAGCAACAAGGCAAAATATAGATATTTCTCCTCCTTACGCCTCACCTGAGAAAGTGTATCTTTTTGGTGCATTCCCAGGTCTAACAATTCCGGTAAATCTGGAAATGCGCCAAAAACCATGGGAGTTGCGTGGGAACACCCATGGAACACCTTCCCAGGGCAGAGTAAAGCAACGCAGTGATTTGCAGTGCGTTGCGTTACTCTAGATTTATGAAGCCACTCAGGGCAATGCAAAGTGGCCTTGCGTGGCTTCATACTCACATGTAAGGTTTGCATCGCTCTTGCAGCACATTTTGCAGTACAAGGGTGACACAAATCAGCTCATAAATAGGCCCCTTAATTCTTTGATCAGTTTGACATGCCTCCTCATGGTCCTACATCTCTCATTCTCCAATCAAGTATTTAGTTCCTTAGAATATTGGACATGGCTTCATATACTCCTCTTTCTCTCCTTCTCCATGACACAGAGCTCAGCCAGATTATCCATGGGGGAGGAAAGAGGAAGAGGGGGGACCAACCCTGCTACTGAATGTTGTGCTTTTTCTTTGATGATGTGGTGGGGGGAGGTATGTGGATACGTTTAAGAGATGTGCAGGAGTCGAAACACCCTGATGTGATATTGTGTTTTGAGGATGAGGGAGGCACGACTCTGATAATAGGGTTGTGTTGGTATGGGTTGGGGAAGACAGTGTAACAGTATAGGCTGTGTCATTGTGAAGTGGAAAGTTAACAGCTTTTGTGATTTAAGGGGAAAAAGGACGCTGGCCCCATGCATTGGAAAGAAGAATTGTTGGCACAACACTACACAATAAATGACATTGATCTTGGGAGGGCTGAAAGTGAGGACTTCAGGTAAAGGGTCGCATTTTTATGGAGGCAGAACTACAGGTGTATTTGGGAATTTGTGGAAGCAGAAAATGAGGCAGTGGAAAGTATTGTGGGCAGAAGCAGTGCAAACGGCAGTACCTGTCAACTATTGCATGCAAAAGTATTTTGGGCCAAAAGATAATGAAAGCACAGCGCAAAAACGTCTTTGCATGGTCCACAGGTTTTCATGTACGCCACATCTATTAACATCCCAATGAAAATACAAAAACTTTGCATGAAAACCTAAGGCTTAATGAAAACAATAACAATCTGGGGCAAGCAAAATTTCAAGTGATTGTTGTACCTGTAGGCATGAAGGATTATTAATAAGCAGTTGTCATTAGGTTCAAATTTGTATCTTGAGTACAAATGTCACCAGGCCACCGTTGGGTCATATATGTGTGTAAAGAAAAGCTTAGCATCTCCCCAAAACAGCTTTATTAGATGAAGCACAGCAGATGACATCTCCGACTCATGACCCTTGTTAAGTATCGGCTATCCAATTTTTACCATTCATGTAATGCAGCAGTGCTTATTTTCACCCAGCACTGCTTGATTGTTAGTTCATTTGGATCTGCATGTTTAATTAAGCTGTGCACATGAAATGTGATGACGTAATTTCTCTTTGAATTGATGAGACATAACATTATTAACTTAAGAGTACAGTTATAATGCTGACTGCCCCTCTAAAAATTCTTAAGGATTGAAAATGAAAGTTAAGCAGATTATTTACTTTTCTTTTATCTGCAGGCATTTCAGTGGGATTTGCTTTATGGTCATCGTCTAAACTGGCTGCGTCTTCAGCTTGTAATCTGTGATGGGGTCTTAGCTGAAATAAATGTAAGATACTTCAGAAGTCTTTTAGCACAAACTCTTTGGTGAAACCTTATTTCTTAGCTACTGATAGAGGAAAGGGTGGAGCTCTCCTTATTGATGACTGTCTCTAGCTAACATTCTCTCTCTCACTCTCTCTTTCTCGATCCTCAAGTTTCACCTAGCAATATCCTTGAGTACAATACTTTTTTCGTTACTTAGAATGATAAATTGAATCTCTGGTATCTGAGGCTTTTAATCTAAGTTCAAACATCCAGTTTAGTTTCAATGGAATTCATTGTGAAACCAAGGTCTAGTGAAAAAAAAGGTGTGTGCCAAATTTGCGTAATTTGTATTCGTGTAATTATGCAAAAGTATTTTAAACATGAAAAACACAAGCACCACAAACAGCTGACAATCTCTTCAGGTCATTCAAATTGTTCCTATGAGTTTGCTCTATTTTTTTTGCTGTGAATGGAGCATAAATACACAACATGGCTTAATAGCATATATTTAGGAATTTCTAGAACAAGCATAACACCAAGTTATCTAAAGTACAAACGTTTATGCAAGTGTAACAGAAATTTCACCCAGGACATCTGAAAAGTTGCATTGTGACACAAAATACAAATTAATTTGCTGAGCTTGTCAAAAGAGTTCCTAAAATATACTAGAATATTTTGAAAAAATATAAATTCACATTGGTGTATATTACTGTAATGAATCAGAGGCATAATCTATGCATAGTGTAACATAATTGACTTGACTTCAGTAGATATAAATATATTAATTCACTGAAAGAAAGAAAGGTTAAATTAAGATTATAGAGGGTCATTACGATGACCGGCGGAAAAAAATCCAACCGCCATGGTAGCGGAAAATCACCGTCCGCAGGTACCGCGGAAACACCTCCGGCCCTATTAGGATCAACCGGCAAAATATTCCAACCGCAGCGGTAAGAGCCATCAAAACACCGCCGGTAGACGGCGGAGAAGGGGAAAATCCAACCGCGACGGTCGGTTTCACAGCGTAAACACACAAAACCGCCGCCAGGCACGCGAGGTGACCGCCAATGATATTATGATAACCCCGATGTCACAGCGGTACGGTCCACTGTATCCGACCGCCGCGGTCGGTAACAGTAATGAATGTGAGATACGGTGGAAGGCCGGCAGCATAGCCATCGCTGCAGATGCTCCGTCGACAAAATGGCGGCCAAGGAAAGAAACACACAATAAGGCCACCAAATGCACACAGGCAACAAGCCCTGCCCCCAAAATAACCTGAAACATCCCAATTACACACCCCCATGGCAAATTCAAACACACAAATCACAGGACAACCCACACAGCACACCTGACAGCATTACACCATCTTGACACACCCACATAGCCGAGCATAAAACCAGCCCCTTCCCTAACCACAATCCTTTGCAAAACGACTCAACAGAAGGAAACAACACCAGAGCACTAAGGAGAGCCAAACCTGCACACATCACACCACCACCAAAACACACACATAAATACCACCTACACCACCCACACCACCCTCACAACTGCACCCCAAAACATCAGCACAGCACACACCATGGCACCACAGAAAATGCCAAAATTCACAGACACTGCGTTGACAGTAATGGTAGATGAGATAATTAGAGTAGAACCACAACTCTTTGGTAGCATGGTCCAACAGACACCATTAGCCACAAGAACAAACATGTGGGTAAGGATAGTGGACAAGGTCAATGCAGTAGGGAACGTGCCCCACAACAAGCAGGAAATCCAGAGGCGGGGGCATGACCTGAAGAGTGTTGTCAAGAAGAAGAGGGCCAAGAACCGTGAGCTGGCTGATGCGACTGGTGGAGGCCCTCCCATTCCACCAAAACCATTCTCTGCATGGGAGGAGAAGATGCTTGCCATATTGCATCCAGAGAGTCTTGAAGGAATTCCCGTGGGAGTGGAGGCTGGTAAGTGCCAACTAATGTATACCATGAAACTGCCATGTACTGTCTTGCACAACTACAAAGCTACATCTCTGAGGTACAAGTACATTCATCTGCACCCCAATACCAAACACAGGTCTCACTGATTTAACATTCACCCCATCTGAATCATCACAAAGGTACACAACATCAACTGTGTTGTATGTGTCCAGGCAAGCAGCACTACAACTCCCACCAGCCACCCCTGTCCCACCTCTCAAAAGGAGGAGCACTCCCCCCACCCAGAAGCATGTGTCAGCCATTGTGTGCTTCACCCTCATGTAACAGATAGGTAGCCATCTTTCCAGGGAGGTGTGTTTGGAATAGGGAGGCCTGCACTACAACTCCCACCAGGCCCCTTTGTCCCACAGCTGAGCAGGATATACCACTCCCCCCACCCAGAACCATGTGGCAGCCATTGTGTGCTACACCCTCACCTAACAGGTAGGTAGCCATCTTTCCAGGGAGGTGTGTTTGGATTAGGGATGCCTGCACTACAACTCCCACCAGGCACACCCTGCCCCATCCCTCAGCAGGATGGAGCACTCCCTCCCACCCAGAAGCATGTGGTAGACATTGTATCACCACAAACAAACTGACTGGTAGGTATCCATCTTCCCAGGGAGGGCTGTTTGGGGGTGCGAGGCCTGCACCACAACTGCCACCAGCCACCCCTGTCCCACCTTTCAGAAGGAGGAGCACTGCCCCCCAGAAGAATGTCTCAGCCATTGTGTGCTACACCCTCACCTAACATGTAGGTAGCCATCTTTCCAGGGAGGTGTGTTTGGAATAGGGAGGCCTGCACTACAACTCCCACCAGGCCCCCTTGTCCCACAGCTGAGCAGGATGGACTACTCCCCCCACCCAGAACCATGTGGCAGCCATTGTGTGCTACACCCTCACCTAACAGGTAGGTAGCCATCTTTCCAGGGAGGTGTGTTTAGAATAGGGAGGCCTGCACTACAACTCCCACCAGGCCCCCTTGTCCCACAGCTGAGCAGGATGGACCACTCCCTCCACCCAGAACCATGTTGCAGCCATTGTGTGCTACACCCTCACCTAACAGGTAGGTAGCCATCTTTCCAGGGAGGTGTGTTTGGAATAGGGATGCCTGCACTACAACTCCCACCAGGCACACCCTGCCCCATCCCTCAGCAGGATGGAGCACTCCCTCTCACCCAGAAGCATGTGGTAGACATTGTATCACTACAAACAAACTGACAGGTAGGTATCCATCTTCCCAGGGAGGGCTGTTTGGGGGTGGGAGGCCTGCACCACAACTCCCACCAGCCACCCCAGTCCCACCTTTCAGAAGGAGGAGCACCGCTCCCCCAGAAGCATGTCTCAGCCATTGTGTGTTACAACCTCACCTAACATGTAGGTAGCCAACTTTCCAGGGAGGTGTGTTTGGAATAGGGAGGCCTGCACTACAACTCCCACCAGGCCCCCTTGTCCCACAGCTGAGCAGGATGGACTACTCCCCCTACCCAGAACCATGTGGCAGCCATTGTGTGCTACACCCTCACCTACCAGGTAGGTAGCCATCTTTCCAGGGAGGTGTGTTTGGAATAGGGAGGCCTGCACTACAACTCCCACCAGGCACACCCTGTCCCATCCCTCAGCAGGATGGAGCACTCCCTCCCACCCAGAAGCATGTGGTAGACATTGTATCACCACAAACAAACTGACAGGTAGGTATCCATCTTCCTAGGGAGGGCTGTTTGGGGGTGGGAGGCCTGCACCACAACTCCCACCAGCCACCCCTGTCCCACCTTTCAGAAGGAGGAGCACTGCCCCCCAGAAGCATGTCTCAGCCATTGTGTGCTAAACCCTCACCTAACATGTAGGTAGCCATCTTTCCAGGGAGGTGTGTTTGGAATAGGAGGCCTGCACTACAACTCCCACCAGGCCCCCGTTGTCCCACAGCTGAGCAGGATGGACTACTCCCCCCACCCAGAACCATGTGGCAGCCATTGTGGGCTATACCCTCACCTAACAGGTAGGTAGCCATCTTTCCAGGGAGGTGTGTTTGGAATAGGGAGGCCTGCACTACAACTCCCACCAGGCCCCCTTGTCCCACAGCTGAGCAGGATGGACCATTCCCCCAACCCAGAACCATGTGGCAGCCATTGTGTGCTACACCCTCACCTAACAGGTAGGTAGCCATCTTTCCAGGGAGGCGTGTTTGGAATAGGGAGGCCTGCACTACAACTCCCACCAGGCACACCCTGCCCCATCCCTCAGCAGGATTGAGCACTCCCTCCCACCCAGAAGCATGTGGTAGACATTGTATCACCACAAACAAACTGACAGGTAGGTATCCATCTTCCCAGGGAGGGCTGTTTGGGGGTGGGAGGCCTGCACCACAACTCCCACCAGCCACCCCAGTCCCACCTTTCAGAAGGAGGAGCACCGCCCCCCCCAGAAGCATGTCTCAGCCATTGTGTGTTACAACCTCACCTAACATGTAGGTAGCCAACTTTCCAGGGAGGTGTGTTTGGAATAGGGAGGCCTGCACTACAACTCCCACCAGGCCCCCTTGTCCCACAGCTGAGCAGGATGGACTACTCCCCCTACCCAGAACCATGTGGCAGCCATTGTGTGCTACACCCTCACCTACCAGGTAGGTAGCCATCTTTCCAGGGAGGTGTGTTTGGAATAGGGAGGCCTGCACTACAACTCCCACCAGGCCCCATTGTCCCACAGCTGAGCAGGATGGACCACTCCCCCCACCCAGAACCATGTGGCAGCCATTGTGTGCTACACCCTCACCTAACAGGTAGGTAGCCATCTTTCCAGGGAGTTGTGTTTGGAATAGGGAGGCCTGCACTACAACTCCCACCAGGCACACCCTGTCCCATCCCTCAGCAGGATGGAGCACTCCCTCCCACCCAGAAGCATGTGGTAGACATTGTATCACCACAAACAAACTGACAGGTAGGTATCCATCTTCCCAGAGAGGGCTGTTTGGGGGTGGGTGGCCTGCACCACAACTCCCACCAGCCACCCCTGTCCCACCTTTCAGAAGGAGGAGCACTGCCCCCCCCAGAAGCATGTCTCAGCCATTGTGTGCTAAACCCTCACCTAACATGTAGGTAGCCATCTTTCCAGGGAGGTGTGTTTGGAATAGGGAGGCCTGCACTACAACTCCCACCAGGCCCCCTTGTCCCACAGCTGAGCAGGATGGACTACTCCCCACCCAGAACCATGTGGCAGCCATTGTGGGCTATACCCTCACCTAACAGGTAGGTAGCCATCTTTCCAGGGAGGTGTGTTTGGAATAGGGAGGCCTGCACTACAACTCCCACCAGGCCCCCTTGTCCCACAGCTGAGCAGGATGGACCATTCCCCCAACCCAGAACCATGTGGCAGCCATTGTGTGCTACACCCTCACCTAACAGGTAGGTAGCCATCTTTCCAGGGAGGCGTGTTTGGAATAGGGAGGCCTGCACTACAACTCCAACCAGGCACACCCTGCCCCATCCCTCAGCAGGATTGAGCACTCCCTCCCACCCAGAAGCATGTGGTAGACATTGTATCACCACAAACAAACTGACAGGTAGGTATCCATATTCCCAGGGAGGGCTGTTTGGGGGTGGGAGGCCTGCACCACAACTGCCACCAGCCACCCCTGTCCCACCTTTCAGAAGGAGGAGCACTGCCCCCCCAGAAGAATGTCTCAGCCATTGTGTGCTACACCCTCACCTAACATGTAGGTAGCCATCTTTCCAGGGAGGTGTGTTTGGAATAGGGAGGCCTGCTCTACAACTCCCACCAGGCCCCCTTGTCCCACAGCTGAGCAGGATGGACTACTCCCCCACCCAGAACCATGTGGCAGCCATTGTGTGCTACACCCTCACCTAACAGGTAGGTAGCCATCTTTCCAGGGAGGTGTGTTTAGAATAGGGAGGCCTGCACTACAACTCCCACCAGGCCCCCTTGTCCCACAGCTGAGCAGGATGGACCACTCCCTCCACCCAGAACCATGTTGCAGCCATTGTGTGCTACACCCTCACCTAACAGGTAGGTAGCCATCTTTCCAGGGAGGTGTGTTTGGAATAGGGATGCCTGCACTACAACTCCCACCAGGCACACCCTGCCCCATCCCTCAGCAGGATGGAGCACTCCCTCTCACCCAGAAGCATGTGGTAGACATTGTATCACTACAAACAAACTGACAGGTAGGTATCCATCTTCCCAGGGAGGGCTGTTTGGGGGTGGGAGGCCTGCACCACAACTCCCACTAGCCACCCCAGTCCCACCTTTCAGAAGGAGGAGCACCGCCCCCCCCAGAAGCATGTCTCAGCCATTGTGTGTTACAACCTCACCTAACATGTAGGTAGCCAACTTTCCAGGGAGGTGTGTTTGGAATAGGGAGGCCTGCACTACAACTCCCACCAGGCCCCCTTGTCCCACAGCTGAGCAGGATGGACTACTCCCCTACCCAGAACCATGTGGCAGCCATTGTGTGCTACACCCTCACCTACCAGGTAGGTAGCCATCTTTCCAGGGAGGTGTGTTTGGAATAGGGAGGCCTGCACTACAACTCCCACCAGGCCCCCTTGTCCCACAGCTGAGCAGGATGGACCACTCCCCCACCCAGAACCATGTGGCAGCCATTGTGTGCTACACCCTCACCTAACAGGTAGGTAGCCATCTTTCCAGGGAGTTGTGTTTGGAATAGGGAGGCCTGCACTACAACTCCCACCAGGCACACCCTGTCCCATCCCTCAGCAGGATGGAGCACTCCCTCCCACCCAGAAGCATGTGGTAGACATTGTATCACCACAAACAAACTGACAGGTAGGTATCCATCTTCCTAGGGAGGGCTGTTTGGGGGTGGGAGGCCTGCACCACAACTCCCACCAGCCACCCCTGTCCCACCTTTCAGAAGGAGGAGCACTGCCCCCCAGAAGCATGTCTCAGCCATTGTGTGCTAAACCCTCACCTAACATGTAGGTAGCCATCTTTCCAGGGAGG
The DNA here is from genome assembly GCA_963921515.1 of Calotriton arnoldi. Classification (NCBI taxonomy): domain Eukaryota; kingdom Metazoa; phylum Chordata; class Amphibia; order Caudata; family Salamandridae; genus Calotriton; species Calotriton arnoldi. The sequence continues at coordinate 1,276,253 of CAWUFW010002401.1, read as the reverse complement.
TGTGTTTGGAATAGGGAGGCCTGCACTACAACTCCCACCAGGCCCCCTTGTCCCACAGCTGAGCAGGATGGACTACTCCCCCACCCAGAACCATGTGGCAGCCATTGTGGGCTATACCCTCACCTAACAGGTAGGTAGCCATCTTTCCAGGGAGGTGTGTTTGGAATAGGGAGGCCTGCACTACAACTCCCACCAGGCCCCCTTGTCCCACAGCTGAGCAGGATGGACCATTCCCCCAACCCAGAACCATGTGGCAGCCATTGTGTGCTACACCCTCACCTAACAGGTAGGTAGCCATCTTTCCAGGGAAGCGTGTTTGGAATAGGGAGGCCTGCACTACAACTCCCACCAGGCACACCCTGCCCCATCCCTCAGCAGGATTGAGCACTCCCTCCCACCCAGAAGCATGTGGTAGACATTGTATCACCACAAACAAACTGACAGGTAGGTATCCATCTTCCCAGGGAGGGCTGTTTGGGGGTGGGAGGCCTGCACCACAACTCCCACCAGCCACCCCAGTCCCACCTTTCAGAAGGAGGAGCACCGCCCCCAGAAGCATGTCTCAGCCATTGTGTGTTACAACCTCACCTAACATGTAGGTAGCCAACTTTCCAGGGAGGTGTGTTTGGAATAGGGAGGCCTGCACTACAACTCCCACCAGGCCCCCTTGTCCCACAGCTGAGCAGGATGGACTACTCCCCTACCCAGAACCATGTGGCAGCCATTGTGTGCTACACCCTCACCTACCAGTTAGGTAGCCATCTTTCCAGGGAGGTGTGTTTGGAATAGGGAGGCCTGCACTACAACTCCCACCAGGCCCCCTTGTCCCACAGCTGAGCAGGATGGACCACTACCCCCACCCAGAACCATGTGGCAGCCATTGTGTGCTACACCCTCACCTAACAGGTAGGTAGCCATCTTTCCAGGGAGTTGTGTTTGGAATAGGGAGGCCTGCACTACAACTCCCACCAGGCACACCCTGTCCCATCCCTCAGCAGGATGGAGCACTCCCTCCCACCCAGAAGCATGTGGTAGACATTGTATCACCACAAACAAACTGACAGGTAGGTATCCATCTTCCCAGGGAGGGCTGTTTGGGGGTGGGAGGCCTGCACCACAACTCCCACCAGCCACCCCTGTCCCACCTTTCAGAAGGAGGAGCACTGCCCCCCCCAGAAGCATGTCTCAGCCATTGTGTGCTAAACCCTCACCTAACATGTAGGTAGCCATCTTTCCAGGGAGGTGTGTTTGGAATAGGGAGGCCTGCACTACAACTCCCACCAGGCCCCCTTGTCCCACAGCTGAGCAGGATGGACTACTCCCCCCACCCAGAACCATGTGGCAGCCATTGTGGGCTATACCCTCACCTAACAGGTAGGTAGCCATCTTTCCAGGGAGGTGTGTTTGGAATAGGGAGGCCTGCACTACAACTCCCACCAGGCCCCCTTGTCCCACAGCTGAGCAGGATGGACCATTCCCCCAACCCAGAACCATGTGGCAGCCATTGTGTGCTACACCCTCACCTAACAGGTAGGTAGCCATCTTTCCAGGGAGGCGTGTTTGGAATAGGGAGGCCTGCACTACAACTCCCATCAGGCACACCCTGCCCCATCCCTCAGCAGGATTGAGCACTCCCTCCCACCCAGAAGCATGTGGTAGACATTGTATCACCACAAACAAACTGACAGGTAGGTATCCATATTCCCAGGGAGGGCTGTTTGGGTTTGGGAGGCCTGCACCACAACTCCCACCAGCCACCTCTGTCCTACCTTTCAGAAGGAGGAACACTGCCCCCCCCCAGAAGCATGTCTCAGCCATTGTGTGCTACACCCTCACCTAACAGGTAGATAGCCATCTTTCCAGGGAGGTGTGTTTGGAATAGGGAGGCCTGCACTACAACTCCCACCAGCCACCCCTGTCCCACCTCTCAGAAAGAGGAGCACTCCCCCCACCCAGAAGCATGTGTCAGAAAGTCCACCTAAAAAGGACAACTGGACAGGTAATCAGACAGTGCATGCACCCCACCATTCCTCAACAAAAGCATTGAGCTAATGAGAACACAAGGCCTCACATCACAACAAAATACACCCCAATAAAATAGCAATTGATAGTATGCAGACAGCTAAGCGTATGTAACTGTGACAGAAACAGAACTGTGACTCAACTAAACCCATGTGTAAGCAAATCAGGGACCATATATGCACTGCACCGAATGCTATCTGTAAATTCCATGGGTGCTGAGCATGAAGGACCATGGTAACAATAAACAGGCATGGTCTGTTGAACAATGAAATCCAAGCACAGAACATTACAAAGGTATGCATGAGATAACAATGGTACAATGGCTAGTACATGTGCATATGTAACATCTGCCAGGAAGAGTAATCAGCAAAGATGCATCACATCAAGTTGGATAGCAGCCAGTTGTCAGATGACAACCTTTCAGCTTAATACTAAGAGCTTCACGTGGGGCATGGTATCCAATGACCTGTCACACCATGGAAAAATATGTATGTACCTCCACATCATGTCATGATGCACATCACTGTGCAGACATACAATTAATGAAATACTTAACTGTGTGTTGCATAACATGTAAATAAGAGACATCAAACACTGCAAGCCTGATGGGTGTAAGTCAATGACTATGTACCCTCTGTTCCACAGGTGACCAACAACTGACTGCAGAGGACGACAACCTCAACCTGCAGAGCCAGTCTCCTCCCCTGGAACATAGACACTCTGATGCGGAGTTCCTGGATTCTTTGGATGAGGAGCTCCAAGCCGGCCCATCTGGCGTGCCAGGGTGCAACCGGTCACATGACCCCACTGCCCCCCCACCCTCAGCAACAACATCAACGCTGACCCCTGCTGGAACGACCTGTGCTGCCACCACCACCACCACTACCACTGCTGCCTGCAACACTCGCCCTGCCCCAGAGGATACCCAGCCCACACCAACAACTGCGGAGGGCAGGGAGAGTAGGTGTGTGCCTAGAGTGGTGAGGCAACAGGTCAGTGATAGCAGGGCAGGTGGGAGGACAAGTGGGACTCCAACACCACAGGACACTGTGACCGAAGCCCTGGCTAACATCACCAGAGTTGTTGGTGTCTATGAACACACACAGGCACAAATGGGCCAGGTCCACGAAGATGCCCTGGAGCTCCAACGTCTGCTGAGGTCCATGGACAACCATATGGGACAAATCGTGGACCTCATGGGCCAGTTTCTGGCAGTACAGAGGGACAGGCCAGTGCCACATACCACACCTCCACCTCTCCCCGTTGCCACGCAGGATGACAGTTCATCATCCACCCCTGCGGGCACCGAGAGGGGTGACTCATCAGACCCCACTGGCCCAGCAGACGATGCCCCCCCTGCCAAAAGAAGAAGGGGCCGTCCAAAGAAAAACTTGGGACTCACCCGTGGCAAAGCACTTGCCAAACGCCAGTCAAAGAGCCAGCCATGATGGCAACACTCTACACCCTGCCATTGACTTTGTATACTGTCCGTACCCACACTGCCATGGTAATGGCATCCGTCTGTTGGACTGTGTCACCACATCAATGTGGTGCCTACTCGATTGTCTCATCTACCATCACTGCCAACTCATTGATTCACCATTCACACTTATGTAAATATCCACTTCCCTCTCACATATACCCATTGAAAATAAACAACAATAACGCACCAATTTAGTTGTGTCTGCTCCATGTTTATCACAGTATGTGCAATGTTTACCATGGTTACAATGTCACAGGAGCATGGATTCTCTGTAGGCAAGGAGAGGCAGAAGGGACCTAGCAAAACACAACAGAACAAAAGTCACTAGTCAGGTGGTGGCATCACAGCCATCACACAACACATGTCATCAACGTACTCTAATATGCACACATTACAATGTGCAACAGTACCAACATAGACATCCTGCAGCTGTGCCAAACTACCCTGTACCCAACACATAGGCAGCCAGCACTGAGTCAACAACAGGATGCAGTCACAAAGATCACATAGACCTTTATGCAAACAACTACATCAACAGACAATGGACCAGTTGTACATTGTCACTCACCTTCAAGTGAAGTAGCGGTTGATGAGCTGCTGACGCTGGTTGACACCTTCCTCCTCTCCACTATCCTCGTCACTGGACATTTGTGGGATCGCAGGTGGGGGCCTCGGCTGGTCATAATCGTCCTGGATCAGGGGGATTTGTTTCCGTAAGGCCAGGTTGTGCAGCATGCTGCATGCTACCACTATCTGACACACCTTTTTGGGTGAGTACATGAGTGCCCCTCCGGTCCTGTCCAGGCAGCGAAATCTCGATTTTAGGAGACCAAAGGTTCGCTCCACCACCCGACGTGTTCTCCCATCATGGGCATTGTTGTAGCGGACATCAGGCGGTGTCCTAGGATTGCGTAGTGGGCTCAGCAACCAAGGTCTGTTGGGATACGCAGAGTCACCTAGGTGTGAAAAACACATACAGATTAAGTGATACAACTGTGGCAGAGGACAGCATGGCACACACAGCACAGACCTTGACTCTGCCCACTCACCCACAATCCATGCCCGCCCCGGAAGTAGATTGGCCATCAGCTGGGGCACAATGCTGTTGCGCATGATGTAGGAATCATGTGCAGAGCCGGGAAACTTGGCACAGACATGCGATATGATCATATCGGCCTGGCACACCACCTGCACATTGATGGAATGTGAATGTTTACGATTCCTATATATGTGTTCCCGTGCCTGTGGTGGAACCAGGCCAACATGTGTGCAGTCAATAGCACCTACAACATTAGGGATGTGAGCAAGGGCATAAAAATCCGCCTTCACAGCCGCCAAAGCCGCCCTCCTTGGAAAACTTATGTATCGGTCTCTGTATTGCATCATGGCCGACAGGAAATCCCGTAGCACCATGCTGAAGGTGGGCTGAGACATCCCCCCTGCAATGCCCACCGTCTCCTGGAATGAACCACTAGCCAGGAAATGCAGTGCCGCCATCACCTTCGATTCAGTTGTTAATGCTGTTGGGTATGTCCTGCCAGCCCGCAGGTGTGGCTCCAACATGGCACACAGGTCTTGGATGTTTGTGCGGTCCAGACGGAACCTGCGTTTTACGTCACCATCCTCAATCTTAGCCAGCAGGGTGACTGGACGATACACATTAGGTCGCATCCTAGGTGAGATGAAAGGGGACACGTCATTGCAACAGAACATGAGATGTGCACAAATCCGTAGCTTTTGATTGACACAGCGCAAACATTACTGGCATCACAATGCAGCAGACAGTGCAAGTCAAATGTTGTGACACCTTGAGAAAACATTGTTGTACACTTGTTCAGTATTCGCACAGTGAGAACAACCAACATGGAAACTGTCTCTGTGAATGCTAATAGTCACATTTCAAACTTTTGTGTAAACAGCCCTGACAGTATATGATACAGGACATGTGTGACACAGAAACACTGCTGGCTTCCAAGTGGCTGCTGTACCTGCCACACATTCTTGTGCAATCATGACAGGGGACACATTAACGACACAATTTGTCTAGTTCTGAAGGGCTCATTATGGAATTTGAGCCACTTCAAATCCACACAAGTTTAGAGACATTCACATACATATCCACAAGCCTGTGCTAATATCCACTGTCATCAGTAGACATGCCATACATGCTGGTAATCACAATTCAAAGTCAGTCAATGACTAATAATGAAAAGCATTTGCAGATTCTGTGTCACCGTGGATCAAGACACAATGACACCACTGCACAATATCATCAACAAGCAAACAGATTGTCAATGTGGCACACAAAAAGTGGACAAAGTATGTGATCCAAAAGGACTGTAGACAAACGTTAATCTGCACTTAAGTTGCACTATGACATTCAGTATGAAGGTAGCACTGCCCAAACACACAACTGAAGTACAACAGTTGGCATGGAGCTAATCATCCAGCTGCTTGGAGACACAACAGTGCCACACAAACAACCTACAACACCACCAGGACAAACCCACACCAGTATACCTACAAGTCAGCGCATGAATATACTGAGTACATAACAAAAACACAACAGCCTCATATACATAACACCAGCGGATGTCATTGCACAACACAGGTACTAAAGGACAAACATCAAAAGCATCCTGAGCCACATTCCCCACAGGCTGTCAGGACCAACTCAGCGGACTATCAACATCCCTCCGCAGACAAAGATGCTTGCTGTGCATCACTTGTTGGCCGCTGGTACCTTCAAAACAACAAAAGTTAGAGTTGGATGAGTGTCACAGCCAGCCCTATCAAGGTATATCTCACTTGTCTTGGATGCCATCATTAGCTTGATTCAACAGCACCTTCAGTTCACCCACACTGTGCAGGAACAGCTTGTGCCGCAGAAAGGCTACTACGCCATAGCAGGCTTATCCACTTGTGTTGGTTTAAATTCACTGCACATGTCCTACTTGTGCACCCTGCCAACAATGCACACAATTACTGCACATGAAAGCACCCGCATTACATCAATGTGCAGCCAATTGTGGCACACCGTCTACTGTTCACAGATGCCATATCAAAGTTACCAGTCAGTGAGCACCATCACCACTTTTGGCTACAGTCCATCATCCAAGGCAACAATCTTCATGTGAACAAGGTCAATGCACCTGTCCTTGGTGAGTACCAACGTAACACACCACACACATCAAATCCACTATCAACATACTCACAACTGTGGAAATATACATGTAACAAAATCACATATGACAGGCCGAACAACATGAGCTTATACCAGACACAATGACACAAGTAATGGTGATAACATTTTGCAGATATGGAGACAAAACATACCCAAAGGCATAGATACAAGTGAAAAATAATAAGGATGTACAGAATGCCAAGTGTGCCGGTGATGTAATTAACATCCTTGAGTATGTAGAGCACACACATGTCCATGTGGACATATACTGTTGGATTTGCTACTGTGAACAATAACATTACATGAAGGCAGTAATAGGTGTTACCAAACAGACAACAGTGTGACATATGTGATGAGTAATGAAAATAATTCTGAAATGTTTGTAAACTCATGTAATGTATTGTGACATATTGTGTGAGATATGAATATGTTTCTATATATTGGGATCAGATATGAAATTGGGGGTAAGATTTTGGTGTCAGATATGAAATTGGGGCTAAAATGTGGTGACATATATGAAATTGGGGATCAATTTGGGGGTCAGATATGAAATTGGGGCTAAAATGTGGTGACATATATGAAATTGGGATCAATTTGGGGTCAGATATGAAATTGGGGCTAAAATGTGGTGACATATATGAAATTGGGGAACAATTTTGTTGACAGATATGAAAATGTGTGTAAATGTGGTCTCAGATATGAAATTGTGTAGAAGTAATGTGCCCCATTAGTTCTTTCAGTGTCGCATTTGGTGTTAGAATTGAAGTTAAGGCTGTCATTACTAACTATAGCCCATTCAAATTACATCCAGTGCCATGATATTTTGTAAGTGACCACTGTTCGAAGTACAGATATGACCCATGACATTGACACAGCACGATGTGTCCATTGGTGCCTTAAACGTGCTCAAACAGCACTATCACGCCCATAGTCAACAATGTCATGCTGCACCCTCGCCGTAGCGAGCGCCTGGCACCAGCGGTGTGTCACCGCCAATGGCCCAAGACACACTCACCGTAGTGATAGGCATATACACATGATCAAATGGCGGTTGGCATGTCCCGCCACACAAATCACGGTCACTCATAGCAATGCATGTGCCCGGAATCGCGGTAGCTACTGCCTGGCACCAGCAGTGTGTCACCGCCATGGCCCAAGACACCATAGCGGGGTTGATAGGCATATACACATGATCAAATGGCGGTTGGCATGTCCCACCACACAAATCACGGTCACTCATAGCAATGCATGTGCCCGGAATCGCGGTAGCTACCGCCTGGCACCAGCGGTGTGTCGTCGCCATGGCCCAAGACACCATAGCGGGGTTGATAGGCATATACACATGATCAAATGGCGGTTGGCATGTCCCGCCACACAAATTACGGTCACTCATAGCAATGCATGTGCCCGGAATCACGGTAGCTACCGCCTGGCACCAGCGGTGTGTCACCGCCATGGCCCAAGACACAATAGCGGGGTTGATAGGCATATACACATGATCAAATGGCGGTTGGCATGTCCCGCCACACAAATCACGGTCACTCATAGCAATGCATGTGCCCGGAATCGCGGTAGCTACCGCCTGGCACCAGCAGTGTGTCACCACCATGGCCCATGCATTGACAGCCAATGGGAAGCGCAATCGCGGTAGCCTGATGCAAGTTAGAAACTCATGGTAGGCGTTCTCCGCCACCACGGGGTCGGTCATTGGATGCACTTGAAAGATGCACCACCGCGGTACCGCACGCCTGTCCCCTGCGGTGTGTCACCGCCATGGCCCATGCATTGACAGCCAATGGGAAGCGCAATCACGGTAGCCTGATGCAAGTTTGAAAATCGTGGTAGGCGTGCTCCGCCACCGCGGAAGCGGTCATTGGATGTATTTGAATGAGGCAGTCCTGGAACACCAATTGCAGCAGCTTAGAACCACAGAAACGAGCCCTGGGGGCTATATATGTGTGTGAGAGAGCCACACATTTCCACAGCTCACTGAGCCTGCTGCCTGAGACCCCTCACCTGCTGCTGCCTCCAGGGACTGCTGCCTGAGACCCCTCACCTGCTGCTGCCTCCAGGGACTGCGGCCTGAGACCCCTCACCTGCTGCTCCCTCCAGGGACTGCTGCCTGAGACCCCTCACCTGCTGCTGCCTCCAGGGACTGCTGCCTGAGACCCCTCACCTGCTGCTGCCTCCAGGGACTGCTGCCTGAGACCCCTCACCTGCTGCTGCCTCCAGGGACTGCTGCCTGAGACCCCTCACCTGCTGCTGCCTCCAGGGACTGCTGCCTGAGACCCCTCACCACCAACTGCCGCTGCTGCTGTCTCCTGCCCACAGTGATGTTGAGGACTGAGAAGATCCGTGCCACTCCCTTCACCACCGAGGAGCTGGAGGTCCTGGTGGATGAGGTGCTCACCCAGTATCCAAGGCTATATGGTGTGCCAAATGTTGTGGTAAGTATCTCAGAGTGTGAGTGAGAGTGCAGGGGGGGCACACATGAAGTTGATCTGCTGCAGTATGTGCGTGAGAGTGTGGGGTTGGGTCATGCACTGCCTAGCATGCTGTTTCCAGGGGGAAGGTGTGTTTAGTAGGGGTGGGCGGAATTTGCGTAGTCGCGCTACGCAAAGCTCCGCGAAACGGTAAAAAATCTCCGCAAGCACGCAAAAGTTCCGCGAACACGCGGAATTGCTTGTTCCGCCCGTTCGCGATGCTTTTTTCCTGTTCGCGAAAGCTGTTTGCGTGCTTGGGGGGATATATCTCGCGAACACGCACTTTGAAAGCGCGAACAAGCAAAAAATTCCGCGAAGCCACAGATCGCGGAATTTTGGGCAATTCCGCGTTCTCCACGGAACGCGAAATTACCCAAATTCCGCAAATTCTGCGAGCGGAATGGAATTTACTGCCCAGGCCTAGTGTTTAGCCTATTCAACACGTTTCCCTGCCTGCACATCCAGATGTGAGGGAAATGTAATGTCTTGTCAGACATACAGTGAGTCTGCAACTTCTCAATTTAGGAGTCAGGACAGTGATTGCCAGTCTGTATGTCTGTGTGTGTCCCTGATGTCCTTCACAGGCCCATCTGTGGCCTTAGCTAGGGTTGTTGTCCAGAGGGTAGTGAGGGAATTTTTTCTGACTCAATATGTGCCTCATCTCTAGTTCTGCACTATGCTCAGGACCGCAATCCCCCAGGGTGACACTCTTGTTGGTCATTCACCTATGACACTGTACATTTCAACATTCTTGTGCCCAGACCCTTCCATCACCACCAGCATGTGCACATACTCGCATGTGTTGGCACTGTTTGTGTTTCCAAATTGTCCCTCCATTTAAAATATCAGATGCCCCACGTTGGACCTCTGTGTGACCCCAACTGGCCTGCACGTTCACCGCCCAATCTGACAGTGACACAACACTGAATGTACAGAGTATCAAATCTGTGCTTTTCCTCTTGACTCTCCATCAATGAGCCATTACAGACATGTAGATTGCACACGACAGGCCTTGTGATGAGGGTTTGCGTTTGTGAGGTCATGTCCCTCAATGTGACCTCCATGACACAGTGTGGCAGTTTAAGGGCAAGTGCTTTGAGGGCTGCGCAGTGTTGGGCACAGTGAGTATTCACAGTAACATATGTAGTAATGTACTGCATGTCTTGGTATTCCCAGAAATTTCAGTAGATGTGGTCATACCTGCATGCATTAATGTGTGTTTCCCACATGATGATGTTTGAATGTCGCAGATTTATTGTTTCTGCTGAAGTTGGGTAGAGTCAGTGTCATGCTCCCGCCCTGGGAAATGGTGGTAGGTTACACTGATTATTGCACCCTCTTGTCTCCCATGTCTGCAGCTCAAAGTCAACCAGTGCAAGGCCGTGTGGAGGGCCATTGCATGCAAGGTGCGTGCTCTGGGTGTCTCCAACCGACAGCGCTCCCACTGTCACAAGAGGTGGGATGACATCTGCCGGCTGAGCAGGAACGTGGCCAAGATGACACTGGGGCTGATCCCTCGGTCCGGCAGGTTTGCGCGGCGCAGCATGACACCACTAATGGCACGCAGTTTAGCTGTGACGCAGCCTGAACTGGATGCACGTCTGAAGGGGTATCAGCAGCAAGCTGGTGGTGAGTATTCTGTGAGTGTGACTTTGGGTGTTGTTTGGCTGCATGTGCTCCAAGCTTGGTCCAGTGCAGGGCTGTGATGTTGCTAGTGTGATGCAATGGCATGTAAGTGGCCGCGGTGTTGGGTTCAGTTGTCATGCATTCCCCCTACATGTACCTTCCCATGTCATTGGTGTAATGGCCCTTGACTTCACATTTGTAGTTGTGGCCTTCTGGTATCATTTTCATTGGGGTAGTCACAGACATCCCATGTCAGGGTCCGGCAGAGTGCATAATCTGAGTGTGCCATCATCAATGTGTGCTTTGCCTGACGTCAGATTTGTGCTGACTACACATCTAACACCAATGTGCAACTGTAGTTGTGCCCCAAGATACGACATGGTGGATGGCATGTGCTCATGGCCATTGTGGGCGTATATGTTGGAGTCTGTCTCTGTGTTGGACACTTCTGCTGGCTCAAGATGTGACAGTGGCAACATGTTGTGAGTAGAATCTTTTACCCCCTCAGGGCCCTAGGTGTGCACAGAGGGATATGTGTGTCTGGTTAGACGGAGCCACCAACAGGCTAATTGGCTGTGTGTTCATCACATGGGTGAATTATGCCAAGTTAGCTTTATGCCATGGTAATGTCGATGTTTGGATTGAGGTTGCACAATGTTACTGCCCATGGTGTTGTCCAACATGGATGATTGCTCATCATTAGTGATGCTTTCCTTGCAGATATTTGTAATCTTGATGCCAATGTACTGATCCTACCTCTCTCTCATGCAGCATCTCACATGGGCACGTAAGGACAGGGGACGGACACCAGTGGTGAGGCATCAAGCACAACTGCTGCACACCAGCATAGTGACACGGATGTCACCAGCGCATCAGAGGGGGACCGTAGTCTTCTAGAGGACTCACAGCCAGAGACGCAGACCTCTAGGTCATCTAACGATGGCAGTGACGCATCTATGTTTTCAGCCACAGGAAATGGGGACTCTGCCTCCTCGTCCACCACACAGCGTTCAGTGCCCACCCTCCCTGCTACTCCCACTGTTGCTGCCCGTGTTCGCACCACAAAAAAGGGAAGAGTGTCCTTAATCCCAGGCACCACTGCCCCTGCCCCTGTCCCCCCTGCTGCCATCAGTGCTGAGTCTGTGGACCTTTTGCGCCAGCTGTGTGTGGGCCAGACAGCTCTCCTCAATGCCTTCCTGGACCATGACAAAAAATTGGCACAGGTGGTGGCTTACATGGAGGGCGTTCATTCCGACGTGGGTGGGCTACACCGGACTGTACAGTCTCTGTCCTCTGCAGTGACAGCAGCCATTCAACTTGCCCAATCCCATAGTCCTTCTCCAGTCCCTAGGCCCACCACCATGCCAGTGGCCACATCTGATGATAGTGACCAAACACCTCAGACATCAAGGGAAAGATACAGCACATGCAGCACACGGCAGCAGCAGCCCAAGAAGTCCAAGGTGCAAACACCATCCCCACAGAAAGGTAAACCCACACCAGAGCGCAGAGGCAAAAGCCCTTCAGGCCACACCCAGGGCAAGGATGGCAAGAAGCAGGCCTCAGGCTCACATGCCTCAGAGGCATCCCCAGCCAAGGACTCACCTGTCCCAAAAGTGTCTCGCATAGACAAGCACACAGTTTCCGTGCCCAGTGACAAACAGGTGCCTGCTAAGGGTACACGTAAGAAGAGCTCCAAGAAAAGTTCACCCACAACATCAACTCCCATCCAGAGCCCTGTGAAGCAGGGAAAGGAGGCCACTGTAGGGGGGACACCTGGTAAACAGGTGATGCAGGGGCAGAGGCAATCTGCGGCCAAGCGTCCCGCAGAATCCAGCACATCCCCAGAGGGAGGACTAGCATCTGCACATGATCCTGCTTTTGTGATGAGTGTGCCTGTTGTATACACCCCACTTGGCATTAATCCCAGGACAGGGAAGCCATATCAAATCCCCAAGAAGCGGGAGGGCACCCCTCCAGATTCTCCCACACACACTGGGTCTCATGCAAGCATGAGTCCACCTCCACGTGCCACCACCCCACCTGGTCCTAGCAGCCCTCAGGCTTCATACACCACTGATGGCTCTACCACACCTGGACCTAGCAGCCCTCAGGCTTCCCAGACCACTGATGGCTCTACCCCAGCTGGGCCTCTCTCTCCCCCCGAGCCAGTACCCCAACTGGCCCTGACAGACAGCCACCTCCCAGTCATACTGCCAGCCAAGTCTGAGTGTTAGTCCCCCTCACACACATGTCTCTCCCACAGAGGTGCCATGGACTGACCATTTTTGATACCCTTAGTGTGTTGCTGACCATGGCAGGGTACAGTACTACCCATTCCCAGTGCTGGATATCATGTACTCACTCTGCAGTTTTTACTGGCCCTTGGCCTTGTTGTTGACTGATGTTCTAGACTTGCCTGTGCAGCTTCTCATGTACCTCACCTGCACTGTGTCCTGGCCACTGGCCTTGTTCTTGACTGATGTTCTAGACTTGCCTGTGCAGCTTCTCATGTACCTCATCTGCACTTTGGAATGGTCACTGGCCTTGCTGTTCACTGCTGTTTGCCCCTTGCCTGTGCAGCTTCTCATGTACCTCATCTGCACTTTGGACTGGTCACTGGCCTTGCTGTTCACTGCTGTTTGCCCCTTGCCTGTGCAGGATCTCATGTACCTCATCTGCAGTTTGGACTGGTCAATGGCCTTGCTGTTCACTGCTGTTTGCCTCTTGCCTGTGCAGGATCTCATGTACCTCATCTGCACTTTGGACTGGTCACTGGCCTTGCTGTTCACTGCTGTTTGCCCCTTGCCTGGGCAGGATCTCATTTACCTCATCTGCACTTTGGACTGGTCACTGGCCTTGCTGTTCACTGCGGTTTGCCCCTTGCCTGTGCAGGATCTCATGTACCTCATCTGCACTTTGGACTGGTCACTGGCCTTGCTGTTCACTGCTGTTTGCCCCTTGCCTGTGCAGCTTCTCATGTACCTCATCTGCACTTTGGACTGGTCACTGGCCTTGCTGTTCACTGCTGTTTGCCCCTTTCCTGTGCAGGATCTCATGTACCTCACCTGCACTGTGTCCTGGCCACTGGGCTTGTTGTTGACTGATGTTCTAGACTTGCCTGTGCAGCTTCTCATGTACCTCACCTGCACTGTGTCCTGGCCACTGGCCTTGTTGTTGACTGATGTTCTGGACTTGCCTGTGCAGCTTCTCATGTACCTCATCTGCACTTTGGAGTGGTTACTGGCCTTGCTGTTCACTGCTGTTTGCCCCTTGCCTGTCCAGCTTCTCCTGTACCTCATCTGTACTTTGGACTGGTCACTGGCCTTGCTGTTCACTGCTGTTGGCCCCTTGCCTGTGCAGGATCTCATGTACCTCACCTGCACTGTGTCCTGGCCACTGGCCTTGTTGTTGACTGATGTTCTAGACTTGCCTGTGCAGCTTCTCATGTACCTCACCTGCACTGTGTCCTGGCCACGGCCTTGTTGTTGACTGATGTTCTAGACTTGCCTGTGCAGCTTCTCATGTACCTCATCTGCACTTTGGACTGGTCACTGGCCTTGCTGTTCACTGCTGTTTGCCCCTTGCCTGTGCAGGATCTCATGTACCTCACCTGCACTGTGTCCTGGCCACTGGGCTTGTTGTTGACTGATGTTCTAGACTTGCCTGTGCAGCTTCTCATGTACCTCACCTGCACTGTGTCCTAGCCACTGGTCTTGTTGTTGACTGATGTTCTGGACTTGCCTGTGCAGCTTCTCATGTACCTCATCTGCACCTTGGTATGGTCACTGGCCTTGCTGTTCACTGCTGTTTGCCCCTTGCCTGTGCAGGATCTCATGTACCTCATCTGCACTTTGGACTGGTCACTGGCCTTGCTGTTCACTGGTGTTTGCCCCTTGCCTGTGCAGGATCTCATGTACCTCATCTGCACTTTGGACTGGTCACTGGCCTTGCTCTTGTCTGAATTTTGCTGCATAACTGTGTAAAATGTAAATAAAAAGAATTACTCCTGTTGTCTGCCTTGTCAGTGTCCTTGCTTAATGAAGGGTTACTGTGTGGGTATGGTTTACTGTGACACATGCTCTATATGCCACTTCAACATTGCCAATGTCTTGTTTCCTCTGATCATGTTGTTTAAACTTTGGTGTCCCAGACTTTTGCATCTGTGTGTGTTGGCTTAGATGTAGGTGTGTTTGCTGTGGACTGTTGAACTTCCTGGGTGTGTTGTTGTCTGTGTGATGTTTAGATTGTTGTTGTGTGTGTTCATGGTGTGTCACTCATCTCTGTTTGTAACTGGTATGTCTGTTGTGCACACACTGCTTGGTGTGCATGCAGTGCTGTGAGTGTATGTTACCTTGTCCTTGCCTGGTGTGCACCCCCTGATGTTTAGCTGTTGTAGCATATTGATATCTTTGCATGTGCATGTGTTGTGTCTGATGTGGCTGTGTGCAGTGTTTGTGTTGTGTTGTCTCATGCAGTTGACTGTTGCTCTGTGTGTGGTGTTCTATTTGCCTGTCAGTGTGTATGTGTTGTTGTTGTGTTTGATTCAGATGTGTGTTGCCATTGTGGTGTGCCTTACTTGTGTGTCTGTCACATGAACTGAGGTCTATTGTAGTTCCCGTGCTTGTTTTGGGTGCATCCTTGGTGTTTTCTCCTCTCATATTTGATGTGTCTCTTGTCATTCTTGTGCATGTGCAGGCATGTGGTACACTATGACACCATTTTGAGTTGATGGGTGGTGTGGTATGTCTGTCTGTGTGTCATTGTAGGCCCATTTCTCCCTGTTTGTCTCCATTATTGTTTTGTGTGGATGCACTTCTTATATGTGTTGTGGTATGTTGTCTGTGCATTTTTCCTGACTAATGAGGTTGTGTACTCCTGTTGAGTCTGTGCTCCCATTGGATTTCCACTGTTTAACTGCACAGGTCTTGTCTGTTATTGTAGTAGTTCTGTGTGTGTGTTTTGATTGTGTTCTGTGTTTGACTGTTGTTGTTGTGCGTACAGTGGTTCTACCATCCCTGTGTGTGTGTGATGTTTGTGGATACCCCCAGGGGATGTGTTTGCTTGTCAGTGTATTGACTGGACATTATTGGCAAGCTTCTGTGTGTTTGTCACTGGTGTTGTGTGCTGCAGGTGTGATGGGTGTGGGGGTTGTGTGAAGGTTCATACTTGTGTTTCACAGTCATGGAGTGTTGCAATGGGCCCTGTGTGTTGTGCTGCTGACATACTCCTGTGATGTATTTGGATACAGATGTGTGGCTGATCAGTGTTAGACTTCATACCCTTCCTTTCATCCCTGTGCCTATACATGGGTTGCCTTGCTGTCTCCCTGAGTTGTTGCAGTGAGGTGACTGTGGTTTTACTTCACTCACTGTGACTGCCATGTGTGATTTGTTGGGATGGTGTTCACTGCTGTTTGCCCCTTGCCCCTTGTTGTTATATGTTCCTTCCCTTGCATGTGATGTACACATGCTTGGTGTTCAGCTCCTTGCCATTCCATTTGTGTGCACCTCACTTTAGGTTTCCTATTTGTTGTCCTCCATTGCTGCTATCATGTGGTCTGTGTTTGTTGCTGTGTGTCAGTGTGGGGTATGTCTGTGTGACTTGGCAGGCTGTGTGTCCATTAGAGTGTTTGTTCATTATCTGTGTGTGTTTGTTTTGTGCTTGGACTCAGTTTACTTGCCATGAGTGTGGTGTTGTTGTGTGTGTGGGTTCCCCTGGCCCTGTGCTTCTACGCTGTGTGTTACTCTGCAGCCACACCTGATGGGGCTGTCTCCCTAGTTGTTTGTTGTGTGGTGCAGTGTGTGTGTTCACCTGGCTGGTTATTGGGCATGTGGGAGCACAGGAGGGTCACATGGCATGTCCCTTCATGTTGTGGGTGGACCTAGTGTGTGGAGTGTGGAGGTGTTGCCCTGTGTACTTTGTGCACTGCCCATGCCTTGCGCTGGCCCTGCCTTCTACATTGTGCGAAATTTTTTATGCGGATTCACCGCTGCGGTCACGTGCACTGAACATTATTTCGAGATCGCGGACATGGTGACCTGGATGAGGAGGGGTGAACTAGTGGCAGGTAGGACATGTGTGGCTACACCTGTGGTTGTGTTCCTGTCCCCACCAGGGTGTCTGGTGGGGACAGGAACCTTACATCAGCCATGGAGTTGTGGGTTGTGTTTGTGTGCAGAGTTGTGTGATCGCGTACCTGTGGTGGCGTCCGCCATGGTCCATGGCTTGCTGGAGGTGTATCATGTACAGCGCCGGGAAGGCGTGTAGTGCCGGGTCCATGGCGGTCAGCTCCGGTATTCACTTTTGTGCTCGGCTGTGGTGCTTCCTCCTGCTCAGATTGGCCCATTTCTCCGCTGCGGTGTGCCTGGCTGTTTGGCGCATCCTAATTTGTACGGCGGGAGGGACGTCATTCTGCACGGCGGTGGCTCTGGATTGGTTAACTCCACAGCGGTGGCGAGCGCGTTTTAATGGCGCTTCACGTCGCACTGCGGAGGTCGGAAAATGGGCTGTGTTTGACCGTTGTAATATGTCGGACGTGTGCACTGCTGCTAGCGGACGGAAAAGAGCGTTTTCTCCCACCGCCAGCATCACAGAGGTGCATCTGGCAGTCATTGTAATGGGCCCCATAGTTAGGTGAAATGTTCAGTAATTAAGTAACGTATTGAACTCTAAAGATCACTGAAATTTACCAGCTATAGTTATCTCAACTAACGATAACTTGTTCCCCCTCCTAGCACAGTTTTCTTATCAATGATTTCACTGCAAATGTTACAGTGATATTATAAATGGCATCATAGAAGATGTCATGAGTGACGTAATATGTGAGATAATTAGCAATGCATGCCGAGGGCGCGAGTTTTGGTTAACTCAGGGCGCGAGTTATAGTTACTTGAGATAACTATAACTAGTAAATTTCAGTGGTTTTTAGAGTTAAATATGTTATGTTGTTACTGAACATTTCACCTAACTATAGCGTTACGTTAACCTTTGGCTTTTCAGTCAGTTTCTAGGGAATTTTTAATGTTTTTTTTTTTTCTTTTTAAATTTAAAAAGATTTTTCCAATTTATTGTTACAGCACAGCAGAGCAACAATCATAATAATTATAATTATAGATAAACATAACCGTTAAATAAATAAAAAAAAGGAAGAGAAGAGGAAGAAAAAAAGAATAATATACCGACAGAGGATAGCCCACCATAAAAAGTCATACTGCAATTTTTTAACAACTTAAGAGAGAGAAAGAGAGCAAATATATAAAACTAAAAAGCATTTCATAGCAATACATTTCTAAACCATATATTTCAACCATCTTTACTACCCAATTTCCACCTCGAAATGGGTTCCCAAATCCGTTCCCCAAGTTTTCTCCCCCTTTTCCCCTTCCTCCCGTAAATCCCTTTTTCGAGATTATAAGCAGAAAGTAACCTAGCCAACCATTGTTGGAACGTTGGTGGTAGTTTGTCCCGCCATGCTGATGCTACACAGATACGTAAAACTGACATAGCCATAAATATAAACAACTGAAAGGGGGATTGCCTATCATTGTTATCTATCCCTAATATTATTAATGATGGTGTCAGAGCAATCTTAACCCCCAATGTTCTATCTAAAAAGAATTCTATAGCACTCCGGAGACCCTGTAAACAGGGACAAGATGCAAATATGTGTATTATTTCAGCCTCTGTACTGTCACACCGCGGGCATCTTATATCTGCACCACCCCCCCATTGAGCTATCCTTGCGGGGGTATAATACAAAGAGTAGATTGTTTTATAATGCTGGGCTTGAAGCCCAGCAGAACACAGATCAGTTTGTCCTAGTTCTAAGGAGAGGTGGAAACACTCTTGATCAATCCCTAATTTACCTGCCCACTTCTCTCCATATTTTTCAAGATCATCACTTTTTAATACTAACAGCTCTGCATAAAATCTACGTATAGTGCAATCTTCACCACCCTCTATGATATCCAATATTTTATTTTTATCAAAACCTGTTGGACCCCCTTTCTTATTTCCTAAAAACTCCTAATTTGCAAATACTTATAGGAATTCCTTTTATCAATACCAAAAATAGACTGAATTTCCACAAATTGCTTAACGCCATTTACTCCAAACAAATCTCCTATTTTCCGAATTCCACGACAACCCCACTCTGTCAATACAGAATCTGCAAATATTTCCTTAGGGAGAGTTGGGTTTCTAAACAGTCGAGTATAAGCATTCAATCTACCCAATCCAGTTTTCTTTCGAAAAGATGCCCAAACCTTAAAAGCCGCTGACAGAGTCTTAAACCTAGTTCTTTTATAATATGAAGAGTCAGTGTATTTCAAAAAGCAGTTCTCCGCCTCCACTCCAATCATCATAGAATACATATCTATAGATCCTATTTGAACCTGTGGATCCGATGGATCCCCTCCCAGGAGACCTCGTATGTGTTGAAAAACTGCCGCCCAATAATATAATTTAAAATCAGGGACCGCCCAACCACCCTTTGCCCTAGGTAGAGCCATAAAGCGGAGAGCCCTCCTAGTTTTCCCGTGGGCCCATATAAATCTGTTTACCAACTGTTCTAATATTGTAAACCATTTTGCCTCGAATTCCAATGGGATTGCACGGAAGAAGTAAAGACATTTTGGCAATACTATCATTTTTATCGCGTTACAACGTCCTACAAGAGAGAGGTGGAGATTATGCATTCTATCGAGGTCTTTTTTAACTTTTGATATTATCGGGTTAATATTACTTTCCACTATATTATCTAAGTTTGGCGAGATATTAATCCCGAGATAAGTTGCTGCTTCAACCACCCGGATATCATTACAGACAGCTCCTTCATTCTTAATTATCTGCGTTTTTGATTTATTTAACACATACCCTGACACCTGCCCGAAAACCAAAGCCTCTTGTTCAACTATAGGGATAGCAGTTCCTGGTAATGATGCCACTAAGGTAATGTCATCTGCATATGCCAGAGTCTTATATTCTGTTCCGTAAACCCTTATTGGAGAGATCGCACCATTTATTTCCAGCCTACGAATAAATGGATCGATATATATTGCGAATAGCAAGGGGGAGCATGGACATCCCTGGCGCGTCCCTCGCCTAATTTTCAAGGGTGCTGTGTATCCCCCATTAATTCTGAGACGGGCAATAGGTGCCTGATACAAAACCTGTATTGCTTGAGAAAACCCTTCCCCTATACCACACCTCTCACATGTCTGCCAAAGGTAGTCCCAGGAGACCCGGTCAAACGCTTTCTCGGCGTCCAATAATATGACCGCCATAGGATCTCCTGAGACTTCAGTAAGATCAAACAAAGTAACTACCCTTCGGACATGCTGTGTGGTACCTCTCCCTGGGATAAAGCCATGCTGAACTGGGCTAACTACTCTATCAATAACCTTACAAAGCCTAAGGGCCATAGCTTTAGAAAATATCTTTGCATCCGAATTCATCAGGGTAATTGGTTTATTTGATCCCGGCTCTACAGATGATTTCCCTTTTTTTTAAATAACCACTATGTCAGCCGCTGCCCAAGAATCAGGAACTGATAATCTCATCTGAGCCTGTTTAATTGTTTCGACCAAATCCAGTTTTATTACTTCCTGGAAATTTTTATAGAATTCAATTGGGATTTGGTCCGGTCCAGCCGCTTTACCTGATGGAAGACTATTCATAGCAGTTACAACTTCTTCCTCAACCAAGAGCTCATCTAGAACCTCTCGCTCTTCCTCACTAAGAGGTGATACAGGAATATCCCCCAGATACCTTCGGGTTTCTAGCGGATCTCTAACTTGTTCTTCCTTATATAGGGAGTCATAAAATTGCCTAAAAACCTCCCGAATCCCCGCTGGATCACTAACTATCCCACCCTTGCCATCCAAGATCCCTTTAATTTCCCCTATGGCCTCTCTCCGTCTTGTACGAGCCGCCAGAGTACGCCCTACACGTTCACTCAGCTCATAACATTGTTCCTTCTTTGCTAAAAACATAGCTGCTGCCTTTGATGCGATAGCCTCCTCTGCATTTGCCTTTGCTAATGCAACTTTAAGGAGAGCATGATCCAGACTTCCTCCCATAGCAATAGCACTATTTAGTTCCTCTTCTGCCTCCAAAACTACTTTAGTCAATTTCTCTGATCTTAAAACTTCCTGTCTTTGTCTATAGAGGCTAAAGCTCAAGGTTTCCCCACGGACACCCGCGTTAAAGGCATCCCAGATCATACCTGACGTGGTACTGCCCCTGTTAATGTCCCAAAAGTCTGTTATCCAAACCTTCATATGTTGAATATATTCTATATCTTTTAATAATCCTCTCTCAAAAGTCCATTCACGTTGACGCCTAGCAGTACCCGTCATTTCTAATGTTAAAATTATAGGATTATGATCTGAGATAATCCTAGGTAATTTCTCAATCTTACATCTTGGCACTAAGCCATGTATTATTAAAAAATAATCAAGCCTAACCGAAATTCTGGGTGGTGCTGAATAATATGTGCTGCCAGAATCAAGTGGCTTTAAATGTGTCCAAACATCGGTTAGTCCATTATTAAAAACTAAATTGGTAAGCGCACGGAATGTTTTTTTTTCCGGCCCTGATATTGCGCCCCTTTTTTGGTCCACAAACCCCCCATACCATTTATATTAAGGTCTCCGCACAGAATTATAGGCGTGGGCCATGAAGTCATTTCTAGATCTAGGTACTCAAATATATCGGGATCATCCTCCGTGGATCCATACACAGAACATAGGGTGACCATTTCATTATTTATCATACATTGTACCAACACCCACCTTCCCCACTGATCTTCCATCTTCCTTATAACATTAATGTTGTTTCTTTTGGCTAGTATAGCGACCCCCCTAGTTCTTACCCCTTGTTTTGTATATGCTAATAGGTGAAACCCCATCTGCTCCATTATACCCCCCCTAGATCCTTCTAGATGGGTCTCTTGTAGGCACACAAAATCTAATTTAATTGCCCTCAATATTATTGCTAGCCGTTGTCTTTTAGCCGGATCATTCAATCCGCACACATTAATTGTTGCTATTCTTATACTCATTAATACTTTAAGCTAAGATTTCCCGACCAATAATGTTACATACTTATATACAAATTCATCAAGTCTAACTGGTAAGCTCCCTCTGTCTTTATTTCCATCCAAATGCTGCCTTCCCTGTGTCTCCAAAAAACACTCAATATGCTGTGCTGTGCTGTCCCCAACTCCCCCGTGTACCCCTCCAACCCCCTCCCTCAGAACCCTCCCCTGAAGCCCCCCCCTTACAGGCAATTAGGTCATTCATGACCTATGTGTGACAGCTTACCCGCAGTTAGGTCACCTCACCCCCTCTTACCCTTCAAACCCATAATGCTCCCAAGCGAGCCCCCAATTACCCACCCTTCTGTTCCTTTAATTCATTTAAGAATGATTGAGCCTTAATTTCAGAAAAAAACATTCTAACTTGCCCCTTTATAATTACTTTCAAACTAGCTGGATACAACAAATATGCCTCACAGCCTAGCCCCTGAAAGGTGAGATCATCTGCCTTAATCTCCATCTCCTTTCCATAGTAGCATGGCAGAAATCAGGACGCGCAAAAAATGATATGCCTTCAAATGATCGCTTAGCCTGTGGCCTAGCCTTATCCATTATTTCCTGCCTAAGCAAAAAATTACCAACATAGACAAGGATCGCCCTAGGATTGTTAGATTGTGATGCCTGATAGCCCTTTTTCTGAGTCAGAGGATATCGATGTGCTCTCTGCACTTCCTTTTCCCATTTCCAGGAGCTAAGTTCGGGAAAAGCCCCCCGTAAGAGAGAGACAACAAATGCCCTGACATCCTGCCCTTCAGTCCCTTCAGCAACTCCCAAAAGTCTAATGTTATTCCATCTCTGACGGTTCTCGTAGTCCTCAAGTTTCCATTGAACATCCTCCGTCGTTTTTTCGTGCATTTCTTTAAATGCCTGCCATTTATTAACGTCATCTTCCAATCTCCCAGTCCTCTCTTCCACCTGAGTAACTCTGTCTGCCATGTCCTCATAGAGTTTATTCATTTTCCTGAGTGAGCCTTGTATTTTTTGGTAGCTTGTTTTGCTCTGCGGCTTTCTGTCCTGGCTTCTGCCTGCATCTGCTTAAGGGTAATATAGAGCAAATCCATTGAAGGAGACTGAGGCGCTTTATCTGCTGTTACGTCCCCCTCTGGTCCAGCTGCTGAGATCTCTTCTTGATAAAGTTGTGAGGTAGCAGAGTAATCCCATAATAATTTTTTTGTAGCTTCCACCCGATGAGGGCTTAAATTTGATTTAGATCTTAATTTAGATCTGCGCTTATGTTGCACAGACCTATAGCCACCTGATGCTCTTAATGCCGATAATTCATCTGCCGAATCTGTTTCACTTGCAGTAGTACCATCAGACATGCAAGAAGAGTCTGACTCATCGTTAAGGGAGAAAAAACAATCTCCTTCCAATGATCGATTAAGGACATTCTGCTGAGGAGCTCCCTGTCTGTGCTTCAGATTAATGCCTGTTATCTCTAAAGCCCCTTCTGTGTGAGGGGTTATTGCTTGTACTGCCTCCTTCAGCTTTCCTGGGTTACTAGCATACTTCCCCTCTCTTTTACTATCCATATTTCTTTCCGCCGTCCTGCTTTGCGCATTTTCGTTGTTCGCGTCCGTACTGTCAAGACTAGTACTAGCGCATCTAGTTTCACCAGCGTCCCCTACATGTACTGGCAGCCTACCTGACTCATCCTTGTTTCTGCTGCTCTGCTCCCCATGCCTGTCTGTATCCTCATCCTGACAGGTTAGGTCAATCTCCTTCTGGGTTGCATTCTGCAGTCTGTCAGCGTTTGCCACGTCCGCACTTATCGGCGCCTTCGAAGAACTTGGACCGGTTACTGCGAAAGACTCCATCAAGGTAGGCTGCCGTAGGGCGCTCTCTTTACATTTGCTGCTCCCCTCTTGCCCAGCCTTTACCGCTTTCATTCCGGGATCTTTGTTACCTTCCTTGTTAGCATCCGTGACGGTGCTTGAACTGGTCAGCCTGCCGCCGCCGCCGCCACCACCGCCACCGCCGCTGATAAGATTATTTCCACCCAGCGCCTCTTCGGCATCCTCTGGTTTTTTCGCCGCTAGTCCTGCTCCAACTCTGCGAGGTTGCCCACGTATCGGCTGGATCCCTGAAGGAGGCAGCGCCGCGTCCTTCTCTTTCTCCTTCTGCTGCTTCGGCAATCTAGGCGCCATAATCGCGTGCTTTGTAACCCAGCAAAAGGGTAGCCTTAGTGTCTCAGTACTCTTTCGAGCTACAACAGCAAATATAGAGACCCCTTTATATAACGAATACCAGAACCAAAAACATTCCTTTGCCCAGCACAAAGTTTGTTCTAGCCCGAAAGGGGTCGTCAGCATCCTCGCCTTTCTTTACATCCTTCAGGGAGAGGGAGTGATATGCGACCTCTCACTACGACTGGTCAGCGGCCATCTTGCCGGGAATTTTTAATGTAAAGTAATATTTAATTACCATACATAAATCCAACCCCACTGCGGATGGCCTTTGGCTGTGTGTGGCAGGGGTGGCCACAGGGCCTGGCCAACCCCCCACATACAGCCTACTCCACGCAGTGCACAGTCGCAAGGTCCTTGTCCTCAAGCCTCATTAAGCCATGGGTGCCTCATCCCTCAGGGCCTTATTTATTTTAAAGGAGAGGAGGGTCAGATGGCCTTCCCCATTTGCCTTATTAGGCCCTGAGGTCCCCATTCCCCAGGGCCACTAATTAAAATAAAGGAGACGGGGGCTGTGCGCCCCCCCCTCCCTGAGCCTTGTTAGGCCCTGGGGACCCCATCTCTCATTTATTTTTAAATTAAAGGGGAGAGTGGCTGCTTGGCCCCCTCCCCGATCCATTTTAGGCCCTGGGATCCCCATTCCTGAAAGCCACTACTAAAATTAAAGGGGAGGGGTGCTACACTGCTCCCCTCCCTAAGCTGTTACCAGCCCTGGGGACCCCATCTCCAAGGGCCAAGCGGGAGCAAACACAAATGTCCCTGCCTGCACAGCTGCAGTTAGTAACACCATTATGTCTTGTGATGGGCTCTCCCTGGGTCTTCAGAGGCTAGGGAAGGCCCTCCTCCCCTTTAAAAATACAGTGAGCTTCTGGGGATGGAGTCCCTGGGGACGAATACGGCCTGGGGAGGGGGAGTGCATGCCACCAGCAGAGGAAACCTGTTCTCTGTTCGAACATGTTATCTATCACAGGTAACCCTATTGCAAGCTTTGACCCAGTCTAAATTACACATAGATTCATGCATAGTGATGCAAAGTTCTTTTTGAATATAGTGAAAAAGCTGCAATCCTTTCATTGCACAAGTTCTTTCTAAAATGTTTATGAATGTAACTGTTAGACATGGCATAGTTCGTGTGGTTTTCCCCTAACTTTTTGCCTGCAGACCTCCTGTTTTTGCTGACTTTGTGTTTGCTGGCTTTAGGACCCTGCACACTTTATCACTGCTAACCAGTGCTAAAGTGCCTGTGCTCTCTCTTGAAAACATGTTGAATTAGCTTACACTCAATTGGCATATCTAATTTACTGTAAGTCTCTAGTAAATGGGCACTACCTGCGCACAGGGCCTGTAAGTTAAATACTACTAGTGGGCCTGCAGCACTGATTGTGCCAACCACTTAAGTAGCACTTTAAACATGTCTCAGGGCTGCCATTAAAACATGTGTTTGTGCAGTTTTAAACTGCCTTTCGCCCTGGCTCAAACCTTCCTTTTTAGTACATATAGGTCACAACTAACATAGGCCCTGGATAGCCCAAGGGCAGGGCGCAGTGTATTTAAAAAGTTGGGCATGTACATTTAAGCTTTACATGTCCTGGTAGTGAAAGACTTAAATATGTTTTTCACTACTGCAAGGGCTACCCTTCCCATAGGATAACATTGAAATCACATTACATTTTATAAGTGTAATTTCCAAATGGGAACAAGTAACCCCTTCATGTTTGGTGTCTCTAGAATCTTATGGTGATTTTGGATTTTAAACTGCTATTCTGAAAATGCCACTTTTAGAAAGTTGGCATTTTCTCGCCTTAGCCATTTGGTGCCTGCAGTCTGTCCTGGGTCACATGACTGGGTGTAGTTGACAGTTAGGCTTTCTGTATTCCTTACAGAGAGCCAAACACAATGGGGAGGTTAGGTGTGACTGGATGGGCCATCACTGGCATGTTAGGAGGGAGAAGCTGGAACCGGCCTGAATAGGCTGTGTTCTGTCTCCACACAAAGGGCTGCATACCCCCTGCAGATAGTCTGGAGCCAGGGAGAGGAGGGCAGGGCACCTGTGCACTTCAAAAGCATTCCTCTAGATGCTTCTCCCCACTTCAAAGGCACACAACTGGGTATACATACTCTAGAGGTTGAGCAGCATACTGTGCATGTCATTTTCAATGCCTTTGAAACTGCTTTACTTCACTGTGTAGGCTCAACACAAACTTGAAGATGCCTTATTTTGAAATCACATTTATTCGAAAATTGGCACAATGTAACATTTCACAAATCTGCACAAATGCAGATGCTGCTTGTTTCCACTTGAAAATAAATCTAATTTGTTACCCCAAAAGCATATCCTACAGAGTCCTTTACTCTTTGGAAAACTCTTGCTACAGAAATACTAGCACTTCAAGTTCATTATGTTGAATCTTGTTTGTAAATATGAAAATCTTCTGCGCATTTACAGATATTCACATATACGGGGGTGGGGGAGGCTATATCACGATGGGCTGTGCTGGCTCAGAACATCATAGAGAACCTGTTTTTATGTGCCTGCAGTGTGTAAAGTGAAATCATTGAACCCACTATCTCTCCACGTTAGAGTGCTATTTTAGACAGCACAGCAAACTTTGCTCACTGTTTCAGAGCTGTACTGTCTGAAAATCAAGCTCCATTTAAAGCATTCATCAATTGCCTTTGATAAAAATACCACTGCACTCGAATAAACATTCTCAATGGTTTTAAATGTATGGGTTCTATTATATAAAGTGAAGACATGGCTGATTGCACAGCTTTTTGCTCAGAGGCACCTTAAATAGTTGAAGAGCTCAAATATTATTTTACCACATTACAAATTGTGTTAAATGGTTGTTTGCCACTGGAATTTTCCTCTAGGGGAGTGAGAAATGCGCTTAATTTGTTTTCATATAATTACGTGAAATTTCAAAAATATTACGTGAAATTAAGCGTAATTATGAGAAATACATCTCAGGTGCCTCTCATCAAAAAATGACCGCAGAAGAGCATTCACATCCAAAAAATAGCATGAAGAACAATCTGCAAGGCACAATCATGCAGCATTGTCTTTACCAAACACTTGCTCAATAGCCCAGGAATAAAATATTTGTTATACACTTACTGAATTTTGGGGTGGAGAGTGTAGTGTGGGAATCAGTCTAGACTGACGGGAGAGGAAGATAAAAGCAGAACCATTGGAATCTATGGCATACCATTAGTTGTCCCAAAACAACATGCCGCCCGCCAGGTTGGCCCCATTAATGTTGCACTAAATATTATATTTTATATGTATGCACTGAAAAAAAACAAAGGTTAAAGGGATGTTATAGTTAGGAAATAGAATAAAAAAACATAGAAACAAGGACGTTATAGTTAGGATTAGATTTCACTTGTACAAAACCATACAAATTCAGCAGTTATGAGCTAACTGTACCTTGTGCCCCTACAATGGACTACTTATGACCTCACATATTACATCACTCGTGACATGGTCAATGACATAACTGATGCCACACTGATGAAATCAGTTTAGAGTGGTGGAGAAAGGGGGCAGGGCCTCAGATGACCTTTCAGCAATCCTGCTGTGTGGGACTTACTGGAGGTAACAGGAGGGGTTGTTGGCCCCCCAGGACACTCAGTAGCCAACCGAACTTCATACCCCAACCAATTGTGTGCCAGGAGGCCCCTTTGCAGAGTTGTTGAGAAAAGGGGCGGGCCTCTGATGACTTATCCCGGGGCTGGCCTTTTTAAAAAAAAAACTATTAGGGGAGGGGGGCCACGCTGCCTCCCTCCCCAGGTCAATTTTGGCCCAGGGACCCCATCCCCTGGGGCCCAGCATTGTATTTAGAATTCATTTTTATTAGGGGAGGGGAGCCGTGTGGCCCCCCTCCTCGGGATGATGGCTTGGTGGAAGCGGCTAAAGCTCTTGCCAAGCCACAGCAAACAACTATGTCCCAAGGTGGGCACCCCTGGATATAGCAGTCCCCAGGGCTATCTATTTCTCCAGGAGGTGGCAGTCACCGGGGCCAAGAATGGCCTAAGAGGGGGGCCTCGCGGCCCCACTCCTATTTTGAAACTGCATTTGGCCCTTGGGAGGTGGTGGTCCCCAGGGCCCTGGCGGGACCTTGATGTCCCTATTACAAATTAAATAGCCCTGGGTGGTGGTGGTCCCTGGGTAACAGAGGGTCTGAAATGCCCCTCCAGTTTATTTTGCAATAGCCTCAGGGAGGTGGCAGTCCCCAGGGCACGGGGGTCCGCAAGACCCCCTCCATTTCTTTTCCACATTTATCGCAGCATGCCCCAGGACCTGGCCCACCCAGGGGCTTAACAATAGAGAAGCGCAGGAGCTCATGCTTCTTCTTTTTAATTTTTGGTGGGAGTCGTGGCTCAAGCCAACATCTTTTTTAAATAAAATGTTTTTTTGCACTGACAAGGTCCCTTTGGAATTCCCCAAGTGTCATAGGGGGTTAGGGTATTCCTACCCTGCGCTTTTCTCTTTTTTGTACATGCCGGCCGTCAATCAGATTTGAGCCTCGGAGGATCCGAGTACCTATATTTACAAATTTGAATTTCTTTTAATAACTCTGCAATTATTGAACAGATTTACAACAAATAACAAAAAAGGCACTTCTCTGGACCAAAATCTACCTTTCTGCCAAATTTGATGTAATTCCCTTCAGCAGTTGAGGCTGCCTCTGTGGGGAAAACACATTTTGGGACCACCCTTTTTTCTTGGCCCCCACTTGACGGATCACCCTGAAATTTTCAACACAGCAGCTGAACCAAAAAGGGGAAAAAAAGTCATGAACATTTGTCAAGCAGCGCCAAAGTTATTGGCATAATAAAAAACACTTTACCTATGGAAACTTAGGTCCTAACTATAAATACCTACTGGTGACATACACACACAGACACACACACACGCACTCATGCACACACGCACACACACACTCACACATATACACACACACAGACACACATACAGCAAGCGATTCTCCTACTGCCACTGGGACCGCCACCACCCTGGGGCACAGACTGAATAATTAGGGGAGTTCATTGTGGATCCCTGGCCTCGGAACCACCACCTCCCTGGGGCTAAATTTGTGAAAGAGGGGGGCCGTGCATCCCCCCTCCCAAAGCCCTAGATGGCCCTGGATGTACTGATCATATCTCCATCCCCGCAGTGGAGCAATGCCCCTGAACCACATCTTGTGCATTCTCTGGCCAGGCGTGGTCAGAGGCTATAAAATAAATGGGTGGAGACCGCACGTGGTCTTTTGCAGCCCATACTATCTATGGTGTATGTATATACTTATTAGCACAGCACGCACATGTATGCTGCCTAACCGGGCTCTGCATGCCGCCAGTAGGGGCCCGCCACACTGGCAATGAGGGTGGAATCTATTTGTCATCCTGCTCGCCTGAAGCTGACCAAGTGACCCAACATGGCCGCGTCACAACACCATGACCCAGCCAGCTGTTAGCACATCTGAACCCTGTCTCCTGAAGGAACCGGAAGACCCCTGCAAGGAGTGAGATGCTCAGCAAGCAAGCGCCAACTGGAGTGCACAGGAGGAAGTGTGAGTTGTTGCTCTGTACTGCCCACGGATGCTGCAGACATCCTCTGATGGCCGCTTCTGCCCAGCACCTCATGACAACTCCTCTCGCCTCCATGCATTAATATCGAGTCAAGATTATTGATGGTGAAAAATATTGAGGTAAGATTTTTCATTGTGAAAAATATCGATTTTTATGTAATGCCGAAATATGGGGCATATTAGCAAGACCCACGTTAAAATTATCGCCGTTTTAGCGGCAGGAAACTGCCGCTAAAACGGCGATAATGGGCTTGCTAATATGCGTTATAGAATTCCAATAGAAGCCCAGGTTAGATGTCCTGCACATCTAACCTGGGCTTCTATTGGAATTCCATAACGCATATTAGCAAGCCCATTATCGCCGCTTTAGCGTCAGTTTCCTGCGCTAAAACGGCGATAATTTTAACGTGGGTCTTGCTAATATGCCCTATAGATTTTTAAAAATTTCGATGTCAAAAATATTGTTGTAAATTATATCGATTTTTTTACAAAAGAAACATTTTTTTTTTTTTAAATGTAAAAAAAAAATGAAATATTTAGTTGTGGGATGTTGGATTTATAGGGGATAAGGATGTGGAGTAATTTAAAAATTTAGGATAAAAATTTAAATATTTTAGAAAATTTGCAAAGTTTTAGTAGTGAAATGTATTTATAGGGGATCAATTTGAAAATATTATTTGTAAATTTTTAATATTTTTTAGAATTTTTTGAAAGAATTTAGTAGTGTGATGTTGCTTTTATAGGGGATAAGGTTAGGGAGTAGTTTCTTAATGTTGTTTAAAAATATAAAAAATTTAAAAGTAGAGTTTGAAAATTAGTTACAAAAATGTTTTAATTTCTATTTTAAAATTGAAAAAAAAATTGAGGTTATATTTATGTTTGAGTATATTTTTCTATATTTTTTGTAATTTAATTTAAAAAAAATAATTTGTAAAAAAATATCATTACTTTATTAATTTAAGATTGTATAATAAAGATAATTTTGGTAATACATTTTATTTTATTCATTATAAATTTGGAGTTGTAACAGTAATTTATTATATTTTATTATCCAGCTATTTCTGTAGTTGTTTTTGATTTGAAATGGTAATTTAATTTGGTTTCTTATCTAGCACTTTCCCTGAGTTTTGTTAGTTTTGGAGTTGGAATAGTAATGTATTATGTTTTATTATCCAGCACTTTCCCTGAGTTTATTTTGTTTTGGAGTAAGAATAGTAATTTAATTATGTTGTATTGTCCAGCACTTTCCCTGAGTTTATTTTGTTTTGGAGTTGTAATAGTAATATAATTTGTTTTATTATCCAGCACTTTCCCTGAGTTTTGTTAGTTTTGGAGTTGGAATACTAATTTATTATGTTTTATTATCCAGCACTTGCCCTGAGTTTATTTTGTTTTGGAGTTGGAATAGTAATTTAATTAGGTTTATTATCCAGCCTTTTCCCTAAGTTTAATTGGTTTTGGAGTTGGAATAGGAATTTATTATGTTTTATTGTCCAGCACTTTCCCTGAGTTAATTTGTTTTGGAGTTGGAATAGTAATTTAGGGGGTCATTACGATTGCGGTGAATGCGCTCACCGGCAACCTGCTACTGGCGGATTCACCGCAATCGTGCGGCCAAATCCCGCCCACCAGATTACGATGGCAGGCGGCGTGCGTGGCAGGCAGAAAGTCCGTTCGCCATGGGTCCGACAGCAGCAATCGTTACGATTGCCTGTCGGACTGCAGAGCATCAGTAGAATAGTGGCGGTGCCTGGCAGGCACCGCCCGCCATATTACGATGTTGCATCCCCACCAGCCTCTTATGGCGGTGAAACCACCATGGAAAGGCTGGCGGGGATGTACTTTGGGGGCCTGTTGCAGGCCCCCCTTGTGCCGGGGGACTTTTATTTTGCACTGGGGGGGGGCACCTATGGTACCCCCGTACATTTCCCTGCACCAGGTGGCAGGCACCGCATGGTGCCTGCCACGTAGTGCAGGGAAATGCAAACAGTGCATTTCGAACATTGCTGCAGGTACTGAAGCCAACAGCACCCACCGCAATGTTAGAAATACATGATGCAACCGCCGCGGTGGCGGTCGCATCGTAATCTCATGTGCGGGACCGCTGCCTTACAAGGGGCTAGTCCCAAGCCCCACAACGATGGCGGACAGACTGAAGTCCATCCGCCATCGTAATGAGCCCCTTAACTTGGTTTAATATCCAGCACTTTCCCTGAGTTTTGTTAGTTTTGGAGTTGGAAAAGCAATTTATTAAGTATTAATATCCAGCACTTTTCCTGAGTTTATTTTGGAGTTGGAATAGTAATTTATTATGTTTTATTGTCCAGCACTTTCCCTGAGTTTATTTTGTTTTGGACTTGGAATAGTAATTTAATGTGTTTTACTATCGAGCACTTTCCATGAGTTTTGTAGTTTTGTAGTTGGAAAAGTAATTTATTATGTTCTATTATCCAGCACTTTCCCTGAGTTTATTTTGTTTTGGAGTTGGAATAGTAATTTATTATGTTTTGTTGTCCAGCACTTTCCCTGAGTTTGTTTTGTTTTGGAGTTGGACTAGTAATTTAATTTGGTTTATTATCCAGCACTTTTCCTGAGTTTTGTTAGTTTTGGAGTTGGTATAGTAATTTATTATGTTTTATTATCCAGCACTTTCCCTGAGTTTATTTTGATTTGGAGTTGGAATAGTAATTTAATTTGTTTTGTTATCCAGCACTTTCCCTGAGTTTAGTTGGTTTTGGAGTTGGAGTAGTAAATTAGGGGCACATTACGATGACGGACGGAAAAGCCCTCCGACCGCCATGGTATCGGGAAGAATCCCCCGCATGATCCGCGGCAATTCCGTCGGACAAATTACGATGCAATGTACACAGAATCAGACCGCGGCGGTAGGATGCCACAAAAGACCGCCCACCACGTTCGGAAAAGCTGCAAATCCGACCGCGTCGGATGGGGAAAGCTGTGCAAAGGCTTCAAAACGCTGCTCCTGCCGCGGCATGACCACACGGCCAATTACGATGAAAATGCGGCGCTGGCGGACCGAGCACTGCGTCCGACTGCCGCGCACGCACACAGGCCAAATGAATGGTGGACGGAACCAACTTCACAACAACGCCCGAAGTGTGCCTGTACCCCCTTCCGCCCACAACCACAACACACACGACACAATGATACACCCCAACATGCTCCTGGTAGGGAAAGCCATGCGCAGCATGGAAGAGACATCTGGAGGTCATCACCCATGTGGGCACACCCACAGACCACAGTATAAAACCAACCCCATCCTGGACCAGCATCCCTTGCACACCACAAGCCAAGACAGAGAGACAGGACACCATTGACTCACACTGCACAACATCACACCCACCTATCCCCACACGACACCACTCCCACCCACACACCTCACACACTACACATATCTCCATCACCTTGCACCCTGCAACCCTCATTCATTTGCACCATGCCTCCCAAGAAAATGCCCAACTTCACTGACTCAGAGTTGAAAGTGATGGTAGACGAGACAATCAGGGCAGAACCACATTGTACGGGCACCTGGTCCAACACACCCCACCTGCATGCAAGAATCAGATGTGGGCAAGGATCCACAGCATAGTCAATGCCGTAGGGACCACCCTACGCACTGTGAATGACATCAGGAAGCAGTGGTGCAACCCCAAGGGCCGGCTCAAGCTACGGGCCCACAGGAACCACGTGGCAGCACAGAAAACTGGTGTCGGCCCTCCCATCCCACCACCAACCATCACTGAATGGGAGGAGAAGGTACCTGCCATAATGCATCCAGAGAGCCTCACATGAATTGATGGGGGACTGGAGGCTGGTAAGTACCAACAAACATGGACATGACGGAAGTTGTCACAGATCACATAGCGCAGACCAATGAAATCCTTAGCAGTGTGCCCACAGGAGCCAGCATCACACCACATCCTGTCATGTGGACGATGTGGACATTGTCGCATTAACACACTCAAGTACTGTTGCACAGGGATTTTCTGAATACACGTGCGATCTATGCAGGTTCAACCACATGAATACCAGTCCCTGACAACATGCACACGCCAAATCTGGTTTCAAACCGTACTTCGCTGTTCCTGCATGAGTACAACACCTGTGTGCACAGGCCAGGCATCACGTATATAGGAGCTGTTGCACGACATGTCCTTTTTGTGGCAATGTTCAGCTAACTACCCCATGAGTGATTGTGGATAGTCATTTGTGGCCTCACATTCACATAGTGAAAGCATACTTCAATAAGTGTGCATGAACAATGGGCCTCTGTTTAGACACACACCAGACCGGAGACCTTCGAACTGCAGGTGTCTTGACCGTCCCGCGCTATCCAGTCACTGCTGAACACGGCTCTCCCACTATTTTCGCGGTGAACTGACACACAAATTATGGATAGCGTCTGATGCTGAAGGCTGTTGCACACTTTTTATCAGACCTGTGGGCTCTGGCCTTGTCCCGTCCTTCCATGCTTTTCCAGGAGTACCACCGGGTGTGATTGCTCCAAATTTCAACACTGCATTTAGCGGTCTCAGTTCATTACTTTCGCTGTACAGCTGGTTCTGAGATTGCTTCCATGCCATGTCTGACCGTCCTGTGGTCCAGGCCGAGCCAGGTCAGTTGCAACTGTACCATGCCCGCAGGCAGCATCTCTTTGGATGTGTCCCATTGGCTGTGCTGGGCATCAGTTATGGGCTAACATTCCGCAATTCCTATTTCACCTGCGTGCAACCTGTCTTTTCCTGTAGGAAATGTCTGTCTGAGTGGGCCATGGATCTCTGCCTTTCAAGCACATGCCTTGCTGACCTGGATCATGAGCTGTGGGTGACTCCTTTGTTGGTCCACGTGCAAGACTGCTTCGGTGAGACACATTTATGGGATGCCTTACAATGTGTCAGGCAGGCGGACAGCTGCGCCTGTGCGTTAGCGCAATGGCTCCTGTGCAATGCCTACATCGAACCTCTCCCAGGTTGCGATGGGATGCTCCTTTCAACCTCGTGGTGCGAGGAGCACATCTGTTCCTTCATACTGCTGGATTGGATGGCAGTCCTCTTCGCAGAAGATGATTTAGATCGTCTTTTGGAACTGATTGCCTTTGAAGCTGCCTGTGCCTTCTTGGATTTGTAACTACTTAACAGCAACAAGGACTGTTGGTGACTAATTCAATTTTTGTTTCACTTTCTTCACGCCTCCTGATGGGAATTGTCATCCAGCTCTCTGACTTTAGCCCTGTCGACATTGGCTTGGACTATGCTGAGCTCTGCGGACTGTCTCGCTTGGTACCATGGACCGGAGCAAGTGGAGTCTCTCATCTGACCGTCATGGACATTGTGGGCCCGGCTTCCATTATGCAGATTTGGCACACGAAGATTACATTGTGTTGTTGTTTTGCAAGTACCCAGGGCTTGGGTCAGGTGTACACGCAGGTACACGGCATCCCCCCTCTTTACATGGGGTGGACACCGTCCCCCCTGCCAGGACGCTGGTCCCCACAGGAATATGCATAACTTGTCCCGGTGGACTCTCCAGTTACCGGGACACGTTCAGCAGCACCTGCACGTTGACTGCTCTCCATTCCCTGCAGCAACGTGCAGGCAGCGAGTGAGCCTTTTTTCACCTCCAGCCGTGTCGAAGTAAAGGGGCCATCTGGCCTCCTTTTGTTTGTACATGCTGACTGGTGGCTGCCCTGAACCTTACATTTGAATGTGGATGCCACAGAGGGAAACATAGGCACACAGCTTGCCTTCTGTTCACAGGGACTTAAGGGAGGCATGTTTTTGCCCGTGTTCTGTCCATGTGTATCAATGCAGACACTGCAAGACTGTCAGATGGGTTACTCTGTCCCAGTATTTGCACAAATCATTTCTGTCGCACTATTTTACTTCTTCCTTAGCGCTATGTCGTGACGTTGGGAGGACATTCGCATTTTGTCTTACTTGGTCAGTCCCCCCACTTCTTTTTTGGGGACCTGTGCAAGTACCTTAGTATATGTCTGTCACATGAGAAGTGTCCGCAGAGCTTGTCCTCTGCGTGGTCCTAGAGTGCTGTCTGTACATTCTGTCCGTGGTCGGAGGACATTGTCCCTTGTCATTCTGTTCTGGTGTGGCCCTAGCACCCCGGCCCAACCAAGTCTCACAGCTGCAAGAGGACACGGATCCCCTTTGGATGACATGGGAATGCGGGCTAGATGCCCCACACCTGGAGAGTGATCCATCCAGTGATGAGAGCGACACAGCAAATGTGATGCAAATGTCACCATACATGGGCAGAGGGATGGGTTCTGCTGACAAAGCCCATAGACCAGGGACATCCCATTCAACTACTTCCTGCAAGGGGTGGGGGGATTTGCTCGTGGTTGCACATCCAGAAGGATTATTGATGCGACATCTTGCTTCATGTAAAATGGATATGTCACTGTGGTTACTGGTTGGGTACTCATGCATTTTCGACCTGTTGCGGCACGTATGTTGCATGCTTTGACACTGTAGTAAAAACTTCACATTTGGAGACGTTTCTTGTCTTCGACTTGTCTGCTTGTGTACAGGCGCTTGAATGCCTCAGAGTGAGGCAGTATGTCATTGGTGTCCTGTCCGTAGGGGTGCTTCGTTGTGCTCAGTCCCTGCATGCACAGGTTCTCAAATTCTGCGCATAGTCCAGTATGTGTACGGAATCTCGTGAACATTTGTCAAAGTCTGTGAGACAACAGCAAGGCACACAGACACAGTCATAGTCGATCATTGTTGAATCATACTCAACGGAAGTAGTTGACGAGGAGCTGTTGACGCTGGTCAAGGCCTTCTTCCTCACCACTGTCATCGTCACTGGGCATGTGTGGGTTGGGAGCGGGGGTGATGTTGCTGGTCCGCCAGATGTAGCAGTAATGTGCCGACCCCGGATACTCTGCACACACGTGTGAGATGATCTGCTCCGCCTGTCGTACCACTTGCACGTTGATGAAGTGGTAGTGTTTGGGGATCCTATAGATGGGTTCACTTGCCTGTGGGGGTACCAGGACAATGTGTGTTCCATCAATGGCTCCCATCAACATTTGGTATGCCTCCCAGGCAGGGCCGGATCCAAGACTCTTAATTTGTGTGGTCCAACGAGGCATTCGGGTGGGCCACTGCGTGCCCGATTTGTCATTTGTGTCTCTCGCCAAGCCTGCTTCAGGGCCCTCCTTTATCTCTCCTCAGTTTTACAAGGGCCAGGGAGACGCATTCTTTCCTTCCAAATTCTCTTTCTAGATGTTATCACTCTCATGTTGTGTGTTTATCCATGAAGGGTCCTCATGATGGGAGGAAGAGGTTACCTGAGGTGGGAGTATCAGGCAAGTGACACTTCTCATGCTCCCACTCATGCCCTCCTCCTCGGCTTCCCTCTCTGCCACCCTCGTCCAGCGCCCCTCATCTCTCCATAGCCACTCGCTCATGTGCATTTCATTTGTTGTATGGCGCTAATGATATCAGGGTAGGGTGTGACAGTACTTTACCTCATGCACACATTGTACAGGGACAATCAGTCATGCAAGTATGTAAGTACATCAGTCTACAGTCCACCGTAACAGAGCACAGGACCGACCGCCGATGCTGCGGCGGTCCCGCCATGCAAATTAGGATGCGCCCGCCACACTGGCGGGCGCATTCTGGGCCTTTTACATTGCGGGTGGATCTGCTGGCTGCAGACCCGCTCGCAATGTAAAAGGACTATGCACAGCATTGCAATTCACAACATGGCAGGGACCGCATGGTGCCTGACACGTAGTGCATTGCAATGAGGGGGGTACCATAGGTACCCCCCATGTGCACCCCCCACCCTCCCAACACCCTGGGGGCCCGCAACAGGCCCCCAACAGCAAGAACCGCATGCATTTCCATGGCGGCATCGCCACCATGGAAAGGTAATTTACCGCCTACATCATAATATGATGGCGGTGTCTTGCAGACACCGCCACCATATTGTGTCCCTTTTCCGCACGGTCGACAATTCGACCAGCGGAAAACCAGCGGATGGTCTTTCCATCCGCCCCGGTGCCCCCCGCCATACTAATATGGCGGGGGCGAACCAGGGACATATGGCAGGCGGATCGCCACCGCCAGCCCGGCGGTGGCGATCCGCCCGCAATCATAATGGGCCCCTTAGTTAGGGATTGTTCTAGCCTTAGCTCTTGATAGCTTTGTTCTTTTTTGATAGCTTCTATAAATTTATGTAGGTTGGTTGTCCTCTTCCTATTGTGGCTTGGAAGGCATTGTGCCATCCTTCCACTGCATTGTTTGTTTTTGCTTTTTGGGCTAGAGTACTGTCATATACGTTCCACCAAGGTATTTGAAATTTGGGTTGCCTCCGGTGTCCTGACCTATGTAGCCTTCCCACCTGAGTATCTTCAAAGTAGTCTAGTAAGGGAGTTAGTTTAGTTTCATTTGCCTGATAGAAGGGGCTTTCAAAAAATAGGTTATAATGGTTTGCTACTTCAGTTGTTGGTACGTAGGCCAGGGCTATTAATCTTTTTATTTGGTAGGCAAAGTTGGTATTGGTGGCTTAATCTATACTTAAAGTACATTTTTGTAGGTGCCTCCAGATACTTTGATTAAAGTGGTAGTAGCAACCTTGTATTGCAGTGTGGGGGTATATTTTTAAAATTGATTGAATCATTGTTCCAATGATGATTTTTTGTGGAAAGTAGTTGTCGGTGTATTGTTTTAATATTGTTAGGAGCTCTATGTATGTGGTGTTTTGTTTATTAGGGAGTAGTGAGTATATGAATGGTATGTTAGTATTTTCATATTCGCCGTGGATTGTATATAATTGATAAAAGGCTTGGGGCAAACTTTGAGTGTGCCATCCATCATCCACGTCTCGCAGTTTTTAAGTTTTTGTAAGTTGTTATTTGTTGCAATGATGA
This sequence comes from Calotriton arnoldi, assembly GCA_963921515.1. NCBI lineage: Eukaryota > Metazoa > Chordata > Amphibia > Caudata > Salamandridae > Calotriton > Calotriton arnoldi. The sequence continues at coordinate 1,237,654 of CAWUFW010002401.1, read as the reverse complement.
GTATTCATTTTTCATGACTTTTATTGTCATGAGAATGATTTTTTCATCTTTGTGAGTGATGTTGTATTCAGGTAATATGTGTATTTCAGCAAAAGTTTGAGGAGTGGGTGGTGTTTGAGCTGTAGCTCTTTTAGTTCGGGAAATTAATCTCTTCAGAGTGGGGATACATGGTAGTTGTCCCGTGACATGCTCAGGTACCCTAGTTAACACGTTTTTAAGTATTTGGGTACTTGTTTGTTGTGAGCTGGTACTTTCTTCTCTGATTGTCTCAAGAGCATCTCTAGCTTCAATTTCAGTTACATTGGGGGATGGTTATGTTCTTTGACATTTACTACATTGGTTTCTATCGTAGTGGCTCTCCCATAACAAGGGTTAGAGTAATATTTACTGCATTTCCAATGTGTTTTGTTTCCACTCATTTTCTCCTCGGTATAGGTGTAGCCCATGTAGCAGAGAAGTAGTTTCCCCTTTTGTGAAGTAATGAATTTTGCTCACTCTGCCATTTTTTGGTTAATCTGTGAATATCTGTATATATATTTATTAATTATACAATTTTGAACAGTAAGGGGCGAATTCCGATTCAGGCCGGAAATCTCCCCGACCGAGCCGGACCCGGAGAGATTTCCGACCGAATCGGACCCTAGCAGTCCGACCGAACGAGTACGATGCGCACGTATGCTATCGGACTCGATTCGGTCGGACTCCCATTGAAGTCAATGGGAGCCAGTCGTACGACGCGTACACGGGCTCCCATTGACTCAATGGGCACGACGCGAACAAGGGCGCCCCCTACAGCGTGTTCACGTCGATGCGGGTCGCACCGTACATGCACGTGTAGGGGGGACCCATGGGTCCCCCCTGTGTGCGACTCGCATGCCTACGCATCCAGGGGGGTCCGACACGGACCCCCAAAGTGAGGCTCCGACAGCTCCTTGGAGCCGGACTGCGCGAGTCGGTCGGAGCGGTCGAGGTGCGCATCGTACTTACCCGGCCGGGGAACGTCTCCATTGCGAGGTGCGCGTCGTCCCCGTGCGAGTCGGTCGGAGCGGTCGGGTCCTGCGAACGAGTCGGTCGGAGATTTCGCGAGCGCACGCATCGTACTCGCTCGCCCGAACACACGTACGACTCGGTCGGGAAATAGGGCTCCGAATCGGATCCGGTGAAGCCGAATCCGATTCGGTGCCCTACCGGCCGAGATCGGAATCGGCCCCCATATATTTTGTATAATTTATATGTCAGAAAAAACTTACATGTACTTTGATTTTATTTTCTTGATGGTCTTTTTCGATTGCTGATGTTTATCCACTTGTTTTTTTTCTGTTGGTTTAAAAGTAAAATGTTATTGTTATTAAAGTGTTACATTTTATTGTGTCATTTTATTTATTTAATTTCTATTTTTATTTAGTTGAGAAAATAAAATACCTTCTATTTTTCGTTGATGATGTTTTTTCCGATGATTTTGTTGTAGGTTGTAGAAGCTGGCAAGAGAAAAATATTTGTTAGTTATATTTGCTTTTAATTTATTTAAATTTTGTTAATTAGTTTGTTGTTTTTGTTGGTTAATTTATATACTTACTTAATTTAATATTTTTCTGTAATGTTGCTTCTGTCTCTGTTAATTCTTGCTCTGTTGTTTTAAGGTGTACTTTTATTGAAGTGTAATCTGTGAAATATAAAGTAAAAGGTTATCCTTTTAGTATATTTGTTTATTTTGCTTTTTTAGTCTATATATGTAATTGAAGAAAAAAAAATACTTACTGAATGCAGTTGGTGCAGTTTCTTTCCTTGATGTTGTTTTTTGTTGAATTTTGTAGTAGCTGTTAAGAGAAAAGTATTTGTTAGTAATAAATTGTTTTTTAATAAATTTATCGTTTTTTAATAGTTAGGTGTATTTGTTGGTAATTTTACATACTTGCTTTGTATTATATTTTTCTCTTATCTTGATTTTGTATTTTTTTTCGAACGTAATTTTTGTTTTGGGGTTTTTGGGTGCAGTTGTTGAGAAGTATAATCTGTGAAAAATAAAATATTACTTTCTAATTTTAGTTAATTTGATTATTTATATTATTTAGTGTTTATTTTTATTTATTTGTAATTAAATAAATATACTTACTTTTTTAGTTGATGCAGTGTCCTTGGTAGATGTTATGGTTTTGTCGATTTTTGTAGAAGCTGTTAAAAAAAATAATTGTTAGCTATGTTTTGCTATTTTATTAAGTTAAGTACTTTTATATAATTTACTTTAATTATCGGTGAAGTCATATACTTACTTTGTGTTATATTTTATTGTTGTGTACGTAAATCTTTGTGTTGAATTTTCTAGATGCAATTTTAGTGAGGTTGAATCTGTTATTTGTAAAGGAAAATATATTACAATATTTTACAAGCGTTTTTCATTTATTTAGTTACAAGGGGGCCTATTATGATGGCGGGCGGAACGCCACCGCCCAACCGGCGGTGGTGATCCGCCGGCCATAACTCCCCGCCCGACGGCCATTTACCCCCGCCATATTAGCATGGCAGGGGGTACTGCGGCGGACGGAAAGACCGTCCGCTGCTTTTCCGCCGGCAAGCAATCGTCACGATTGCCTGCCGGGCGGAAAAGGCCCACAATATGCCATCCATATTATGATGGGTGCGTGGGGCATGCCTTTCCATGGCGGAGACTCGGCCATGGAAAGGCATGCGGAGAATGACTTTGGGGGCCCGTTGCGGGCCCCCAGGGGGGTGGGGGGGTGGATGGCTGCACTTGGGGGGTACCCATGGTACCCCCCTTCTTTGGCATGCACAAGGTGGCAGGCACCGCACGGTGCCTGTCACGTTCTGCATGCCAATGCACAACATGCATATTTTACATTGCGGCCGCCATCGTAATGGGGCCCAAAGTTTTGTGCTTACCTTTATTGCGGGATGTTTGGACTAGTTTTTGGTGTAGTTGTTTTTCTTTTTGTCTTCTCTCTCTCAAAGGTTCGCTTTTCCTCTGTGGTCGTCCGTTATACGGTACATTTTATGTTAATTTTTTGATTGTTTTGATAGTTTTTGTTTAATTAGTTAGAGTTTTCTATTGGTTTGTGTTTGTTTGTTTTAAATTTATTGGTTGAGATAGCTTTTTTAATTTTTTTAGTTGTTACCTTGTGATTTATTTAATGTTTATTATGTTTATTTACTTTTTTGTTTTTATTTTGTTTATTGTTATTTAATTTTATATATAGATAAATGTGTGTTATTTTTTTATATATTATATATATTTATGTTTGTTTATTTTCGTTATTTTTTATGTTCTATTGTTTGTTTATTAATTTGTTTTTGTCTTTTTAATGTATTTGTTTAAATTAATGTGATTAATTCGTAATTATTATTATCATTTTTTTCAAATATTTGGTATATGTCATTTTATTGTATTATTGTAAATAGTATTTTTTTATGTTTAAATGTTATTTTCGATATAGTTTATAAGTATTTTATCGATGTTTGTGTTGTCGATATTGTTTGTATCGATGTTTTTGATGTGTTTCATTTTATTTTAATGTTATCGATATTTTTTTGTTCTATATTTTTGTCGTCAATATTTTTGTCATCGAGATTTATTTAAACAATATTTTTTAATCGATGCTAGTGTCCTCTCTATTTTGTGTATTGTGTGTCGATATTTTTGTTTATGATATTATTGACTCGATAATTCTGTAGTTCGATGTTATAAGAGTCGATGTTGTATCAGTGATCACCATCAAACGGTCACTCCAACTCTATTATCTAGGTGAGGAGATTTAAAAATTGTTTGAACATTTGCCCAACACAGGGACAGCAACCGACGATGATGCAGCCGTGAGGGTTCTTAATGCGCATTTTGATCCGCAGTTGAACCCTGACTTCATGCTCTGCAAGCTCAGCCAAGCATGCCAATGTGAGGGGGACTCCATCGACATGATCTACATGCGCATATGTGAGTGGGCCAGCACCTGCATCATGGAGAACCAAGCACAAATCATCCAGGGGTACAGAAACAAAACATTGAAAGCCTTATTCTAAGGCAGCCCAACATCCCCCTGGATGACGTCCTCATTCTAGCCAAGTCCCACGGCCTCTCTGCTGCAAGGGCCACAGAAATGGACATAGCAATCACCCAACAACCAGAAAGGTCCCCCTCAATGAAGGTAGAACGCTACGACGCCATACACACACAGGACAAGATAAACAAGCCCATAATACTGACATTGAGTCTGGTTCCTGCTGTGGATACTGCGGGCAGGACGAGCATCCACTTGGAGAATGCGCAGCACAAGGGCAAACGTGTTCAAAGTGTGGAAATCCAAATCACTTTGCCGTTGCCTGCCAAGGGGGGCCAAGAGGAAGGAACGCTTGAGGAAGACGTCCACCAAAGAGGACAATATGTCAACTATTCTTCGACGACTCGGAGTCACAAGGCGCATCAAAGACACTACCCGCAATCAACTGCGGCTAGAAGACTCCTCACCAGATGATGAGGAGGAAGCGTTCCTAATCTCATTTACAAGTCACCTCAAACACATCAGACGGCCTCAGCCTACATGCATAGTAGAGATCGCCATGTCCAGTGTCAAAGCCCTCATCGACACCGGTGCATCAGTAAACGTGATGGGCATCCAGCAATATCGGTGGCTCCAGCCAAAACCCCCACTTTCGCCAACAAGCACCAAGATTTTCATGTACGGCAGCGGAACACTGCTACTGTTAAAAGGGAAAATTACTGTCAGAATAAAGTCAGAAGAGCGAGAAATCGTGACTGCGTTCCATGTCCTTGATAGGGAAGCCGACACACTGGTCGGGAGCCACACAGCAAGGACCTAGGGCTGGTGTCGTTCGCATGGGCTGTGACAACCCTTTAAATAGATGAGTGCCTAAATCAGTTTCCCAAACCGTCTGAGCCCGTCCGCGACCCGACCGCGGCCAGCGCCAGAACCTCTGGACCTCCCACTACCCATCGCTACGACACCACCACCCTCCTCGCACTCAACCCTGGAAGACTTAGAGAATGCCAACAGGCCTCGCCGAACATGACCCATGGGTAGTTCTCCTGCCTCCACTGCCGCCAGACCCTCACCGCCACCCGGGCCTCCAACACTGCCGACACCAGCACCGGGGACACCCTAAAATGCATCCTCCTCAACGTGCGCTCCGTACACAAACAAGCCATGGAAATCTGGAACCTACTCCACTCTCTCTCGCCTGACATTGCCTTCTTCACAGAGACCTGGACCAACGCATCCTCCGCCCCCGATATCAGCACCGCCATCCCAGACGGATACAAGATCCAGAGGAAAGACCGCCCCAACCACCCAGGAGGGGGCCTCGCCATCGCCCACAAGAGCACCCTCCGCCTCACCACCTCCAGCGAAACCTTCCCCTCCGCCGAACACCTGCACTTCCAGATCCAGACCACCCCCAAAGCTACACTCCGAGGAACCCTCATCTACAGACCCCGGCCCCCAAACACCCTTCGCCACCACCATCACCGACTTCATCGCACCCCACGCCATCGCCTCAGCAAACTACATACTCATTGGAGACCTGAACTTCCACCTCGACAACCCCAGCGACCCCAACTCCACTATCCTTCATGACAACCTCTCCAGCATTGGACTTAAACAACTCATCAACACACCGACCCACAGAGCAGGACACACCCTCGACCCCATATTCGCGGCAGGAAACAGCGTCCAATTCAGCCACACAACGCAGCCGCCATGGACCGACCACCACTGCGTACACTTCGCCATCAACAACCCAAGGCACCCAAACCAGCCCCATGCCCACCTCGAAGGAACTGGAGCAAGGTTACCGACGAGCAACTTAACTCCACCCTCACCCGAGACAACCACACCTGGGCACCCGACGCAAATGACGCAAACAACGCAGCCAGAGAACTCTACACCTGGATCTTCAACTGCACAGACGAGCTCGCCCCGCTACGCAACCCCGACAGACAACGCCCCAGGAAAGCCGCCTGGTTCACCACCACTCTCCAAGAAGCGAGACGCACCTGCAGATGCCTGGAGAAGAACTGGAGAAACACCAAGACAACCGAAAACCACACCACCTACAAGGACGCCTTGACGGACTACCATAACCAGATCAGAGCCACCAAGAGGAACTTCATCCACAACAAAAGCCTGGCCAACTCCAAGCAACTTTTCAGTGTCATTCAGGAATTCACCAACCCACGTAGCGAAGCCACAGACATCACACCATCCCAAGACCTCTGCGACAAGCTTGGAACCTATTTCCACCTCAAGATCAAAAACCTCTATGACAACTTCATCGACCATCCACCAGGTGCCACAGACGGCCCCACGCCCCCCAGAAACACCAGCCAGCCCACCATCTCCAACTGGACACCGATCACGGCCGAAGACACCGCCTCGACCATGAAAAGCATCCACTCGGGGGCCCCAACCGACCCCTGCCCCCTCACATCTACCACAGAGCTGCGGCCGCCATCGCACCCGAACTACAACGCACCATCAACACCACCTTCAAAACAGGCACCTTCCCAGACAACTGGAAGCGCGCAGAAGTCAGACCCCTGCTCAAGAAGCCCACAGCTGACCCCACCGACCTCAAGAACTATCGGCCCATCTCGCTCCTCCCCTTCACAGCTAAAGTTGCAGAGAAAACAGTCAACAGGAAACTGACATGATTCATTGAAGAGAACGCCGTCCTCGACCCGTCCCAATCCGGATTCCGAAGCAACCACAGCACAGAGACCGCCCTACTTCCCTCCACAGATGACATCCGCACCCTCCTGGACCAAGGCCACTCCGCAGCCCTCATCCTACTCGACCTATCAGCGGCCTTCGACACCGTCTCCCACCGCACACTAGTCGCCAGACTACACAACGCAGGCATACAAGGAAGAGCCCTGGACTGGATCCGATCATTCCTCACCGGAAGAAGCCAAAGGATCAGACTCCCACCCTTCCTTTCCGACCCAGCGAAAATCACCTGCGGAGTCCCACAGGGCTCATCACTGAGCCCCACCCTCTTCAACATCTACATGGCCCCCCTCGCAGCCATCGTCTGACAACACGGCCTCAACATCATATCCTACGCCGACGACACCCAGCTCATCCTCTCCCTCACCAAAGACCCCAACACTGCCAAACTCAACTTCCAGAAAGGAATGCAAGACGTCGCAGACTGGATGACCAACAGCTGCCTGAAGCTCAATGCAGAGAAGACAGAAGTCCTTGTCCTCTGTACCACCCCTTCTGCATGGGACAGCACCTGGTGGCCGACCGCCCTTGGAAGCCCACCTGCCCCCTCAGATCACACCAAGAACCTCGGCATCGTACTCGACTCATCATTCAGCATGAACCGACAGGTCAACGCCGTCACCTCCAGCTGCTTCAACACCCTCTGCATCCTCCGCAAGATTTTCAAGTGGATCCCCCCTGAGTCAAGGAAGACAGTCACCCACGCACTCATCACTAGCAGACTGGACTATGGAAACGCACTCTACGCCGGCATCAACAAGTCCCTACTCCGCAAACTCCAAACAATACAGAACACCGCCGCCAGACTCGTCCTCGGCATCCCCAGACTCGAACACATCAGCCAACACCTACGAAGTCTCTACTGGCTCCCCGTGAAGAAAAGAGTCACTTTCAAAATCCTCACTCATGCCTACAAATGCCTACACAACAACGGACCCAAATACCTCAACGACAGAATCAACTTCCACGTACCCAAAAGAAACCTCCGATCTTCCAACATCACACTGGCCAAAACCCTGTGCATCCACAGAGCCAGAGCAGGTGGAAGATCCTTCTCTCACATTGCATCCAAGACCTGGAACAAGCTACCGGCAGACATCAGACGCGCCCCCTCCCTGAACACCTTCAGGAAGACCCTCAAGACCTGGCTCTTCGGCTAAACAGATCTGCGGACCCCCCCCTCAGCGCCTTGAGACCCTCACGGGTGAGTAGCACGCTTACAATTCCCTGATTGATTGAAACTATTTGAAAGACTTGGGTTCCTGAAGGCCCTGCCGGTCAATCAAGACAACAGGGCTTCGATACATATGTGTGCCTTTCCACTTGAGACCACTAGATAAACAAGAACTGAGCAAACTTGAGAGCCAAGGAGTAATGGAAAAGGTCTCCAGCACAATGCTATGGGTGTCCCCCATGGTCATCGCTGAAAAGTCTAAGCAGCCAGGCAAGATCCAACTCTGCATAGACATGCGCATGCCTAACCAAGCCATAAAGCGCGAGAGGCACATAACGCCGACTATGGATGACATCATCGCAGACCTGAGCAGCTAAAGATGGTTCGAAAAGCTGGACCTCAATGCCATGTACCATCAACTGCACAGGAAAGCTGGTACATCACAATGTTCTCAACACATCTGGGGCTACGTTGATACAAAACGTTAAACTTTGGGATCTCTTTGGCAGCAAAAGTCTTCCAAGATGCCATCCTGGAGACCCTGTCAGGCCGGCAAGGCATCATGAACATCAGATTCCTTCTGCGACTGTTGAAGATCATCACTGTCATCTCCGAGTAGCGCTGAGGCGGCTGTTTGAACATGGAGTCACTCTCCATAAGGAAAAGTACTCCTTTCAAACTCAATCGAGTTTTTCGGGTATTCTTCAACCAAAATAGAGTCCAAGTGGACCCCCGCAAGTCCCACACAATCAAGCAAGCGCCTGCTCCGGCGACAGTGTCTGAAGTTTGCAGTTTTCTGGGGATGGCCATGTACTGCGGTCGGTTCATCCCTAACCTGGAAACAATAGTCGAACCCCTAAGATCTCTCACCAAGATGGATGCATCCTGGAAATGGGGCCGCAAGGAGGAAGATGCCTTCCAAAAGGTGAAAAAAGCCCTGTTCAGCAAGAGAATGATGGTGTACCTTGACACAAAGAGACAAAACCGAACTCCTAGTCAATGCCAGCCCAGTGGATCTAGGAGCAGTACTCACTCAGGACGTAGAGCCTGGCAAATGGGCACCACTCACATTCGCAAGTAAGGCACTCACACCGACAAAGACCCAGTACTCTCAAACAGAAAGAGAGGCCATCACATGGGCGTGTGGACATTTCCATCTCTACCTTAGCGGAAGGTCATTTTGTGTCGTTAATGACCATCAGCCACTTGTGCCCCTGTTCCGTGGCACAACACCACACCCTCCTCCGTGGATCGTACAGTGGGCGATCCAGCTCCAACACTACTAGCTGGAAGTGGTCTACCGACTAGGAGCCAAGAACACTGCTGATTTCATCTCCAGGCATCCACTGTCACCCAAGCCAACATCAGTGACAATGGAGACAACACCAAAGAGTACATGAGCATGGTGTCCAAAGGAGCGTGCCCACGGGCCCTCAATGTCCTGGAATTCAGAGAGGCTACCAAAACTGATTCCATTCTCATGAAAGTCATGGATGTCCTCCAAGGTGGATCATGTCAGAACTTCCTGCTGGGTGCCAATAGCTGGCGTGGTCCAGAGAAAGAGCGCATTGGAAGAATGTGGACAGTGCGTGATGAATTAAGCACCACCCCGGAGGGTCTCGTGCTACGAAGGGCATGCATCGTAATCCTCGAGAGTCTACAACTACGAGTAACAGCGCTAGCTCATGAAGGCCACCATTGGATGATCTGGATGAAATCTCAGATGAGAGAGAAGGTTTGGTTTCCAGGCCTGGAAGCTGCTGTCGAGGATGTAGTGTGTCAACTCACCAGTCGCCAAGAACCACAGGCGCCAGTCATCACAGAAAATCCACGCACTTCAATGGTCCCCAATAAGTCTAGATTTTGGAAGTTTCCCTGATGGGTGAGTGACAGCAGTAATGATCGATGACTACTCCAAGTATCCCATATTGTATTGGGGATTTATAAAGCACGCAGCTACACAACAGGGTCTCCCAATGCTGGACAGGGCGGCAGGCAGAGCCAAAAACTGCTAAACAACAACCCCTAGATAAAGAATCAGGCTTACCAACTAAAAAGGAAGGTCTTCAGGTTCTTGCGGAAGGCAAGCAAAGAGTGACAGTTCCTGAGCTCAGCTGGAAGAGAGTTCCAGAGTTTCAGGCCCAGGTAAGAAAACGGGCAGCCTTTCATGCGAGCAAGACGGCACATGGGAACTGTAAACAGTGAAAGGCTGGATGATTTCAACTGTCGAGTGGGCATATAGGGTTTTACCAGGCCTTGGATGTAAGAAGGGGCTAAGCCCAGTTTTGCCCAGAACATAAGGCCTTGAATTCGATACACTTGTTCACCCTGAGCCAGTGTAGTTTGTGAAGCAGCGATGAGACTGAGGCATATATAGGCAGCTGCAAAAGAAGGCGAGCAGCCACATTCTGGATGATCTGCCGACGACAGATCGAGGATTTTTCTGCGCCCAGGTATAAAACATTGCTGTAGTCCAGTCTGGATGTCACCAAGGCCTGCATCACTGTTCTCTGAGCGGCTTAAGCTATTTGAGAACAGAGAAGCAGGTGGCCATGACTCTGGACACCTGAGGTTTGAGGGAGAGGTTTTATCGTTAATAAAACCAATAAAACCCATAGTTGTAGTGGTGGATTCCACGGCCTTTGCGAATGTACCCCCAGTGTTGGAGAAAGCCTTTGCTCTATTTGGACTCCCTCAAGAAATAAAAACAGATAACGTACTACCGTTCCAAGGGTCAAACTTTGAAGACTTGCTTATGAACCTGGGCATAAAACATCACTGTATCACTCCTCAATGTCCTCACGCAAACGTCTAAGCAGAGCGCTTCATCCGTACTTTGAACAAAGAACTTCGAATCGCCGTCGCTGAAGGCACTAATCTAGAGCTCATTCTGCATCAATTCTTATGGGAATACCGAGAAACACCTCACTGCACTATGCAAGGGTCCCTGTGGTCCCTTATGGTTAATGGGCAATGGCAAGACACCATCCCAGTCTCCCTATAATGGACTCTGCCTCCTTTTGAGGCTGCCCGTGCTCACATCAAGTGCACCCAAACCAATGAACATGCAAGTCTAAAGCAGCACGCTAGATCCCATCAGCTTCAGCCAGGGGACCAAGAGCCGATGAAGGACAGGTGCGCCTTCTATGAAGTGTACATGGTTTTTGTACCTCAACGAAGTTGATTGTTATCAGGACATGATCAGATCCTGTCACAGGGCAGCACACACTTGTTGAATTAAGTTACATTGTATGTTAGATATTTTACTTGTTGAGAGTAGTCAAAAAACGGGTGCAGGCAACACAATATTACATTGTATGTGTATACATGCCATGAGTGATGAAATATGTAAGGTCTTTTCAGTGAATTTCTAAGATTTTTTTGAGTCTGTTTCCTAACTATAATGTCCCTGTATCCCTTGGTTTTTTCAGTGAAAAAAAAAAAAAATTATATATATATATATATATGCAGGGGCCTCTGATGAGAATCAAAAAGGATTCGAAACGCGTAAGGCCAGGGACGGCATGCAGGGATGGGAAGCTGCATGCCTTTTGAATAATAAAGTGGAAACTTACCTGATGTGGAGTGCGGTCTTGAAACTTGGGAAACCTGTGGAGAATATATATATATATATATTCACTGAAAAAACCATAGGTTTCAGGGACGTTATAGTTAGAAATTAGCATTTAAAAAAACCTTTGAAATTCACTGAAAAAACCATAGGTTTCAGGGACATTATAGTTAGTTGGACATTTGACTCGTACAAAACCAGAGAAATTCGGCCGTTATAGTTAGTATTGATGAGTGACTGCATGTATGAGTTACTGTATGGGTGAATGAGTGGATGTGTGTGTGTAGACCTAGGAATCACTGAGCGGGTATGTACTAACTGCTATTGGTCTGTCTATGGTTTCGATATTGGTAGTCTGTATTTTAGAGTGGGTGTATAAAAGGTTTTATTAGGGTGTGAGGAGGTGCATCAGATTATCATATGGATGATGTCATCAGTGATGTCATTTGAGATGTCATCAGTGATGTCACTGACCATGTCATGAGTGATGTAATATGTGACGTCATCAGCAGTGCATTGCGGGGGTGTGAGTTATAGTTAGCTCTACTAACTACAACAGCCGGATTTCTCTGGTTTTGTACGAGTGAAATGTCAAACTAACCATAACGTCCCTGAAACCTATGGTTTTTTCAGTGAATTTCAAAGGTATTTTTAAATGCTAATTTCTAACTCTAACGTCTCTGAAACCTATGGTTTTTTCAGTGAATATATATATATATATATATATATTCACTGAAAAAACCATAGGTTTCAGGGACGTTATAGTTAGCTGGACATTTCACTCGTACAAAACCATAGAAATTCCACTCTTATAGTTAGTTCAGCTAACTATAACTCGCACCCCGCAATGCACTGCTGATAACATCACATATTACATCATTCATGACATGGTCAGTGACAGCACTGATGACATCACTGCTCACATCTCCAATGACATCACTGATGACATCACTGATGACATCATCCAGTGAATGTGTTTTTCTTTAAAGTTTAAATATGTATTATATATATACCAAGGTGTATTGAAGAATGAGTGGGTGTATAAGTGTCTGGATGGAGGATTTAGTAGGTGTGTGACTGACTGTTTAACTGAGTTATTACATGTGTCTTACTGAATGCATGGGTTAGTGACTAAACTGTGTGAATGTCTATATCAGTCTGTTTGCTGTTGTATAAGCTGCTGCATGGGTTGGTCAGTAGCTACATGAGTGTCTATATGGGTTATTAATTGGTTGCCAGAGTATTTGTATGGGTGCCTCAGTGTGTGTGTGGGTGCGTGGGAGGTGTGTGACTCTGTGCATACATGTTTGAGTGGTTGATTCACTGGGTGTATGGGTTCAAGAGTGCATGTGGAAACAGCTGTATGCATGGGTGAGTGTGTGTATGGGTGTGTTAGTGAGTGAATGGATGTCTCAGTGGTACATGTCCAACTAACTACATATGTAAAAGACAGTGTATGTGAGAGTTGGAGTATATAAATGACTATATGTGAGAGTTAGTGATTGTGAGAGTGGCTGTATGGATGAGTGTGTACTTGTATCAGTGATTGTATAAGAGACTAATTATGCGTTTCTTTCTGTTTGAATAAGTGATGTGTTGTGTGTATAACTGTATAGGTCAGTAAATGGAAGTGTGATTGGTTATTTGCATGACTGACTAGGTGTGTGAGTAACTCTGGATGAGTGCTGCTGTGTGAGTGTCTGTGTAGGTGTATGAGTGCATATGATAGTGTTGTATTGATGAGTGACTGCATGTATCAGTGATTGTATGGGTGAATGAGTGGATGAGTGTGTAGACCTAAGAACCAGTGATTAGATATGTAGTAAGTAGTATTGGTGTGTCTATGGTTTCAAAAATGGTATTCTGTTTTTTGGAGTGGGTGTATAAAAGTTTATATTAGGGTGTGAGAAGGTACATCAGATTGTCACATGGATGATGTCATCAGTGATGTCATTTGAGATATGATCAGTGATGTCATCAGTGATGTCACTGACCATGTCATGAATGATGTCATATGTGATGTGATCAGCAGTGCATTGTGGGGGCGCGAGTTATAGTTAGCTGAACTAACAATAACAGTGGAATTTCTATGGTTTTGTACGAGTGAAATGTCCAGCTAACTATAACGTCCCTGAAACCTATGGTTCTTTCATTGAATTTCAAAGGTTTTTTAAATGATAATTTCTAACTATAACGTCCCTGAAACCTATGGTTTTTTCAGTGAATTTCTAAGGCTTTTTAAATGCTAATTTCTAATTATAATGTTCATTAAACCTATGGTATTTTCAGTGATTTTAAATTATCATTCCATTCTCAACCTAGTGAAAACAGCCAATATCGCCAGTTTTCCAACAATAGCTTCCGCAAAAAAATTCGTCACAAATGAGAGCGACAACTAACGATAATAATATGCAGAGGAGGCGTTCCCGTGCAAAAATAACACGAAAACACCACTTCCCGATATTTTGAACGAGCAGCCAAATCTGGGGTGCGATCCAAAAACAGGCGATAAGCTGCGTTAGCAGTAGGAATTTAACATCTGCCTTTTACTGGTGTAAAGCAGGACGACTACCTACAGTGTGAAAGGGAGCCCAGCCCAGAACCACATCTGAAGACCAACACATGTCATAGAGCTACTGACCATGCAGCTCTGACACCCAAGAAGGCCACAACACCCACTGCCATCACCCTCAGGACCTCCCCCCCGGACCACCCCCCTCCCTACTACCACTGAGGCAGCACAGAACAGGACAGCGGACCTTCCAAAAATTTCATGGTCCCTCAGCCACACAATAGCTGAATGTTGGGAGATGTGGCAACCAAGTATGTGTGAAGGACGCAAGTCACCCATCAATAAAAATGCACACAATACCAAGTGTAGCGGTGATGTGGTAGACAGACCTCACTATGCAGAGCACAAACCTCTCCATGTGGACATATACTGCTGGTGCTTGTAGTGTTGTGGACAATAGATGCAACCATGTTACCTCAGGCAGTGGGGAAGATCACGGTCATGTAGCTGTGTTGTCCCCCCCTGGAAGCGGAAGCGGAGTGTGCTGGTCCAACGTACGCCCTCCAGCGTAGGCGTATGAATAAATAGGCTGGGGCTGTGGGCGTGGTTCACTTGTGGGAAGGCCAAAGCGTCTGCCAGGGCAGCAGCCCTCAACCTGCCACGAGGCCTCCGCCATGACCGCCGGCCTCCTCGACACAGGCCCGCTGCGAACCCAGCAGCAGAGCACCACAGACTTATGTCTGTACAGACTACTGCCTTCGATCTACACTGCGGACAGCAGGGCTCACAATTCAGATCGAGTCGCGATTGCAGATGACGCACTCCAGTAGGGAAGAGACATTGATCCCAGCGCGGCCCACCCGGACCACGCATCATCGCAGACTGCGCACACACTGAGTGCTTCAGGTGCCACTAACTCAGTGCACCACAAGTCAACGCCACGTGAACTTATTAAGACAGAATTCATTAGGCAAAAGACATTGCTACCAGTGCGGCCCGCCCGGGCCACGCATCATCGCAGGCTCCACACACGCTGGTTGCTTCAGGTGACACAAACTGTACAGCTCAACTCAACGCCACGTGGCTGTGGGCCCTTGCTGACCGCTGCCTCCAGCCTACACTGCGGTCATCAGGGCTCACATTTAAAATTGACTCTTGATTCATTAATTGCAGAGTCCAGTAGGCAACTAAGTATTACGTCCCTAAAACCTACATAATATCCCTTTAGTATCCTTGCTTCAAGAACTTGTTTTATATCAGTTATAGCTTTAGTACAATGACCAACTTCATCTTGCAAGTCCAAAGGAACACTGAATGGCAGTCTACACTGCGGACAGCAGAGCTCACAATTTGAATTCAGTCTTGATTTATTAATTGCAGACAGAATTGTACTCTATGTCCTCGAATTTTCCCAACAGGAAGTGACAAAAAGCATTCCTTGATGTCTGTGCTGACTACTGCCTTCGATCTACGCTGCGGTCAGCAGGGCTCACAATTCAGATCGAGTCGCGATTGCAGATGACGCAGTCCAGTAGGCAAGAGACATTGCATCATCGCTGGCTGCGCACATGCTGAGCGCCACACCTACCACTAACTCTATGCAGCTCAAGTCAACGCCACGTGGCTGTGGACTCTTCCTGACCACTGCCTCCGGCCTACACTGCGGTCAGCAGGGCTCACAATTCAGATTGAGACGTGATTGCAGATGATGCAGTCCAGTAGGCAACAGACATTGCATGATCGCTGGCTGCACACACGCTGAGCGCCGCACCTACCACTATCTCTATGCAGCTCAAGTCAACGCCACGTGGCTCTGGGCTCTTCCTGACCACTGCCTCTGGCCTACACTGTGGTCAGCAGGGCTCACAATTCAGATCGAGTCACGATTGCAGATGACGCAGTCCAGTAGGCAACAGACATTGCATGATCGCTGGCTGCGCACACGCTGAGCGCCACACCTACCACTAACTGTATGCAGCTCAAGTCAACGCCACATGGCTGTAGGCCCTTCCTGACTGCTGCCTCCGGCCTACACTGTGCTCAGCAGGGCTCACAAATCAAATTCAGTCTTCATTCATTAATTTCAGAGTCCAGTAGGCAACTAACTATAACGTCCCTGAAACCTACATATTTCGACAGTGTATTCCATAAATGTTTCATCTTTTGTTCCATACACCTACACTGCGGTTAGCAGAGCTCACAATTTAAATTGAGACATGATTTATTTATTGCAGAGAGAATTGTACTCTATGTCCTCGAATTTTGTAAACAGGAAGTGACTAAAAGCATTCTTCGATGTCTGTGCTGACTACTGCCTTCGATCTACACTGCGGATAGCAGTGCTCACAATTCACATCGAGTCGCGATTGCAGATGACTCAGTCCAGTAGGCAACAGACATTGCTCCCAGTGCGGCTCGCCCGCACCACGCATCATCGCTGGCTGCGCACATGCTGAATGCTTCTGATGCCCCTATCTCAGTGCAGCACAACTCATGAACCCTTTATGATACAATGTTTTGTGTATAATTTCACATCTGCTGCCCCTACCTCAGTGTACCACAAGTCATGGACCCTTTACGATACAATCTTGTGTGTATTATTTCACATATTTTGCCCCTACTTTAGTGCAGCACAAATCATTGACCCTTTATGATTGAATTTGTGTGTCTGATCAAATGATTACTGTTGTACTTGTTGCCAGCACCAACCATTCCCGGACGGCTGGCTTACAATCACCCCACACGCATCCAGCACAGACGTCACTGGACATGTGACCCTGGTAATAAAAATGAGTCGAGCGCACGTGCCCGTACCCAGTTCCACTATCTATCTGTGTCCGTGTGTTCATTATGTATGCAAGATGCCGCCCCTGGGCCCTACCACATTACATTGTGCTGTGGACAGGGTATGCAACCATGTTACCTCTGGCAGTGGGGAAAACTTCGTTTATGTAACTTTCTCTCGGTCATTGTACAAGTACGTACGTTGTATACTGGATCATTAGAGTACTGAAAGGAGAGTGTATAGTGAATTTATAAGTGCTTGGAGATTGGCGGAGTAATTGTATAAGTACATATGTTGGCGCAGCCTAACCCCGAACACAAGCTTGGCTCTAATTGGCTGCCCTCCATGTGCCAAAAACTGAAACTTGAACTTTTCATGGCCCTGTATTGCTACAGCTGCAACACTCCACTGAATGTGCAATAAACATTCATATCCTCACAGATGTGTCATGTCCACCAGTGTAGAACTATGGATGAATGTAGGGTCAGTGATTCCCGGTACCTTCCATGTTGGCCATGTTGTGGGACTTGGCTCACAGAGTGACACATTGGTGCTTGCGACCCGGGTGACGTCAGCACTACAACAGGGACACCCGCATCAGTTGATTCCTCATACAGCCCAGGACGGAGCCACGCCCATAGCTCCGGAGTCATTCTTCACAGCCTCACGCAGGACTGGCATACGCCAGGCCAGCCCACTCCGCTTACGCTTACAGGGAAGGACATCAATGCTACATGGCCCAGATTTTCATTGCAGTGATCTGCTGGTCACACCCTAGTTGTCAGTACACCACAGCCACTCCCTCACAGCTAGTATACACCCACACCACACCCATCCAGCACAGGCGTCACAGGACACGTGACCCTGCCAATAAAAAGACCGGGCGCACGTGCTCGACGCCATTTCAGAGTTGCTCGCACCGGATGCACTGCGGCCGGCACAGGCACACCGGCACGGGACGGTGACTTTCGGTCCACTGAGGTGTGGGTACCGTAACTGCTGAGCGGGTGTACAGCCTGCGGTGATGGCCCGTCCCGGCGGTCTGGACAGCTCAGGTTTTGTGTGCCCTGCTGGACCGCAGTGTAGGTCTGAGCCATCAGACAGCGCAGGCCTACCGGCACGTGGCGTTGCCTCACTGGTCACAGAGTTAGTGGCACCGCAAGGGCTGAGCGGGTGTGTAGCCTGCGATGAAAAGCCTGGTGCACTGGTATGTCCTCTGCCATGGCGAAATCAAGACCCAGCACCAAATGTGAGACCTAGTGGCCTGTGGAGCGGGGCTGCATGATATGCAGGGTGCCGTGTCCGCGGGCCCCGGGCTTGGGGCTTGCAACGGCACGTGGTAGGCCCTCTTTTCTACACGCAGGTTGCGAAAGGTGAGCAGAGAGGCTTGTTAGCGCAGTGGCGGGCAGTGACCTCCGGGCAGTGGGAGTAGATGGGGTGCAGCAGCCTGGGTGCGCAGCGGCGGACAGTCACCTCCGGGCAGTGGGAGTGGATGGGGTGCAGCAGCCTGGGTGCGCAGCAGCGGGCAGACACCTCTGGGCAGTGGAAGTGGATGGGGTGCAGCAGCCTGGGTGCACAGCGGTGAGCAGACACCTCTCGGCAGTGGAAGTGGATGGGGTGCAGCAGCCTGGATGCACAAAGGCGGGACAGAGAATTAGGCGTGTGCAGTTGTATGTACTCTGCCATTACTTATTCCATCCTACGTTTCAGATGAGTAAGCTTGAGGGCTTCACTATGTTCCGGCACATGGTTGGAGACACACCGGTGACGGAAAGGTGAGCTGTGAGGGTTTTGTCCACAGTGTGGGCACTCACTGTCCCTCTCCATCTCTTCCTTTCTCTCCCTCACACTCTTTCTCTCTCTCTTCCTCTCTCTCTCACTCTATCTCTTCCTCTCTCTCACACAGTTTTTTTCTTTCTCTCTCTCTACCTCTCTCTCTCTTTCTCTCTCACTCTTCCTCTGTTTCTCTCTTCCTCTTTCTCACACTGTTTCTCTCTTTCTCTCTCTCTTCCTCTCTCTCACTGTTTCTCTCTCTCTTCCTCTCTCTCTCACTCTTTCTCTCTGTCTACCTCTCACTGTTTCTTTCTTTTTCTCTCTCTTCCTCTCTGTCACTCTTTCTCTCTCTCTCTCCTTTGATGGACGCATGACGCACAATGTTTTCTTGCTTTTTGTCTAGCAGGCTGTGATTCACATATTGACGCCCCCCCCCTGACACGGACCTCCTGCCACGAGGCCATGACTTCAGTTCCACTAAGTTAGTGCCACCAGAGCTGAGTGCGTGTGCAGCCTGCGATGATGCGTGGCCATCCTGCAATCAAAACTCACTTTGAATTGTGAACTCTGCTTGACCGCGTGTACGCAACGCCTGAGGAGGTTGCTTCGGCACGTGGTGGACCCTCTTAGACACACGCCGGTGGCAGAAGGTGAGCAGAGAGGCTTGTTTCCGCAGCAGCGAGCAGTCACCTCTGGGCGGTGGAAGTGGATAGTGTGCAGCACCCTGCGTGCACAAGAGCGGGCAGACACCTCCGACCAGTGGGAGTGGATGGGGTGCAGCAGCCTGGGTGCACAGGAGCGGGCAGACACCTCTAGGGGAGTGGATGGGATGCAGCAGTCTGGGTGCACAGGAACGGGCAGTCACCTCCGGGCAGTGGGACTGGATGGGGTGCACCAGCCTGGGTGCATAGCAGTGGGCAGACACCTCTGGGGAGTGGGAGTGGATGGGGTACAGCAGCCTGGGTGCGCAGAGGCGGGCAGACACCTCTGGGAGGCGGGAGTTGATGGGGTGCAGCAGCCTGGGTGCACAGGGGCGAAACAGAGAATTAGGCGTGTGCAGTTGTATGTACTCTGCCATTACTGATTCTATACTATTTTTCAGATGACTAAACTTGAAGACTGCACTATGTCCCGGCACGTGGTTGGAGACACACCGGTGGCAGAAAGGTGAGCTGTGAGGATTTTCTCCAGTGTCAACACTCACTCTCCCTCTCCATCTCTTTCTTTCTGTCACTCACACTCTTTCTCTCTCTCTCACTCTCTATCTCTTCCTTTCTCTCTCTCACACTCTTTCTCTCTTTCTATGTCCTTTCCTCTCTCTCATTCTTTCTTTCTCTCTCTCTTCCTCTCTGTCTCACTCTTTCTCTCTCTCTCTACCACTCTCTCACACTGTTTCTCTCTTTCTCTCTCTCTTCCTTGTATCTCACTCTTTCTCTCTCTCTTCCTCTCTCTCTCTCACTCTTTCTCTCTTTCTCTGTCTTCCTCTCTGTCTCACTCTTTCTTTCTCTGTCTCTTCCTCTCTCTCACTCTTTCTCTCTTTCTCTCTCTCTCTCTCTCCTTTCATGGACGCATGACGCACAATCTTATCTTGCTTTTTGTCTAGCAGGCTGTGATTCACAGATTGACGACCCCCCCCGACACGGACCTCCCGCCACGACGCGATGACTTCAGTTCCACTCAGTTAGTGCCACCAGAGCTGAGCTCGTGTGCAGCCTGCGATGATGCGTGGCCATCCTGCAATCAACACCCACTTTCAATTGTGAGCTTGGCTTGACCGCGTGTACGCAACGCCTGAGGAGGTTGCTTCGGCACATGGTGGACCCTCTTTCACACACGCCGGTGACGGAAGGTGAGCAGAGAGGCTTGTTTCCGCAACAGCGAGCAGTCTCCTCTGGGAGGTGGGAGTGGATAGTGTGCAGCACCCTGGGTGCACAACAGCGGGCAGACACCACCGAGCAGTGGGAGTGGATGGGATGCAGCAGCCTGGGTGCACAGGAGCGGGCAGACACCTCTAGGCAGTGGGAGTGGATGGGATGCAGCAGTCTGGGTGCGCAGGAACGGGCAGTCACCTTTGGGCAGTGGGACTGGATGGGGTGCACCAGCCTGGGTGCACAGCAGCGGGCAGACACCTCTGGGCAGTGGGAGTGGATGGGGTACAGCAGCTTTGGTGCGCAGAGGCGGGCAGACACCTCTGGGCGGCGGGAGTCGATGGGGTGCAGCAGCCTGCGTGCGCAGGGGCAAAACAGAGAATTAGGCGTGTGCAGTTGTATGTACTCTGTCATTACTGATTCTATACTATGTTTCAGATGACTAAACTTGAAGACTGCACTATGTCCCGGCACGTGGTTGGAGACACAACGGTGGCAGAAAGGTGAGCTGTGAGGATTTTCTCCACAGTGTCAACACTCACTCTCCCGCTCCATCTCTTCCTTTCTGTCACTCACACTCTTTCTCTCTCTCTCACTCTCTATCTCTTCCTTTCTCTCTCTCACACTCTTTCTCTCTTTCTATGTCTTTTCCTCTCTCTCTCATTCTTTCTTTCTCTCTCTCTTCCTCTGTCTCACTCTTTCTCTCTCGCTCTACCTCTCTCTCACACTGTTTCTCTCTTCCTCTCTCTCTTCCTTGTATCTCACTCTTTCTCTCTCTCTTCCTCTCTCTCTCACTCTTTCTCTCTTTCTCTGTCTTCCTCTCTCTCACTCTTTCTTTCTCTGGCTCTTCCTCTCTCTCACTCTTTCTCTCTTTCTCTCTCTCTCCTTTCATGGACGCACGACGCACAATCTTATCTTTCTTTTTGTCTTGCAGGCTGTGATTCACAAACTGTCGAGGGATGACACGCCATACCTGTACCTACTTTTATTTTGTTGTTTTGTTTAAATAAAATGTTTTATATGTAAATCCATGGATGACTGAGATTCTTATTTGTCCAACCTCACATGCATCTTCTTTACTATAATTGTGCGACATCAGCCACTTTGTTATGTTCCAGATTTCCTAAGGTTGCTGTCACATTTGTTTGTGTGGGGGGGAGGTGAGTGGGGGATGGCGGACAAGGGGCTGGTGGAGGGGGGTGTCGGAGCAGTGTTGGGTGTCCGAGCTGCATGATCGTTGGCTCCATTGCATCTGTTGTCATTCACTTTGAAAGTTAAAAATATAGTCTCAAATACTTAACCACTACTACAAAACACATAACACACCTTCTTAATTTCTAATTTACCTTCGTAGTTGGTATGCAGATTTCAAATGTCACAAATGCATCCAATTCTTTTCTTGTCACACAGTACATCTAATGCACCGCTTTCATCAAGAATGGAACCAGTAATGGCAGAATTTCCCTGTTGTTCCACACATAAATACATATAAAGAACAAATCAAAATAGTTCCTTATTTTTTTAGATTGCAAAACCTCTCTTTATTGGCTATCTTTTAACTTTCCATATAAACAGTCTTTTTAAGGACACATACAGGTGAAAAGTTCAAGGTATTGTATCACCACTTTCTAGAACATTCTACGACACGTGTAGGTTAAAAGTTCATAATTTTTTTAAACCTACCGATATTTCTTTTTGCAACATTTTTTTCAACATTTAACGGCACGTGGTGGTCAAAAGTTCACCATTCTTTCAAGTTTGAACTTCACCTTCCAAAAACAATTAGCAGGTGTGGTTGAGCTGAGCAAATTTCATCCTATAATATGTACTCCACGTATAAACTGCTTTTTATTAACCAATCACAAAGATGCTTTTCATCAAAACTAATATACACCCTACTTTTTCGGACACAATACATGTCATCTCCCAATCGGTTAACGTTTTGTATGTAAAAAAAAAGTAGTTCCCCATGTTTAAACATATCTCTTATTCTACGAACGGACTGCATGAGCTACAGACATTTATCCATATCTTGTAGCCATACCTTCAAAATGCTAGTGTGGACTGTAGGACATAGCTATGTTTTCTGGTGAAAGAGGTATGCAGAACAGAGACGTATTGACTTAGACCTAGGTTTACAAAATGTGCACATTAAATGGTTTGTACAGAGAGGATTGAAGTGGCACCAATTGCTCCCTTTAGTTAAAACCTGTTTGCATCTCCAACACCCTGATCTCATGATTGTGCACTGTGGTGGTAACGACCTAGGCACATTGACTGGGGTAGGTTTGGAAATGCTTATGAAAGACACCTTTGGACAATTGATGTTACTTTTGCCTCAAACTGTCTTTGTATATTCCAATATATGCCAAAGACAGAAGTGGAAATTGTCAAACCAATTTTGTCATAAGATTGAAAAATCTAGGAAGAATGTCAACAAAGCTGTGTCTGCATACCTCAGAGACCATAGAATGGGGTCGATTTACAACACCAACATACGTTTTGATATGGCTGATATCTACAGAAGTGATGGAGTACACTCACAGATAAGGGAAACCGAGTTTTCCTGATTAACTTGAAGCTGTGCATTCGCACTTACATGTAGCTCCAACTAATAAACACAAGGGCTCTTTTTAGAGCCGCCTTATATTCCCAATTTTGGCTCTCAGAGTGTCACCTGCGGGCCGTCGGGCAAGCTCGCAGAGGAAGAGCTGCGGCCCGTGGGCTCAGCTCGCAGAGGGAGACCTACGAGCCGTTGGCTCGCAAAAGCACAGCACCGTACTGGCTCGCAGAGGGAGAGCTGTGGCCGGACTCGTAGAGGGAGACCAATGGGCCAACAGGCCTGCTAGCAGACACACAGCTATCAGTTAACGGGCTGGCTCACAGAGATACAGCTGCGAGCCCTTTGAGCTGCAACCCAATGGGCTAACTCGCAGAGGGAGAATAACGGGCCGACGGGCCTCCTAGCACAGACAGAGCTACGAGCTAACGAGGTGGCTCACAGAGGTAGAGCTGCGGGCCCAACGGACTGCCTTCTAAAGGCATAGCCGCGAGCTGATGATGTGGGGAGAGGGAGCATAAAAGGAGTATCTCGCACAGACAGACCTGCAGGATATTTTCAGTATTGCCTCTCAGAGGTAGAATTATGGATGCGATGCCTTTTAGAGGGAGAGATGCGAGCTGACGGACTGAGTCACAAAATGGCTCACAGCTCACAGTCGCAGAGCTGCGAGCCGACGGTCTGGCTTCTAAAGGCATAGCCGCGAGCTGGTGATGTGGGGAGAGGGACCGTGAAAGGGGTATCTCGCACAGACAGAGCTGCGGTATATTTTTAGTGTTGCCTCGCAGAGGTAAAACTACGGACCTGATGCCTTGGAGAGGGAGAGTTGTGAGCTGACAGACTGAATCACAAAATGGCTGCCAACACTTCCTAGTTTCAACAGTTCGCAGCCAATGAGCCCCAAGCTCGTGCTCGTAACGCTTCAGCCAATCAGATGTCAGAATTCTTAAATATTGATATCTGGAAAATTTGATATTTCTCTAAAACTACTGAACGGATTTACCCGATTTGAACAAAAGCGTGCTTTCTGGACCAAGACCTTTCTCTGTGCCAAATTTGGTGTAATTCCGTTCAGCAGTTTAACCTGTAGCCTTGTTGAAAGTTTCCTATGGAAATTGCATGGAGAAAACATGTTTTGGGACCCCCCTTTTTTCTTAGCCCCCCCTTGACGAATCCCCCCCAAACTTTTAGGATAGAAGCTGATCTGAAAAGAGGAACTTTTTGGAAAATTTCATAAAGATCGTCAAACGACGCCAAAGTTATAAGCACATCAAAAAATGCTTTTCCTATGGAAACGTGGTCCTAACTATAACTACCTACTGGCGACCGCCAGTAGGTAATTTATATATATATATATATATATATATATATATATATATATATATATATATATATATATATATATATATATATATATTAATTATCTACTGGCGGTCGCCAGTAGATAGTTATAGTTAGGACCTATTTTCCATAGGAAATCCATAACATTCTATTTGCAGTAACGTTGGCGCCGGTTGACGAATCTTCGCGAAAGCTTCCAACTTGTTGGGGCGCTCTGGTACGCTCCTATCCTGAAAGTCTCGGGGTGATTCATCAAGCGGGGGCCGAGAAAAAAGGGGGGTCCCAAAAAGTGTTTTCCCCATTCATTTTTCCATAGGAACCTTTAGTCGCAGCTACAGCCCAAACTGCTGAACGGAATTACACCAAATTTGCCAAAAGGTAGCCCTTGGTTCAGGGTCGTGCCTTTTGCTTAAATGGTGTAAATCCGTTCAGTAGTTCCTGAGAAAATCAAAAATAAAATCACATATATATCTATGGCCGCGGTAGAACCGAGGAACAAGAAAGCAGTAAAAAAGTGCGCAAAACGCAAAAGGGGGCAGGGTAGAAACACCCTGACCCCTAGGCCTGCTTTTCCTATGGAAACAAGGTTCTAACTATAACTAGTGACCGCCAGTAGGTAATATATATATATATATACATATATATATATATATATATATATATATATATATATATTAATTACATATATATATATATATATTCACTGAAAAACCATAGGTTTCAGGCACGTTATAGTTAGAAATTAGCATTTAAAAAACCTTTGAAATTCACTGAAAAAACCATAGGTTTCAGGCACGTTATAGTTAGAAATTAGCATTTAAAAAACCTTACAAATTCACTGAAAAAACCATAGGTTTTAGGGACAGTTCTAGTTAGTTGGACATTGCACTCGTACAAAACCCGTGATATTCCCCCGTTATAGTTAGTTCAGCTAACTATAACTCGCGCCCCCGCAATGCACTGCTGATGACGTCACATATTACATCACTCATGACATGGTCAGTGACATCACTGATGACATCTCAAATGACATCACTGATGACATCACTGATGACATCATCCACGTGATAATCTGATGCACCTCCTCATACCCTAATATAACCTTTGATACACCCACTCTAAAATACAGACTACCATTCTCGAAACCATAGACACACCAATACCAGTTACTACATACCCACTTACTGATTCCTAGGTCTACACACATCCACTCATTCACCCATACAGTCACTCATACATGCAGTCAATCATCAGTACAGCACTATCATATGCACTCATACACCTATACAGACACTCACACACCGCCACTCATCCATAGAGTTACTCACACGCCTAGTCAGTCATGCAAAGAAACAATCACACTCCCATTTGCTCACCTATACAGTTAGACACATGCCACCTCACTTATTCATACAGATACTAACACATACTTACTCTCTTATACAATCACTGATACAAGCACATACTCATCCATACAGCCACTCTCACAATAACTCACTC
Source organism: Calotriton arnoldi (assembly GCA_963921515.1). Lineage (NCBI taxonomy): Eukaryota > Metazoa > Chordata > Amphibia > Caudata > Salamandridae > Calotriton > Calotriton arnoldi. Next base: position 1,211,818 of record CAWUFW010002401.1, on the reverse strand, counting down.
TCACATATAGTCATTTATATACTCCAACACTCACATATACTGCCTTTTACATGTGTAGTTACTCACACATGTACCACTGAGACATCCATTCACTCACCAAAACACCCATACACACACTCACCCACCCATACAGCCCTTCACAGATGCACTCTTTTACCAATATACCCAGTGAATCACCCACTCACACATCTATGCACAGAGTCACACACCCCCCACCCACCCACACAGGCACTCAGGCACCCATACAGATACTCAGACAACCAATCAATAACCCATATAGACACTCATGTAGCTACTCACCAACCCATGCAGCCGCTTACACACCAACTGACAGACTGATACAGACATTCACACAGTTTAGTCACTAACCCATGCATTCAGTAAGACACGTTTAATCACTCATTTATACAGTCAGTCATGCACCTACTAAATCATCCATTCAGACACTTATATACCCACTCATTCTTCAATACACCTTGGCAGATATATATATATAAAACATATTTAAACTCTACAGAAACACATAGTCACTGGATGATGTCATCAGAGATGTCATCAGTGATGTTATTTGAGATGTCATCAGTGATGTCATTTGAGATGTCATCAGTGATGTCACTGACCATGTCATGAATGATGTAATATGTGACATCATCAGCAGTGCATTGCGGGGGTGTGAGTTATAGTTAGCTCAACTAACTATAACGGGCGATTCTCTATGGTTTTGTACGAGTGATATGTCCAACTAACTATAACGTCCCTGAAACCTGTAGTTTTTTCAGTGAATTTCTAAGGTTTTTTAAATGCTAATTTCTAACTATAACGTCTGTGAAACCTATGTTTTTTTCAGTGAATATATATATATATATTCACTGAAAAAAACATAGGTTTTAGGGACAGTTATAGTTAGTTGGACATTTCACTCGTACAAAACCATAGAAATTCCCCGTTATAGTTAGTTCAGCTAACTATAACTCGCGCCCCCGCAATGCACTGCTGATGACGTCACATATTACATCACTCATGACATGGTCAGTGACATCACTGATGACATCACTGATGACATCTCAAATGAAATCACTGATGACATCATCCAGTGACTGTGTGTTTCTGTAAAGTTTAAATATGTTTAATATATATAGGGAAAGGCGTATTGAAGAATGAGTGGGTGTTTAAGTGTCTGAATGGATGATTTAGTACGTGCGTGACTGACTCTACAAGTGAGTGATTAAACGTATCTTACTGAATGCATGGGTTAGTGACTAAACTGTGTGAATGTCTGTATCCGTCTGTTTGTTGGTGTGTAAGTGGATGCATGGATTTGCGAATAGCTACATGAGTGTCTATATGGGTTATTGATTGGTTCTCTGAGTATCTGTATGGCTGCCTGAGTGTTTGTGTGGGTGGGGTGTGTGTGACTCTGTACATAGATGTGTGAGTGGGTGATTCACTGGGTGCATGATTTCAAGAGTGCATCTGTGATGGACTGCTTGGGTGGGTGAGTGTGTGTATGGGTGTGTTAGTGAGTGAATGTATATCTCAGTGGTACATGTGCGAGTAACTACATATGTAAAAGGCAGTATATATGTGTGTTAGAGTATTTAAATGGCTATAAGTGAGAGTGTGTGATTGTGAGAGTGGCTGTATGGATGCGTGTGTGCTTGTATCAGTTATTGTATAAGAGCGTAAGAATGTGCTAGTATTTGTATGAGTAAGTGAGCTGGTGTGTGTATAACTGTATAGGTGAGTAAATGGGTGTGTGATTAATTTTTTGCATGACTGACTAGGTGTGTGAGTACCTCTATGGATGAGTGGTGGTGTGTGAGTGTTTATATAGGTGTATGAGTGCATATGATAGTCCTGTACTGAGTGACTGTAAGTATGAGTGACTGTACGGGTGAGTGAGTAGATGTGTGTGTGTAGACCTAAGAATCAGTGAGTGGGTATGTAGTTATTGGTATTGGAGTGTATGGTTTTGAGAATGGCAGTCTGTAATTTAGAGTGGGTGTATCAAAAGCTATATTAGGGTGTGAGAAGATGCATGAAATTATCACATGGATGATGTCATCAGTGATGTCATTTGAGATGTCATCAGTGATGTCATCAGTGATGTCACTGACCATGTCATGAGTGATGTAATATGTGACGTCATCAGCAGTGCATTGCGGGGCGCGAGTTATAGTTAGCTGAACTAACTATAACGGGGGAATTTCTATGGTTTTGTACGAGTGAAATGTCCAACTAACTATAACTGTCCCTAAAACCTATGGTTTTTTCAGTGAATTTCAAAGGTTTTTTAAATGCTAATTTCTAACTATAATGTGTCTGAAACCTATGGTTTTTTCAGTGAATTTCAAAGGTTTTTTAAATGCTAATTTCTAACTATAACGTGCCTGAAACCTATGATTTTTTAAGTGAATTTCAAAGATTTTTTAAATGCTAGTTTCTAACTATGCCTACAGAGGTAGGACATGTGAAGAAAGAAGAAAAAACGCGCAGAAAGAAGCAAAAGAAATGCAGAAAGAAGCAACAGAAGTCCACAAAGACAAAGAAAAGTGCAGGAAGAAGCAAAAGATGTGCAGAAAGAACCAACAGAGGAGCAGAAAGAGGCCATGTTGCAAAATCATCCTGTGCCCACAACTTTTTCAGACAGGTACTGGTGGTAACTGACTCTGACTAACCAGAGTCAGTGCTATGCTAAAAGACACTTAGAATACAGTGAAAACACCTACATACACTAGGGAACACTATGCGTTGGGGTACCCCTGTGATGAGCATGACCTCCTCTGTAAGTCCCTAGTACATAATAGGGCAGGGGGATTAAAACTACCTCTTAAAACGCGTGTGCAAACGCGCCCCGTGGCGCGTTTTAAGTTGCGGGATTAAGTCCCCTTGAATCCTGAGGGTTTCTGGGGCCCAACTAGCCCCCCAGGTACCTACAGTTAGGACCACAGAGCTGAGTTGCAGAGAGGCGTTCCGAGGCCACGCACCTTTTTTCACCTCTCTGCAACGCAACTCTGTTGTGCTTACTGAAGGTACCTGGTGGGCTAGTTGGCCCCCAGGGTCCCTCAGGATTCAAGGGGGCGTGTTTGCGCACATGTCACCTGAGGCCCCGCCCCCCTCCCTTCACCACTGTGCAAACGCGCCCCGTGGCGCGTTTTAAGTTGGGGGATTAGGTCACCTTGAATCCTGAGGGTCCCTGGGGCCCAACTAGCCCACCAAGTACTTCCAGTAAGCACCACAGGCCTGCGTTGCAACGCCTGTAACAAATTGTGTAGTTGTGTTTAGGTAGTGAAGGGGGTCGTGCTGGGGGTAGTGTTTTAGGGTTTAGGGTAGTGCAGTGGTGTTTGTGTAGTGTAGGGGGTCATGCTGGGGGTAGATTTAGGGTTTAGGGTAGTGCAGTGGTGTTTGGATAGTGTAGGGAGTCGTGCTGGGGGAGTGTTTTAGGGTTTAGGGTATTACAGTGGTGTTTGGGTAGTGTAGGGGTTTGTGCTGGGGGTAGTGTTTTAGGGTTTAGGGTAGTGCAATGGTGTTTGGGTAGTGTAGGGGGTACTGCTGGGGGTAGTGTTTTAGGGTTTAGGGTAGTGCAGTGGTGTTTGGGTAGTGTAGGGGTTCGTGCTGGGGGTATTGTTTTAGGGTTTAGGGTAGTGCAGTGGTGTTTGTGTAGTGTAGGGGGTAGTGTTTTAGGGTTTAGGGTAGTGCAGTGGTGTTTGTGTAGTGTAGGGGGTCGTGCTGGGGGTAGTGTTTTAGGGTTTAGGGTAGTGCAGTCGTCTTTGTGTAGTGTAGGAGGTCGTGTTTTAGGGTTTAGGGTAGTGCAGTGGTGTTTGGGCAGTGTAGGGGTCGTGCTGGGGGTGGTGTTTCAGGGTTTAGGGCAGTGCAGTGGTGTTCGGGCAGTGTAGGGGGTCTTGCTGGGGGTGGTGTTTCAGGGTTTAGGGCAGTGCAGTGGTGTTTGGGTCGTGCAGGGGGTCATGCTGGGGGAGTGTTTTAGGGTTTAGGGCAGTGCAGTGGTGTTTGGGTAGTGTAGGGGGTCATGCTGGGGGGAGTGTTTTAGGGTTTAGGGTAGTGCAGTGGTGTTGGGGCAGTGTAGGGGGTCGTGCTGGGGGGAGTGTTTTAGGGTTTAGGGCAGTGCAGTGGTGTTCGGGTAGTGTAGGGGGTCGTGCTGGGGGAGTGTTTGAGGGTTTAGGGCAGTGCAGTTGTGTTCGGATAGTGTAGGGGGTCGTGCTGGGGGAGTATTTTAGGGTTTAGGGTAGTGCAGTGGTGTTCGGGTAGTGTAGGGGTCGTGCTGGGGGTTGTGTTTCAGGGTTTAGGGCAGTGCAGTGGTGTTCGGGCAGTGTAGGGGGTCGTGCTGGGGCTGGTGTTTCAGGGTTTAGGGCAGTGCAGTGGTGTTCGGGCAGTGTAGGGGGTCATGCACGGGGTGGTGTTTCAGGGTTTAGGGCAGTGCAGTGGTGTTCGGGCAGTGTAGGGGGTCGTGCTGGGGCTGGTGTTTCAGGGTTTAGGGCAGTGCAGTGGTGTTCGGGCAGTGTAGGGGGTCTTGCTGGGGGTGGTGTTTCAGGGTTTAGGGCAGTGGTGTTCGGGCAGTGTACGGGGTCTTGCTGGGGGTGATGTTTCAGGGTTTAGGGCAGTGCAGTGGTGTTCGGGCAGTGTAGGGGGTCTTGCTGGGGGTAGTTTTTCAGGGTTTAGGGCAGTGCAGTGGTGTTCGTGCAGTGTAGGGGGTCGTGCTGGGGATGGTGTTTCATGGTTTAGGGCTGTGCAGTAGTGTTCAGGCAGTGTAGGGGGTCGTGCTGGGGCTGGTGTTTCAGGGTTTAGGGCAGTGCAGGCAGTGGTGCTCGTGCAGTGAAGGGGGTCGTGCTGGGGGTGGTGTTTCTGGGTTTAGGGTAGTGCAGTTGTGTTCGGGCAGTGTAGGGGTTCGTGCTGGGGCTGGTGTTTCAGGGTTTAGGGCAGTGCAGTGGTGTTCGGGCAGTGTAGGGGGTCATGCTGGGGCTGGTGTTTCAGTGTTTTGGGCAGAGCAGTGGTGTTCGGGCAGTGTAGGGGGTCGTGCTGGGGGTGGTGTTTCAGGGTTTAGGGCAGTGCAGTGGTGTTCGAGTAGTGTAGGGGGTCGTGCTGGGGGTGGTGTTTCAGGGTTTAGGGCAGTGGTGTTCGGGCAGTGTAGGGGGTCTTGCTGGGGGTGATGTTTCAGGGTTTAGGGCAGTGCAGTGGTGTTCGGGCAGTGTAGGGGGTCTTGCTGGGGGCAGTGTTTCAGGGTTTAGGGCAGAGCAATGGTGTTCAGGCAGTGTAGGGGGTTGTGTTGGAGGTGGTGTTTCAGGCTTTAGGGCAGTGCAGTGGTATTCGGGCAGTGTAGGGGGTCTTGCTGGGGGTGGTGTTTCAGGGTTTAGGGCAGTGGTGTTCGTGCAGTGTAGGGGGTCGTGCTGGGGATGGTGTTTCATGGTTTAGGGCTGTGCAGTAGTGTTCAGGCAGTGTAGGGGGTCGTGCTGGGGCTGGTGTTTCAGGGTTTAGGGCAGTGCAGGCAGTGGTGCTCGGGCAGTGAAGGGGGTCGTGCTGGGGGTGGTGTTTCTGGGTTTAGGGTAGTGCAGTTGTGTTCGGGCAGTGTAGGGGTTCGTGCTGGGGCTGGTGTTTCAGGGTTTAGGGCAGTGCAGTGGTGTTCGGGCAGTGTAGGGGGTCATGCTGGGGCTGGTGTTTCAGTGTTTTGGGCAGAGCAGTGGTGTTCGGGCAGTGTAGGGGGTCGTGCTGGGGGTGGTGTTTCAGGGTTTAGGGCAGTGCAGTGGTGTTCGAGTAGTGTAGGGGGTCGTGCTGGGGGTGGTGTTTCAGGGTTTAGGGCAGTGGTGTTCGGGCAGTGTAGGGGGTCTTGCTGGGGGTGATGTTTCAGGGTTTAGGGCAGTGCAGTGGTGTACGGGCAGTGTAGGGGGTCTTGCTGGGGGCAGTGTTTCAGGGTTTAGGGCAGAGCAATGGTGTTCAGGCAGTGTAGGGGTTGTGTTGGAGGTGGTGTTTCAGGCTTTAGGGCAGTGCAGTGGTATTCGGGCAGTGTAGGGGGTCTTGCTGGGGGTGGTGTTTCAGGGTTTAGGGCAGTGGTGTTCAGGCAGTGTAGGAGGTCGTGCTGGGGGTGGTGTTTCAGGGTTTAGGGCAGTGCAATGGTGTTCGGGCAGTGTAGGGGGTCGTGCAGGGGCTGGTGTTTCAGGGTTTAGGGCAGTGCAGTGGTGTTCGGGCAGTGTAGGGGGTCGTGCTGGGGGTGGTGTTTCAGGGTTTAGGGCAGTGCAGTGGTGTTTGGGCAGTGTAGGGGGTCGTGCTGGGGGGGTGTTTCTGGGTTTAGGGCAGTGTAGTGGTGTTCGGGCAGAGTAGGGGGTCGTGCAAGGGGGTGGTGAGTCAGGGTTTAGGGCAGTGCAGTGGTGTTCGGGCAGTGTAGGGGGCCATGCTGGGGGTAGAGTTTTAGGGTTTAGGGCAGTGCAGTGGTTTTCGGTCAGTATAGGGGGTCGTGCAGGGGGTGGTGTTTCAGGGTTTAGGGCAGTGCAGTGGTGCTCGGGCAGTGTAGGGGTCGTGCTGGGGGTGGTGTTTCAGGGTTTAGGGCAGTGCAGTGGTGTTCGGGCAGTGTAGGGTGTCGTGCTGGGGGTGGTGTTTCAGGGTTTTGGGCAGTGCAGTGGTGTTCGGGCAGTGTAGGTGGTCTTGCTGGGGCTGGTGTTTCCGGGTTCAGTGCAGTGGTGTTCGGGCAGTGTAGGGGGTCTTGCTGGGGGTGGTGTTTCAGTGTTTAGGGCAGTGCAATGGTGTTTGCGCAGTGTAGGGGGTTTTGCTGGGGCTGATGTTTCAGCGTTTAGGGCAGCGCAGTGGTGTTCGGGCAGTGTAGGGGGTCTTGCTGGGGGTGGTGTTTCAGGGTTTAGGGCAGTGCAGTGGTGTTCGGGCACTGTAGGGGGTCTTGCTGGGGCTGGTGTTTCAGGGTTTAGGGCAGTGCAGTGGTGTTCGGGCAGTGTAGGGGGTCTTGCTGGGGCTGGTGTTTCAGGGTTTAGGGTAGTGCAGTGGTGTTCGGGCAGTGTATGGGGTCGTGCTGGGGCTGGTGTTTGAGGGTTTAGGGCAGTGCAGTGGAGTTCGGGCAGTGTAGGGGGTCGTGGTGGGGCTGGTGTTTCAGGGTTTAGGGCAGTGCAGTGGTTTTCAGGCAGTGTAGGCGGTCGTGCTAGGGGTGGTGTTTCAGGGTTTAGGGCAGTGCAGTGGTGTTTGGGCAGTGTAGGGGGTCGTGCTGGGGGTGGTGTTTCAGGGTTTAGGGCAGTGCAGTGGTGTTCGGGCAGTGTAGGGGGTCGTGCTGGGGCTGGTGTTTCAGGGTTTTGGGCAGAGCAGTGGTGTTCGGGCAGTGTAGGGGGTCGTGCTGGGGGTGGTGTTTTAGGGTTTAGGGCACTGCAGTGGTGTTCGGGCAGTGTAGGGGGTCTTGCTGGGGGTGGTGTTTCAGGGTTTAGGGCAGTGGTGTTCGGGCAGTGTAGGGGGTCTTGCTGGGGGTGATGTTTCAGGGTTTAGGGCAGTGCAGTGGTGTTCGGGCAGTGTAGGGGGTCTTGCTGGGGGTAGTGTTTCAGGGTTTAGGCAGTGCAGTAGTGTTCGTGCAGTGTAGGGGGTCATGCTGGGGGTGGTGTTTCAGGGTTTAGGGCAGTGCAGTAGTGTTCGGGCAGTGTAGGGGGTCGTGCAGGGGGTGGTGTTTCAGGGTTTAGGGCAGTGCAATGGTGTTCGGGCAGTGTAGGGGGTCGTGCTGGGGGTGGTGTTTCAGGGTTTAGGGCAGTGCAGTGGTGTTCGGGCAGTGTAGTGGGTCATGCAGGGGGTGGTGTTTCAGGGTTTAGGGCAGTGCAGTGGTGTTCGGGCAATGTAGGGGGTCGTGCTGGGGCTGGTGTTTCAGGGTTTAGGGCAGTGCAGTGATGTTCGGGCAGTGTAGGGGGTCTTGCTGGGGGTGGTGTTTCAGGGTTTAGGGCAGTGGTGTTCAGGCAGTGTAGGGGGTCTTGCTGGGGGTGATGTTTCAGGGTTTAGGGTTGTGCAGTGGTGTTCGGGCAGTGTAGGGGGTCTTGCTGGGGGTAGTGTTTCAGGGTTTAGGGCAGTGCAGGGGTGTTTGTGCAGTGTATGGGGTCGTGCTGGGGATGGTGTTTCAGGGTTTAGGCCAGTGCAGTGGTGTTCGGGCAATGTAGGGGGGTCATGCTGGGGCTGGTGTTTCATTGTTTAGGGCAGTGCAGTGGTGTTCGGGCAGTGCAGTGGTGTTCGGGCAGTGTAGGGGGTCTTGCTGGGGGTGGTGTTTCAGGGTTTAGGGCAGTGGTGTTCGGGCAGTGTAGGGGGTCTTGCTGGGGGTGATGTTTCAGGGTTTAAGGCAGTGCAGTGGTGTTCGGGCAGTGTAGGGTGTCGTGCTGGGGGTGCTGTTTCAGGGTTTAGGGCAGTGCAGTGGTGTTTGGGCAGTGTAGGGGGTCGTGCACGGGGTGGTGTTTCAGGGTTTAGGGCAGTGCAGTGGTGTTCGGGCAGTGTAGGGGGTTGTGCTGGGGCTGGTGTTTCAGGGTTTAGGGCAGTGCCATGGTGTTCTGGCAGTGTCGGGGGTCGTGCTGGGGCTAGTGTTTCACGGTTTAGGGCAGTGCAGTGGTGTTCGGGCAGTGTAGGGGGTCATGCTGGGGCTGGTGTTTCAGGGTTTAGGGCAGTGCAGTGGTGTTCGTGCAGTGTAGGTGGTCGTGGTGGGGCTGGTGTTTCAGGGTTTAGGGCAGTGCAGTGGTGTTCGGGCAGTGTAGGGGGTCATGCTGGGGCTGGTGTTTCAGGGTTTAGGGCAGTGCAGTGGTGCTCAGGCAGTGTAGGGGGTCGTGCTGGGGGTGGTGTTTATGGGTTTAGGGTAGTGCAGTGGTGTTCGGGCAGTGTAGGGGGTCGTGCTGGGGCTGGTGTTTCAGGGTTTAGGGCAGTGCAGTGGTGTTCGGGCAGTGTAGGGGGTCGTGCTGGGGCTGGTGTTTTAGGGTTTAGGGCAGTGCAGTGGTGTTCGGGCAGTGTAGGGGTCTTGCTGGGGGTAGTTCTTCAGGGTTTAGGGCAGTGCAGTGGTGTTCGTGCAGTGTAGGGGGTCGTGCTGGGGATGGTGTTTCATGGTTTAGGGCAGTGCAGTAGTGTTCAGGCAGTGTAGGGGGTCGTGCTGGGGCTGGTGTTTCAGGGTTTAGGGCAGTGCAGGCAGTGGTGCTCGGGCAGTGTAGGGGGTCGTGCTGGGGGTGGTGTTTCTGGGTTTAGGGTAGTGCAGTGGTGTTCGGGCAGTGTAGGGGTTCGTGCTGGGGCTGGTGTTTCAGGGTTTAGGGCAGTGCAGTGGTGTTCGGGCAGTGTAGGGGTCATGCTGGGGCTGGTGTTTCAGTGTTTTGGGCAGAGCAGTGGTGTTCGGGCAGTGTAGGGGGTCGTGCTGGGGGTGGTGTTTCAGGGTTTAGGGCAGTGCAGTGGTGTTCGAGCAGTGTAGGGGGTCGTGCTGGGGGTGGTGTTTCAGGGTTTAGGGCGGTGGTGTTCGGGCAGTGTAGGGGGTCTTGCTGGGGGTGATGTTTCAGGGTTTAGGGCAGTGCAGTGGTGTTCGGGCAGTGTAGGGGGTCTTGCTGGGGGCAGTGTTTCAGGGTTTAGGGCAGAGCAATGGTGTTCAGGCAGTGTAGGGGGTTGTGTTGGAGGTGGTGTTTCAGGCTTTAAGGCAGTGCAGTGGTGTTCAGGCAGTGTAGGGGGTCGTGCTGGGGGTGGTGTTTCAGGGTTTAGGGCAGTGCAGTGGTATTCGGGCAGTGTAGGGGGTCGTGCAGGGGCTGGTGTTTCAGGGTTTAGGGCAGTGCAGTGGTGTTCGGGCTGTGTAGGGGGTCGTGCTGGGGGTGGTGTTTCAGGGTTTAGGGCAGTGCAGTGGTGTTTGGGCAGTGTAGGGGGTCGTGCTGGGGGTGGTGTTTCTGGGTTTAGGGCAGTGTAGTGGTGCTCAGGCAGTGTAGGGGGTCATGCAGGGGGGTGGTGAGTCAGTGTTTAGGGCAGTGCAGTGGTGTTCGGGCAGTGTAGGGGGTCATGCTGGGGGTAGAGTTTTAGGGTTTAGGGCAGTGCAGTGGTGTTCGGGCAGTGTAGGGGGTCGTGCAGGGGGGTGGTGTTTCAGGGTTTAGGGCAGTGCAGTGGTGTTCGGGCAGTATAGGGGTCGTGCTGGGGGTGCTGTTTCAGGGTTTAGGGCAGTGCAGTGGTGTTCGGGCAGTGTAGGGTGTCGTGCTGGGGGTGGTGTTTCAGGGTTTTGGGCAGTGCAGTGGTGTTCGGGCAGTGTAGGTGGTCTTGCTGGGGCTGGTGTTTCCGGGTTTAGTGCAGTGGTGTTCGGGCAGTGTAGGGAGTCTTGCTGGGGGTGGTGTTTCAGGGTTTAGGGCAGTGCAATGGTGTTCGCGCAGTGTAGGGGGTCTTGCTGGGGCTGATGTTTCAGCGTTTAGGGCAGCGCAGTGGTGTTCGGGCAGTGTAGGGGGTCTTGCTGGGGGTGGTGTTTCAGGGTTTAGGGCAGTGCAGTGGTGTTCGTGCAGTGTAGGGGGTCTTGCTGGGGCTGGTGTTTCAGGGTTTAGGGCAGTGCAGTGGTGTTCGGGCAGTGTAGGGGGTCGTGCTGGGGCTGGTGTTTGAGGGTTTAGGGCAGTGCAGTGGTGTTCGGGCAGTGTAGGGGGTCGTGCTGGGGCTGGTGTTTCAGGGTTTAGGGCAGTGCAGTGGTGTTTGTGCAGTGTAGGTGGTCAACGCTGGGGCTGGTGTTTCAGGGTTTAGGGCAGTGCAGTGGTGTTCGGGCAGTGTAGGGGGTCATGCTGGGGCTGGTGTTTCAGGGTTTAGGGCAGTGCAGTGGTGCTCAGGCAGTGTAGGGGGTCGTGCTGGGGCTGGTGTTTCAGGGTTTAGGGCAGTGCAGTGGTGTTCAGGCAGTGTAGGGGGTCGTGCTGGGGGTGGTGTTTCAGGGTATAGGGCAGTGCAGTGGTATTCGGGCAGTGTAGGGGGTCGTGCTGGGGCTGGTGTTTCAGGGTTTTGGGCAGAGCAGTGGTGTTCGGGCAGTGTAGGGGGTCGTGCTGGGGGTGGTGTTTTAGGGTTTAGGGCACTGCAGTGATGTTCGGGCAGTGTAGGGGGTCTTGCTGGGGGTGGTGTTTCAGGGTTTAGGGCAGTGGTGTTCGGGCAGTGTAGGGGGTCTTGCTGGGGGTGATGTTTCAGGGTTTAGGGCAGTGCAGTGGTGTTCGGGCAGTGTAGGGGTGTGAGAAGTTGGCCTGGCATATGCTGTCCACTAATTATAGTGGGCACCTTGCACCAGTCCAAATCGACTCTTATGGTAGATAGGTTAAAGACAACCTTATTGAAAGCTATCCTAGTGGTAGCTATGGAGAGCAGCCTTCAGGCTAAGTCTTGAAGGAATGTAAAGCAGCTTGTTTTACCAGTCTATAATCTCTTGAGTGACCAAATGAACAGAGCACCACACCAGGTATATATTCAAAATATATGTATTTATTACTAAACACACCCCTCTAGTCTCTTTATGAGGCTAGAGTTCGAAGTACATAGGTTATAAGATCTTAAATCACAGTAATAGCACAAATACACGTTTGGGCCCTAGGGGCGTACCAAACCATATACCAATAAAGTGGTATGCGAACCACGACTGAACTAGACACTAGGCCTAGAGCCTCTAGAAGTGCTTGGACCACAAGGAACCACCCAAGGTAGTGACACAGGGGACCCACGGGAGACGCGTGCAGTGTAAATACACAACCGCGATACGCCGTTAACTTCTATGGAGAAAGTCGGGATCGGGAAAATAGAGGAAAGGGACACTTAAAAGAGGACTAGGACAAAACCCTTTGAGATCTAGGACTTTGAAGAGTCTCTACCCACGGGAGCACCG